>CM052717.1:26452995-26577671 GCA_028551405.1 Uromys caudimaculatus | reverse complement strand
CACACACACACACACACACCATACATGCACACAGACATGCACACACACACATACACATGCCATACATGCACAGAGACATGCACACAGACACACACACACACCATACATGCACACAGACATGCACACAGACACACACACACACCATACATGCACACAGACATGCACACAGACACATACACATGCCACACATGCACACACATGCACACATACCATACATGCACACAGACATGCACACACACACACACACACACATCATACACAGGCACATGTGCACACACACACAAATATATTTATAATTTCTGAGAAATAGTATCTCTGTAAACTCAATTTATTTTTTGTTTCTACTATAGGTGAGGACCGATATTAGGAATCGTGGGTGAAGGCATCAGAAAAGTGAGCTTCAGCTATAAAAGTGAGCTGTTTCCTTTGTCTTTTCTTTCCTATTCTGATGGATTTTTTGGCTACTTGTCTGTAAAAAATTTGTCAAAATATTAGTATAATTTATGTTTATTAGATATTTTATGAATATATATACTAAAGCCATTTTAAAATTTTAAAGTCGTTTTTAAAAAACTTTTAGAATAGTTTTTAAATACTCTGTAATCCAGAATAACAGCTAGTGTTCTGAAAGTCTATGAAGTGAAAGACAGTGCTTACTTCCCAATAATACACACATAGGTAAAAATGGGGTCGAAAACCAACCTATCTTAGCTAGAGCGGCTTCTTCTGGTTAGCCTGCTGCGAGCTAATGAGTTTGTGTTCCTTTGAGATGCTTTTCATTGGCCTGAAAAAGTTCTGTTTGTCCCCTTTAGCGTCTTTCTCTCAAGGTTTAAAAGCCTCTCTCAGATGTTGTAGTGGTTGATGGTACTTGAATGCTGTGTGTAAAAGACAAAAGGAGGCCCTGCTCGCTTGGTCTAGGCACTTGTCTGACTGCTCCTTTCCATTCTGTTTGAGACTATTACATTCTCACCACAGTTGAGGCTGTTTGTAAAGTGAAGAACACTGCTCAATCCCATATTAAAATGCCATAAAATGATAGGAACCTATGAGAATTTCTAAGCATTGGGTAAGCACAGTGTTCCTGTGTGTGTGTGTGTGTGTGTGTGTGTGTGTGTGTGTGTGTGTGTGTGTGTATGCGCGCGCGGTTGTGTGTGTGTGGTTGTTTATACTCTCAATTTTATGAAAAAAATGAAAGAATAAGACAAATTGAACTTCAACAATGGGTTAAAGCAGTGGTTCTCAACCTTCCTAATGCTGTGACTCTTTTAATACAGTTCTTCATGTTGTGGTGACCCCCAACCATACATTTATTTTTGTTGCTTTTTCATAACTGTGATTTTGCTACTGTTGTGAACCACAATGGAAATATCTGTGGTTTTGGATGGTCTTAGGTGACCCCTGTGAAAAGGGTCCATTCACTCCCCAGAGGGGTCGCGACCCACAGGTTGAGAACCACAGGGATAGCACTTCATGGCCTCAACCCACAAAGTACTAATGCCTCGCAGGAGTTGTACATATTTGATGTGCTGAGCATTTCTAGAAGAGTTCAAAGGTGTCAAAAATACCATCTTTCAATGGAGCCAAGCCTGTGTCTGAACTCATCAGAGTTCATGAGACAATGAATTGCCCCCTGCAGGTCTTCATCATTATTAGGAAATGTCCTATTAATTATTTTGTTTAACTATGTCTATCTAGAAGGCTCACTCGGTTAAAAAAAACAAGAGTTTGTGGCCCAAAGTTGGTTTATCCACTAGGCACAGTGCCTGTAGCTACCTGTAGTAACCTATGCAATTATTTTAATTAGCTTCTTTAAAGTATAAGAAAAATATAAATATATTAAGGAATATATAGTATTGGATCTGAATTCCATTTGTCTTGATACCAACATAACTAAGATACATCATTTTAATAATTTTTATGAAAGAAGGAAGACAAGGGCCAACATGCCCAAAGCCTATAGGACCCATATGACCCCACCTGAGTCACACTCAGACACAACATGTTTGTAAGAGTCGGTCATTTTGTGGTTTTGTTTGACATAGAGTAGAAATTTTCTTTAAAAACAGATTTATTATTCATGCACATGCATGTATGTCCATGTAAGTTTATATGTACCATATACAACTGGGTGCATGTGGAGGCCAAAAGATGGCTGATGCCCCCCAGAGCTAGAGTCACAAGTGGTTGGAGGCACCTGATGTAGGTACTGGGACCTGAACCCAGATTCTCTCCAAAAGCAGTGAGTGTTCTTACTGCAGATCTGTCTCCAGCTCCTTCACCTTCATCCTTGTCGTCTCCTTCCTTCTCTTCCTCCCCTCCTGCTCCCCTCTCCCTCCTCCTCCCCTCCTCCTCCCCTCCTCCTCCTTCCCTGCTCCCTCCTCCCCTTCCTCCTCCCCCTCCTCTTCCTCCTCTCTCTCCTTCTCCTCCTTCTTCTTTGAAAGGATTATGTTCTCTGTAAATGGATCTATACATTTTCTTCTTAGGGTGATACTTGGCTATGTCTACAAAGACAGAAGAAATGACATATTGATACATTAGATATTTGTAATTATTCAATTAGTTTTCCTCAAATTAAATAAGTATTTTCCCATCTGGACACACACAGATATTGTTTGCCTTGTGATATAATGCAGACAGTAAGAGAAGAGAATGACACTTAACTTGGGGTTCCTTGGTTCCCCTTAGCTATATGTCACTGAAGGCTTATGCTCCTTGGGAACTGTTGGCCTACTCTGCCTCCTGGCTTCCGTTTCGAGGAAGGGAATCCAGAATTCCAATTCTGGTGTTGTGAATCTATATGACTGAGTGCAAGTACTTTTCAGTGCCTGTGGCTCATCTGGTTTCATTTACTTTCAAAGCCACATTCTGGTTTCATAGAAATTAATTTTGTTTGTCTTCAACTTTCGTGACTATCAGTGATGCAGAGACCTCCTCCTCAGAGCTGCTTATTGACTCAAAATAAGTTCATTGACTATCTGGGGAATCTTCTTTTCAAAGATCAGCTCCCTGAAGACCAGGATCTCTATGTGTTGTGCTGACTGCTCTAGACCTTAGGAAAAAACAGACATATAAGAGGAGGTCAAATGTTTCCTGGAAGAATGAGGTAATTTCCTGCTTTAGAGAAGTCAGGCCCTGCTCTGAAACAGCCTGCTGTTGAATTCAGTAGCGGAGAACACTGTTCAGCCTTTGTCCTCTGATACCAAAGGGCTTTGGCAGGCACACAGAAGTGTATGTGGTCCCTTAAGAAAGGACAGGAACTTGGGAGCCAGGTACTTACACGCCACACTGTTGTCCTCTTGGGGACAGCACTTTATGTCATGTGCTCCTCTCTGACAAAGTGATTGCTACTTAAGCTGAACGAGAAGGATCAGAGCATTGTAGACACATGTGTTACCTCTTTCTAGCTACTGAAGACCGAAGACTAGGAAATAAGAAGACTGACCATGATGAGCAAGATTAGATTAGGCAATTCTACCATACAGAAACTTCAAATGCCAGAGGAGAATAGGCCTGGTATATATAACCTTAGGGGTGTTTACTTCAGGAGAACCAGACATGCATGTTCTTTCTGGTGGCATATTATGTATGTATGTTTTCAGTTCAAAGACTACAATTTTTTTAGGCATCACAAAAAAACAACAAAAACCACATATCTACCCCCTGCCCCTGTGTGTTATTTCCTCCAGCTTCTTGTCTAGGGTTTCCCCCACCCAGGATATTTGATGAGATGACATTGAAGTGGAGATGCTGTGAAAGTATGTGGCTAAAGGGGAGCCTAACGCATGCTCCTTACTATTGCAAGGTCACACTGGGTATCTTTATATATTGTAGCATCAGACACACCAGTAGAGGGCATCAGATCCCTTTATAGATAGTTGTGAGCCATCATATGGTTGCTAGGAATTGAACTCAGGACCTCTGGAAGAGCAGTCAGTGCTCTTAACCACTGAGCCATCTCTCCAGCCTCACACCAGACATCTTGATCATTACTCTTCTGCTGGCATGTTCTGAGCCCCGTATACTATTGAGCTGAGTAACTGGCCAGAAAACTCCTTTTTTTTTTTTTTTTTTTTTTGGTTTTTTCGAGACAGGGTTTCTCTGTGTAGCCCTGGCTGTCCTGGAACTCACTCTGTAGACCAGGCTGGCCTCGAACTCAGAAATCCACCTGCTTCTGCCTCCCAAGTGCTGGGATTAAAGGCGTGCGCCACCACTGCCTGGCTCAGAAAACTCCTTTTCAGTAAAGATGCCAAAGATTCAAGATGATAAGTTCCCCACATTCGTTAAGACTAAGCGCAGCTGTGACTGTCATCGACAAACCCATGATCCCACCATGCACTGGGGTCCTCTCTGGCATATCATTATCATTTCTTCCATCCCTATATGAGGTAGTCCTCCATCATGAGGAGGACCACTCACTGAACCCACCCCAGGTCAGTCGCAGCCACTGGGACACCTCAGGAACCAGTAACAGTCCTGCAGCTGAAGTCTTTGTGGAATGTGAATAGTAGCTTTTTAACCACTAAAATTTGCACACAGCTTGGTGAAAGTATAATGAGAATGAAATAGACCCTGCATGCCTCACGGGTCTTGTAGGTGACCTTGCTACTGTGTCCCAGGGCCCTGTAAGTATCTGACTCAGAGCTGATTGATTTGTCGGAACTCAGCTAATAAAACAAAAATCAGTGTCTACATCATTAATGATTCATATAAGGACTAAGTAACTCATTGTAGCAGACTAGACATTGCCGATATGACCATCCGGTGGAATTCTTGGCAGACGACTGGAGAACAGGAACCAGAATGCAGCACGCAACCTTTAAAAGCCACCGAAGCACTTTCTTTCACTCTCTCGCAAAGCGAAATCCTCCAACTTTTTCTCGGCCCAACCTGACAGCGTTGCGATTATGATTTTTTGGAATATCTGAATATTAAAAGTATCACACAAACTAAATGTATTAGCTATAAAAATCCAGCAAAATCACATCATTCAAAAAAATATCCAGGTTTGACATTACCCACACAGTGGGCATCTCTTTTTCTTTAACATGGATTTGTAGGAACTTTGCAAACAGAAGCTGGTTGAGTCTGCCTCGTTGTAGATCTTTCAGTTATGGCCGGTGGGAGGGTAAAAGGAGGTCGCTGAATGTTCTTTAAAGTAACAAAATATTAGTTTAAAATGGACACTTAAGTTTAACGTTCTTCATTCAGTTGAACTTTAAGTTGACTTTGAGTACTTATCCTTTGTGTCTTGTTTCTATCCTTTGCAATGCTTGTCTTATACTTATCACTGGACTTGGGGAGGAGTCTTTCACCAGAAATATTGCATAAGTACTTGGGACTTCATGGTGTGGCTCAGTGGTAGATCATGTGGCTGGCATGCGCAAGGCCCTGGGTTTGAATCTCAGCAACACCAAAAACAAAACACTTGTCTCCTCATGAGGGGGATATCCTCAGAGATAGGGTACTAACACCTCCTGCTATCCCATCAGCAATTCTGGTGATAGACTTCTCTAGGGAAGGCAGCTCACAGTTCCTCAGACCAGGCATTTCTCCCCCAACGCTCCTCCTTTTTAAGCCATTCCTATGCCTCTCTGAGGAACTGATTTGCTTGTTACAATTCAAGGTCAAACTCCAAACAGACCCAGGGATGTGCTCCGGGAAGAATCTGAGCTGATCAAAGCAGCCACTGTGGGGAATGGACATTTGGATGGCAAAGCTCTACCCAGCAGCTCCCTTTACTCTCTGCTGGACAACCAGTGATGGAGACTTGCCTTTTTACCCCGTCCTCATGCTCCACTGGTAGAATGTGAGGGGCATCTGGGAACATTTAGCTAAGCCACTGGCTTCAGTGGCCGTGAAGGGTGGCATTCAGCCATCTCAGAGTCTGAGAGAGAGTGTCCCCTTGCAACTGAAGTTTCTCCAAATCCAATGCTATTTCCTAGAGCCCAAGTGATTTCTTCTTCAGCTTGTAGGTAGAGATGGTGTAAAATTACTTGGCATGAGTTGTTATGGACTCCACGTGAGAAGTGACCTGCTTTACAATTGTAAATGCCTTCTATGTACTGAACACTGAGTTGAATATGGAAAAGATCCCAAGACAAGAATGATATTTTCCATCTATGGTGAGGTTAGAGAGTGAATCTGGAAAGGGATCACATGTCCACACATGACCTTTCCATGAAGCAGTGTGTGATAAAAGAAATTAGAAGTTAATCGGAAAAGGGTGAATAAATTAAAATTTAACATCAATGGGGTTAGAAAGGGACCTGAACGGTCCTTATTCATGAGTTGCTTATTCATGATTGTGCTTATATCCTTGGAAAGGAAGCAGCTTTCTATGGTGCTGGCCCAGAGCTGTCGGTTAAATCAGAATTGCTTTATTCTTGTTCTTGAGATCCTTCCCTGTTTTACCTGTTGTTCAGAAAGAGCCAATTACGGCTCTCCTTGTATTAGTAAACTGAATTTTCTTCTTTTCATTTATTTTCTCTTAATGCATTACAAAGCTATGTTATGAATGAAACTTAGTGCGCTATTCATTTGTTTTAGCCACATACAAGGTCAGTGAGTTTTAGAAAACCAGAGAGAGTGTCATGGCTTAGTTCTGCATGGGATGGTGGTGAACCATTGGAGTTTTCCTTGTTTTGATACCTGCAACCAATGTGACCTCGCATAGACCTGCTAGGGCCTTGATGAGCAGTCATGCTAATACACATGGAAAGGTCATCACCCCAATGTCAAAAGAACAAGATGCATCCACTGGAACCAGAGCTGCTCTCCACAACTGGAGATAACAAACAAATCCAGGCTTCCACCAATTAGCTGTTATTCAGATGTTCTAGAAAACAATAAAACAAGATCACTAGAGGTAGTTTTAGAGAATCAAGGCCCATGGTTTTGGCCGAGCAAAAGCCAATATCACCTCCTCCTCTAACATACCCTTTCTCTTCTCATTCCTGAACCTAACCATGCCCCCATGCCCTGCCCTCCCCCACACTCCGTACAGTGTCCATAGGGCATGAGCTTTTAGTAATCTGTGACTTGTTCCTCTCACTATCCCAAGCTTCCTGGGTGATGTGGAGAAGTCTGTGCTGCAGGAAAGTTAAGTGGTTGGTAAGGCTTTTGTAGAGTTAAAGCCAGGCAGCTCAGCCATCATTGTGGTCTAAGTTCAAAAGACGCAGGATTGCAATTGATCTCAAGCCCCGAAATTAAGCCAACTATTTTCTTTTAATATTCTTTGTTTCTTCAAAATGAGGGATCTTTTTTCGTCCAATGTTGTAACTTCATATGTATGCCTTTGATTTAGGAAGCATGGTCATTCAGAGGGGAGAGGAGTTTAGTCATTTCCCGGGTTCTCAGGGATGGAATATCAGAGCTACCGCTTCTTAGCCAAACCTTCACCACATCATGTTGCTCGGGTTTCCCCTCTCTCCCTAATCCCAGGGGTTCATTTCTAATTCCTTTCCTGGGTCTTTTTCACTGGAGATCTCCCAGAACCTTCTGGGATCATGTCTTCTTCCAACTGCCTCACTCCCCCACTCTCTTGTTGGAGGAAGGTATTTTGCATAGTCTCTTTATTCAAGGCAAATGGGAGCCTTCTTTCTCCCTGCTGCCTTCCACTCCTCCTCCTTGCCCTCAGGACCAATATTCCCACCAGATCTTACTAGATTTACCTCCTCATCCTCCTCCTGTGGTTCCCATTTCCACTGCCTTCAAAAGGGATAAAATGAGCATTTAACCATGTACTGCAAGCTACATGCTGTTTGTGCTATCTGATCTGAGCCTTTTAGCCTTGCACAATTTCACCCATTATTGGATGATTACAGGATAGAGGAAGTTTTTGTACAGAGTATAAAATCAAAAGAAGAGTGACTGTGTGTGAGTGTGTGAGTATGTGAATGTGTGTGAGTATGTGTGTGTATGTATCTGTGTGTGCGTGTGTGCTTGAGTCTGTGTGAGAATGTATATGAATATGTGTGTGTGTGCCTGTGTGAGAGTGAGTATGAATGTGTGTCAGTATGTATGTGTGAGTGTGTGTGTGTGTGTGTGTGTGTGTGTGTATGTGTGTGAGTATATGTGAGTGAGAATTCTGTGAATGTGTGTGTAAGGGTATGTGATTATAGATGTGTGAGTGTGTGTAAATGTATGTATGTGTGAGTGTGTATGTTTGTGTGCAAGTGTGTAATGTGTATGTGTGTGTGTGTGTGTGTGTGAGAGAGAGAGAGAGAGAGAGAGAGAGAGAGAGAGAGAGAGAGAGAGCGCCCATGTGTGCCTATGTTGTGTACTAGGGATGGAATCTAGGACTAATGTATTCTAAGCCAGTGCTCTACCACTAGCAAACACCCCCAGCACCTCTGCTCTTCAGTTGGAAAGGGAAACACCCAAGTCCAGCTCCAAGTGCAGCATCCTTGTCTCTGCTCTGAAGTGGCACATCTCAGGCAGGTCACAATGTTGCATGCATCCATGGTAGAAGTGGTTTCCACTTCTCTCTATCGTCCTGAACTCATACATCCTTGGCCCGTCTGTCTACCACCCCTGCTGTATCCTAAGTGCAGGTTTGATGATTCATATCTGGTCTGAAATTTACAACAATCGGTTGTTCCTTGGCCAACATGTTATTTTATTTTTGAGACTGGGTAGTGCTGTATAGTCCAGACCAGCCTGGAGTCATGCTTTCTTATCATAATCTCCCCTTTGCACCACCAACACTCCCTCAGTGTGGGATGGGTCACATTGTGTCATTGTGCCACCTCCACGTGAGGGGCACATTGTCTCATTGTGCCAGGAACATAGGCGGCTCTGGGTACAGCTGGACCTGAATCTGTCTCTCTAATTCACAGGAGGCCTCAGACAGATGATTGGCCACCCACATTCCCAAGAGCCTGAAAATGAACTTGCTTTTCCGAGCTGCAGCAGGGAAGAGGGAGCACGTGCTGGGGCCTGCTGTGGGGAGGACGTGGCCTTGGCAGCTTCGATAGGAGTCATAGATCAGCAGCAGTAGCTAGACTTTATCCTGCTGTTCAAACTTGATCAGTTTCCTTCTCAATTTAAGTTGCTCTGGCCTGATTTTATCTGCTGTGTCTCTAAGGTGCTGGACCACTTCGCCTCTGAAGGATTCACTTAGCAATTTTAATCATATGTGGTTGCCTGTCTCTTTAAAGAGCCTATATAAATCTTTCTTGAAATGCCTCTGAGTGGCTTCTCCCTTTCCTGTCCTAATGGGCTCAGACCACTGGATGGCAGAGTGAGGCCCTTAGCAGGGCACACAGCCCAATGCCTTCTGTGTAACTATTCCTAGCACATAAAATGTATTTTTAAATACCAGTTGGCCCAAGACCATCAGAGGTAAAATAACTGTAAAGCTTGGATGTAAAGTTGCCAACTATGAAAGACATTCATACCTACATTAGTCTACATTTTAGGGCTTCTGTAAAACATTTTTTAAAAATTAGACATGTATTTTTTAATTAATATTCGTTTATATCCATAAGAAAATGATAAGCTATTTGGTTTTAAGTGTAGTGGCTTCCCAAGATGATGCTCGTCGACAATGTGACAGATTTCTTGTTCTTCATCCTGCAAATGAGAATACAGCAGAGCAAACATAAGGCTCTAGCGTCCGGACCATTCAGTGTTTCTGAGCCAGCAACCTTCTAGGGTCTCAGTAACCATCAAATGTGGCTCTGTTTGTAGCCATGTGTTCTCAGAGCCATTCTAAATTAGATAACATGCTGGCATTTCATCATTGTTATCTTCTAGGACTCAATTTCTTCTTCAAGTGAATTTCCATGGCTCTATTTTTGCCTCTCATCTAGAAAAGTTTTCTTCCCTCCCTTCCTAACAGAATTCTTTTGAAGAGTCTGACAAAGAACCTGGTCTGAAAACATACACCCGAGCAAAGGTGTACTTGTTTTTTTCACATTTAGTAAAAACATAGTAGTGGTTTCAAACTAAAACAATAGTGTTGTGCATTGTAGGGTCCCAACCTTTATAATTCTAACATGAGACTTTCTTAATCAATGTAGGGATTTGCAATACAAATCTGGGACACATGCTGTCATGTTTGTTCCTTTCTGAAGTCCACAGATTTGCCCAAACTCTATTTCTAAGCAAAATACTTTTTATAAACTTAAAAATATTCTGTCTATATAGAAAAGGTTATTTGTTGAAATAGTTGCCTGAGGAGAATAGAAGTCCCCTTGATCTGCCAGGCTTAACATTGCTAAATTGAACTGTGGCTCCTCCCTGGGGAACGGCTTCCTTTCTTATTGGGGTCACAGAGGAAAGGGAAACCCTATTCCCCATCTCAAAGGATGCTCTTCTCATGATGAGTGAATTCCTTGAGTAGAGACCTCAGCAGACTGACCACCTGGGTGCTTTTTGTAGATCAAGTCTTAGAGTATACACGAGTATACTTAGGGTGCAATGGTTCAGCGTGAAGAGGTGCTGCAGACCCAGAAGACCAGAGTTCGATTCCCAGATCCCACCAGGTGGCAGGAGAGCCCAAGAGTTGTCTTTCGACTCCTAAATGTAAGCTATAGTATGTGCGTGTCTGCATTGGCACATAAGTAAATGAATGAATAAACAGATAATACATTTTCAAAAATGCAAACATTTGGAAAGCAGTTACATATTCGCCTTGAGGATTCTTCAGGGAAAACTGGGAAGTGATAGGCATTCAGTCATTCAAACCCTGTGTTTACACACCACCTAGTAGGTGCAGCTGATCTGCAGCAGGAGCCAAGGGTGTTTTCCAAAAATTCATTTGCAAACCATTCTAGAGTATATTAAAGCTGTGTGTAGCATGTCATGTCCTTGGACAAATTAAGGCTCTTTAACCATGCTGTACCTGAAGTGTTACAGGTCCATGAAAGGGGGCACAATATGTCACTATTAATATTCTTTCATTGTTCCATGGGCAATTGAAATGCTGGCATTTGTGGGCTTTTACAGTGTGACATTAATATGGCATAATGTGGCATAAGCATGCTGTATTGGACCCTAAATATTGCCATTGGGGCAAGAGATATACTTATTAGCTATGACATACAGCAATGTAGAAATGAGTGAACCTATGTAAAAAGGACTCAGGAGAGCCTTACCTCTAAATTCTAGGAATAAGAGAAGCACTTTCCCATTATACAGCACTTTAAACTCTGCAGATGTTGATGTATTATTCTAGTTTTAATTCTGAAACCCTTTTGAGATCCAGATGCAAACATGTTTATTTACGTAGGGGAAAAAGCTGAGGTGGGATGCCTTAAAATAAACGGTAAGCCCAAATCCTGACAAGAAGATGAGGGGACCATCAAAATGGCAGCCTCCAAGACCATCCATCTTAGGGGGAGAAAGAGAAAAATATGATTCAGAAGGTGTTATGTTTCTTATTAGTGGGTCCTTCCTTGTCTGGGTTAGGCTTTCTATTGCTGTGGCAAAACACCATCATAATTGGAGGAAGTCAGGACAGGAACTCAAACAAGGCAGGAACCTGGAGGCAGGAGCTGATGCAGAGACCATGGTGGGGTGCTACTTCCTGGCTTGCTCCCCATGGCTTGCTCAGCCTGCTTTCTTATAGAACCCAGGACCACTAGCTCAGGGATGGCACCACCCACAATGGACTGGGCCCTCCCACATTTGATCACTAAAGAAGACAATGCCTTACAGCAGGATCGCATGGAGGTATTTTCTCGACTGAGGTCTCCTCCTTTCAGGTAGCTCTAGTTTGCGCATCAGCTTTGCTTAAGACTAGCCAGTACAGTCCTCATTCACAAATCCTGCTACAGTAGAGACCTCAGATGTTACCTACACGTTTATGTGGTAAAGGCTTGGTCTCTTCGGAGGTACTGTTCACTGGCGGGGAGGGAGCAGTGTAGAATTTAAGAGGTGAAGCCTAGAAGATGCCTTTAAGACTGTGGAGTGTGCCGTTAGAAGACTAACAACATTCCAGCCCCTTCTCCTCTGTTTCCCGGTGTGCTCCTGTTTATGATGTGCTGCCTCACCACAGGCCTTAATGCAATGAAACCAAGCCACACCAGCACCTCTGAAACTGGGAGCCAAAACAAACAAACGTGGCCCTGTTGTAAGTTGATTGTCTTAGGTATCCTCTGCATTGGTAGAAAGTGAACCTCTCTCTCTCTCTCTCTCTCTCTCTCTCTCTCTCTCTCTCTCTCTCTCTCTCTCTCTCACACACACACACACACACACACACACACACACACACACATCCCACTGAAATCTGGACCACACTTTTCCATACAACCATTTACTAAGAATCCTTTGGAACACTGTCCACTTTCCATTGCTTCTGTCTGTGCCGTTGTCAAGGGAAACTAGGAGGAGACCGGTGAAGAGGGGGCGTTTTGAGCTTTTCTTTTGTCTTTGAGATTCAGCAAACTCTTTTCCTATGCTGTTTACCTAGAGAGAAGTCTCAAGTGTTTCTTTAGACTAAACATTTTACAGCTTTCCATGCTTTACGATGTCTTCTTATGAAGAGAGCTTCATTACCTGAGAAACTTGAAGCACTTATGAGAAAGATGCTCCTGGGTCACTTCACAGAGGAGGAGACAGCTGATAAGAGGTGACACAGCCCACTAAACTGTTGGGCCATGTTCAAAGCAATCATGTATTTTTCTTTTCCCCTTGACCATTCTTCTGATGATCTTTAAAAACAGTAAGAAAATCTTTTCTTCGGGTTATTTTAATAACTCTTCCAAAACCTAATTCCAACTTACAATTTCAAAGACCACATATAGTTTGTGAATTCTGATTTTATACACCACAAATGCTTATATGAGGAGAATTATTATTCCTACCGTATTTAGGCTAAAGCCTTAGAGGCAAGTTAGTTTTATTTATTCTTATATACAGATGGTCATTCACACCCAGGTCTGAATGCATGGATTCAACCAACTGTGGATTAAAAGTATATTTTTAATTGCACTATACAGAGCATCTACAGGCCTTTTGTTGATATTCCACTGATAATAATATGTGCATAATGTTTACATTGTATTGGATTGCAATATAATGTACATTGAGATATTTAAATGTACAATGTACAAATGAGATCATTTCAAGTAGATAGACTAGCTGTATAGGTTACATGCAAATCCCATGACATTTTTACATAAGGAACTTGGTATCCTTAGATATGAGTTCTCCAAAGATCTCAGAACCAACCCCCATGAATACCAATGTACCAATCTCTGAGCCAATGTTTAGTAAACAGAGCAAATGATCTTGATTTAATGTGACTCACAAGTAAACCATCTCAGAGTCAGAACATATGACTTACTTGTGTCCTAAAGAGTTTTTGTGAGCTACAGATGTTGCTCAGTGGTGCAATATTTGCCTAGCATGTACAAGGGCTTGCATTCCATCCCAGTACCAAACCCAAAAATCAAAACAAACAAGCAAAACACACACACACACATACACACACATATGCACACATCAGACATAAACACACATACACACGTGCATATACATACATACACATGCATATATGCATTACACACATATACACACATAAACACGCATACACACACTTGCTGTCTTTAAAGATCATCAGAAGAATGGTCGTGGGGAAAAGAAAAATACATGATTACATTGAACATGGCCCAACAGTTTAGTGGGCTGTGTCACCTCTTATCAACTGTCTCCTCCTCTGTGAAGTGACCCATATACTTGAAATGATCTCATTTGTACACACAAACACACACATACATATGTACACATACATATAGATACATGCACACATTCACACATATATACACAGACACACATATACACACAGACACAGAGACATACATATACATCATACATGCACATACATGTACCCACGTTCATACACACACTATACATACACATGTAAACATATACTGCACAAACACACACATACACTTATACAGCTAATACAGATATATACACACACATACATCACACACATACACATACATATACAGACAGACACATACACATGTACACACATAGACATATATACACACATATATATATATACACATGCATACACATGGATTTTATTTTCACAGATCACTATGTATTCAGGAAGAAAAACTAGAAATACAGAAAACACTTTCTATTAATAAAGTAACTTAAATTCCCCCTGCGGGGACGGTGGAGTGTTATGTCGCTGATTCAGTGACTCACAAACATAATAAAGGCATCTCCCTATTTTTCTGCTAAGCCATGCTTAAAGTTGACCTCTTTTTCAGATTGTCTCACTTTCATGGCCATACAATAGCTGTGAAGCACAAATGAAATAACACATTCCCAAGTCCATCTAACACCAGGAAAAAGGAAGTCCTGTCACAGACCACAAAGTAGGAACACTTCTTTCAAACTGATAAGGCTGTGACAGTGACAAAGTCATGCACAGAGTGGCTTAAGTTAGTCACGATACTCACGAAGAGCTGGGGATGATGCGAGCCACACTTCCACCATCTGACTGTGAAGAAAGGGTGTGACAGGGAGGGAGTAGTGGGTTATTAATTCCATGTGATCAACCAGTGATGTCCATTAGAGTGAGGCCATTATATTTAATTGTTGCATTCTTTTTATTTCTAAATGAAACATAGTATGTAATATGATCTGTCAGTGCCTAACTCCCATCCTGTTGTACTGTTGCAAACTCTCTGTTATGTCTTATACTTTGATGGGGAACATGTCTCCTGTTATGACCAAGTATAATGTCACTTTTATCTCATGATCAAAGTAGCTGCAGGCTCCCTGAAAAGAAGCTACCTTAAATATAGCTATTACTGTATCCAGAACCTATTGTACCAAGATCCTGGCCCAGGCCAGTAAAGTTTTTTTCTTTGTGACCTGTGCCAGAGCCAACCTATATACCTTATGTACAACTGGGATGCTTCTTCATAGGGAGATCTAATGATAGTCACCATTAGAAGTACTCTCTATTCATCTATTTTCAGGATTTGGGCATAGGCTATGGAAACAGGGATCAAAGCAGGAGACAAACATGAAGCTTTTGGGGCTGGTTGGAGGCTACTGGCTCAGATCACAAGGTAGAATGAGGTTGCAGCCCAGGACAGACTTGTTATGGTGTCTATGGTCTGTGTCAGCAGCTTGTGACCCTCTCTTTCCCGTCTAATTCTCTGCTGATGGGAAGATCCATTCCAGACTCCAGACAAGAAGTCTGGGCTCAGAGTGATTTATGACACAGTCTTACGGATTGGAAATTATTCAAGAAAGCAGCAGTGCTTCACACCCATCCATGGAAGGACAAGATTGGTGTCTCCCATTCCCAAAGATTTATATTATTAGATGAGAAAGCACTAAAAATCGAACTTTTCTTCCTGCCAGTCAAAGTTTTAATGTGTTGGTTTAGTCACCAAAGTTGAGGTTGGAGTTTTGGCTTTTCCTTTTGTTGGACTATGTTGTCTCAATTTCCTGAATGGACTCATACAAGCCGCTGCAGAAAGGTTGCTGCTATCCTTGGCTATAAAATGTCATAAACTGTCCAACTCTTTTGGTATTAAGGTTTGGCAAAGGGACGTAGACCAAGGTAGTAAACCCTACCTTGGAATTCACTCAATGGGCAAGAAGCACAGTTAAGGCTGAAGGACACTGAATAGAGACATGCCAGTAGCCTGTCTGCTTCCAAAGCTGATGCAGAATGGTTCTTCAATAGGTGATCAGCACCACCCACCTTTCTTCCTAAGAACTTCCTATTAGAAAGCAGATATAGAGGCTAGAGAGATGCTTCATCAGTTAGGAGCAGTTACGGGCCTGGGTTTGGTTTCCAGCACCCACATGACAGCCATCTGTAACTCCAGTTCTAAGGGATCTGATGCCTTTTTCTGACTTCTGTGCACACCAGGCACACATATAGCATACATACAAACATGCAGACAAAACACTCATGCACATAAAACGAAGTAAACACATTTGCTTTTTAAGCAAACAGCACAGCAGAGATCTGTAGTTGGAGTCTTTCACTCCTTCTGGACTCTAGATAAAAAACAAGTTATATAAATAACACACAGCTTCCTGAACAAAATATAGTAAAAGGGTTGGATGGTCCACTTTCTTCTGTAAATTGATGGAGTTGTCATCTGAAATCAACCAAGACACCCACGTTGGACCAGTGCCCAAGGAGGGAAGGGAGTTTAGAAACAAGGGTAAATTTGAGCTTCTTATCAAGCCAAGGTCATCACAGACTATCAATAGCTTCCAGTTCCAAGGGTCTCTCTCTAATTGGCTGTGCCTCCTCCTGTGTGTTTTCCCATCCTTTGTGCCTTCTAGCCCCCTCCATCCTCATCTGTGTCTGTTGGCCATCTTGCACTACCCTTCTTACTGGGGCCTGATTCTTCTACTCTCCAGGCAACCTGTGAGCCAGTGTGTCTGTGCTCACTTCAGAGACATGACCTATTCTTAAACATTTTGTGATACCTGTTGGAGAATTGAGACCCAGAGAAAATTAGTGACTCCATTGGAAAATGAACTGGAAAAAGGCAGATGCAGCTCAGTTTATAGAGTGCTCGTCTAGTATACATAAAGCTCTGGGTTCAATCCCTAGGACTACTAGGTACTTCTGAGTGTAATTGTAGCACTTGGAAGGTGGAGGCAGGAGAATGAAGAATTCAAAGCCAGCCTCAGCAATATAGCCAGTTCAAGGTAAGACCCTGTCTTAAAATAAAAAGAAAATTAACTAGAAGATATAATGTCTAATCTAGGATACTTGTCATCATAAGATTCTTTGTAGTCACCATAAGGGAATATAGGGAGTATACATACAATGTATGTAATATGTATGTGTCCATGTGCATCTGCATCCACCCATCACACATATTATTTAGTAGTGAGAAATAAAAACATGGGTATTCTATGTTCATTTATGAAGCACTAATATAATCTGACAAAAAACAACCTAAAGGAGAAAGGGTTGACTTTACTTCATAATTCCAGCTCAGAGCCCATCACTTTGGGAGTCACAGCAGCAAGTTACACAGCCCAAGACAGCTTGTCACATCACATCCACAGTCAAGGACTGAGATCGAATGACATCATACTCACTGGTTGTTGGTTGTGCTCAGCTTGACTTTCCCATTTATGCTGTTCAGGATCTCTTTCTAGGGAATGGTATCACCCACAGTGATCTGGGTCTTCCTACATTAACTGACTTCAGTAAGTCCATCCCTCACAGACATATCCACAGGCCAATCCAATGTAGGTCATTCCTCATTGAAACTCTTCTCAAGTGATTCTAGGTTGTATCAAGTGGGCAAGTAAAGTTAACGATCACAGTGAGCTATTTAAAATTGATTGACTATTGTCGGTCTGTTTAAAACTTGGAGTCCAAGCATTTAAGTCATCATCATGAAAACAGGGCCTGATTAAATACCCTTTGGAGCTGGTTTATGTTACCTTTGGTTGCCTAACTCCTAGATTCCAGCCTTTTCATATCCCCCAGATATTTTAGAACTATAGCTTTTCAATCCTGTGTTTCTGTAGACACATTTTTCAAAAAGGAATTTCTACAAATGAAATTCTTTTGACCAGTGGTCAACAAATGGTGGCAGGTTATGTCATGTTGTCCAAACAGGACCCTTAAAGAAATAGAATAGGCTTCTGTTTACAGCATATACTCTAACACCCTCATGGACACATCCCAAAGAGCATTTCCATGGTGATTCTTAGCCCATCAAGTTGACAGTGAAGATTAAACCACCACATCCAGTTGCCTGTTTCTATAGTATAAAGAGAAATAAAAGGAAATTCTTAAAGGTTGCTTATACACAAGGATGTCACAACGCTTTCCAGAGGAGTAAATGCAAAGATTGATGCTGAAGGTCTAATTTCTGTTGTCTAAGTGAATTTTATTGGGTGTGGAAGCAGCACCTGTGCCCTAGGAAAGCTCTGCACGCCCAGGTACTACTGTGCCTTGGTGCCCATGAATAGATTGGCTAACCTTCATTGTTGTTTGCATCTGCTAAGATCAAATGTAAAGCACTGGCTAGCCTATCTGCATTTTTGCAAACAAAAAGAAAAAGTATCTGTGTGTGTGTGCCTGTGTGTGTGTGTAAAAGAGAGGGGGGAAGAGACAGAGACAGAGAAACAGTGAAAGAGAGAGAATATTATGGTTTTCTTGGAGAGCCCTTTGTGAGTTTCTAGTGTGTCTATATGTGCATGGACACGTGTGATCTTCTACAATAAACTTTAATGGTCCTTTTGAGAAATTGTACCCATATTCAGCCTAGTTTCTATTATTGGGAAGTCTGAGGCAATTCTTGAGCACTGAACTGTCCTTTGATCTGTAGAAACAGTGGTTTCCATGGAGCTGTGCTGGCTAATGACCAGGCTGGAGTTCAGCATTCCAGTGAGCTGGGTTCTATTTTCCTAACCAGGCCTGCCCTGAAGTATTTGCATAAAGACTTTAAAGTCCTGATGTTTACATGTGGGTACTGAAAGTACGTTGACTAGTTGAGGGTGAAAGTAGAGCAAACCATTAAAAATCTGTTTCATTTATCTAAATGTTAGCTTATTTCTAGGAAAAAAAAGTATTTTAATCTTTTGATGACACAGAATACACATTTCCCCAATACTCCAGTTTTATACATAGTAATGCAAAACATACTTTGTCTTATTTGACCTTAAATGTAAGTAAAATGAAAGCCAAATTATCGTGACCAATATATTCCCTACATCTGGCAATACTCTTTTTCTCAAAGTCATTGTTAATCCCAACTTATTTTTAGACATTTTAGGCTGAGCCTTCTTCTCTGGGCTTCTTTCTCCCCCACCCAGTTCTGCAGAGCAGCCGGCCTAAGAAGGCTGCCAGCCCCACCCCAATGGTGTTTTCAATTCACACACTCACACAACTGTACTATGGCTTCAGGAAGGACAGGGGTTCCTGACTTAACAACTTACCCTGACCAAGAGGAAAGAAAGTCTTAAACAAACAAACAAATAAACGAACAAAGACGTGTAGATAAGTGGGCAGCGTTTCTATTGCAATTAATAGGATTAAATAGGAGCCAAGAGAAAACATTACATTTGCCTGAGTGGACTGAAACTGCAAAGGCTTCAGAGATGGCCTTTGACTTCTACAAAAGTCAGTCTGTGATGGTCGGATGCCTGGCTCCCTCTTGACTACATCTGCTGGTATCCAGAGGTCTTAGGCTATGAGGACATTAATCCCTTAACTAACATGTAAAATATATCATGAAATACTCTCTGGGGTCAAAGTTGTTGTTTTCTGGAGATAGAGTCTTGCTTTGTATCTCAGGCTGGCCTGGAAGCTCTAACAATCTTCCTACTTCCGTCTCTTGAATGTAGGACTCGTGTGATCCAGCCTGTCTGGCTTCAGGCTAAATGTTTACCTGTTTGCACCACCTTCCTTGATATTGCAGTCTGTTGCTTATTTTGTCCTCTTGGCAATGTGTCAGGAAGCCCAGAGACTCCCAGCCTGTAGTCACCCTCTCACCCTTTCTTCGTCATGTGGATGTGGCCCTAACCCAGGTTGTGATCCAAAGATGTAATTCTGATTTACTTTCAAACCATTCCGGGAATAACTGAAGGGTTCTGCATTCAAGGAAAACATTGACATTATTTTTACCCTTGATCCCTTAATGAGATAGTTATTTACTTTTGTTCATATATCTCACAGATTTTGATGGAAGAAAAATACTGGGTTTTCCCTTGCATTTTTTTACGCGTATTTATGCTTCCAAAATAAATAAACAAGGAGGGAGCAGAATCCGTTTTCAAAAATCAGCAGTACTCTGCAGGGAAGCTCTAATCAAAAACTGGCTTAAGTAGATTTTCTTTTCATAGATGCTCACTTTTCTTACACTGACTTCATAAGGAATATGATCCCTTAAATCATGCCTTTAAGATACGTAGGATAAAGGGTGGGTTTGTAATAAAGAAGAAAACCTAAGAGCAGTTGCATAACCCAGAAAGAGCAACCATGACGCACTAAGCAGAACGACCACCAGCCGTTACTGAAAGTGTCAGCACCTTTTGTGCATAGCACTGATGATGTCAAAACTGTTGTGCACAATGCTGCTGACCTCACATCTGTGAATGGCAGCCCCTGGAGTTGGGTCACCATGTTAACCCTAAGTGGGTTAAAATACACTTCTGCATTCATATGTACAAAAGTTCAGTGAAAAATGCGGGTTCCCTATTCATCCCAGGAATGGTGGAGAAAGCATAGGTCATGCATGCAAACAGAGCTCATGACCCTATGAGCTGTGGTATGAAATAATAGTCTGTGTGGCTTGGGAAACAGTACATAGAAACAGCTCTTCTTGCTACTTCTTAATCCTCCATCTAAAGAGGACCACTCAAAAGAGGAAAGGACAAGAATACTGTGAGCAGGAAACAAAGCAGCAAATTATGAATAAATGGTCAAGTTGGGAACAAGAAAAGGCCCAAATGTACTGGTCTTCCATGTAGGCGCATTGGTGAGGGCTCCATTAGCCAAGTCCTGTGATAGGTGCTAAGGGTCAGTGAGTCACACAAAAATAGAACCCTCAGAGAGCCTAGTGGGGCTGGAAGAATATGGCTGTAAAGCCATAAACATGTGGGATTAGCAGCAGCAGTAGCTATGAAGAGCACAGGAACAGTCTTGATCTGGGTTGGCAAGAGATTAGAGAAGGCTCAGGGGACATCAGTGACAGAAAGAACAAATGGTAAGTTAAAACCCAGGGAGGCCAGGGATCCATGGTGATTGTGTTGGGAAGAGGCAGGGAATCCATATTGATTGGCCTTGTGGGCCATGCTAAGGTGTCTCACTTTCATCTGAAAAGGCAGTGAGACTGTATGGATAGGCTTTAAGAAGAAGAGAGAGGAATCCAGGTCAGCTTTTTGTAGATTCACGGTAGCTCTTGGGTGGTTGAGTTAATGGCAGGGGAGTGGCAATGGAGCCTTGTACTGTAACCAGTCAGGGAGATGAAAATCTGGTCACCTGGGAAGTTCCCTCACGTGTAAAGATGCATAGATGTTATCAAGGACCCACTACTTGGATAATTCATAAGGGAAGTGTGATAAGAAGTCTTTATCTTTGTGTGTTTACTTTATACGACTACCTTTTAAAAAGCCATTCTAGGACCCCTCTACTGGGAGACCTGGATCTGCAGAGAATAAGAAAGCCTAACTCTACACATGGATGCCTTAATGGTACCAAAAACTGAAACGTGCTGTGCAAAGTCTCGCTGTCAGTTGCTGCCATCCTCTCTGCTAATTTCCCAGGAGGTACCAAGGGAGCTGTTCATTGTTTGCAGAGATGCATGAACATGGAAATTAAAGATGATTCTACTATGGCTTTTGAAGTTCTGTCCTTTGGGGAAGAGACCTTATTAACTACTTACTGTTAACTACCAGTCAATAAACTGACTCTACTTCACCAATAGTAGGTTTTAGGGGATATAGGAGAGTATTAGAATTATTTGATAATTGAAGATATAGAGAAAGATATGGAAAAGATGGTTCTATATTGTTTCTACAGATGTTTAAGTTCATTGCTACATTGAAGGTGTTTCTGGAATGTGAATGGAGAATGCTTTTAGTCACAGTAGGGAGGAAGGCTGTGCATTTGTAGGTGTGTGGGGGCCAGAGGTCTTTCTTCAGTCTCTTCTCCACCTTTTTGGTTTTTTTTAGACAAGGTCCCTATTAAACCTGAAGATCACTATATTGGCTAGCCTGGCTGACCAGCAAGTCCTCGAATTGTCCTGCCTCTGTCTGTTAGTGGCAGGGCTACATATGGTTACCTACATGCTTGAGTTTCTACACTGCTGGTGTTATGAGGATCTAATCTCAGGTCTTCATGCTTGTAGAGCACACTTTACCCACTAAGCCATCTCCCTAGCCAAAGAAGTCCTCATTTTCCAAGTTAGGGTAAGAAGGAAGAGCACCGCGCATGAATAAAAAGAAGAGAGCAGTAACTAGAATAAGGAGTCCCTGTGGCTACGGTCCTTGCAGCATTCCTGTACTGCAGCCCCTGGGCTCATCTGCTTCTGAGCGCTGCAAACTAAGTATTTCGGCCCTTTCTGCTGCATATCAACTCTGTGCTTATCCCCACCCCCCAAATTACACATCCTGGCAAGATTTGCACTTGTAAAGCATTTAATTATTATGTTTGGCAGTCGTGGCTGGTTGCATTATGTAAACAAATGCCAACTTCAAACACCGGGGTTGATTTTTTTTTCATAGTCTGCCAGAAAGCGAGACTATTTGATGTGCATTTAGATGCTCTGTTTCTGGTTCCATAATGTAGGTGTGGGAACAGGAATCTGGCTCGCTTCTGAAGTCCTAATGCCACAGAAAATTAGCCTTTAGCATTCTCAGCAAAACTGTAAATCACCACAGAGACATGTTCCAAAGACACTCTCAATGCACGCCCCATTCTAGTGAAAGCTCTTGGTATCATTTAAACATATGTACAAGTGCTGTATTATTTTCAGACCTTCTGTCTGGTTTGTAGACTCTGCAAAGTGAAGCTAACATTCTACCATCTCATGGAAAGATTCCCAAAGTTTCTATGGAGGTCCTGGTAGACACAGTTCATTGTCTCCTCCCTATCTGTAGGCACTGATTGCTATCTAATGTCTAAATGTGATCAAGAGCACTTCTCAGCTCAGTTGACTCTAGGATATGCTATATTCCTGCACAGAGCCCTTAATGAGCTAATATTGGGGGGAGGGATGCTGGATCAACGAATCGGTAGGTAAAGCACTTGTCACATGAAGTCTTGAATTCAAACTCTAGAAGCCATGTCCAAGTGTGAGACATAGTTGTAATCCCAGTACTGCAGAATCAAATGCAGCAGGTCCCCTGGGACTTGTTGGCCAGCCAGTCTAGCCAAGTCAGCAAGCTTCAAATTTAGTGTGTCAAAAAAAAATGAGATGGGAAGTGATCTGGATCACTGACATCAACCTGACATTGATCCCCAGCCTCCATACATGCTCATGCACTTACACACATGTGCACCTACATGAATACACATATACAGAAAGGACTATTGTTTAGTGAACTCCACTGATTAAAAAACAAGCATCCAATCTCCTCTCTAGAGTACTAGTCATTAGGACCTGATTTATAAAAGAATAAAAGCCTCCTGGGTGTCACCCTTTGTGTTCCTCCACCTGTCTTCTTGGAATCCAGTGTCTGACTCCTCGTTCTTGGAGCTGATCCTGAGACTGAGCAAAAGTCTGAGTCATCACAGGAAGGTTAAATTATAGTTTGGTACCATGCTTACTTATAGAGATGAGAACTTAAATGACCCAGTTTAAAGAGAGAAAAAAATTAACAAGGGTTGAAAAGGAGCTTTATGGTAACCCTAAAGTTACCAGGAGGTTTAGACAGGCAGATCTTCTCATCTCTTGAGGTATCTGGATTATTGTTGCTTTATTCTACTAGTGATGACTG
Organism: Uromys caudimaculatus; assembly: GCA_028551405.1. Taxonomy (NCBI): domain Eukaryota; kingdom Metazoa; phylum Chordata; class Mammalia; order Rodentia; family Muridae; genus Uromys; species Uromys caudimaculatus. The sequence continues at coordinate 26,554,262 of CM052717.1, read as the reverse complement.
AATGAGCTCAGAGCACAACCTCTCTCCCCTCTGACTTTCTCAGTACCAGCCTGCTCCAAGGAAGGGAATGTGGAGTCAGGCTCTTATCTGAGAACAGCATACCTGCAGGATGGAGGTCACCAGCCAGCCAGCTTCCAGGGCTTACTATCTATGGCTGTAGATCGGTAGGGAGGGGGTGCCTGGTTTTACTTTTATTTTCAGTTGCAAATGCTAGCCTATATCTCAGACACTCCTATAGAATGTGCATACAACTTGGGAATGCTTTACTGTTTGAAAATACTGTGCAAACTCAAAACTTACATGTAAATGGACATAGTAAAGTGAGATGGTTATAATAACCCGTGGGCGGTGGTTATAATAACCTGTGGGCGGCATGCTGGACACTCAGCATGTGTTAGTCAGCAAAGTGGGGGAAGTTCTTTGTGTAAATCTAATCTGACCCATTTCCTCTCTCCCACCTGATAGCAACAAGTCCTTGGTGAGGTCCTCCATTCTGCCTTACCCACTTCATCACCCCACTCCTGGTACCATTTACTAATCCACAGTAGGCAAGGCTGTAGGGTGCAGAGACTCATCTATGGTGATGCAGCATGAGAAGCAGAACCAGGACTGGAAGGTGTGATACACAGCACACGTGACACACAGTGCCCTAGGCTGTGTGCAGCATCCACAGTGTGGGGTAGTGGATTTGACAGGAGGCCCTGTGCCTTCAGCCTCCCTTTTGGTTTTAGCTTACTTCCAAGACTGCAGGGGGTCTCAAATTGTTCATCCTCTTCCTAGGATAGTTTTGATCTCTTGTCTCAAAAGATAAAACTTCATTTTTCTAGCGGGAAGTTAAGCCCTGAGAATTACTCAAATAAGTTACTGACACCAGGTATAATATAAAAGAGAAAGTATCCAAAACAGACTGCATGCCATGGGTTGGAGGCCTCTGTGACACCACGTGTATGCCCCTGTGGGAAAGACTGGAGTAACAGAAGAAGGGGTTCTATATTCTGAATTGTGGTGTCTACATAGTTTCTTTTCTACTCAAGTTGGAACAAAATTATTTAACATGTTTAGCACCTTGATGAGCCCCCAGAATGATATCTTCTTTTATTATTTTGTTAATAGCAATAGATACAGAAAGAAAAATGTCTATATCCATCTCCATCTGGATGCAAAAGTTAGAGCAGGTTTTGGGAACTGATGTATTTGAGAGCCACAGCAGAAAAGGAAGGGGAGGAGAGGTGTGGACCATTGGTGGTCACAGCAAAGTCCTTATAAAAAGGAATTAGCTCCTGTCTGGGATTGTCCAACTTTTGCTTGCTAGAAAATTCCTAGCCAGCTGTTGATTAATTAAAACGTCCATAGCAAATATTTTTAAACAGGAGTAAAGGATGATGCCTTATACAGTTTTTCAATTTATTTCTATATCCTTAAATGATGAATGTTGGTATGTGTACTTGCTGCTGCATTAAGACAAAATGTAGCCCCCTCCCACCAACAAAAGTAAATACGGTTTCTACTCTTTGCAGACAAGTGTTTTTAAACCACTCCCAACAGAGCCTAAATTGCCCAGTGTTTAAATAAGCTTTAGTAATCCCAGAGAGCAAGTAAAAAGAGACCAGTTCCTTATGCCTTAAATAACCCTCCACACATAAACAGGAGCTCCTCCTTGGCACACTCATGTTAACTTCAGATGCCCCAGCAAACAGGGTTTCAATATTAAGTTTAGCCTGAATTACCCATGCTGACCCCCGTTTAATTGTTGTAAGTGGTAGGAATTAATTTTGTGCAGGCAAGGATGAAGGCTAATCCCAGTCAATCAGCACCTTGTAATTAATCCACATACTCGTAAAGGAGAGGGAGAAAAGTTGGCACATTCTCTGGCTTACAGTTCTCCACCATCCTAACTCAGCGTCCCTGGGTTTTATAGGGTTCAAATTTCAAGGTAGAATCACAATTAACAAAAGGTTTGCAAGAGCAGATGGCTCTGTCCAGCTGCCAAATATCAAGGTGTTGTCCAAAATCTTTTCTAACCAAGAGAGCCAAAGAAGTATTTGAATCAAGGACGAACATTTTCAGATGCCTTTGAAATGTGGCCGAGCAGGTGGGTGTTATCATGTGGGGACAATCACTGTTGTCTCTGAAACCCTAAATCACTGAACACCACTGAACTGTAAACCAACAAGAAATCTTAACCCACCACCTTCCATTAGTGAGAAAATAAAGAAAAAAAAAGTCTGAAAAAATAAAATAAAAAGGCAAAAATATTAAGAGACAGTTTCCTACAAAATCAATATGTCAAACAAGTTCTTACTAAATGTTATATATAAGGGAAGATGGCATGATATTACACAGTCTTTTCCTTTGATATGGCAGAGAAAATGAATGGAAATCATTTTTGTAATATAATATTTTAAGGGTTGGGCTATGAGATAGCTCCATTCATCACCTTTATTTCTAAGTTTCTGTGCCTTTTAAAAGATATTTACTTTTATGTGTGTTTGGGGTGTGTGTGCCTTCATGATGTATGTGTACCATGTACATGTAGGTGCCTACAGAGGTCACAAGTGGGCAGTAGATTCCTCTGGGACAGCAGTGACTGACAGTGATGAGTTCTCTAACATAGGTGCTAAGAAACAAATCTGGTTTTGCTCTGAGAACAGCACATACTCTTAACTACTAAGCAATCGTTCCAGGCCACTGACATGCTTTCTTTCTTTAAGATGAAAATTAAACAGTTCTTTCATGGTTTCATCTTCTATGCTTTGATGTTAAAATGAATATTAAGCCACAATTAGATTTCACAAACTCTGTGCCTGTGTCCATCAATATAGCATGACTAAGGACAGAGAAGATGCAAATATGCTACCCAAGTTGGAGATAAATGTAGGCATCTCACACCTCACTCCAACTCTCTGAAGAAACTATAAAATAAGGAAACATTAAATGAATCATGTTTCCCCATGGGAATGATTTGATAATTAGGGGCTTTCTTTACCAGAACTTAGTATCTAACTATAAACAACAGTATGATTTTTTTAAAAAAAAATTACTACAGTGATGATGGAAATATCTTATTCACTAATTATACTAGTCTCTGGTGCATAACAGTTGTTCATTCATTCATTTATTCAACAAGTTTTCATTGCATAGATACTAAATTCCAGGTACCAGTCCACAGTCTAGGAAAATGATGTAGCTAAATAAATAAATAAATAAAAATAAAAGTATACTCAGTATCATTAGTGTAGGTTAGACTAGTGGGGGAAATGACTAGAAACCAAATAGTTGGTTTCTAGGGGGAAAAAAAAGTCCTCCTCACCTGAGGAGGTGGCGTCTGAGGCAAGATTAGCAGTAGCTAAAATGGGTACAAGTGATATGGAGAGACCATGAGCCCTGGAGAATCCTGGAGAAGAGTAATAGGTGGGGAGGGTCTTTGGATCAAAGTTGGGAAGGCTGACAAGGAGGAATGGGTTGCGACACGTTGACAGTTTTGATCATTATCCAAGAATAAATGAGAAGGCACAGAACCGTGCCCAGGGTGGGGTGACATCAGGTTTGCAGTTTGAAAGATCACGGTGCAATTGTCTGTCCCATCTAGGAGACAGGTTACTAGACTACTCTTCTAGTACAGATACAAGCGCATGCTAGAGATTAATGGACGGTTGAATAATTAACGGAGAATTAAGAAGTGGAAAGGTTGGATGGAGCTGGTAAGGATTTAACTGGAGTGAAGGAGAAAATGAACAGTGGGTGGCTCTTCCTGCAGACAGAGACCAGGTGGTGGTGGCATTCTCTGGCTGGGACCTGGGGCTGTGAGAATGACTGTGTACCAGTGTGAGCATATTACATTGTCTTTCGATACAAAATCTCAAAGCTGGGATGTGGAGCAGTCACTTGGCTATCCTGCCTCGTGCTCAGACACTTAAACTGAGAATGGCTGAGTTCCAGTTGATGCCGCAAGAGAGGTAGAGAAAGGACGTCAGTGGAGGTAGGAGGAGAACCAGGTAAGAGGGAAACGGTGGCCAAACGTGTCAGGCGCTGCCAAGAAGTTATACGAGAAAGAGACTCATAAATACCAACTGGATTAGGCAGCAGCATCCATAGAGAGATGGCGCAGTGGGAAAGCCAGGTGGGATGGAATTAGAAAGAGAAGTGCTAACAGCTGGGAGAAGAGGCCCTGAGTCAAGGGGAGATAGGGTTAGACAGAAAGCCTTGATGGGCACACTCTCCTACCACTCAGGAAGTAGGAGAGGAGACACTCATGAGTGCAATTGAATAAGAAGGCCTGACTGTGAGAGAATCTAAGTGAACTGGCAAGAGGTTTTCCCTCAGATTGGTTTATATGAGCAGAAACTGTGCATGTGTTCATATCTGCCCTGTCTTTCTCCTGTGTATGACCATTCAACACTGAAAACGGGACTGTCTGTTGGGCCTGTAGGAGACAGTGTAACAATCAGGTGGACTTTGCATAGCATCTAATTCAGAACAGTTCAGCCCAAGCTGTGCCTCACACTTAGAGACAAGAAGTGTTAATCAGCTTCATCCCTCTCTGTTTTGAAAATGCTGTGTTTTCTTCACCACTCTTCACATTGAGAACTATATGCTAATAGCTGTACATCTTGCTTTAAAAATGGGAGTATTTTCTAGACCCTGCAGCACTTGGAGACACACACCTATCATCTCTATCCTTTGGAGAAATCCTTCGCTCCAAAACCCATTGCCAAGTCCAGGGCAGAACTGCGCTGAGAGAACTCAGCAAAACAGAAGGATGTGCGGCCCACTGAGTGGGAAGCCCACTGCCGTGGATGCAATTTCATGCTTCCTCGGTCCCCCCTCCCCCAGCCCTGAATGCAGAACAGACTCCAGTGCTGTCCAGGCAGAATTTGATTGATGGGGCATTAATCATTTAAAACACGGAGCTTGCTGTAGTGTGGACAGAGCTTGCTGCCTTGACATGCTGCCCCATCCCCGGTGTCTGTAAAAGCCTGTCAAAATCAAGTTTCTTTCTTCATAACTTTCTTACAGTTAATGCTTTGCTAGTTCTATACCTGTTTCCCAAATCCCAGACCAGTGTAGATCAGGGGCCACCCAAAACAGCCTGCCTAGTAAAGCCGCCTATGTATCCCAGTACTAGGTCATACGGCCCTTGTGAAACCACCAGTGTTGTGCTTACAGAGTATGGCCTAAGCCCTGCTTGGGAGAACCTTACAGCCCACACAAGACACTCAAGAAAGGGCTCACCATTCAGGTCAACGTCAGCGTAAGCTAAATCCACTGTGAAAGCAAACACCGCACCTAAGCTACCCACAGGCCACAGCTGCAGGAGTATAAACACTCACTGTCGCATACAACCATTCAGTATATAGACTACCATGGTAAAAGCAAATGGCCCATGCTTACTAGACAGAATCAGCCAGAAGCATTCATCTTCCAGAGTTATTGTGTTCCTCAGATACCATGTCCAAAAGCCAATCTGTCAGATGCTGGGATCTGGTGTCAAAGCAGCAAAGACCTTTCTGTCTAATCAGATTTTGACCTGATTTGAGAACTGGAAACACAGAAGTAAGGAAGAGATTACATTCCTACCTTTATGATTAACTTTGATGGCCGTGACTTATGATAGGTAGGCATCAACACACTTCTCATCCAGTTGGCTGAGCTGGAGCACGACCCCCTCCACACAGGAAAAGAACATTGGGAAATAAATCAAAGTGTAAGACAAAAACTAGTTCCCCATTTTACACACACCTGTCCAGCTCTTGATTATGTCCTCTAAGAGACGTGTGTGGGAGAGGAGCAGGTAAGTAGAGACCAAGAACTCATACAGTACCAGCCCAAGGGAAACAAAATAAAACATCAGTACTAGGCTAGAGAGATGCATGCTCTTCCAGAGGACCCAGGTTCGATTCCCTGAACCCACATGGTTGTTCACAGATGTCTGTAGCTCCAGTCCAGGGGATCCAACGCCCTCTTCTGGTCTCTACAGGCACTGTACACTTGCAGTACACAGATGTACTTGCAGGTAAAATGCCCATTCATATACATAATTTTTAAAACTCAGTACTGAGGGAGAAATATACACCCCAACACACAGTCTTGCCCTCAGTCCAGCAACTTCTCCAGAAATAATAAGAGGTCAAATATTTGCTAGAGATGGCAGGCCTACTTCATTCTAACAGCTTAGTACCTGTTTTTACAGTTGACAGCCACCTCATCCTGGCTGAGCCAGCATTCCTTCAATCAGCATTCACCAAGTGGCCCCTGGTGCCTAGAATCACATTAAGTCCTAAAGGATTTCCAAGAAGTACATGGCCTGATTCAGCCCTCATCCCCTGCAGAGGGTGAGGCAGTACTTAGGTCTATAAATCTAAAAGAGTGTTAATAGCTCATTATCACCACAGGAAATTACAAGTAAATGCCCATGAACTAGTTTGTGAGCTCTGCGCACACATGTACATATTCACTTGTGCATGCGTGCACGTGCACAAACACACGCACACGCATCTGTTCATAAAAGAAGACAGATCTGGGGGGAGCATGAGCTCATGTCCTTGCCCTATATCTTGGTGGAAGAACTCAGCTCTGCCTCAGTGTGACCTGTTTAAGGAAGTGCATTTGTATGGACTGGGAAGGGTGGAGTTGACCTCCCGGACAGGACATTACTCTTCTTCCTCTTCCTGTCCCTGTTTCTCACAGCAGTCATGGCCATTGCTCAGCTTCCTGTGGGGGAGATTGTGGATCCTGAGGGTCTATTTGCTGCCACCAGCAAGTAGAGGACAGCATACTGCTGTGCGCATTAGACCTATGGGAACCTATTCAGTGGTATGGAGATAGCATTCTGGGTGGAGTCGAAGAGGAAGGACACTGTTGAAAACTGTGTTCTGGGCTAAAACATCACAAGCAAGAGAACCATGGGAATTATGAGGGCCTGTGGAGCAGAGCAAAGACAAGTGATGTTAACAGATGGCACCTGCTGCTGGGGTAACATCTAAGGTGGAAGTAAGCAAGGCTCCTAAAGGATGGGTGTAGAGAGACCAGAGCTCTGTGCTCCTGCACTTTGGACCATGGAATGGAATCACTTCATACAACAAAGCATGCTCTGGCTAGATACACTATGCTGGACAAAACACTAATAAAGACAATGGGCCTCAAAGCCTTGAAGATATTGTGGACCTCCTGGCATCGTGTCAAACAGTGTCTGAAACGAGTCCCTTTGGGGAAAGTCCAGAGAACTCCATGAAGCCTTTCTGAGGCCCAGCGAGGCTGAGAATGAGCCAGTTGATTGAGGCAGAGCAGACATAACAGTGAGCACAGCTTAGTGTTTGTGAAGTACTGTGGTTAGCTCACCTGACGTTGAGAGCAGGGAGAGATGAGGAGGTTGGGTAGCGGTTAGAGAAATGAACTTGCTACATCCTCTGGCCTCATTAGCTGCCTTCCTCATGTACTTCCCTGTCCCCTCTGGTGCCTGTCGACAGCGGCTCTGCAGGGATCTGAATGTCTGAATTTGGGCCATTTGCTGTGCTTTTAAAAACAGCTTTGGCCACAAGCCCTTTGTATTCTATGCCCTTTGGAGATGGGCTCTCAATCATATAGCAGCTGTAATGATTAGAGAGGAAGCTCACAGGAGGGAGTTAGTCATGTTCTCTGGGCTTACTACCTAATCCTTGGCTTTTAGCTCTGCTCCTGTCTCTTCCACTTCACCCTAAGGAGGGCAAAGGTGACTTCTCTGTGTATGGACAGAGTCTCTCCTGTAATGCTAACAGCTCCTTTCCCAGCCTATTCTGTCCCTTACAGTTGGATATGGGGTCACAAAGAGCTATGTCTCCAGGTAACACACCGCCATGTTTCTGCCTCCTTACCCTACCCTCTAATAAGACACTGGACCATGCCTCAGGGCCTCCACTGATGCCCAGACTGGCTCTAATGCCATCCTTCTCTGGAGGCCACCATACTTGTGCAGGGAGTAGCCCCATCAGAAGGCAGGTTAAGCCTGTCTCTGTGAGTCTGGGTGTGGTAGGACCTGGGATCTGTGGAAGCCTCATCGCCCTTTTCCCTATTAGATAGGTAGCATTGCCCCATAAGCAGCTCTCTCTGAGCCCACCACAGCTCAGCTTAGCACTCTGTGGCCAGAGCTGCCATAGATGAGGGAACCGCCATTCCATAAAGGAATGGAGATGCCTACCACCACAGGAGGACCACAGGAGGTCCCGTACCTTCTACCAGACGCCCCGCCCTGGGACCTGATCTAACCCTGAGGTTGAGGTGTGGTGTGAGTACACCCCAGAGCTTCTGGTTTGCATGATACTATAAATTCCCATCCACCATTTCTACCGTCCTTCTATACAAATGATGCCAACATTTTATTACATTTTGAAAGGATTACACAGAAATGGCACGGCAAGAATTAACATGTGTTTGTGATTATAATGAAAGAGAATAGGACAGTATTGGGTGAGAGTCAAAATAGAGAACTGGAAGCTACCTAAGTATGGAAATTGCACATGTAAAGTGTGAGCCTTTAAAACACTGATGTCTAGTTATAGAAATACTGACTTTAAACAGACAAACAAATAATAATAATAGTAATAATAAAAACAATAAAAACCCTGTGGCCACGTTCAAGGGATTTGTGTAATTTACCTATCTTCTGAAGAAGCAATCCAAAGCTTATTTAAATTAACCAAGGTGTATGCTGGGAAAAGGGAAATGTGAAAGCATACATGGATCACTCCATTCATTAATCATAAAAGTCAGCCTGACAATAAATATCAGTTCCTTTTGTGCCTACACTTAATTTAGTCTTAGTTCTTTCTTCCTAAGCTGAATGAATATAGGATCCAGAGGTTCTCAAAGGATTCCAGATCTTTCTAGAACTACTTACCTGGTCCCCTCCCAGCTTAACGCGGGTTTTGTTCTCACCTGTGTGCACCTCACATATTGACCAGTAGGGGGCGCCTGTGTCACCGTGTGGAATTAGGGTGGTCTCAGTACTGCTAAGGAGGCCCCCAGCCAACTCATAAAAGGAGTTCATCAGTCCATTGAAACAAGCTCATTTTTGAAAAGACTTTGAGAATATACATGGCTGTGAACTAATAAACCTCTTGACTGCTCCATCCTAAAAGACCAATATAATGCTTAAAGTAAACACTCAGGTTGTAAACCAGTTCTATTGCAATGGACAAATGGTCCGCCGGAGAAGGGGTTTAAAGGAAGTGATCCCAATGTGGCAGAGAAAGATAGGCTGAGGTAAGCTGGTAGAAACTCCACCTCACCTCTCACACAGCCAATTTTCAATGTTGAAAATGTATTTACTTTTAAGGGGAAAAAAAGTCAAAAGTAATCCCGTATCAGTATAGCGATAGGCACTTCTATTTGCCTGCCTTTGTTCCTAAGTCTCAGTTTTAATTTTTGCTATTATCTGGTTGTTGTTTTTTTTCCTTGTCTCATCTCCCATACTTTCCCTGAGCCTCCTGAGAGAGGTCTCATGACACAAGCAAGATTCGGATGTGGGTGGAGGACAGAGGTGGGAGGAACTGCCCAGGCCTGTCTCCCTTGGGTGGAGCACCTTCCAGGAGGACACGATCCTCCTGCCGGTGGCAGCCTAGGAGGCTGCCCTTCACCCCAGCAAGACCACAGGAACATGCTGTCGACCACCATGGTGGGCACACTGGTCAGAGGGTGGAGGAATCGGAGCTCCCCTAGAAGAGCAGAATTGAAACCGCCCACCCCACAGAGACAAGGTGGAATTCGGATTCAGGGTATGTGGTGAATCCTTTGATGTGTCTGGGTAACTTTCAAAGGGGAGTCAAGGAGATGGTCACAAGCTTACTTGCTTACATATAACAGCTCCAACAGTCTGTTTTATCTTAGCTTATATAAATTCTGGATAACTTACTCAAGGGGCGATGTATTCCTTTTTCTCATCAAAGACCTAGGGACCTTTAGAGGGCACAAAGTAAAAGCTATTTATTCCTGCATTCGTTTTCTTTAAAAGTTTCTATTTGAAAGTGGAACTGTGTTCAGAGGTTGGATCGAGATGCTTCTGGCAGCTTTTAGCCTAAATTCTATTCTGTCACTACTTCTGATATGGGAGATGGACAAAGTGCTTAGCTCCTGTTTTCCCCACTAATTATATTCATTTTCCATTTCATTACTATTGTTCTGGAGCAACAATAGAGTGGATGACAGAGATGCAGGCCTGGTGTTAACCCAGTTCAAAAGGTTCTTGTGGTTCTTTCTGACCAGAAAAAAAAAATGTTTTTTTGAAATAAATACCTGACCTCATTCTACTCTGTCTAGACCTTGAACTTCTAAAGATGCTTACTTAGAACTCTCTGGTCTTGCTGGCTGACCTATAGAGAGACCCAGAGCCAGCTGCGGAAGCGAGTTGGCACCCAGCAGAAACAAGCTCCCAGGAGCTTTCAGAGCTGGCCGGCTGCCCCTCGAATGGCTTCTATCTGACCCTGAGCCCCAGAGCTTCCTAAGCAGTAAATGGACTCTTTCATCCCGGCACGTGTTGAAAGCGAGGGATTTCCAGATGTTTTTCCTAGATACGGTACACTCTTGATCTAATAGCTCCTCTTCTCGTTTTGTTTGAGAACAGGTCTCTTGGAGTGGCCAGCTAGCCCAGGCTTGCCTCAAATTCAAGATCCTTCTCTGAACCCTACGGATCTCCATCCTCCTGTACTGGGATTATAAGTGTGGACCCTCCAGTTCTATTTAACTACCGATTTACAGAAGTATAAAAACTCAAAGTTGTCATTTGTATAGCTGTGACAATGTCTTTAGCCCCTGTTTCTTAGGTTAAGTATTTGCAAGAAGACTCGGACCAGGGTTGGGAATGTAGCTCAGCTGACAGAGCTCTTGCTTAGCACACAGGAAGCCCTGGGTTCAATCCCCCACACCACATAAACCAGACATGGTCGTGCATCCCTGTAATCCTTGTGCTTGGAAAGTGGGGCTGAAGTCCATCTTCAGCTAGTTGGAGGCCCGCTTGGACTACGTGAGACTCTGTCTTACAAACCCAAGCCAAAACTGTGTTTAAATAGTTGGAGTATATTTACTGTAAGAGAGAAAGTAATTCCCTGTTTTAGCCAGATACCCAGAAGGTGGAAGGAGCCAGGCCAGGCCACATTCTAACCTGCTAGAGGGGACTCAGTAGGAGCAGGCGTTTGAGTCATGGCCGTGCAGAGGCTGAGCACCTGCCTCTGCAGCCTTGTCTCAGCCTAGGAAGCAGAGCTCAGGGGAGGAGCCTCGGGAGCTGTGGCCTCTTTACCAGCCAAGCAGGCCCTGATGCAAGGTTCCCGTGCTCTAAGGCCAGCCTTTTCTCTCTTGTCCCAAACTCTCCTGACAAAATTTGCTAACTTGCTGGAACCGTATTCAGAGCCTGTGAAGCAACAAAACATGTCAGGGATGGAGGCTTTTTAAATGAATATGTAACGACATTCTAACTTTTTAAATATATAATTATATATATTTATTGCTATCCTACATGAGTAGTATATAATGGTCAAACCAGGCTGCTGTAGCGGGCATTTCCAACGTTTGCCATTGTTGTGCTGGGAGAACGTTCACAGCCCTCTCTGCTGGCTATTTTTGAACTCTACACTTATATGTTATCGATCACGGTTGCCATGAACATAGAACATCTAAGCTTTCTCCTCCCACCCAGCTGTGCCCTCTAACTGTATGGGTTGATGTCTAACTGAGGCATAGCTCCCGAGTCTCACTCACTGCTCAGCCGTCCAGAGTCACCGGCTTCTGGCATATAACATTGTTACTTTGGGTTTTTTTTTTTTTTAAGTTGTTATGGAACATACAGAAAATATAAATTTTCCATCTTAACCACTCTTATGTGTATGTACAGTTCAGTTCTGCGACATCCATTATGTCTACAATAGGGTGTAGCCATTGCTGTGAGTTCCCAGAGCTTGCCAATATCCAGGGCCATTGATCAATCCTGTCTATTCTCAGCTTATCGTACCTTGGGTAACCTCATATCTGCTTCCTGTCTCTGAGTTCACCTACTCTATATATTTCATATAAGGATAATTGTCCTATATGCACCCCTTTCTGGCTTATGTCACTTGGCTTAATGTTTAGGTCATCCACTTATAATAGAGATCTCTTCTTCTTCATAGTAACATGAAGACTCATTTAATTCACTTCCGTTTCATTCTCTCCTTTATAAATATTGCTTTGATGCCCATGCTAATTCTAACCTCCTTTGTTTCATTTTTTAAATCCACCGATATTTTTATATTCAAAATGTAAAGAGGCTCTTGGGTCTTTATTTTCAGTGAGTTCTGGAAACAGCCACAGATAAAGTATTCTTAATGTGTGCTGGGGTGGGAGCAGTCTGCACACATGTGGGGCAGGTGGATGCTGGAAGTCAGTGGTAAGCACCTTTCTTCATCACACTTGACCTTATGGTGGAGGGATAGGAGCTCTCATTGAACTGGGAGCTGAGCTAAGTGAACAGCAAGCCTCTAGGGATCTGCTTGTCCCTCCTGCCACCCCCTAGGGCCACCGCCACACTAGGCTTTTATGTGAACTCTGGAAATTGAACGTGGGTCCTCATGTTTGCAGCAAACACTTTATCTTTGTACCATCTCTCACCTCTATAAATCATCTCTTAGAATCTTTTCCTCTCTAATGTCTGGTCAGATTAGGCAATATATTCCCTTGAGATAAACTGATTTTTTTTTAATTTATTTTTCATTTTGCTTTGCTTTTTTAAAGACAGGTTTCCACTGTGTAGCTCTGGCTGACCTGGAACTCTCTATGTAGACCAACCTGGACTCAAACTCATAGAGATCCACCTGCTGAGATTAAGGGCTTGTACCTCTATGCCTGACTAGATTAAATAACTTTTAAAGTTTCTCTTAGATGCCAGCAAAGATATTTTAAATAAAAGTGAATATGTTCTTTATGCTTTAGTTTTCCCTAGAACAGTGATATTTTCTTTTGACATAAAAATGTAGAATGGCCATTGCTTTACACTAAATATAAAAAGTCCTGAGTTATGCAACATTAACATTTCACTGTCTCACGTCAGAAGTCGACCCAGGATGGAGCAGGGCTTGCTGCTCCTGCAGATGACCTTAGTTGGGTTCCTAACACACAAGCTAAGCAACTCATAGCTGCTTATAACTCCAGGTCCAGGGGGACCTGGTGCCTCAGTCCTCTGTTGGCACCTGTACTCATGTGCATATGTGCAAGATACACACACATGCACACGCATACATGAACACACACACAAATATAAAACAAGTCTTAAAAGGTCAACCCAAGAAATCTGTCAAGTTCTGGCTCATTCCTTTAGGACAGTGGTTCTCAACCTTCCTAATGCTGGGACCCTTTAATACAGTCCCTTGAGTTGTGGTGACCCCCAACCATAGAATTATTTCATTGCTATTTCATAACTGTAATTTTGCTACTGTTATGAATCGTAATGTAAATATCTAATATGCAAGATATCTGATATGTGACTCCTAAAGGGGTCTTGACCCACAGGTTGAGAAGCTCTGCTTTAGAAGCCAGTGCTGCTGGGTGGGGCAGATGATGGGGACCTCTCAGCTTCTGCACTGTGCTGCTTTTGACTTGCAGCCAGCTGTTTATAATCATGCCTGCTCCTGGCCCTGTATACTGGTGATTCTTTCTCAGTGCTAGACTTGGGAACAGTCACATTGAAACAGAATCTGCTCCAAGTTCTGGGACCCTTTTATACTAACTGGAATAAGGAAACTTAAAGCAATATTTCAGAGATTCTGTCTTCTGTCCTCGAGGTAGTGGGTTCTGTTGCTCAATATTAAACTTACCATATGCAGCTTGAATTATTTAGCCATCCTGAAGTGTCCCTTGCTTTATCTAGCTGATGAGCCCACCTGAACCTCTGTGACCTGATAGTGTCTAAATCCACCATGGCCAACGTCCTACCAGAGTGGGCACACAGGCGACATTTGAGAGCAGCCACGTCAGGAGCGTGAAACGTGAGGGGGTATAAATCCAGGGACCTGGGTTGTATAGGTGACCTGTGTGATCGTCTGGATGCTTTCTGAGTCACACCGGGCACTTAAGTTATTATGGCTTTTTACATTTCAAAGGCTTGCAGACTACCATCAGCCGAAATATAAAATAATCATTTCTGCACTCAGAGCTGTCTACCCTGTAGTCGGAAAAAACCCTTCCTTCCTCATTTTTAAGTGACAGCCTGTAATCATGTTGGAGCGATTTTTGAGAATTTCTTTTCTCCCTCTAAACCACTGTTTGCTTTTCTGGCATCTGGGAGGAGTTTTCTCCGTGAGTCAATGGACTGGTTCTCCTTTCTCAAGCCCAGCCACCCACCTAGGGAGAAGGAATGGCTATAAATCTCAACTAACAATTATGCTAGGAGGAAAGTCAGAAGATAAAATCAGTTGATCCCCAGATGTTTATTGAGGACCTGGGAGAAGACCTCATTAAAAGAGTGTGGCTGAGCCATTGTGCATTCCTCATGGACTCTTTCAGTTCCAGGTAGGCTTAGAAGAGCTGGGAGGTGGGCGTGGTCTGGGGTCCTCCTGTGCGGCCAGCTTTGGCCTACTTCCTTCTTCAGGCCTGGAAGCCAGTTGAGGTAGCTCACTTTAGACATCTGCATTCCACCTAGAGTTTTTATTTATTTTTTTAATAGAGTCTAGGAACTTCAGATAGGTGAAAGACAGAAAAATTGTGTAATTACAAGCTGATATTTGGCTTGTTTATAGACTAGAAGAAATTTTATCTTTGTAACCCCAACATAAAGAAAATTAAATTAAACCCATTTTGTAATTAATGGTAATGACTAAATGTCAGAATAATGCTTCTAAATGATTTACTGTATCTATTACTATTTTCTGTTGAAATTTAATAGACTTATACTCTGACCTGTACTTATTTTAATTAGTTTAAGCCTAGCTATATAATTCTTTTCCCATATGTCTCATAATTAACTATGTAATTACCATTTGGTAAGAGCCCCTTAGTTTAATTGGAATAATCATGGGACTCAGATTCAATAAATATTCACTGAGCAACTGCTAAGGTAAAACTAATGAACCTGAAAGAAAAGGATCCCTAAGGTTTACTATACTATTGACCTCATAGACCCCAAACCTCATGTTTGGGATCTAGAGAAAGCAAATATAAAGACACATATATAAATATATCCTTATATTTGATATCTATAGATATAAATAGATATATTAATTATAGATATATATTTTAATTTAATAATATATTTATAAATAGATACACTTATGTATACATAGACATATATACATCTATTAGACAAATAAACAATTAAATTAATGCTAAATGGATATCCAAGGAAGAAACTATTTTAAGAAAATGTATCAACCTTCCAAGCAAGTAAAATTTGAATTTGGCCTTCCAAGTTATTGAGAATATTGTCAACTCTGAAATTGGAGCCAAGAGAAATTACATATTTCCTTTGTCTTGCTTTCACTAATTTTTGAACTCATAAAGGTTTTTTATTCTACTGAAGATTTTTATATTAATGTTGGATATTCTATTAAAACAATGATAGTATTAAGAAATCAGCAGGTTTACAGATTCCAACTAATGGACGGTACCCATGTTTACTGAGTGTGTTGGTGATTTCCACACTTGCCGGGCATCTTTGAAATGTGCAGTTACGAGCATAGGTGAGGAGGTGTGAAGACCAAAGGGCATTGGTGGGGAATGTTGAGTTATAGTTCCGGGTCAGACCCTAGAAGGTCTAAGCACCAACGTAAGGAGCTTGGACTTGATCTCTAGAAGTCATGAGCGCCATCAAACCTTCCCAGCAAAGTAACTCACATTCGGAGTATAGGAAGGCGGGGCTGTGGAGTGGTGGCTTTCGGGGGCAAGAGTCTGGACTTGGCAAGTCTTAGGGAGGAAGTGGATACAAAACTGACAGAAGTGAGGATGAGGAGGAAGGAAAAGTAGAGGAAGCAGAAACAAACTGTGGGCTCTACCTGGCGCCTAAGAGAACGGTGTTATGGCTGTTGTTTATTGTATGCGGAGACTGAATAACAAATGGAGATATTAATGCCTTTGAAAGACTTTTATTATATTTCTCAAGAAGATGAGCCATACCATACCATACCATACCATACCATACCATACCATACCATACCATACCATACCATATACTGTTTACCATAGGGTCACATTTAGGTCCCAGTGTCAGTAAGGAAGTTGGAGGGACCTCAGAAAAAATTCTGCCCAGACAGAACCTTTCCTGGGGCTTCTATTAGAAAGATGTATAAGACAAGTGTACAACCCCACAGTTGGGCATTAGGGCAGAGCAGTTGTCGGTTGTCTGATTCCTGGCTCTGGTCTGGTTTAGAGAAAAGATATACTGGCTCGGGAGTGAGAGTAAATCAGGAGGTATTTCAGGGCTTGGGTTGTGGGTGGCAAGGGAGATGAAAACCGTTGGATATGAGTTTGGCTCTTTGGTTATACATACCAGCTAGACAAAAGCTAAGTGAAGCACAAAGCTGTGTCCTGGATAGTCGACTGAGAGCTTTATACGTATCATAGCAATCCTCTTAGCCCTCTGGTCAGTACTAAAAGTCCCCCTTTGCACTCAGTCACTTCAAAGGTCTATCCAAGGTCACATGAGTAATAGGGATGCTTGGAGCCAAGATTCTACCTTCTGGAACAGTGTGTGACACGTCCCAGCACTAGTCATAGTGACTGATGCACCAGACCTTCTCTGCTCGATTATGCCTCCTTCATCTAGATGCAGTATGAGGCCAATCCTGTTCAAAATGAGCTGGTGGAAACCAGTAGCAGCCTTCCAGGACTTCCAGGGCCAGGGAACAGGAGCAGATACGGGTGGTGTAATAATTCCCTGTAAGTCCTCAAGTTTCTGCCTGCTTTGTCAGAAGAGTGTAAAATGTATGTACATTCCGTGGTCTTTGTTCAGTTGTTTTAAAAACCAGAACAATGACTGTATGGCTTAACCCCCATTTCCTCTTAACTTCTGGCTTCCCTCTTTGATTATTATAACTCTGGGACTTGGATTCTCTTGTGTCAGCAAACAAAGCCCAAATTACCCATGCCTCTGAGCTGCCTGGAAGAGACTCTGAATTCCTGTATCTGTGACCACCCTTCTCCTTGGTCATTCTCCAGCGTAATTCTTTAGTCCATGCCAAACGCAGCCCTACGTGTTCCACCAGCTCTGCCTGGCTTTGTTCCCTACATACGACCACCTTTTAGCTCTGCCTTCTGCATGTATTCACCCGTCACTTCTGAGAGCCCAGTCAGTGCTCAGCATCTTCACTCCAGAGATTTTAGAAATACAAAAGCTAAAAGAACAAATGATTTCCAGGCTGTATATGGACATTTTAGAACTTAATGGCTGGTTCATGGAAACTCTTCCCTAAGCAAGAAATATGTGCACAACTAACCTGGGCCCATGGGGCCTCACAGAAACTGAACCACCAACCAAAGAGCGTTCAGGGCCTGGACCTAGGCCCACTACACATTTGTAGCAGATGTGCTGCTTGCTCTTCATGTGGGTCCCCTAACAATTGGAGCAGGGGCTGTCTCTGACTCTGTTGTCTACCATTAGACCCCCTTCATCTACCTGGACTTCCTGGTTGGGCCTCAGTGGGAGAAGATGTGCTTAGTCCTGCTGCAAATTGATGTCCCAGGATGGGCTGTTACCCAAGGTGGGGGCTTCCTCTTCTCTGAGGAGAAGGGGGAAGTAATGGGGAGAGGGATTTTTAAGGGTGGGACTGGGAGGAGAGGAGGGAAGGGGGCTGCAATCGGTATGTAAAGTGAATAAATAAATAAGAAAAAAAATCACATCTCTGTGCCTAGAGAGCATCTATCTGCCCAGAGCTATGAGGATTCAGAGCCCTGGGGATCCCAGCTCAGGCCTTCTGGGACCTTGTAACTAGCTTGAGAGGCAGACAAAAGGTGTAAACGGCCCTTCAGGAACACATACACTGTGGTACATGAGAGTATGGAAGTCACTCCAGCCAGTTAGTGCAGACTTTGTGGATGGTTGCTATCTCACCCTCTGTCTTTCGTTATGATCTTCAGAATTAACCTATGGGGTTTAAATCTTTTTCTAGACTGAGAACATTAACTTTGGAGGATCCTCTGCCAAACGTATGCAGCAGAAACGCCTGTTTTATAGGCACCATTTGTGAAGTTCAGTGGGGACAGTACCTCTCCTTGCATGTAGGGTTCTTACTATAGTTGTCTACAGAGCACTCTGAGGTTTAAGAACGGAACCATCGGAGTTCAACTCTTAAATACCAGTCACGACTTACTAACCATAAAAGTTTTTCCTAGGTCAGGCACGGTGGTACATGCCTTTAATCCCAGAACTCAGGAGCTAGAGGCAGATAGATCTCCTTGATCTTCTGAGTTCGGGGTTAGCTTAGTCTACAGACCTATTCCAGAACAGTTGGGGCAACATAGTAAGTAAGACCTTGTCTCAAAAAAAAAAAAAAAGTTACTTCCTGTTTAGTGTCTCATCTTTCTCAAATACAAAATAGGGATGAGAATAGCACCTGCCTTTGGGGATTCCTTTAAAAATTAAAATGAGCTTGGGATGACTATGACTACGTAGGAAGTACTCAGTCCATGTTGGTCCTGATGAGCGGCTATTATGCCACATCAGCCTCTGTCCTGTAAGTGTTTTTCTGGGTAATTCCTAGCAACTGGAACCTCCTTGCCCTTGTAAATTACTATTTATTTATTATTTCCTCCAGTTCTGGGGATCAATCCAGAGCCTCTCCCAAACTAGGCAGGAACTCTATCCCTGAACTGCACCAGAAGCCCATAGTCATTCTGCTTGCGTGCTAGTGAAATCCCCATGAACGGAGTTTAGAATGCTCAGCATAAGCAGTTCCTCTGGAATTCTAAGGCCAGGGGTATTTTATTATCCCTGCACTGGCATTTTAATAGCCAACAATGGCTTTTAAAAGAATTGGGAAGATGCACAGGCCTGTTGGTTGCCACTGTGGAGTCCTGTTGTGCTCTCATTTCCATGTGAACCATGGTAGTTGTCATAGTTGGGTTTTAAGTCTTCAGCCTTCCGCTCACATTCAGTGAAAAGTTTCTGTTCCAAAGAACAGTATCTGTCTTACTGGAAAATCAACCCTGATTTCCATCTTCTTTACAAAATGATTATTCAGTTCTCTATGCTTCTGGACCTTAAATTAGGCTTTTACAAGCCTACTTTTCCATATCTGATGGTTCTGAAAACTTCTGAAAAGATCATTAATACAAAGTGACCAAGAGTTGGTTCAAATTTCAAATAAGATATAGAATACATTGGGATTTTATTGGAGATATACTTTAGTCCTTTAGACTAGGAGCCCCCAGGGCTAAAGGTATTTCTTCCTCATAGAGAAAGTGTTGATCTGGTTTCCCTGACACTCAGATATAGGATGGTGAATTAGAACATTCTCACCAGAGGAAGCAGATATGAGTGATGTGCTGGACTCTTGCTCAAGATTGTGTAACCTTGGATTTGTTACATAGCGTGCTGAGCTTTGAGTTGCTCATCTTCACAATGAAGACTTTCTTCTGAGGACGGAATAAGCCTCTGTGTATCAGTGGCTTACATTGGTGCCCACACAACCCCAGTTCCCAAATGTTCTTTAGTATCATTTTCCAGAGGTCTGAAACTAAAGTTTCAATCATGAAGATAGAAAGATCCAGTCATTGCAATTTTATAGAATAAAATATGCCCGGCTCGAATAGAGGAAATGTTGTGCATAAGTCCTTCTAAGGAGATTGAGTTTGTTTCTTTACTAGGAAAGGAGGGGGAATTATGAACATAATACAAATTTAGCATCGTGGCCTTAAAATGTAGATGTGTCATTATCCTTAACTGTGTTCACAGCAAGTCAGCAGGGGTCCTTCTCTGTGTTAGTTCTGCTGTGAGTACAAAAGCTCCTGTCAGCCTAAAATAGTGTCCCATGTCCTGGCTATATGTGAGGCTTGCAGTGAGGGAGCAGTCTGGTCACAGTGTACTGGAACATACCTTCCTTCTGTGAAGATGTTTAAACTCCATGTGTTTTTTAAATCACTTCTTTGACAGCTTACATGAAAAGTCCTAAGACGTCTAGCAGAAGCTTTAGTGAAATCAAGGATCAGACACTAATGCCACGAACAGGGAGGCGTAGAGTGCATACTCCTGGCTGGCATCATTGTCTCTGTCCCCAAATCCCTAAGTTGTAGGGGAGGGCAGCCTGCGGCTCTAAAATAAAATCTTCCATTTTTAATTTGAAGCCATAGGATGCTATTGAGACACTTGTTAACAATGCCATAAACACTTTGAGCATCTAATTGCATGCTCGTGAATGTGCCCACACTTTCTGCCTATGGAGGTTGGTGGCTCTGGGTGTAGTGGTGGCCTTTCCCTCAGCCCCCTTAACCTGGCTTTGTAGCTGTGTGTCCGGGCAAGAATGTCTCCATGTCACGTACACTGATTGCCTCTCAAAGGTTGAGGAATGGGTAACTGAGTCATAAGCAGAGTTTTACAAATGCCTCAAGTCCAGATGTAGAAGAAACCATCTAGGAAGAGGGAAATGTCCCAGAGTTTCTCTGTATGAATGAAGCTGAGTCCTCTGAGACTGAAAAGCTATTTGTGGAGGGATTATTTATATATTATGCATTCAATTGAAGTCTTCGTTGTATCACCAAGAAAGTATGAAAAATTATACTATGACCAATAAAAAGTTTCTTGATTTTAATTATATTAGTTGCTTTATATATTTATATATTTATATATTTTTGTCTAAATACATATATTTTATATGTCTAAAATGATATACACACTTTTATGCATGTATATATACATACACACATATACACATATACAGATACACACATATGTATACATACATACATATATATGAATACACATACATTCATACACATATATGGTGGAAGTTGAGAACACGCTGCCTTTGGCTAAAAGTTGATTGAAAAGGTTGTAAGCCTGTCCCTGTGAGAAGTACTTTTTTAAGGATATGAATATTTTTTAATGCTTTCAAATTTCTCCAAGCACTAAAATAGAATACATGTGATCATTTGATTCTGAAAAATAGAGACCCTGGGCCAGAGAGAAGGCTCAGTGTATAGAGGTACTTGCCATGCAACCTGCCAACTTGGGTTTAATCTCTGGAATCCACCTGAGGTAGAAAGAGAAAAGCAACTCCACAGAACTGTCCTCTGACATCCACATGAGTTCCATGTGTTCATACCCTTTCCCCCATTCCCTCACACAGTAATAGTAATATTTTTTTCTTAAAAGAGTACAAACCAGTACAGACAAATTGTAAATTCCTGACCCTAAAAAATAAAAATGACTCTAATGGTAAAATTTCAATTCCTGAGGTCCATAGACTAGCTTGATCTGTTGTAAGCAATTGAAAGGTTGCTGGACTTGGACATGGGATAACTGCTCTCCTGTTCTTTAGCAATGGGTAGCTTATTGTAGCTTTCTCAGTTTCCTGGGAATCTTTGTGGGGTAGCCCAGCATAGGACATTTGACCTAGAGAGATATAAGTGGGGGACAGAGAGTGGGGGTAGGTCATAGGACACTCAAATGGGTTGTGCTGTGACTTTAGTCCCTGGGGTTTGAGGAGGGGGCACACTATAGCCCAGGACAAATTTCTATTTCAGACTCTCGCCTGGGGCTGGCCCTGGGATGGGGAGTCCTTTCATGAAAGTTGTACTTGCTCATTGACAATCCAAGTGGCCCCAGCAGGGTTGTCAGCTCTGTGTACAGCTGGAGAGGAGAATGGCTTCTCCACCTATTGAGACATGTGTTTACCCTGGCCAGCCTCACTGGAGGGAGAGGATGCAGACAGTCCCCTAGAGTGTAAAGGAACGGGGCCATGTTTTGTTTTCTAATATCAGGACAGCTTTCTTATAAGAAGGATCAAAAATGTCCCCACGTTTTTGATCTGCTTAATGTCTGCTTATGGGTGTAATCCTAGACCTTTTATAATAGATTCTTAGGGTCTGCGTCTTGTGAACACTTGAGGCATTTGTTCTTCTGGTTTTCTGTTCTCTTTAATATGTTATGAGTAAAGACTAAACCTTGATAATGCATCAAACAGAATTCTGTGGGTTTCAGTAATTGAAATTTTGTTATTATATCCACTTTTTAATCTATAAATTATTTCTGATCATCCTTACTGTTACACAGTCAAATTCTCACATAGATTCTTTTTTAGTTCTTAGAGAAATTAGAGCTCAGTTATGAGCAACCTTCTCAATGAAGCTATCAACTTTGATCATATTACGTCCGTGATGTCCGTTAAAAGATCATTAGCATATTAATGATTTGACTCTTTACGTTGACTATATATTATGAAAATAAGGCATATAGCAAAACCTTATGTATTCCAGCTCACTAAAATATCTAGTTTTATTGTGCTCATAAATACACACACAGATCAACAAACACACACACACACAAGAGCATATGTACATACGCTTATGCACACACACACACAGAGTATGCTTCAGGAAGCAGGTCTTATGTAGTTTTAGCAAATTCATTAAGAAAATATGTAAATATAGTAATGGTAATTGGGAAGTGTAATGACATACAAGCACCTGTAAATGCCATTAAAAGTCAGACAGTATGCAAAATCCTACAGCCCCTTAGTTTGTTCTTCCCTGACAATTGTGTATGATTGGGGGTGGGAGTAGATGAATGTGTCAAATCTTGGGTTCAGTTCTTTGAAGACATGTAATGGTTTCACTAATCACCCTCGTTCCTAGAGGTGTCTTGAAAACAAATTTATTTGATTGTGATTTGGTCATTATTACTAAGATCAGTCTCTCCCTCCTCCCTCCCCCAATAAGTGTATTTTGGGCAGTCTTTTTCCTGTAGCTGGTACAATGGTACAGTTCAAAGTAATATCAGATGAGAAGGTGGTAATGCTGACTTTTGCCTATTACATGTCCTTGTCATTACTCACAACTAAGGTACAACTGGCATCCAAGCCAGTAGAACATGGAAGTGCCCTATGAACTGGATTGTTACCAATGTCTGCCACCGTACATTAGCTCTGTAAGCTGTCATTCTTGGAGAAACTTAGTACAGGGTGTAGGAGATTCTTGTGCATTTTGGGGTTGGTTTCATGTGGGGACAGAAAAACTACTGTCTAAAACCTAAGGACTTCAGTGCCTGGCAGATATTCAAGAAAAGATGTTAGGAGTCAATGCAAAGTGACTAACATGTATTCAGTCCCAGAAGGCTTCCGAACAGTGGGTGAATGTAGGTGCTCCATAAGTATTCTGGGATGCTACTCTTTCTAAATCCCTTCAACCCACAGAAGGTGAGGTTTGAAGTTATAATGTTTCTCTACCCAACTTGATTCATACCATTTGGCTCCTTCCAATTCACTCATGAAAATACCCAAGCCCTGGTGACATTCTGTCAGCACTTCATATGTCCCAGGCTCAACACATATGCCTTCTACTCAGTAAGTCACTGAAGCCACAGAATAGTCCTTAAGTCCACAGAAAACTAAACAAGGTTAAATGTGGCAAACCTAAACAATAATTAAAGTATATATTAATTAAATAGTAAACATTAATATCAAATATTTGGTATTTTAAAAAGTACCAAATATTTGGTAGTTTAAAAATTTTAAATGTTAAGAATAATATTAAAAGTACATATTAATAATTAAATCATCTCTGTTTTTGAATATTTTATTAAGGATCTTAAGGAAGGCAATGGGCCTTCACAGCTAACCAAATAAGAAAAAAAAAATCTTTTGATTTATAATGTAAATAAATGAAAACTTTGAAACTATCTAATTTTCCTCCCCTTCTGGGGATGGATACTGGCATCTCTCCACGGCCCCTGCTAGTTCTGCTAACTCTTATGTTTGGCATTGATAGAGCCAAATTTTAGATCACAAGTTTTGATAAATAGCTCACAGTGAGAATAATATTTATCCTTGAGAGTGAGCAGGTTTTTATTGTCTCATGTAGGTCATGTGCTGGGGAAGATCCAGAGGGTCTTGTGAAGGGCCAGTGTTAGAGGGGTTCTGGGACAGCAGTCCAGAAGATGTCCCATGTGTCTCACCCATGGGAGAGGTACCTATACTGCAATAAGCCGGCTCTTAAAGATGCTTTCTGCTTAGCTGTCTCCTTCCCGTGAGCATGGCTACCATCCACCATCTATCCGAATGATCCCATTGACTAAGTTGAATCTCAAAGTGCACCCTTAGGACTACAGGTGCATCAGCCTTCTAGGAATTTGTTAGCAGTTCTGGAGTCCCCAGCCCAGTCCTTTGGAATTGTAGGCCCTGAAGTGAGACGGTCAGTCAGCCAAGTCCTGCAGGAGAGTCAAGAGCACTGTCTGCTCTTCAAGAGGTCATGAGTACAATTCCCAGCAACCACTCAGTGGCTCACAACCACCTTTAGTAGAATCTGATGCCCTCTTCTGGCAAGCAGGTGTACCTGCAGATAGAGCATTCATAAAATAAATAAATCATTAAAAAAAAAAAGGAAGAAGGTTCATTCTAAGACACTACCCTCCCCCACGGCCCTACAGATCATGTCCCAAGCTCTCAAAATCTACCCATCTGTAATGCAAATTACATACCTGGCAGTGTCACATAGTAACTGAGAGGACAAACTCTGAAATCACACTGCCTTTGTTCAAGTTCTTTTTTTTTAATCTTGCTCTGCAGGTCTCTTGTTTATATATTGTGGTTTCTGATTTTGTGTTTCTATGAGTTGTCTGTGTTGGCCAGTATATGTCTCTCTGTGCTGTGTTTCTTGTGCTTCCCCACCCCCCTTGGCTATTTGTTTTTGTTTGTTTGTTTTCTATTATTCAAGTTTGTTTGGTTTTTATCTCTTCTTCTCCTTCTCCTTCTCCTTCTCCTCCTCCTTCTTCTTCTTCTCCTAATAGATTCTTGTTTGTTTTTTAATTACAGGGAAAAAGAAAAGATGGATGATGGGGAGGTGGGAAGGATTTGGGTGGAGTTGGGGGAGAGAGAGCCATAGTCAGGATATATTAATCACATAAAGTTGATATGCACTGACTTCTTTTTAATTAAAAGCAGTACTTCCCATGCCTAAAGAAGGTGATGAGGAGTTAGCCTACAGCACACAGAGCAGAGGCTAAGCACTTTGGAAGCACTCATAATCAGCTGGCAGAAAAGGTGCCTTTCCCTAAAATATTCTGAAACTTCGGAGATGGAAATTAGATCTTTTACAGCTTTGTTTCACATGCTTTTGTGACATGTTTTAATACATATTAAGGACTTGGAGAATTGGCTTAGCAGCCGTTAAGATTATTTCTTGCTCTTGCAGAGGACCCAGGTTCAATTCCAGCACCCACCGGGTGGCTCACAACCATCTGTAACTCCAGTTCCAGGGGGATCTGACTTCCCCCACCCACCTTGAGATGAGATCTCTCAGTGGCCTGGAATTTGCAAGTAGGCCAGACTGGCAGGCCAATAGTCCTCTGGATCTGCCTGTCTCTGCATCCTCGGTGCTGGGATTATATACCTGAGTAACGACTCCCAGCCTTTTTACAAGGTCCTGTAGATCCAACTCTTTTTTTTTTAAATTGGATATTTTCTTTATTTATATTTCAAATGTTATACCCTTTCCCAGTCCTCCCCCCCCCACTCCTATCCCATTCCCCTTTCCCCCTGCTTCTGTGAGGGTGTTCACCCACCCACCCACTTCTACCTCCCCAACCTCAATTTCCCTACACTGGGGCATGGAGCCTTCACAGGACCAAGGGCCTCTCCTCCCATTGATGCCTGACAGCTCACAAGGCAATCACTTTACCCACTGAGCCGGCTAACTTCTTGTGGGAATAGCAGTCATGTTGGATTAGGGCCCCTAATGACGTCATTTAATTTTAATTACTTCCTTGGGTGTTAGGGCTTTGGCAGCAATGATTCAGTCCATTGAGGGTTAGAGCATACCTGGAAGAAAGGCTGGTGGGAATGGGTGTGTGTCTGCCATTGGCAATTGCATTCATCAAGCATTTGGTCCACGGTACCATTTACAATAATTGACGTAATAAAATGTCTAAATAGGTTAAAATCTAAATGTCTACAATAGAATGGAATGCAAGGTCCATTTTGAACGTACATCATCGGAGCGCTCATTTTCACAGATTATAAGTGTTTTAGTGGTTTAGTTCATCTTCAGAGGGAACAAAGTCACAGTGATATTTATCCACGTGGAAGATATAAAGAACTCACCAGCCTATAACTTTCTCTTGGCCACTGGGTTTCCCCTCTGAAGAGGGAGCATGCGCAGAAGGCCAGGCAACAGCCTGTGCTCCTGCGCTCTGAGTGGGGCTACCAATTATTCTACTTTTGCCTTACTGTGTAAGAAGGAGGTGCAGGGGCTACCCGAGGAGATGACCTGGAGCCCAATGGACTCTTTATAAACCTCGGGATTGGGGAGAGAAAATGCATGCGCAGTAAATAGCCTGACAGATTTGATCCATGGAAGCCCAGAGAAGCAAGCGCTTAGATCTCTGCTTTTTTTTTCTTTCACACCGACATTAGGGGAAAGTGGTCCGGTTTGTTTTTCTATCCCCCTCCTCTCTTCCCCCTGAGCTCCTGAGGGAAGATATCACATATCAGAGAGGGCCCTATGTCTGAGAATCCCCTCGGAGGCCTCAGTGTATTCAGATTTTTATCTTCAGAGTTTAGAAAGATATAAACACGGGTATGGGGGACAGGACAGGACTTTTCTCCTTTCTAGGAAAAAAACGCTGATGATGGACTGGTGCCTCCACCACCCTCTGAAGTGACTGGAGACCAGACTGGCAAATATTCCTCCAGGCCTCTCAGGCCTCCTCTCTCCTTGCCCCAAAGCCCAGTTGTGCAAAGTTTGTTTTGATGGGATTAAAATCTCCATTTCTAAGTCTCTACTCTGCCTATTGTTTTTCAGAAGGGACAAGAGACTGGTGAGACAGGAAAATGATGTACGCATTCTGGCATTTACAACCAGTGGATCTTGGCTTATTTCTCAGAAGAGCAACAAACCCAAATCCCCCCTCTAGTCCTGTGCCAGCCATGTTCTCTACAGTACTGCTTCCTTCTCCCTGATCCTCTCAGTATCTTTCACTGTTACCAGATAAGCTCCTTGGCAGCCTTACCCGACCCAAACTCCCACGTAGAATCTATTATACAAACCTAAAATAAAAACCGGAATACCACCTTTAGATATTGACAGAATTCTCTTTCCAGCGGACATCTTAGCCAGGCCCTCAGTAAACCAGTCAGAACCAGCTGCAAAACCAGCTGTAGAGAATTTCCGGTCTCGCACATACAGCACACCTTATCACAGTGACTTTGTTCTGACTATCGTGACGGATGGGACAGGAGTTTGGACTCCCTGGTACAGACTCCCTGGAGGTCTTTGAATAAACCATACTCTTATCTTCTGAGAGCATCAGTTCTGGATTTCCAGCTGTGTCTAGCACAGTTCTAAGGACAGACCTGACTGGGGAGGCAAGGCCGTGAAAAGCTAGGACTCGGTACAGTGGGCTCTCTGGTGGAGATGCTGAGTCCCCCTGCAAACTCGCCATGATGGAGATGCTGAGTCCCCTGCAAACTCGCCATTTTTATTATATGTAGTTGAACAAGGATGCAGGGGTTGTTTTGTATGGCTGAACAAGAAGGCGGGGTTATTGCATACAGATAAACAAGGAGACAGGGTCATTATATACACTTGAACAAGGAGACTGGTTTAGCTAATCTCCTTGGGAGCAGTCTCCGTAGGAAGCAGTCCTAAGAGTGTTAAACACCAAGGGGGAGATGTGGACATTCTCTATACCCACCTGCAACATTCACGTCTCCACCAGGACTGAAGGATTTGCCATTCCCTAAACCTAGCTCGGGGAAGGCTTTGCCAATTTCCCATGAGTCTTAGGTACTGGGGTCCTTGATATGGCTCTGCCTATGTCAACAAGACACATTCACTCAGGAATGTATACTCACTCGGGCCTTCCTCCACTCCCTGCATTTGTTTAGTTTTACTTTTGAAACAGAGCTATGGTCGCCCAAGCTGGCCTTATATCTCAGTTCTCTGAGGCTTATGAGCAGAAAGTTTGCAGTTGTCTAGTTGAATCAATTTCAGTTTTTAAGATTTATTGGGAGAGGGGGTGCATGCCACATGTATCTGGGTACCAGGCCCGAAGAGAACACTGGATTCCTGGATCTGAAGTTACAGATGGTTGCGAGCTGCCTGGTGTCAGTTCTGGGAGCCCAGCCCTGTCTTCTAGAAGAACATCAAATGTTCCTACACCCACTGGGCCATCTCTCCAGCCTCTAATTAGTTCTGCCTCTGTGTTCCTGCCATCCCAGGGATCTATGACAGCAGGTACTTGGTTGAGTTGTAGCCACAAATTATGACAATACCCCCTGTGCTGAAGTGAGCCTTCTTTGCTAATCTACTTTATTATTTGGTTTTCAGAATGCAATTTTGTAGACAGTGGGATGATGTCAATTAGCATTCAAAACATGGCCTGAGAGGCAGACATAGTAGACTGTCAGTTGATGCTGAAGCTTTGGGAGGGAGGTCTGCCCTTGTTAAGAGTTGGGTTAGGATTTCTACTTCGAGCTGGGTATGGAATCCTGGGGATTTTAACCCAGTCTCTCTCTATAAAGACCACATGTCCCCAATTCTTGTATCAGCCCGTGGTTACCAGTGTTGGCGGGACCACTTTTAAGAGGCTGACGTTGTCTTAAAGCCTGAAGGGGGGTGGTCTGTGGAGCTATCAAGTCGTTCATGATGCCATCGCATCACCTGGAATTGTGGAATCTTTGATTCATACCTTTGGAAACGTATTTCTGAAGACCAGAAACTCCAGATCTCTTGTCTTAGTAGTTGAGATGGAATCTAGATCAAAGACATGGTGGCCACTCAGCCAGGATGACAAACACGTCTGGGAGAGCTGGGATCCCACACATCTGAACCCCTGATCTTGGCTCCTTTTCATACCTCTTTTTATGCGCAATAAATGATGATATAGATTGAACAAAATAAGTTTAGCTTTGGGGTTGTTTTGTTTTACTAAATCAGTAAGGTGGTAACAGGGAGTAACCGAGGAAGCTCAACTCCTCTTTACTTTTGGAGTGGCTTAATTCACTGAGTCTCACCATTTTGCTATGACTAATTTATTTAGACCTTTAAGTCAGTGTTCTGTTCAAAGTTCAAACAACTGGGTAAATTGTCTCTGGCTTCAGGTCCCATAGCACAGGTGGCTAACTGGATACACATGGTCACTTTATATAGCCCCTAGCAGCTTCATGACAAACTTGAGTAGACTCACCAGCTTCCTGTCCATCAGCCCATCCCTTTGTGACTCCTTCTTTTAGATCACAGGTGTTCATTTTGCTCTGAAAGTGATGGGTAGGGAAATTTGAAGTGTGGTTTATATTTATGAAAAGACCTGATCCAAGTGGCCAGACAGTAACAGTCATGGTTACTGTCTGTGCAGCTCTGCCCAGTGTTTAGAACAGGTGAACACACACACACACAGAGAGAGAGAGAG
Source organism: Uromys caudimaculatus (assembly GCA_028551405.1). NCBI lineage: Eukaryota > Metazoa > Chordata > Mammalia > Rodentia > Muridae > Uromys > Uromys caudimaculatus. The sequence continues at coordinate 26,524,717 of CM052717.1, read as the reverse complement.
AGAGAGAGAGAGAGAGAGAGAGAGAGAGAGAGAGAGAGGTTTTAAAAAATAGGATCGCTTCATCTTAGAGAAGGACAGTTTCTAAAAGAGGAATTGTTAGAATAAGCATTGCTTCTAATTGTGCTGTGTAACTGTGTGGTATGTACACAAAAGGGGAAAACCCAGCTTGGGTGATCACCATCTGTATGAGGACCCTGTGCCTACAGGAAGTAAAGCACCCTTGACAGATGGGTCTTTTCTCCCTACCTGGTTCCTCTTACCTGCTTCTTCTCAGATTTCAGATGCTGGTTCACACTTTTCTTCCTCTGGAAAGTCCCTCCAGATTTCTTCCCGCAAGCCCCGCCCCTTCTCCTATGCTTCTGTGACCCCTGTGCCTCTTGCACTTCTCATGAGGTCACCTGCTCAGATGACAGTCCTGAGTCTAGCTCCCTGGCTGAACTCTAGGTCAGCAGAGGATAGAGTATTTATTACCTAAACGACCTTTAAAAGTGGTATCTTCAGTATTTTACAGTAATAAGTTGGCCTGAGGACTGAGGCGATTCTAAAATTCTATAGCGGAAGCAATAGGAAACCAGAGTCCTGAGGCATGAGGAGAAGGTGGCCAGTGAAGAACATAGAGATAATATCCCAGGCTCCTCAGAGCCAAAAGGTGCACGTATCCTTCTTGCTCCTTACCATGAAACCCTGTCTCCAGGATAGTTTGTAGTAAATATTTGTATCAAGAAGTAAATATGCATAGAACCCTGAAAGTAAATCTCTAGTAACTAAAGAATCACATGGGAGAAAACAGGATTGGTTTTGTTTCCTGTCATGGTAGGCATCAGCCCAAGCTGAGAATAAATACTACAACTGGGAAGATAGCTTAGTCAATAAAGTGCTTGCTGCACAAGCGTGAAGATCTGAGTTTGAATCACCAGCATCTGGTAAAAAGCCAGCACATAGCAGTTATAATCCTAACACTGGGAAGGTGGAGGCAGGAACATCCATAGAATTTTCTTGCTAGCTGATCTTGCTGATCAATGAGCTCCAGGTTGAGTGAGCGACCCCAGTTCAAAAAATAAGGTGAATCTCAATAGAGGGAGACACTCAAAACTCACCTCCGAATGTGGATGCATGCACGCGCACACACGGTTGCACCCAAACCCACACAAAAGGGCCTGAATGGCTTTGCAGGTAAAGGTACTTACTACAGAGGCTTACAGGATGAGTTCAACCCCTGGTACCAAGAAGGTAGAAAGAAAGAATTATCTCCCAAATGTTTTTATCTGATCTCTACATATGCACCATGGCACTGGTGTGTCTCCACACACATTCACACACAATTTTTGAATATGAAAAAAAAAAAAAAAAAAAGAAGAAGTAAGTAAAGAAAGCCACCAACTTAGAACTCTCTCCAAGTGGGCTAAACAGGAATTGAGTGTCTAGTACATAACAGGATCCAAGCAGTGAACTAGAGCCTCATGGTGAGGTGGAAGTGGCCATCCAAACCAGGTGAGGAATTGTGTTAGAATACCTCAGCAGTACTTTTCCCATACTGACAGGATATAATCAAAGGATTTAGTTTGTTTGTCTGTCTGTTTGTCTGTCTGTTCTGCTAGAAAGTAAGCTCCAGGAAGGTAAGATTCTAACTGCTTTATTCTCACCTATGCCTTTAGTGCCTGAGATAATACTCAGCCCATGATAACAACTCAATGACCACTGGTGAGTAGACCTAGCAGTGGGTAGCAAGCGTGAAATACATTTGTGATAATTAAGCATTTATTTCATTAACTAGACTCAAGCAAGTCATTTGGCATTAAACCTCAGAGTGAAAGCCCAAGGATGATATTCTGAAGATGCCCATGAACGCTGACTGTATTTGGCCTTTCAGACCAGAGATTCCAGAATCAGTATGTCAACCCAGCAACTGCAAGACACTGGACTCATACCCTTGGCTCGCGGGAAGGGTTTAATGGGGACTTCCTTCTTAAAGAAGTAGGTGTGGTTAAAAGAACCTGGCCAGAGAAGTTACAGCAGGATGCCTTTGCCTCTGAGGCCAGACAACCCACTGGGACCCTAGAGGAACCAGGGGACAGCATCAGGTCAAGGGAAGCCCAGAGAGGACCTGCTCAGATGCAGTCATGGCTGAGCATCAGACTCTAGATCCACAGACAGGTGGAGGGTATGCTCCTGTTCCCCTCTCCTCTTGCCTCATGCAACTGGAGCTTCTAATTAGCCAAACCTGCCCGGACATGGAAGGGAAGGGCACAAGGTATCCACCCCTAGGGACAGAATAGGGTCCTGGAAGGCTGGGAGTAGGATGCAACTGTGTTCAGCACACAAGGATTGCCATTGTGAATTTATTTTGTCCCTTTTGTATTATTGTCACACCCCACACCATATTCATTAACAAAAAATGTAGAGATAACATCCAAAGGAGAATAAAAGAGTCAGCTGCTCCCACCACCTCACCAAAGGCTAATGTTTATACGTGGTCTCCCTCCCCCTTCTTTTTCTCTTCTTATATTTGCAGACGATCTGTTGGGGTTTTATTTAAGATGAACCACAGTAAATTTGGCTACACTTGTTTTAGGATCTAATTAAGACCAACCTGTCTTGAAACAGAGAGCTCTCTCCCCCTTCCTTTGTTCTGTTAGTGTAAACAAGTTACTTCATGTGCCCCTGTGGGAACTGGGATTAGGTAAGCACTGGGGCTCCCTGAAACTTTCAGCAGGTTCAACTCTCTCAGCTTGGATCCCAAGTCATTAAGTATAAGATGAAAGATGAGCCCGGCCTGAGAGTTTACTCTGTGAGGTTGCAATGGGAGCCATGCAGGAAGGCAGCCTAAAAGAACTGGATTTTACTGTACAGAGTAAATCTCTCTCTCTCTCTCTCTCTCTCTCTCTCTCTCTCTCTCTCTCTCTCTCTCTCTCTTTCTCTCTTTCTCTCTCTCTCTCAATACTGCTTGAAGGACAGCCTGAGAACATGGGAGAGAGAAAAACAAAGCAAATGTATACAGTCATGATCGCTTCTATCTGCAGCACACCACAGAGCCGGCTCTCTGCCGCTCACTACACTTGTCATTATAGATTAGAGGCTTGTCCCATCCTGCTTGCCAAGAGCTTCCAAGATGGGGAAATTGGTGTCCAGGAGCAGCCTCCAGTATGAAACCTGGGACTTAGTGACTGCCTCTAAGTGAAGGCCAGTGAGGGGTAAGGCTGTCAAAGCCAAGAGAAGGGGTTCTCAAGCTATTGCTATGTACACTACTCTGCCTTCACCATGGTAACACACAGGCAATTCCGCTTGTTGTGATCGCATGTTCCGATCTGTGGTCCTCATTGCCTTCTTTAGTTTAAAATAAAATCTCACAAAGCACTGGAGCCATCTGCACTCTCTCAGGAGGCAGTGCTGCTTTTCTGGGTACGTGCTGTTTCTGGCCAGGTACACATTTTGCCTGAGTGGGATTGTTTTCATGGTCAAGATCAAATGAATGTATGCTCCAACCATCCCTCTCCAGTCCTAGAAATTAGACAATGTCCCCTGAGATAAATTCATTTGCTCAGCCTGGCAGTGGTGGCGCACGCCTTTAATCCCAGCACTTGGGAGGCAGAGGCAGGTGGATTTCTGAGTTTGAGGCCAGCTTGGTCTACAGTGTGAGTTCCAGGACAGCCAGGGATACACAGAGAAACCCTGTCTCGAAAAACAAAAGAAAGAAAGAAAGAAAGAAAGAAAGAAAGAAAGAAAGAAAGAAAGAAAGAAAGAAAGAAAGAAAGAAAGAAAGAAAGAAAAAAGGAAGGAAGGAAGGAAGGAAGGAAGGAAGGAAGGAAGGAAGGAAGGAAGGAAGGAAGGAAGGAAGGGAAAAGAGATAAAATAGAAACGTAATTTAAATTCATTTGCTCCATTCATAGTCCATTCATCAAACCACAACAACCCTGTGTCATTTGTAGTTTGGGGGTGCAGGTCTCCGCTCCCCCCACCCCTCCCGATGCCTGGAGGGGATGTGAGTAGGGCAAAGGGCAGGCACTAACTTAAATTTGTCCCTGTGTCTCCTGCAAGTTTACACCCTCACCTCTGCCATTTTGAAGCTGCCCTCAATGGGGTTATGCAACAGCTGGCCAGGGAGTCTTCATCTCACCCCAGTGCACCTCAGGGAGCTGTGTTGCCAAGGAGAGGGGGAAGCTAGCAAACAGGGGTTGCCTCTCCTGCTGGAGCATGAAAATGGTGGCTCCTCTGAAACTGTCTGGATTCTTTTTTAATTTGCATTTTGGAAATACAAATGTGGGATTTCAGCTGCACACCCAAGGCCCTGCTCAAGTCCAAGTACATTGTGACAGTGTTTGCAGAAGGATAGATTGTGTGGAATGCCTCTGGCTATGAATGGATTTGATGTGTGTTATCTCCTGGGGGTAGGTGGGGAGGGATGTGTCTAAGAGCCAACTGCATTCTCCAGGGATAATTCTTCCATTGTGCTTTGCACAGCGAGTCCTCCCGAGGTGTCCTTAAAGATAGGACTGATAGGTGGTTGAAAGCAAGAAGCTATTTGTAAAATATTTGCTTGCTTGCTATCTGAATACTGCTCAGTTCAGAAATAACTAAGACTTGATTTCAATGCTCTGGAGAATAAAGGACAATGTCCTAACAAAAGGACAATACAGGATAGAGCTAAGGCTCCTCTCTTCAGCCCAGAGACATGAACCAGTCGGGACACCTGCAACAAAGCAGAGAGTCTGGAAGCAAATTGACCCCCGAATTCTCTGCATGGCTGGTCATGGTAGGAATACAAGAGAGAAACTAAATCCTAAGTCAGTTCAGAGGGTGGGCTGTGAAAACCAGTGTTTGAAAAGAAGTGGGTGCTACGTATTTGTTTGCTCAGATGTTTGTTTAGTTTTGTTTTTTGAGACAGGGTTTCTCTGTGTAGCCAAGGCAATACTGGAACTAGCTGTGTAGAACAGGCTAGCCTGGAACTCACAGATATCCACCTGCCTCTACCTCCCAAGTGCTGGGGTTACAGTGAGTCCTCCAGAGGTGTCCTTAAAGATGGTGCAGTGGGGCATTTGGGGGCAGAACTAGGCTTTTCTGTTGATTGACTTGAGTAGCTAGTGTGTGTGGTTCTGTTTCTCTCAGTAGATTTAGTTCTCTAGTTCAAATGGAAAACTTTCACATTTCTCCAATAGGCAGATGCTTTCTATCCACCTAAAACTACCATTATCTTCTACTGAGAGTAAATACTTTTCTAAATAGGTGGAAACAAAGCCAGATGCCATTGAAATAATTCTGCTTTACAAATAGCACTTTGGAAAGAAAATTGCCAGGTCACCCTTTGTATGAGTCACCGAGTGGTCAAACACCCCTGTAGTCACCATAAGGCAGGTTTGTAGCTGGGGATGTTTTCTGAGCTTAGAATGTAGGCAGAGTATCTGCAATGCACAGGGGATTGGTTCATTACCACTCACCCTCAGGAGAATCTCCGTGTACCCTTCAAAGGGACTCCTAAGCAGATGTGGGCTGTTTGGGATATGCCATTGTCTTTTGTGTTTGTCACTTTTTTTTGTTTGTTTGTTTGTCTGTTTGTTTGCAACATCTTCCGAAAATGTAAAACTATGTACTTTGCCTCTGTGCCGAAGAAAAACTTCTAATAGACTAAACACAAATTGGGAATGCATTGTGAAATCTATGCATCAGAAAAGAGTTGGTTTTGTTGGTTGTCTTAGGAAATGGGAGATAACTGCAGTATATAAAACCAAAGAAGGTTCTTCCCTGCAAGCCTCTCCAGCATTCAGCTGCTGTGCTTTATATAGAAACTATGACATATGCTTTTAAATGTCTCCTGCAGTTTCCAGCTCCTTTATATCTGAAACCAGGATACAACTTTATAAAGTTTTCTGATCCTGTATGATTTGAGGCTAACTCCTTTCTTGACTCTCTCTTTTCCTTTCCTGCCATCTCTGGAGCATTCCTTGGCTTCCTGGCACTGTTAGCTGGTTTCAGAATTTGCAGTGGTTCAGTGGGACCAGCCTTGAAGCCTTGGTGGCTATACTGCATGCATACCTCCTCTCGTTATCCCAAACAACTAAACAAAACCACTGTAGTCTCACTGCTAACATCCCAAGGTAGTTCTTAGTAGAGTGGACAGGCTAATTCTTGGCACAGGGGCAATGACCCCATGATCCTTTCCCAGAGGAAGCTACAGTTTTCACTCATAGTTTTTACCTATACCAAGAAAGGCTTGCGAGGGGGTTTTTGTTTGGTTGATTGGTTGGTTTGGGTTTTTTTTAGTGTGCGTGTGCATGCACACGTGTGCACACATACCCATATGGATACCAGAGGGCCCCTCTGGGTGTTACTTCCCAGGTACTTTCTACCTTTTGCTTGAGATAAAGTCTTTTATTGACCTAAAACTTAAGGAACAGAACCCAAGTAGGCTAGGGTAGCTCACCAGTGAGGTGCAGGGATCCACCGTCTCCTCCCATCTCACTGTCCCTGAGATTGTGTGTGTGTGTGTCATCGCCTCTAGGGACTGAACTCAGTTCTCATGCTTACAAGGCAAAGACTTTACTAATAGAGCCATCTCCCTAGCTCAAGACTCAGTTTCTAGCACAGATTATACACCTTACTCTGAAAACCTGGCTGAAATACTGGGAAATCAGAAACCCACATATCTCAAAACATTTGGAGTGTTGACATGATATCACAAACGGAAAATTCCAGATGACAAAAACTTTATCTCCTGCACCAAAGTATGACAAATGTTATCTAGAATTAATTTCCATCTGTGTACACAGCATATACGCTATGAAAATGAAAACATTGTATCCCTGCCCAAGATAGATAATGTATATACAAATATTTCAAAAATCCAAAAAATTCTGAAACCCCATCGATCCCGAGCATTCGGGCAAGGACTAATCAACTTGTGGTAGGATGGATTCCAAGCTGTGGCAAACTCTAGAAAGGGTTTTATATTTTTACTGATGGAGGACTTTCTCACCCTGCTGACTTTCAGACTACCTGCTGGCCCAAGTTTTCCTCTCTTGCTAGCTTGTGTTCTAGTTGCTTTAGATATGTCCATGTTGTGTGATGCTCCTCGAATCTCCATCCCTTATTCCAGATGACAACATGGAAAAGTCCCCTCCTCCTGGTTGTACCAGTGCTAAAAGAGGATTTTAAAAAGTGGCTTTACAGCAAAATATCTTTATCCACTAAAGGACGATACATGTGTGTCTAATTTTGTGATAAAGATCACTGTGTTTGCAGAGAAAGTTTGCTGAGCAAAACCTGCCTCTTCATTTGGTGGTAATGTTGGCAGGTGAATTGAGCAGCAAGAATTGGCAAGGACAACAGGGTGCCTTCTTTTCTTGCTATGTGCACAGAAGGCAGTGGCAAGATAGCAGTGTCCTTCCAAGAGCTGTTACGAGTCTAGCTAAGTGGTATGTGGACTGGGAGCTGGGATGCAAAGCCACTGTTGAGTTTGAGTGGAGCACAGCTGGGCTGGAAGAAAATGGGACGAAGGGGTGAAAGGTGAGAGGTGAAAGACCACCGGCTCCCCAACCTTAAGATGAGACTTCTTCCTCTCCCTTCTTGTCCTCTCTTTCTTCAAAGACTCAGATTCAAAATACGTTAACCTTTTTTCATTCATAGGCACCATATAGTTGGTTTCAGTTATTTGCAAGCTATTTATATGAGAGGTCTTTGTGCAAGCTGATGGTCTTCAGAAAACAGGAATTGTCAATAACCTAACTCATGACTGTCCCATAGGAGTGGCCTGGCCTGTACTTTCACTTCAGATCTGTCCTCTGTGGCCATCACTTGTCCAGTGGGTGAATGTAGCAAACTGCCTATTGGGCACACAGCAAACAGCTAGGCTGTAATGTTTTCTTATAACTCATGCAGAAGCTCTTAGAAATATTAAAAACAGCAACATGTTTGGGGGAGGGAAGATCCAAGAGCAGAAACATTGTATTGGAAGATGGAAGTTGGTTTGGTTTTTTTTGGTTGTTTTTTTTTTTTTTTTTTTTTTTTGATTTTTCGAGACAGGGTTTCTCTGTACAGCCCTGGCTGTCCTGGAACTCACTCTGTAGACCAGGCTGGCCTCGAACTCAGAAATCCGCCTGCCTCTGCCTCCCGAGTGCTGGGATTAAAGGCGTGCGCCACCACTGCCCGGCATGGAAGTTGTTAATTTGATACCCGAGTCTACACAGAGAGTATGTCTGAGCCAACAAACACCTCTGTATATTTGCATCTGTCCAGGAGTTTAAAATCTACGGTATGGGAATATTGCCCAGCTCCCTCGGTTGTGACTGTCCAGGGATGGGAGAGAAGACAGAAAAGGATTAAATCCGAGGCTGTGCAAAGCTTACTCTGAGTATAACAAGTAGCTGTGTGACCAGGAGGAACCACAGTAAGGGTGGCTATGGAGACTCAGGGAGATGGGGGGGATTTGGTGAAGTTGAAAGGAGGGTATATCCAGGCTCTGGGGTGGGTTCACAAACACTAATGAGAACAAAGAGACCACTGTGGTAGTCAAAAAGGAAAAGAAAGGCTGTTTCCACAGGCAGGGGTGGGGAGAGGGGGCTTCCTCTCACCAGGTCTCCTAGCATCCTAGCTTCATGATGTCCGTTGACCTGGTGGACGTGAGAGAACAAACATCCCACCGCAGTGTCGTCCAAACGTGCCTTGCTGTCTGAATCGATGAGTGGAAAAGCCCATGTGCACACAGACCCAGTCAAAGGAAACAGGCATTAACACAAATTATCCTATTATGTTGTTAGCTCCAAATCACCTAATAGGCATGATAGAAATTGCTGTATTAAAGATGATCTGTGAATGTTGGTTTTCATAACCACAGCTGAAGGCTTTCAGCGGAATGTGCACTGAAAAGTGTCTGATAGTTTTAGATCATTAAGTGTAAGATGAACAAGATCCAGTCGGGTATAAATATATAAATATAAACCGGCATTTGAACCTTATCTCAGGATAGACATTGCATTTTATTTCACTTTATTGTATATGTATGTGTATGTGTATGTATGTGTCTGTGTGCACATATGTGTGTGTGTGTTTTGTGTGTGTGTGTGTGCGTGTGTGTGTGTGTGTGTGTGATGTGACGTGACAGTTTTAAAGACAAGTGACCTTAGGAGTATTTAAAATCTCAAATAAGTCAAATTTACTGATATGTGGGAATTAAATTATTCTGTATTTATTACTTAGTGTTTATATATATAATAGAATTTAACTGTTTTTCAAAAAAAAAAAAATACCTGCACATTTTGATTTTAGACATTTGCCTGTAGGCAGAACTTTTAAAACTTTCATTTAAAGTCTAGTGAAAATGTATTCCAGTATAACTCTGCTGACTGGGATGTGCAGGGTGTTAACTGGGGTTACCCAGAGCACCCAGAACTAGACTCTAGTCAGCCCTGAACACCCCTTTAAAGGCTCAGTTAAAGTTGCATGATTCACTTTCAAACAAGCTTGTAAATCAGGAAGTGAACTTGAAAATACCTGACCGCCAGAACTCCATCTCATTTTAATATGGGGCTTGTGGAGAACAGGGGCCAGAGCCAGAAGGTAAAAGCCAAAGGGCTTTCAGGCTGTGGGCTGCATTTGATGTACACAAAGGAGTGGACGCTGTAGGGTGTCTCTCAGAGAAGTGTTCGGTTTTCGGCTAACCCACAGTGGGTGTCCATTGTCCTATTTCTCAATTGAATGATGTCATGTTTCATTTAAGGCTCTCTGCGATGCTGAAGTCTGTGGTCTATGCACGAGGGGGAAAAAGGCAGCCAGAAAGTTGCGAATCAGGTTTTTTTGTAAAGCCTTTGTGTGTTGGGTTTGAAAGATAAAGGCTGACTCATGCAATATTTCAGCACAAGACACTGCACAGACTAGTAAGGGCTTCTTGTTTTACCTGACTGGGCGCCCAGTGCGGCCACTGCACCAGCTGAAGACAGACATGTTCAGCCTCTGTGGAGAGCAGGTAGGTGCTGGTGGAGGTGTTTGCAGGGAACTTCCCCTTCTGAGCAGCTGGAGCAGCAGCAGTCGCAGAAATGGGAGAAACTCTCACAGAGAGGCTTTCTTTACAACACTGTAAGAACAGAAGCTCGGGGTATGCAGCACACATGTCCCGGTGCAAACGCCATGCATGCCCTGAAGTTTTCTGACAATGGAATTCATCCAGATTATCCTTATCCCCACCTCCTTTGCATCTGAAGTCTGCATTAAATTGTTTTTGCTTGTTTGGGCTTAGTTTGGCTTTGATCTCCCCTTAAAGTTAGTTTGAAATTACTGGAGAGCTCATGTTCTTGACTCCGAGGAGAAACTTCCAAGTGTGCATTGAATGCTCCATGCTTTAATATCCTTTCTTGTTGAGGTTCTGGCGAGCCGAGCTGAAGGGGGCAAACTGAATGCTTGCAGACTTTACGCTTTGCAGCTGCAGCAACGCACCTAGCCTGAGGCGCATGGCAACCAAAGTGGACTATGGAAATGCAGTTTGTGTTTGAGTGTTCTATTGATAAAAAATACTTTTATTAAAAGAAATGATAGGATGGAGAGGCAGCTGGGCTTGTATTCAATGTTATTATCTACTGGAATTAACTTTATACTGTCCTACTAATTTTCTCAACTTTGTGATGTCGACATTTTTAATGTCTGTAGATTTCACTTTATCATATTTTGGACATGAAATCAAGTTATTTTCATTTAAAATGTTTACATATTTGATATGGATGGGGGCTGTGGTTTGAATTTCCTTAAGTAATTTAGGCAGATTTTGAAAGCTGTTTGAAAGGTTATTGAAGAAAAGAGATATTTTTTGATAGACAGCCAAAGAAAATGACCCATTTCTACTTGGAAAAAGTCATGTTAATATTTTACAATATATCTTTTTTGTGGCAGTAAATTGGTATCGAAAACTTAAATTTCAGATCCTGTTGCTCACATTTATTAAACCACTCAGCTTTGCTTTGCCATGTATTGTGAATACACAGCTTCCTCTTCCTTTAAGGACCACAGAGGACCTGACATGTAAGCATTTCACACTGTGCCGTCCGGAGGGTTTCTTTACTCTCACCCCTATTGTTAGGCATTTCAATTTCCCTTCCTCCTTTTTCATGGAGAAAATGTTTAATGTACATTGGGGAGGAATTTATTTGCCAAGTGCTGTTGTCAATCCCTTGGAATTCTGTCCTTCCTCCTCCTCTTTTAAGAAAATGTTATCTTGCTTTGTGCCTCCTTCCAAACAGCAGAGATGTTTGGGGACAGAAGTGTGTTCCCTACAGATGAGGCTGGTATGTGTGATGCTTCTTCACTTACTGCTTGAGTCCAGCATTTTCATGCTAACAGGAAAGCACTGTTCAAAGTGAAACTGGAACTGGTTATTTTTCAATTGAAATTAAAAATAGGAGTTGGTGATTTGTTTCATTTTCCCATGGCAAAGTCAGTGATAAACTTTCCTGGCTAAAACCTAGCATTAGTACCATATAGGACATTGTTAGCTTGGAGTTGGTACTTGTGCCTGACTGCAGTTAGGAATGGACAATGTGGGCATCAGCTAGTGACCTTCTGGTTACTTCAGGGTTAGAGTCACATTGGGGAGGTTGTATGGGGCCTGGGAAGACCATCTGGTCCAGCTACCTCACTGTCAAGGGCTGGAACCAGTGATGTGGTCAACTAAAAGGACATTGAACCAGAGCAAACACACGCATGCTCTGACTGGAAGAAAATATCACGTCACAATTTAATTTCTGCTCTGCTCTTTGCTTTCTATCTATATGTATAGTGGAGGAGAGATTCACACATACATAAACATGTACATGTACACACACATACCGCAAAACCACAAATACCAAACACACACACACAAGCATACACACACACATACACACACCACATATATCACAAACATAGATATGCACACATATACACATACACACACATGCACCACATATACCACACAGACACACACACGCGCACGCACACACACACACACACACACACACACACACACACACACACACACACACGCACGCACAATATAAGCCTTCTGGGTACAAATACTAAATGCTTTAGACAAGTAGCTTAGGCTGTGTGTTCTTTATTTTCTCATCTGCAAGGTTCTATTTGCCCTAATAGTCTATGAATCCCTGAGACAGACTAGATATCAGGCTGTATTCTCTGTTTCATGGTCCAACTATTATCACGGTTGTACCTAACCTCGCTGAGGTTGATTTAGTTCTTATTTTCTCTTTACAAAATCTTTTAGCCATGACGAAATACATAAACGTCAAGGTTTTTGTGTGTGTGTGTGTGTGTGTGTATGTGTGTGTGGGGGGTTATGGGTAATTTTGACGTACAGTTTTTATCACAGAAGGTGAATCTGCTTAGGCAATCTCTTACTGTAAACCAAATCACCCCCAAACCTCAGGAGTTAGAAACAGCAATAGTCATTTATATCTTCTCAGGGTTCCTGGGAGCTGGGAACTCAGGAGACACTTTGCCAAGTGCTTTTGCTGACTTGGGTTCTGTAAGGTTGTTCATCTGACAGTGGGGGTGCACGGGCTGAAGGCTTCTCATTAGCTCCAGAAACTGGGGCTGGAGCAGTGAAGGCTTCTCAACACCACTGGACTTCCCAGTGTGTCTCATTGCTTGCTGCCCCCAGTATGGCAGCTCCAGGAAGTGAACTTCTTCCTATGGTGGTCCAGAGGTTTCAACTCCCTTCCTGCTACCCAATCTCCAGTGCTCAGTGGTCCCACAGAGCTAATGGCTATGTCAAGCAGCACAGTTTTATAAATATTAATCATTGGAGATTTACATTAGAAAGAATAATCCAGACAATAGAGATGTTGATTATTTTGGGGGAGGTGAGAGCCAGACGAGACGGTTGTTATGAGGCGTGTTGCCTTAAATGGGAAAACGATAATTACCTTCTGAGCCATAAGTCAACATAAAAGATGCTACTCATTACCAAGTACAGCCTCAAATCACATGCTATTATTTAGCCTGATTTTAAATGTCTTATTTCTGTCTTTGGTAGCTTTGGAAAATATTTAACCAAGTAAACTTGGCTGAATACTACAGATATCTGCAGGACTCTGTTGTATAAGGTATCTATCTGGCAATTACAGAATAACACAGTGTGTGTGTTGGTCCCAGGGTCTTCAGCGGTCTGATTTAGGAGCATCCCTAGACCAGGACCCACTCATATGTCTAAGAATGGCCCAGAAACAGATATCTGTTAACCTCATTGTCACATTCCAATTTTTTCCTGCCTTTAAAAATATCTTGAAGGTGTTCCCATCCATAGTGGTACAACTTAGGCTCCAGAACCAACTTTATCTCCCTTGATCTCTCAGAGTGACAGTCAATAGAGAAAGAAAATGGTAAGAAAGAAATGGGTCTCTCTGTTGTATTCGTTCATCCTGTTAACATAATGATGAGTTATGACTATGTTAAAGACTGGTTTCAGGACCAGGGAGAAGAATGATACTTGCCCAGTTAGGAAGTGGAGACTGGCCCTGGAAATCACCCTGTCTCATTTATAGGGGTCAATTGTTTGACCTAGAACTTTCCAGATATCCTGGTCTTTGGTATTGAGCCTATCCAACTTATGTTGACCCTAAATCATAGACCGTTGGGACCAGAATTTCTCAAGAGAATGTCAGTCCCTACAATGGGATCAATACCAGGACCACAGTTATGGTGTAATGCCACTGAAAGGAATCTGACTGCATCTATAGTTTATAAGTATAGGAGTGTGTGTGTGTGTGTGTGTGTGTGTGTGTGTGTGTGTGTGTGTGTTCTGCATGTATGTGCTTGTGTGTGTGTTGGTATGTCTGCATGTGTGTGTTTGTGTATGACTATGTATGTGTGTGAATGTGAGTGTGGTGTATGTATTTGAGTATGTATATGTGTGTGTGCCTGTGTGTGTTTGATTGTGTGTGAATGTGTATGAGTGTGAATGAGTGTGAATGTGCATGTGTATGGTGTGTGTGTGTATGTGTGTGAATAAGTACATGTATGTGTGTGAATGTGTGTGTGTGTGCCTGTGTGTGTTTGAATATGTGCATGTGTATGTGGGGTGTGTGTGTGTGTGTGTGTGTGTGTGTGTCTGCACAGACCAGGCTAGGTGGCCTGCAAGCTTTCAGAGATCCTTCTATCTCTACCTTCCATCTTGCTATAGGGGACCTTCAGTGTTATGGACACACACTACTATGTCAAGCTTTATGTGGGTTTAGAGATTGGAACTCAGATCCTCATGCTGGCACAGCTACTGTTTCTATCCACTGAGCCACCTCCCCAGCCTATCAAATTCTAGATTTTCACACCAGCAACTCTGAACTTTGGCATGTCTGAATTCATGGCCACGTCTTGGATCTTCGCCACACTCAAGTTGGATCAAGCTTTTGAGGTCAAGTGCATTTTAACTACAAACCAATCCATGTTTTATGGGCTATAAAGTTGTTACAGAGTAGGCAGAAAGCATATTTCAAAAGCTTGTGGATTTAAAAATCCACAGCATGTGCTGGCCACCATACTGAGGGTGTTCTTTTCCTATGTGTTTCTTATCGTCCCATGTTGTCAACAAAACTGAGGGCCTTCATGTTGTATTCGCAATTTTAACATTTGTTTTAATAAGTTGGCACTAATATCTTCTGTGCACATAGTCTAGGAAAAAGTCTCCTAAAATCCAGCATTTATTTCTTTCCCTCAAAGTATTTTCCTCTTAAGCTTAGGCTGCCGCCGTTTTGCAGGGCTCCCCTCTACAATCCTACTCTCCCATTTTAAAATATTTTTCATAATCTTATCCATTCTCACACATTTTCTTATCCAAACCCAAAGCAACCAAAACTTCTTTTTTCATGAAATCCCATGAATCATATTGCAAGTCAGCTTTTTATCAAAGTTGTTAAAGTATTGTTTTTAACAAAACAAGCAATTAGATACAGTTTAAAACTCTCACTTTCAAACAAAATGCCCAGAATGGGATCTCCAAAATTAAAAGCAATGAGTATAGAAATGTGGAAATCAGATTAAATATCACATCCACTTTTATAGGGCTGTTTTTAAACTTCATATCATATTAACATAATTATAAATTAAAATGCTTTATAAATATGGTCTATTATATTGTCATAGTAATATTTTGAGAAATTAATTATATCAGGTCAGCAGAAAAGTGCACACGGGTAAAATAGTTATTCCTTGTCCCTTCAGCTGCCTATTGGAGAGTATAGCTTTATTTTAATTTTTTTTCCTTTTATTGAATTTTTTTTATTTACATTTCAAATGTTATCCCCTTTCCAGGTCTCCCCTCTGGAAATTCCCTATGCCATCCCCCTCCCCTGCTTCTGTGTGGGTGCTCCCCCACCCACCCACCTACTCCTGCCTTCCTGCCCTGACATTCCCCTACAATGGGACATCGAACCCCCTCAGGCCCAAGGGCCTCTTCTCCCCCTGATGGCCAACAAGGCCCTCCTCTGCCACATATGTGGCCAACACCATGGGTCCCTCCATGTGTATTCTTTGGTTGGTGGTCCAAACTCCAGAACGACCAGGGAGGGTCAGGCCCATTGACGCTGTTGCTCCCTCCATGGGGCTGCAAACTCCTTCAGCTCCTTCAGTCCCTTCTCCAACTCCTCCATCAGGGACCCACACTCAGTCCAATGGTTGGCTGCGAGCATCCGCCTCTGTACTTGGTCTTTATTATAAAGTCAAAGCAAGCTCATATTCCCATCAAAAATGGCTGTTGTCTATATTCTTATATATCTGTCATATTTTAGCCTTTCCAGCGGGAATCTCCCCACCCGCTCTCCCTGCCGCTCCTCTCATTTCTAATAAAACCTCTAATCTATACAGGGGGTTTTAGTAGTGTGGTGACCTGCCAATTTCATTATCAATCAAAGCCCTTATCATTATGTACAATCTCATTATTATGGGGCAAAAATACTGATCCTGCCTTGACAGCTGGGAAAAAAATCTGGATTCTTGCATGTTTCATAAAAATAATTTTGAAATGTCTAAGTTCGGGTACAGCCCATTTTGAACCCAGAACAATTCTCCTGTCCCACCTATATTGTCGCCTCTCCAGTTGGCAGATGATCTCACCTTGTGCTGGCTCACAAATGTTAACAACCCAGGTGTGCTTCATTTCACTATCGTTTAGTTCCTAACTTTAAAGTGCTGCTTTATGGCTTTGGCGTGTGGACTGCTGGAGTTATTCCAGCAGCTGAAGGATATTATCACTTCAGAGATACTACAAGACCTTGTCTATTTGTCTTAGGCAGGTCGGTTTCCTCATGACACTATTTATTTATTTATCTATTTATTTATTTATGTATTTATTTATTTATTTATTATTTACCTACCTGCTTTTAAGACAGACAGACAGACAGACAGCTATAGGAAGAAAGACTCAGTGAGGTGCCACACGAGCATTTTGAAAGCATCTTCTGGGCCAGTTGGAAATGAAGGACAGCTTCCAGGAGTCAGCTCTCTTTCTTGCGGTCCTGGCCTTCAAAGTCAGATTGCCCATTACCAGGTGATCATTACCAGCTGACCAGCTAGCAGGCCTAGCACCCTCGATTAAGAAGGGCTTTTGGGTGAAGGGGCCATTTTGTGTGGAGTGTCGGTGGTATTATTTAGTTTGGTTTTGGGGGGGAGGATTGTTTTGGGGTTTGTTTGTTTGTTTTGTGCCTTACTATATGAAAAAAGAGCCCCTGAATATCTATTTTCAGTGCTGGGCTGGAGTGAAATGTGCGTCAGTGTCACTCAAACCAAGTCTCCATGACCCAGGCCCCTTACTTTAAAATGGTGGAATTATGGTGGAAGACTTAAAATCTAAGACAACCTTTCTCAAGATTCTTCTGTAAGACTCTGTCTCCTTTCTCAGCACTTAAGAACCACTTTTGATGTTGATTAAAGTTACCTGTTCTTCGTGTTCTGACCACTGAGCCTATAAGTCGGTAAATTTGGACTCACCTGCTTATGTAAGTCAGTGCAGGTGGCCACACTTAGAATGCTGTGGATTTTCTGCTTCTCACAGTCTAGGGCACCCTGGCTCACTCTGCAGTCTGTAGATTCAAGGTCAGGAGGTCTGGGGCACAGCCTGAGGCTGCGTTTCCAGCAGGCTCAGAGGATGCTCAGAAGCAGAAGCTCTCCTCGCCATCTCAGTCTGCCTTTCCCACTTAACTTGCTGCCTCTTGTTAATAATGCTCTGCACCTGGGGTGTGTTTTGCCCTCCTTCTGTTGAGAGGACGCTCACTGACCTTTCTTCTGTCTTTTCTATCCTCCTGCAACGGAAACAGATAGACACCATCGTTTGGACCTGGAAGTGCCGTCAGTTCTAAGTCGAGTTCCTGATCCAAGGACCACAGCTGAACCCTCCCAGTCCCCAGAACCAAAAACTATGGAGCTTTCCGACAGTAACCGACCCATCAGCTTCGGCTCCACCTCGTCCTCGGCCTCCTCCAGGGACAGCCATGGTTCCTTTGGCAGCAGAATGACTTTGGTTTCAAATAGCCACTTGGGCTTATTTCACCAGGATAAAGAAGCTGGGGCCATAAAGCTGGAGCTGATACCAGCACGACCATTTTCCAGCAGCGAGCTGCAGAGGGACAACCCTGCCGGGCCACGGAACATGGATGGGGTCAGCGAGAAACAGCCCAGGACTCCGTGGAGAGTGGACGCGAATGGGGCACCGCAAACCAATGCAGACTCAGCCACCAGCCCCAAGCTCCTCTACGTGGATAGAGTTGTGCAGGAAATCCTGGAGACAGAGAGGACCTACGTGCAAGATCTAAAAAGCATCGTGGAGGTAAGGCAGACTCTAAAGACTTGTAAATTTGTCAAGCAGGAGAAATATAGAGGAAAGTACCGGGCTTCGTTTGGGTTGATAGTGATGGGTTCTATGATGCAGGAGGAGAAATGAAGAGAAACCTAATGCTGTCACCTGGTCAACGGAGCAGTTAATACTGGCATAGCAAATCAGCTGTGTGTCAGGTGCAGTGATGAAGCTCCTGTGCACAGTCAGCCAGCATACTGTTCCACAAAATTCCACACCACATATCTTAGGCTACCGCTCAGCTAGTGGAGCAGATGACAATTGAAGGGAGGGGACCCCAAGCTTCTAAGTCAGTAGATGGTAGATGTAGCTCAACTGTTGCTGCCTGTACCATAACTGTGTATGCCTAGGAGTTTCTAAAACTACTGAGAGCTAGATTTTGGGTGCACACACACACGCACACACACACACACACCAGCTATGATTTCTGTGTCCTGGAGTGTGGGGCCTATGAGGTAGGCCTTGCATAGACCCCCAGCTGATTACATGCATTATCCTAAGGCCATTGTTCTGAACTGGGCCCTCTGTGACTTGGTGTTTGGAGGGAGAGTGAAAGGGGGGAAGAAAAGTTCTGGGCTTCGTCTTGTTTTTCTTTTCTGTTCACTACTTTTTTTTTGCATAATTTTGCATAAATTATTACCATATAAATTATTCAGTGAGAACTTAGCTCAATTATATGCAAGATCACATCCTCTGGAAATTCAGTTATTAATTTGGCTATGAGTTATCAATCAGTTTCCAGGGATAAATAGTAAATAGAGTACAGATGTTATCTCGTTGTTAAGAATATTAGTATTTGTAGGGTAAATCTATGTATTACAAAGTTACTCATTTTGCTGCCTACTGATATACCAAATACCGTTTTTTGGGGGTATTTTTAGTACCTAAAGCCTGTTTTAGACTTTTTTCTTTCTGGCCTCAAACTCTTAGTCTGAAACAATCCCCCTGCCTCAGTCTCTCACACTCTGGCGCTTACAGATGTGTGCCACATGCTAGCTTCTGGTTTAGACTTTCAATCGAAAAGCGTTTCAGGATATTGTGGAATATTTGCTGAGGAGCACATTCTCCACCACATACACACATGCTCCCAGCTTTAGAAAACAAGACACTCAAAAGCATCATCGTGTGTTGAGTTCCACAGCTGACAGAGCCAGACTCTGTCCTAAAAACAGTTATGACATCACTCCCAGTAAAAATAGAAAGTTAACTGATGTTGAACCAAAACAATATGTGGTACCAAATGGAGACCAAAGAGGCTCAGTTTTGAACTTCCAACCATGATATCATTTGTAGGGACCTCCAAAACTGCCAACAATTTTACAGCCTCTCAGGAAACTCAATGTGATGAAAGTTGTTATTGGTTTATTCTAGGTCTTTTTTTGCTTATCATTTTCCTAGTATCTTTTCCACCTAATCAAAATTCATCTTACTGAGCGAGAAACCTGGGCTTACTCAACTGTTCTTCCATGAAGACTCTTGGTTTTGTTTGCTTTTTGTCAAGGTTGCTTGATAAAACTGGGGAGAGAAGAAATATGATCCGGATGAGAGAAACCAGATAGGGAGAGGTGTTTTTTCCTGTCCAAGTTTCACCCCATCAATACTGATTGAGGCTGTCCAAGCATTCTTGTCTCGCCTCTGCAGACACGTTAACCCTCTCCGCACACAGGGCCAACACAGGAAAGAGCCTCCGCTTTCTGAGCCCAACTTACGCTTTTGTACACTTTGCTGTATCATGAGTCAGTAGCATGCCCAGTTGAATGAATTTTCCTGGGCTGGGTACATGTTAGCTGTAGACTGTATAAACGGAACCTCTGCAGCTCAAGTTTAAGGTTTGGTCGTTAGGATTTGTGAACAGTGAGATTTTTGTGAACATTACTGATTCGGACACTGATTTAAGAGGCGTTCACAGAATGCAGTTAGACTTGTCCCAGCTAGCTGATTTCTAAGAAGAGAGCCTTCTAACCTGGGTGGTTGGGTTCTACATGCTGGTTAAATAGGCTAAGAAAATACCTTCTTTCCCATGTGCAGAGACATTGTATTAAGTTAATCCAAAATACATAGATGAAATTTTCCTTCCTCTTACCAGATAGGGATTCGGTAATGATGACATCCACGTGTCATTACTGAATCCTAAAGCTTTTGGATCATTTGATATGTGCTGGCTTTCTCTCCCTACTATTCTTTATTCCTCGCATTTTTATTTTCTTCATTACTCTTTGGACCCCTGTGCCATCTGCCATAATGATTGTCTTATCCTCTGCAGTTTTCCTTTCGGCATCTCAGCCATTTTATAGCTAACATTTGAAAAGAAAAGATGCAATTTTGACTGTCACCTATATGCTAAGGTGCAGTGGATGGCTCTTCCTGTCTTTATATGTGGTTCCTATATTTTCATCAGCCACCGATGAAGTGAGAAAATAAACGTGAAAACAAGTTGAAAGTAAAATAGCCAACCATCACTTTGTGGTGAGATGGGAATCCATAGCCTGAGGGCCTCTTGTATGTTTAATGGACCTTTGACTGGGCAAAGGTAGGATTCTTTTAATCTTTCTAAATGATCTATAAAAGAGCCTTTAAGGGCCTCATGAGATTAGACCTCAGATAGAGCTCACAGCCTCTTTTACCCTTTTAGCAAATTTTAAAATAGCTCAGAATGTTATATAATGTTGTGTAATTGGGAGTCACAACCCCCCCCCCCCAATGGCATCTTTGAACTCTGAGGTAACAAACTAGGTCGTCTCTGGGGATGTAAAAAGACATGCATATTTAGCTTAGGGTGGGGAGTCGATAAAATAAGCATAACCTTTTTCTCCTATTATATACCAGAGACTTAAAATGCTTTTTAAGTACCTTTATCTGTAAAGTATGTTTAAACAAAAACTAAGTATTACAGCTTTATTGTCCAAAATGTTAACAGTCAAAGCCTTGGAGTATCGTTTGTAAGGGCTAGTGAGATGGATTCAACAACCTGAGTCCAATCCACAGGACCTACATAGTGTCTACATATAATGGATCAGCATATATAATATGCTATTGAGCCTATAAACTAATGGGTTTTACCATGACATTTGCATACTGACATAATAATCTTCTTTGTTCATATCTGTTCTCCATGACCCTCCCTTGTCCACCTTTCTTTCCCCAAATAGTTTCTCTTCTGGTTTCACATGTGTGCCTGGGGACAGGAGGTGGGAGAGGGAGAGAGAGATTGATTCTGCAGATAGAAAAATTGTGACCTTTACCTTTCTGGCTCTGGCTATCACTTAGCATGATGATTTCAAGTTCAACCCATTTCCCTGCAGATGACACCATTTTATGCTTCTTGTGCATATGAGATGCATTCTCTTTATGCATTCATCTGTTGATGGGAATGTGGGTTTATTTTATCGTAGCTACTGTGAATAATGCCACCATAAACTTGCATGCTGTAGGTAGCTCTAAACAGGCAAAGCTTAAGAATATCTTCATTGGAAACACTCAGCATTGCTCAATAGCTGTACCTCAGTAGGTAGAATGGGTGTCTTACATGCACGAAGCCCTAGCTTCAAGCCACATCACCACATAAAACCAGATGTGGTTACACATGCCTGTAATCCTAGCACTTGCAAAGTAACGGCAAGAGAATGCAGATTTCAAGATCTTCTTGGAAATGTAGTGAGTTCAACGCCAGCCTGAGACTCTTGAGATACTGCTTGAAAGGAAGGAAGGAAGGAAGGAAGGAAGGAAGGAAGGAAGGAAGGAAGGAAGGAAGGAAGGAAAAGAAAGATAGAATAAAGTAAAAAGTTTTGGCTGACCAAGTATTCCAGTGTCAACCTCTACTTACAGTACATTTGTTTACTGAGTAGATAGTGTCAGGACATGTAAAGAGTGAAGACTGATTTCCACACCTTACTGACAGCAGATTCATGGAAAGCTGTTCTGCCTGGCACTGTAGCTCAGAGAGGCGTATTGGTGGAATCACATTGGTCAGAAGGACAATGAATAGCACTCCTCTCTAGTTTGTACAGAATGAAAGAAGAAACCCAAGCCCAGGCCTGGGGAGCTTGTGCAGCAAGCTCCATCCAGATGCTCTGCTCTGGGTCTTTCGAGGCATCTGTGACTGGGACAAATGGGATCTGAGATGGCCTTTGTTCTAGGACACCCTGCCCTTAAGGACAACAGTGTGTTGTAGAATCTGGAGACAGTTTCTAACAAGGCTTGGCTCCTAAGTGATCCTGGGGAAGGCAGACCTGTTGGGTTTGGAATGGCGTGGTTTATCTCCACCATAATCAAATGGTTGTGTGGGAATTCTTTGGACCAGCCATATGCCCCACACAGCCCCCAACAGAGAAATGGCTGTGTACTGAGGTAGAAGGCTATCCAGAAAGGTTGTCACAGATTTCCTTCTCGTTTTCTTTGCTTAGGTTCTCGATGTATTACTCTCCCTCTAATTTATACACCATTTATCATGCTTATGCATTTTAATGAGGCTCATTTAGGTGGAAACGTTTTTGAATACTGGGGGGGGGGGGTGTAAATCTGTTCCCTCCTCGAAGGTAGGATCTAGAAGGGATAATTTTTTTTAATGAGAACCTATTCTGTGGGTTGATTTAATAAAGAATTTGCACTGTAATACTTGGCATAATCTCATCAACGCTGCTTATTGTGGTATCTGAGCACCTTCAGGTGGGTGCCTCTTTTCTTTTTTTTTTTTTTTTTTTAAAGATTTATTTATTTATTATATGTAAGTACACTGTAGCTGTCTTCAGACACCCCAGCAGAGGGCATCAGATCTCATTATGAATGGTTATGAGCCACCATGTGGTTGCTGGGATTTGAACTCAGGACCTTTGGAAGAGCAGTCAGTGCTCTTACCCGCTGAGCCATCTCTCCAGCCCCCAGGGGTGCCTCTTTTCAATATGTCTTCTAAGAACTCTCACCGTAATGAGTGCATAGGGGCTTTGTTAAAATCATTTGAGATCTATGATCCTTTAGAAGTAAAGTTGATCATGTCCTGCTTGTGTAGAAGCTATTTCTTCAGTGGTGTTTGTCATAGAATGTACTGCACATAGACTCAACCTTGGCACATGCTTGTCCTTTATTATTGTCACTGTCATCTATACTACTGTCTGACCCTTGTCCCCACCCTGCCTCACTCTCACATCTCAACATCTCTAACAACACAGAGGAACTGTGAGTGTCCCTCTCTTTCACTCACATCTAGTCAGTGTGGGAAGGAGGTGCTTGTCATATGCTCACACCAGACTCTGCAGGAGGCAGGGATGTATTCTAGCTGTGTGCCCAAAGAAGGTAGAAGGCATTTTTATCAACAACTAATGTTCTCCACCATGCATTTTATAGGAAACAAAGACAGTCTCACTGATAAACCGACACCATTATATCCCCCACTGCATCACCAAAACTATTAAAGAGAAAAATAGGAGAGGTGACAATATTGCTTATGTGCTGAGGTTATTGTCTCAAGGAAACAGAACTGAACAACTATAAGCCTGCTGTGTACTGCTGTTTCTGAATCTCCTGAACTGTATCCTCATAAAATATTACAAATGATGTCTTCCTTTAGGGCTCAGATAAGATTCAGGCCAATGTATCTTTTTTATTGCTCTTCTTCTCTATACTTTTCCCGTCATTTCTAATTGTACGCCTGGCCCCCACTCTTGCTTTCCTACCCGTCCCCATCCATTCAACTTACAGTAAGGCTATTTGGAAGTCAACCGTATCATTAATCCTCAAGCAACAAAAGAGGGTCACTGATACAGCCTGCTTTAAAGGCACAGGTTGTGTTTACATTGAAAGCATTTTGGGAACCTTCCAGGAACCTTCTGGGTAGAAGAGAATCTAGGATCAGAAGGGACTAACCTATCAGCCACCATATTTACCAAATTTGTCCATGGGAGTTTCAAGGTTCTTGGCACATTGCTTAAGTCCTTCAGGAATTTGAGTCTTAGTCTTGGGTGGTGGCACCCAAGCACTTGGGAGGCAGAGACAGGTTAATCTCTGAGTTCGAGGCCAACCTAGTCTATAGAGTGAGTTCCAAGACAGCCAGGGCTACATAGAGAAACAAACAAACAACAACAACAGAGAGAGAGAGAGAATTTCATTCTATCTCCACAGTGTGAGAGTTGACTCATTTCTGAAAGCGATTTGCTTGCTTAGAAATACAAATAATTTCAGGAAAGTTTTCTTTTCAGATTTGCCCAATTCGGTTGACTATTCTTGGGTCAAGTACAGTCTTTGCTGCCTCGGAAATTGTTGGCACACCACAGAGACTAATTTTACCAATGAACTTCTGATGATTGAATATTTCCCATATGCACTGGAAAATTCAGAGGTAGATGAACTGAGGGAAAAGACAGTCATGGAAGAAGTAGACATTGAGAGATGCTGGGCTAGCCTCAGACGTAACTGAGCCACGTGTCCTATTTGCCCAATTAAGTGCTTTACATTGCTTACAGCTAGAAGGTCCCTTTCTACTCATATGACTGGGCCTCTTTTTTTTCCTGAAATAAAAAGGTATCTTAAAAACTTAAGTTAATGCAGGCAACTGAGTAGCCACTTTTACTGGTGGTCCACAAAAGGGCTACTCATATATTTCAAAGTCTGCCTATAGGCAAAGTCCTACTACAGATTTACTGAAACAAGTCCTTTCCGTTGGGTTAGAGTCATGCTTCTTTTCTGGGTATGTGCCATCTCGAATAGTCCATTATAGTGAGTGGGGGAGAAAATTATGAATTTCAGAAGATTATGTTCTGAACAAACCAATCTGTCTTTGGAAGAAATTTCCTATGGCCAGTTGTGTCTGCCAAATAAAATGTGTTGCCTGTACCTGGTGAAATGAATTATGGGAGGGAATTCACCCAGGTCATAAGAAAGACCTGAAGACGATGCAAATGACCATGCAGTCCTGCTCCCTTACACAGAACAAGAGCAGCTTTGTCTATTTTACATCTTGTCGCCTATCTATGTGCTTTAACATTAACTGTTCTCATTGTGTTTTCAATTCCTCCCTTCTCCACCCAGCTTACTTTGCCACTTAAAACCAATGATGCCGTTCGACTCCACATCTTGAACAGAACTGCTAAAAATCATTTTTAAATGTTAAAATATAAACAAAAACAACCGTGTTCTTTTTGTATGCACTTCAAATACCCTGAGACAGGTTAAAAGGAGAAATGGCTTATTTTGGCTCACAGTTTTCAGAGGCATCAGTCCAGCATGGTGGGAGAAGACATGGCAGAGCAGAGTCACTTAGAACCAAGTGGAAGAGAACAAACTAGCAACACATGCCTCGTAGGTACCAGTTAGGGTGAGCCCTCACAAAGACTCCTGAATGACGTTTCCTGGAAGCAAGCTGTTTTTCTTGCTCAGTTCTCTACGTTTGTTTTTGGCATTAACAAAGAAACCATAGAGCATGGGTATATAAGAAAGAATTTGCTACCCTGTCTATCTTTAGTGAGCAAATCTGGACTGTAAGACAGAGGAATCCACATGGTAGGCTCACTTCTACCCCACAGTGAGGCAAAAGCAATCCACGGCTTACCCCTTCCCTAATAATTCTAGTATAGGTCACTTTTAAGGTGAAAAGTTACCTTTGCTTCTCCTGCAAAACCAGGTCTTCCCAGGTTTGTCCACAGATGGACACCAGCCAACCAGTTGGTCCCTCCAGAGACCCATTTTACAAACCTCTATTCTGAAATGGGAGCAGCCTGCCAAGTCCCAAGTCCTATTTAAAGCAAAATAAAGACAAGAAGGATAGTGATAGAATATGTAAAGTTACCCATATCCCCAAACTATTCAGAATGTTCAAAGCTGACTTTGTGTTAGTCCACTTAGAGAAAATTCCCACTTCAAAAATGGGAATTAATCAAACACCATAATGACCCTTCATGAGAAATGGGCAATTAATGGTCATCAGCTAGATTCATACCTGGGATAGTAAGCCCTCATAAACAGTTCAAAGGGGCTATTATTTGAGCAATTAAAAGCTATCGCTTGAGAAATCTAGCTTGGAGGAACAACAGAAACCTAGGCAGGGTTTTTCTAGTACAGAGGCTGCTGGGGACAACCATGAGAGCATCCCAGCTCCTAGTCAGACCTGTGCTGCCGCTTAGGCTGATGGGATACGTCTGTGGGGCTGAGGGAAGTTTTCTTTGATGGTCCTCATATTCCAGCAGCCATTCAACACAGAGACCCATGGTCCTTGGGAGATTGCTGCTGCTGCTGCTGCTGCTGCTGCTGCTGTTGTTGTTGTTGTTGTTGTTGTTATAAAGCAAACAATAACTTTTAAAGGCACTGTAAATTACCCCCTCATCCTCATGGAGTATAAAAAAAAAAAAATGATAAAAGCACAGGCCTTCAAAGCTGCCAGAATGAGGCTGACCTTTGCTCTACCATTTGCCAATGAAATGCATAGGTAGTCAAGAACTTTAAAGGATTTTTTTTTTCCCACTTGAAAACTAGGATTGAGAGTATGGAACCTTTATGTACAATGCTTACACAGTGCTAAGAATACAATCAATGCTTTAGATAGAGTCATTATTCTCAAGAAATTGTTAGTCATGCAATTAGTTCCTCTACAAAGCCAACCATTTCTGGTAGATTTTAGAGATTTGTACATCTATATCAAAGTTTTAGTTAAGAAAATTATCTTAAAGCCAAGCATAGTGGCCTGTGCTTTAATCACAGCACTCTATAGGCAAAGGCAGATGAGTCTCTGTGAGTTCAAGGCTAGCTTGGTCTGCATAGTAAGTTCTAGAAGAGCCAGAGCTACATAGTGAGACCCTATCTCAAAACAAAACAGAACAAAAATCTTAACTTTATATTTTAACGAGAGAGAGAGAGAGAGAGAGAGAGAGAGAGAGAGAGAAAATCACATGTGTAGAGAGTTCTCTCCTTCTGCTTGGGTCCCAGGGACGGAACAAACTCAGGTCCCCAGGCTTAGCAGCAAGTGCTTTTAGCTGCTGAGCCATCTCACTGACCCTTAAATTTGTACTTTGAAAAGAGAATGTCATATGTGCTGGAGAAGCGTCTCAGTGGGCAAGAGCACATACTGGCTGGCACCCACTCTGGGCAGCCTACACCTGCCTATATCTACAGTTCCATCAGATCCAACGTTCACTTCTGGCCTCCCAGAGAACCTGCAGTCACATACACATGCCTACACACACACACACACACACACACACGCACACACGTACACGCACACACCTAATTAAAAATAGAAGTTATTCTTAATTGCAGAATACATCTAGTTTGCTGTCCTTTTGCATATACCTTACATACCTGCATGTAATTGGAATTAATTTCTAACAGGTGAAAAGGATTTCATAGCGGGATGAATCCTTTCTTTCAGGGTTTGGATTTGGGCCAAGCCGAACTGGGGTTGATTTAATGGACAAAGCTCTGGTCTGGACTCCAGGCTCATGTGACAATCAGCTGTGTGTCCAGAAACAAATGACCAGTCTGATCTCAGCCTCTTCTTCCATAAATGAGTCTAATTCAGAAGGCCCCAATCTACAGATAACTGGCGATCTCGTCCCTACCAGCCTCAGCTCTCAAGAATGCAGCCCAGACACAAGTGTGTTTTTTGAGCTGCCAAAATAGATATTTCAAACGCTAGACAGTAAGCCCTGTGTCTTTGCCCAAGAGGCCTGGGCTGTCACTAAGAACCCATTTACCCTACATGTCTAAAATAAGCTTAATTACTTGGTTTCATAGCCCACGGCAAGTAGAGAGATCTGCCAGCACCACAAGGGGGGGGGGGAGGAGAAGACTTCCTCCAAGACACTCTAGGGCAGCGGTTCTCAGCCTTCCTAATGCTGCCACCCTTTGATTCCATTCCTCGGGTTGTGGGGGACCCCAAACCATAAAAGCATTTTCATTGCTACTTCCTAACTGTGATTTCCCTACTGTTATGAATCGTAATGTAAGTATTTTGAGAGATAGATGGTTGCCAGGGGGTCGCGACCCACAGGTTGAGAACCATTGCTGCAAGGCCTGATCGCAAAACCTCCTTAATAGTCTTAAGGACATTTATTAGAGAATTAAACCCAGACACAACTAATCCTTTCTCTCTTTTCTTAAAGAGTTGTTTGTTTTATTTTATGTGTGAGGGTTTTGCCTGCATCTATGTATGTGCACAACAAGCACGTGTGCCTGGTGCTCCAGATAGTCAACCCCGTGCCAGTGTGTTAGATCCCCTGGCACTGGAGTTATGGATGGGTGTGAACCACCATGTGGGTGCTGGCAACCACACCCAGGTCCTCTGCAGGAGCAGTAAAATCTTATAACTATTGCAGTCAACCTAGGTCCCCTTTCTGATGGACAGAAATAGCAAGAAGTAATGATATTGTAATGACTGAAGTATCTAAAATATGCTTGTCTTAAATAAACAAAATGAGTCTTTTTAATTAACTTTTTAAGGACTTTTTAGTAGTAAAGTAGACACACCTGAATGTTTTATCCCCCACCCTTCCCATGACAGAAGTCAACATGTTTACACTGTTGTGTGGCCATTACTACTGTCCGTTTCCAGAACTTTCCTCTCATCCCAGCCAGAAACTCTGGGCCAGTTAAACAGCAACTCCAGAGGCCGAGGAATCTCAGTGGGTAAGAGGGTTTACTCGGCGAGTATGAGATCACCAAAGCCAAGCATGACTGCGCATGTCTGTAACCCTAACACTGGAAGATGGAGACAGGTAGATCCCAAGGGCTCTACAGCCAGCGGGAGCTGAAGTAGCAAGCTCCCAGTTCAGTGATTGACAGAAACAGTAAGAGTAATAGAAGTCACCCAATATCCTGCTCTAATCTCAGAATATACATAATACATGCATATATACATATATCCACATCCATAGACATATATGCACACATACATACACACATACATAAATATACACATACATATGCATATACATACATACATTATATATACATGCATACATATACACACATACATATACACATATACATATATATGCACACATACACACATATACATTTATATATACACAGACATACATAAATGCATATATACATACATACACACATACATGCACATACCATATATATACATGCATACAAATGCACACATATATACATACATACATACATACATACAGATAATCAGACAGACAGAAAAGTACATAAGTACAACCTCTGAATCCATTTTTGTTGCATGTGTATATATAGTTTCAGGGCTGATAACTTTGTATTAGATAATCAAGGAACCCATGGCTGGGCACGGTTAAGTCTCCCTCTCTCAACAGCCAGTAGTTGCCTGTGGTTCTTTGTCTAGAGGTGAGACCTGTGAGATCAAATATATTTTTATATACTTATTCAGCACCAAAATGAAGTGGCATCTCATAAAAAAGAAAAAAAAAAATCCCTCCATGGAAGGGAGAGTGAGCGCTGGCAGTAGGCCCACAGTGAGAAGCTGATGCAGGCATCTCACTAGTAAGACACAAAGACCAGTGCTACTCTAAAGAAATCTACTCCAAAGAAGGTCACAAAGGAATGGAGAATGGATGTGCACTAAGTTTTTCTCATAAGGTCCCTTCAGAAGTGTGTGTGTGGATGTGTGTGGATGTGTGGGTGTGTTGTGTATGTGTTGTGTTTGTGTGTATGTGTTGTCTTTGTGTGTGAGTGTGTGTGTATGTGTTGTCTTTGTGTGTGAGTGTGCATATGTGTATGTGTTGTTTGTGTGTGTGTGTATGTGTGTATGAGTGTGTCTGTGAGTGTGTGTATGTGTGTGGTGTTGGGAGAGGCCATTCTTTACACTTTAAAATATTTCCTTTGTTATTTTTAATGAACACAAACAAACAGTGCCGTCACTGTCTGTTATGCTGTCTGCATCACAGGGGTTGGTGATGTGGAACTGTGAAGTCCCTGCATTATTATTAATCTTTCTGGAACTAATTTCAAATAGCCATTTATCATGAAAATAAAACTACCTGTATTTTAATCAGGGGGATTAATGAAACTTGTTCAGAGGTTATTTATTTTTTTTCTCTTTCTGTGTCAACAAGAAAAGCTACCAGTGTCTCTTTTGTTTTCCAGCAGGCCTTGCCTTTGTGATTGCACCCAGGCCTCTAGCTCTCTGTAAATGGGCCGAGAGCAAGGCGGGTCTGTGAGTTAGCCCACAATAAATGCAGAGCTGCCAAGCCAAGGGCCCCTTTTGTTCTGTTTTGCACAAAGCAAGGGATAAATCACTCCCCCTGGGGTCTGTTTAAGGCCTGGACAATGGTGTTGCAAATGCAGAGAAAGGGTTGGACTTAATCTACTTTTGATTAGAAAAGCATTTCTTTTCTTGAACCAAGGCAGGAGTTCCGAGGCGGCCAAAGTAGGGGAAAGTTAAAAAGGAGAAGGAGGCTAGCAGCTCTGTCATCTGCCAGAGATGGCGTCGGAAGAACTGTCCCCTGTGACAAAGGAGGTAGCATGGGAGGAATGTTGAGCTGGATTGAAATTCTATGTAGCTCCTGAAGCTGACAAGGAGTGACAGGCCCTCCCTTACCCCTTGCCTTCCTGGCTCTCTTCATCCTGGTAGCACAGGCTCACATTCCAGAGACTCTTTCTGTCCATCAAGATGGGTAAACTGAAGCAGGGTCCCTACCATTGCTCTCATTGTTCTGTGAGAGAGTACGAGCTCTGGAGAGACTTGCTAGCTCTCCTGAGGAGTATCCTGGAGTTACTACAATAACCACTAAGGAGAGCATCCAACCCACTGAGACACAGGAGGACCATGGAGGAATCGTGAAGGATGAGTTAACTAGGTATGTTAGTCAGCTTCGTCCTATCGCTGCGATAAACACCAGCAACTAAGGAAGAAAAGTCAGGGCAGGGACTCAAGCAGTAAGCTGGAAGCAGACACTAGAGCAGAGACCATGGATGGATGCTTGCTCACTGGCTCCTTCCTCAGGCTCACACTCAGCTAACTACCTTCCTTGTACCTCCCAGAAACACCCAGTGGTGGCACTGCCCATAGAGGGCTGGGCCTTTCCACATCAATCATTAATTAAAATAAAAAATAAAAAAAGCTCCACATACCTGCCTGCAGGTATCTTGGTCCTCAGAACTTAAAGAGACAGAATGACAGAGACAAACAGAGATGACGAGAGCGAAGAGCAGATCTGCTCACAGGACAGGGTTCTCATAAGTGATATTTTGAGAGGTTAGATGGATATCTAAAGCAGTAATTTATTGTTTGTTTGCACTGCTGAGGACTGAACCCAGAGCCTCGTGGGTGCTAGACAAGTGCTCTGCCACTGAGCTATATTCCTGGTTATCTCTATTCTCTTTTTGTGATCTGTGCAAAAGCAGATTGCATGCTTTTCCTATAACTGCAGTTTCCATCTTTTGCAAGACAGGAGATTTATGTGAGAATGAAGTGTAACACTTGAGGCCAGAAGGCA
Organism: Uromys caudimaculatus; assembly: GCA_028551405.1. NCBI lineage: Eukaryota > Metazoa > Chordata > Mammalia > Rodentia > Muridae > Uromys > Uromys caudimaculatus. The sequence goes on along the minus strand of CM052717.1, from coordinate 26,493,496 downwards.
GGGCTCACTATGGAAGGTCCCACTCCATGTGGGTTCCAGGCTCCATGTGATGCTAGCACGCCTTCCAGACATGCTTCTGAGCCCTGGGGTATGCTGCTGACTGACCTCTTTTCAAGACTCCATTGCTTTAGCTCGTTAGTGGGAACCATACAAAGCCAACCTTCCATAGCTGACCACTGCAGCTCTGTTCTAGGTGTCTAGTACCAGGAGGCTCTGCACACAATGGCTATTGGCAGTAGCTATAAGTAAGGTCTTCTGGCTCTCAGGATTCTCCTCAAAAACACTGTGAGATAGGGTAGACCACAGGCACATTGAATTCATGAGCTAACAAACTCTATTTGCATATCAAAGGTTTCAAGGTATTTAGCACTAGCAACAAGAGGCTTTTTTTTTTTTTTTTTTTTAGATTTTTAAGATTTATTTATTTATTTATTTTGTGTATATAAGTATACTGTAGCTGTCTTCAGACACACCAGAAAAGGGCATGGGATCCCATTATAGATGGTTATAAGCCACCATGTGGTTGCTGGGAATTGAACTCAGGACCTCTGGAAGAGCAGCTAGTGCTCTTAACTGCTCAGCCATCTCTCCAGCCCATGAGGCTTTACTTTTAAAGCCTGTTTCTTCTCCATCAGATGAACCCCGAGAACACGCTCTTGGAGAAGTAGCTATGTTGCTATCACAGGCTTTGTAGAATAGTTGGGAGGTGTTCTAACATATGACGTAACTGATTTGATGCATCTCTGTCTAAGTTAAGCATGTGACCATTGGGAATGTATATTTGGAAAATCCATATCTGTATAAATGGGCCATAACTTGGTCTCTTTATTTCAAAATCCCAGAATTAGTTTCTGGGTAGGCTGTAGGTCATTATTGGATTTGTGACATGCGAGTGTTTTTGCTCATGAAATCACCAGTAATTTTTCTGGCTGGTGAAGCTTTCAGGATACTCATGTAGCAAAGTGACATGCATAGCTCACAGAGGGAGTTGGAATACCATGAAAGAAAATATGAGAAGGTGTTTGTACTGGCTAGTTTTGTGTGTCAACTTGACACAAGCTGAAGTTATCACAGAGAAAGAAGTTTCAGTTGAGAAAATGCCTCCATGAGATCCAGCTGTAAGGCATTTTCTCAATTAGTGATCAAGGGCGGAGAGCCCCTTGTGGGTGGTACCATCTGTGGGCTGGTAGTCTTGGGCTCTATAAGAAAGCCAGCTAAGCAAGTCAGGAGAAGCAAGCAAGCCAGTAAGCAGCATTCCTCCATGGCCTCTGCATCAGCTCCTGCTCCTTGACCTGTTTGAGTCCCAGTCCTGACTTCCTTTTGTGATGAACAGCAGCATGGAAGTGTAAGCTCAATAAACTCTTTCCTCCCCAACTTGCATCTTGGTCATGATGTCTGTGCAGGAATAGAAACCCTGACTAAGACAGTGTTGTATATAGTCTGTGTTCCGCTGAGATGTTTACAGCATCGTATGCTCCTGTGTGACAGAGTGGAACACACCAGTACACAGTGGCAGAATGCTTTCGCAGGCAGCCCTGAGCCCCATGTATACCTGTCCACTTCAGTATGGCAGCACCTCCTTTTGACCAGGGCTTTGCTTCCAGTGGTGGCAATTCTGTCTTTGCTCTGGGAATCTCTGAATCTTCAAAAGGAAAGCCTAACCCTCCAGCCTCAAAACATAAGAGTTTTCAGGTTCTTATCATAGAATCATAGAACTGTTTTGGTTGGTTGGTTGGTTAGTTGGTTGGTTGGTTAATTGGTTGGTTGGTTGGTCAGTCAATCGATTGGGGATTTTTTGGTGTTTTGTTTTGAGACTTGAAAATTAGCACAGTACTGAAACTGCACTTGTATGTCGTAAAGGAATTGAGAGCAGACAGTCATGCGAGCAAAGGAAACCAATGTGTGAGCCAGTCTGAGGACACAGTAGAGCTTGAATGTTAAGTGGTAGGGTGTGCAAAGCAGACTTGGTGGAATTTAGCTGATGAGCATCTGACAGCAAACAGATGGATACATAAATGGAATGGGCAGTAATTTCTTACAGTTGGTAGTCATCCTGGCACATAGTAGGTGCCTTCTAACCGAAGGTAGTTGTGTTCGGTAAATTCCTAATAAAAACTACATTTAACTCCTAGAATAAATCAGTAGCAAACCTCCTTCTTGCTTAAAGATGTGTGTTAAAGAATAAAGCTTTTGACATGGGATGCAGGGTGCCAGTGCTTGGCTGGCCAGTGGATCCTCGTATGCACATGACTTCTGTCATTTATTCTCTGATTGACCTGGAAGAACGATGCTTCCAGAGAGAGGGGATGAATGATAGCATCCATTTAGGGTGTGGTGCAGATTAAACAAGATAATGTATATAGAGTTGGGAGTCAGTACCTACCAGTAAATCTGAGAATACTGATGGTGATGGTAACGAACAGCCAGGAAAGGAAGCTAAAATTCTAATTACCTTACAATGTACTCTTATTTTACTAGTGTTTAATTTTTCTACAATATAAAAATTCCTTTGAGGAATTTTGTAAGTGCCATTGTAGGGGCGGTTCTGATGCTAAGGTCCTGTTTCCCAATTGGTTCTTGATCTGTCAGTAAAGAAACCATGGGCCAATTGCTGGGCAGAAGGAATAGGCAGGACTTCCAGGTCCCTGGAGGAAAAGAGAGGGAGTTCACTATTGTAGAGAGAAAAGCCAAGTAGCCATGTGAGGTCTCAGGAGGAACGGTGGCCTATGGCCGCTCCCATAGGCGGGATGGTCAGGGATGTTTAGCAGGGACGAGATGTAACCAGGCACTAAAGCTTAGGGCAGACAGGAGTGCAGAGCTAAGAGTATTAATAAGGGCATGCTAGCAGCAGGAGTTTAATAATGCCCAGCAACTGTGCCAAGAAGGCAAGTTGAAAACAAACAACTCTGTGTGTGTGTGTGTGTGTGTGTGTGAGAGAGAGAGAGAGAGAGAGAGAGAGAGAGAGAGAGAGAGAGAGAGAGAGAAAGAGAGAGAAAGATCTGTGGATTCAAGGGAAGCTGGATTAGAGCTGGTAGCACAGCCCATTCCTGGAGCTAGACAGGGTAGCTAAAGCTACAGACACCATACCATGATTCAAATAATGCCAGTTATCCTCTACTTGTGGTTGAGATGAGTTGGCTTTTTATATTCAGGTACTTAAAAGTATTGCCAACACATCCCACCTCTCCGATGTGTCCTTGGGCAGCTACACTTTCTCCTTTGAGGATGTAGCCTTTTCTAATTGCATCTGCCTGTTTCCTTAAGTAGCTTAGTGCTGGGAACGCCAAAAGGAAGTATAAAAAAGATTCTAGGTGAGGTCAGCCAGGTAAGGAGGAAAGAAAGACACAAGAAGGGAGAATCAGGCCAGGTGGCGATACACATCTTTAGTCCTAGCACTTGGGAGGTAAAGGTAGGTGGATCTCTGAGTTTGAGGACAGCCCAGGGCTACATAGAGAAAACCTGCCTCAAGAACAAACAAAGTAACCAAAATAAACAACAACAAATAAATAAATTAAAATAAAAGAAGTACGAAACCTGAGAAACCAGTCACTTCTCTGCTTAACTATGTCAAAAGGTGAAATTATAATAAATTTGAGACTCTTAACTGGTTTTGATTTGTGCTGTGAGAACCAGGCACCACTTTACTCTATAAAATGGAAAGCATGTCCTGATGAGGTTGCTTTTATAGACAGGAAAGAGCTGAGGAAGCAGAAACAGAGAACAAAAGCAGGTTGTTTCAAAGTTACTGTCCTCATGGATTCCAAACAAAAGAAGGCAAGATTGTATCATGTGCACTAGAGATCTCCTGGTTCCGTGGGAAGCTGGTCCTAGCAGAAATGACTCCACTCTGGTCTGGTCTGGACTGGTCTCGTCTGCAGATGACTAGGGCTGAAGCATGTCCTGTACAACAGGTGCCTACAGATGTGTTCTAACAACTGTCTGGTCAGTGCCCACTGGGATCGGGTCCTGTGCCTTTCTTTCTAGGGGATTGTACTGGACATTCTGGTAGCCCATTTGGAAAAAAATGTTTTAATGTTATATTAAACTCTATTCAAAGCATACAGACTGTCTTGGAAACACTTTCTTGTTTTGTGTTTTTTTTTTTATTTTTTTTTCTTTTCCTGTTTTTTTGTTGTTGTTATTGTTTTTTTTTTTCCAGTCATTGGTAGCTAGGAATACTGATATGATTAAATAGAATAGTAGTTTGTACATATGGAGGAGAGTTGGCTCTTCAACAGCATTTCTCCAAGGTGCCATGCGTCTACCCTTATCTTAACAAAAGCTACACATGAAAATGTGATCCATGCCCTTTGAAAACTTTAAGCGCATTTTAGGCAAGGAGAGGGGTGTTTACATATTCATATGTGTTCATGTGGGAAGGAGAGTCCATACATGTGTTTACACATATGTACAGAGGTCGGCGATCAGCATCAATGTCTTCTTCAATCACGTTTCACCTTACTTTTTGATCAAGGACCTCTTACTTAACCTAGAGTTTGTGGATTCTGCTAGACAGGATGGCCAGTGACCTCCAGTGATGTCTGCAATGGTCATGAGAGGTGTAGGAAGAGATGTCCACCCTGAGCACCAAGAAGTCTTAACACTGGCAGAGTCAGCTGCAGGGTGTGTCTGGAACGTGCGCTACCAGGGAGGCTGAATCGAGAGGATCGCACGTTTCAGGAGAGCCTGGATGGTTATCGAAACTGTCTCAGACACTACACGAAGAGATGAACAGTCGAATCAATTTTTGGAAGCCTCTGCTCTGTGGACTCTGTTCCACTTAAAGGCTGAAGGAGAAAACCAATCCAAACATTCCTAGCTCTAGCAGTTGTCTTTCTCAGCTGATCTGTTTTTAACAAAACCCGTGCTCCCTCCTCCCTCCTGAAACTACTTTTTCTGGAGAAAGCTGCCAGCTCCCTTACCTCCCCACTTCCCACTCCCATGGCTCTGGTGTCTTGTGTCCTCATGATGAGGAGGCCTTAGCAGTCTTGTTCAGGAGGATAAAGGCAGACAATAGAGAGCCCTGAGCAAGCTCAAGTGTCATTTGTCAAAGCTTGACTAGAGGGCCATTCCTTGCATTTTTCACTGGTTTTGTGTATTGAAAAATCTTATAGAACTTAAATGAAGCGAAACCTCAGGGTTTATTAGTCTTTTCTCAAAACATCTCCGAGGCCTTAACAGATGTCCACATATTGTCAATAGGACCAGCCTCTGTGCGATAGATTAGGAAATCTGAAATGAGACCTGAGCTTCTGTCAGCAGGGGGAGGAGCTGCCTCGAACTCTAATGTTGGGTGTGACACCCCTTCCCAACTCTCCCCTTTCTCCTCTCTCCGTCCCCTATTTCGGTCTTTGTTTTCCCACTGTTTTCTTTCAACCACCCTCTTCTGCTTCTCTTTCTCTCTCTCTTCCCTTTCATTTTTCTTCTCCTCCCCTCCCCCTTCCCTTCAGAGATACTTACAGAAAGATCTTTGTGATGTTCACTGTCCACAGTGCTTCAAGCCACCCCATTCTTCATGGATGTGCAGGCTTCGTGCCATAGGCCTGAAGCAGCATTGTCTCCATAGTGCCTGCTTTTGTTTGGGGCCTGATAGGACAGCTCAGAACCTGCAGGCTCTCAGCTCCTGTTCCTTTGACAATGTCCTCCTCCTACAGAAGTACTGAATAGAGAAAGGGATAGATAGACATTGGCCTGCATATTAGAGGTTTCAAATTTATCTGCCAACCACTGCAGGGATTTTCAATATAAGATTTCGGTGGTGTATTTGAAGAAAAGAAGATTAAAAGTTTATATACTTTGAAAATGGCTCAAAGCTCTTTGTAAATAATGCTTATCCCACTCAAATTGTCATAGTGTGACTTAAATTTTAAGTGTTTTCCTCTGTTTGTGTGTGTGTGTGTGTGTGTGTGTGTGTGTGTGTGTGTGTGTGTGTAGAACCTACAGAGATAGGAGAGTATCATCATTTCTGAATATTTACACAGGACAGAAAGCATAGCATGCACCCCCAAAGCCTTTACTGAATACATTATAATAATGATGAATGGCATCTTATAATTTCAAGCTTCTTCTTTTTCCTGCTTCCTCCTGTGTCAACAGCCCATCCGTGGATGCAAAGGCGACAGATGATGGGCGGACACATCCATCTCTCCACACACCCTCCTGCTCCTACGTCCCTTTCTTATCTAGCCAACCCTCTCAGATCTTCTACTAATCTACTACCAAATTGATCAATAGCCCCTTCTAGTGTTGAATTATACACCCATTCCTACCCAACGCTCCTAAGACTGTTTCAGGGACAAGTGAGAAGATCCATGGCAGGCTCCGTACTTTAAGACCCTTACAGTTCAGTGAATCACCTCTTCCTCATCTTTGCCCAGGGTCTGATCTCCATCAGGGTGGACCCTGTATTCACCACTACCCAAAGTCTTGCATCTCCAATACTCCTTGCTAAGTCTCTATTTGCAGAAGTTGTTAGATGCTCCTCTTAGGGTAAGGACTCCCAAGTGGCTCTTTTCCTGCTAGTGTAGGCTGCTGGTCTACTGAGGTTAAAGTGTGCTGGCCCTGAGATCCCCTAAAGTCACTTTCTCACGAGCAGGCACTTGCTGTGGTCACTGTCTCTGAAACACAGGACAAGCGTTAACTCCCACTTTCTTTCAATAGGTTGTATTTAAGATGGACCGCCAACTCTTCATAGATGGGCCAGAACTCCCTTGGCCAACTGTTCATGGGTCACGCCTGTCCTGGTGATTCCTCAGAGATGTCCCTAAATCACCATAATCTTAGCAGGTCCAATGCTGGTGTGTTTTTACCCCCATGCTAATACTATCTTCTGGTCCATTCCCTTAGGGACAGATTTCTAAGGTGACCAGGTGGGGATTCAGTCAGAGGCTTGGACGTCTAAGCCAGTTTTAGCAGGCACAGCCATCCCTGATCATGCTATACATAGGACAGTGGCTACAAAACAGAAGCCCTATTCAGAACTTGGGCCCTGATGGGACACAGTACAAGTCTGAGCTACGCAAAGCCCTACTGTCTACATGTGACGGTCAAAAATAGGCTTTGTCTTCTTCTACCACAAATCCTCAGAGATGTCAGAGAAAGATCACCTTGGTTTGGAGAAGTTTCCAGCCTGTCAGAAAGGTCTGTAACTACCTACTTTGGCCTCTGCAGGTCCACTACCTGGAAAATACTAAAGGGAAGATAGAAGACAGTGGGCACTTAGGCCCATAACCCAGCAGCCTCCCTGTAATGGCCCAACAAAAGAGGAAGCCAAGAATCCTGTGTACTCACTGCCTTTCAACCCGCCTGCTACCTCAGTGGACAGTAAAGTGTCCTGTAGGGAGCTGGTAAAACTGCTCATTCCTCCTCAGGGACAAAATGTGGAAAAAGAGAGGGAATCCCAGACTTCTCCTCTGGAGACCAGCAATTACTAGATCAGTTGATTCAAGCACACCTCTCTCTGGACTCGCTCCCTTCCCTCACCCTCTTCCCTTGTTCAATGTTTCTCCTCTCCGCCACTCTCAGGTTCAGGTAGTGCTCCCATATGGAGCTGCTCTAGTCTAACCAGCATCCCTATGGTTGCCTTTTTGGTACTGATGCTGGAGTATTTATGTCATTGCATCCTCTGATTGCTGCCACTGTTGCTAGGGAATTTGGAGTGGCCTCTTTTGGATTGTTTGTCTGGATAGTTTTGTTAATAAAAAGAACTTAGAAATAGATTTGGAAGGAAGCTCCAGGACAATTTTATTAGTGTTTGGGAGGAAAAACAGGACAGGCAAGCTGTAAATCTCAGCAGCTGCCAAGGAAACGGAGACAGAGAAGAGGAAGAAGGGCTATTTGAGTTAGGATGTTATGCAATGGAAGTCACCAGACAGCTGCCCAGCAAAAGCCAGATGTGTATGTCAGAGAGGGCAGCAGTGGGAGCTTCAGAGGGCAGGTGGGAAAAGCCAGAGGTGTCTGGGATAGCATGCTTAGACTTCTGGCAAGCATCCAAGAGAAAAAGAAATAGGAGGAAAGGAATGGGAAAAGTTAAGAAAAAGTTAGGACTCAGAAGGAGAAGAGGCTCTGTGCTGCTGCCTGATGGAAGTTGCTTTGCAGCAGGGGGCTTTAGTGGCTCGGAATATATATACACACACACACATATATATACATATATATACACACACACACATATATACACACACACATATATATACATATATACACACACACATATATATACACACACACATATATATACATATATATACACACACACATATATACACACACATATATATACATATATATACACACACACATATATATACACATACACACACATACATATATATACATACATATATATGTATGTATGTGTATATATGTATATATCTTCATATATCTCCATATATGTATGTATATATATACATACACACACATATGTGTGTGTATACATATATACATACATATACATGTGTGTGTATGTGTGTGCGTGTGTGTGTGTGTGTGTGTGTGTGTATGTGTGTGTGTGATCCTGATCAAGGTTTGTCTCTGCCCATCATTGATCCAGCTTTTGGGTGATGGCCTCCTGGAAGACAAGCTCCTCTTCTGACTAACATCAAGGCTTCAGCCTTTCTCCTCTCCCCCACCCCCAGCATGTTATCTAGTACAAATGGTTTCCTTTGGAGTCCACTGATTTTCAGTAGTCTGGTAGCACAAGTGTCTCTCTTTAAAAAGACCTTCTCTCCTGCCAAGGGTTCCAATCCCTTCCCAGACTGGACCACTTCTGCCTTTGCTTGTAACCCCTTCTCTACTAAATATGTGGGTCCTTCTCTCCTGGACATTTACTGGTCATTTAGCCAGAAATGTACAGGGACCTGTTTGTTGACACTTGTCTTTCCAGCTAGTCAAGGAGGCAGCTCCTTGGAGGAAGGGATCCTGTGTAATTCAGGTTGTAAACTTCTAGCTTATAAAATTGAACTTGGCACCCACTCTTAACACCCTCGGAAAAAGCAGGAGGAAGGACTGGCTGAGTGGAAGGGAGTGTGCTTCTACACTGGAAATCAATATATAAATGTAGGTCATTCTGGTTTCAGTAGCATCCCAACACAGTACCAGGTGGTGGCTTCTGCGAAATGGAGAAGATGCTCTCTCCAAAATAAAAGATCACCACCCCCATCAAGAAAAAAGGGAAACTGTGAGCCCTCTATCCAAAGAGCAGGGTGCAAAGTGCTGACAGCAGAGGCTGGACCCAAAAGCACCACAGAAATCCACTGTGTAGGAGCTTGAAATACAAGCAGGAAGTTTCCAGTTTCCTTTGTATAGTGAATCTCCAAGTTAAAGAGAGCGCAGAAGAGAATGGGTTTAAACCTAAGGAGGCCCCCACTGTAGCTACCTTTCATGTAAATAATTGCCTTTTCTTCATTGTGGTTTGTCTCTAGCAACATGCTAAGCAGGTTCTAACATTTAAACCTGACCTGGGATGTGTTGGCTTAACCCTTGGGGGTCTGACAAATATGGGATATATCTGAGAACCATTTAAACTCTAGACAAGTAAAATTCTTTCCATTTCCAAATTCATTAATATAACTTAAAGCTTAACAAAAGTGAGTGACGCCCTTAGTTTTTAAACTTTCCCAAATTATCTTTTGAAGGAGAATCTTGTCCTATATATAAGTATCTGATGCCTTTATACCTTAAGGACTAGTCTAACATAACTCTATAATACTTTGATTTATTATTATTATTATTATTATTATTATTATTATTATTATTTCTGGTTTCCCACTGTATGCATTTCAAATGTGTTTGAGAGTGAATGGAAAAGCCAGAGATCAACCTTGGGTGTTGTTCTTGTCTGCTCTGGTGTTTGAAACAGGGCCTCTCATTGGCCTGGGACTAGAAAGTCAGACTAGGCTGGCTGGCCAACAAACAAGCTCCAGTCTCCACCTCCCCGGTAGGGATTCCAAGCATGCATCACCATCACAGACATTCTCAGCTGGTCCCAGGGCTTCAAGAGCAAGCACTTTCCAACTGAACTATCTCCGAGACCCCTGAAGTTTTTTCTTAATCATGAAAAGACACAGTAAATGATACCCTGCCCTAACTCTGACATTATCACTAACTGTGACCAGCATTCCCAGAGGAGAGCTCTGGTGGTTTGGGGGTAGGGTGGATCCTTTAATGTAGACCACACATTCTCCTCATATTCATTAATGAGAGAAAATTTGTTTGTACCTTGTGATAAGGTAATAACTGCATTAGTATCAGAGGTTATTTCAAATAGATGCCAATGATTCTTCTCGCCTATTAAAAATGTCTTAGAAAAGATCGGGAATCCTAAGGTATCCTTCTCATCGATTTCACAGGATTACCTGGCGTGCATCCAGGAACAAACCAAACTTCCCCTGGGGACCGAAGACAGGGTTGCTCTTTTCGGAAACATACAAGATATCTACCACTTCAATAGGTAAGTTAACGCACAAAAGGTCATTCTAACATAAGCACGTTATGAATTTGCCTCGGGTGAAAACACCTAGGAAATCTTTGCCCATAATCCTTGAAGCCGCTTCATACATGTTGTCGCTGTCTGTTCCACTGGCTCTGAGAGTACACTTATCTCCCTGGTAGACCATCACCATCTTTTGTCCATAACAGAAATGCAAGCGGGTCATCCAAATATCATACTAGCTTGGTCTCTGGGATCTACCCCATGCTGGATTTTCAACATGCTTTCTTCTGCCAAATTATTGCAATATTCTTGCATTTATTTGTGGTGTGGGTGTGAGTGTATATATCGCAGTGCAAGAGAGCTTGCAAGAATTGTTTTCTTCCTCCATATAGTTTCCAGAAAGGGGACTTGAACTTAGATCTCCAGGCTTTGGCAGCAAGCACCTTTACCTGCTGAGCCATCTTGCAGTCCCAAGTTCAAATAACTTAATTCACATATTATTAAGTAGGTCCTAGATAGTTAAGTAGATAGTATTAAGTAGGCTAGAAAGTTATACTTGTAACCAAGACTGGAAGCTGCAGGGAGAGGAAACAGATATATAAGCTATTGTAATAGTTTATAGCACAGCTTAGAAGACACCAAAGTCAGGCTAAGAACTCAGGTACCAGTGTTTGTCATTCCAGCTGGCCCATAGGAGATGTCCACACTTTTATGAACAAATATATTTGAATACCACGAAATGTGCCCCCTCCTGTGGCAGTGGTGAAGCTCTTAGCTGACATACTTAAAGGGCCAACTCAATGTCATCATGAAGCAAGCACTAAAACGTTCCCACTGGAGGGGTGAGCACTTGACACAGTGAACTGCCATTATAAAACTTGCTAGGCAGTGGTGGTGCACGCCTTTAATCCCAGCACTTGGGAGGCAGAGGTAGGTGGATTTCTGAGTTCAAGGCCAGTCTGGTCTACAGAGTGAGTTCCAGGACAGCCAGGGCTACACAGAGAAACCCTGTCTCGAAAAACTAAAAAAACAAAAAAACAAAAAAAACCACCACCAACAACAAAAAAAACAAATAGAAAAACTTGCCGTTGCTCCCTCATTCTGTGACTCAGCTGTACTGCACGCTAGGTCCTATCCCTCTTTGCTTATTCGGACCAATAAAGATGAGCTCCTCAGAGGCAGGATCTCCATCTCCTTTGTCCCCTTTGGATCCTTGATATTTAGTACCAACCTTGCTTGTAGGAGACAGGATTCTCCCATTCTGACTATCTAGTTCATAGGATAATACCAAAGCTTCATCAGGGTTTCATTTGCCTGATCTTGCAGACTTTGAGAACCATTTTGTGTGTTCTTAGTCTGTGATTCTCCTGGGCCACCCACTGAAGCACCTGGGAAACTTTCTAAAACACACACACACACACACACACACACACACACACACACACACACACACACCACAGTGAGGGTATTGTAGATTGCTTGCCAAGTGTACATGGGTTTCATTCTCAGCTCCAAATAAAGCTATAGGTGATGGGCTCACTTGCAGAGACAGGAGGATCAGAAGTGGAAGGGTCATCCTCAGCTATGCAGTGAGTTCAAGGTCAGCCTGGGCTACATGGTACCATGTCTCAAACTAACAAGCAATATGTGGCCCTAAATGGGATCATATCATTTCTTTTAAAGACTCCAGGGTTTATAAAAGGAGACAGAGCAAGATTGTAAGAACAAGAGATGGCCGGGCAGTGGTGGCGCATGCCTTTAATCCCAGCACTTGGGAGGCAGAGGCAGGAGGATTTCTGAGTGCGAGGCCAGCCTGGTCTACAGAGTGAGTTCCAGGGCAGCTAGGGCTACACAGAGAAAACCTGTCTCGAAAAACCAAAAAATAGATAGATAAATAGATAGATAGATAGATAGATAGATAGATAGATAGATAGATAGATAGATAGATAGATAGATAGAACAAGAGATGGTGGATGACCCCAAAGAAATAGCACTTTCCAGACACAGTGGGGCTGATGCACACATGAACTCACAGAGACTGTGACTGTGCACACAAGGTCTGCACAAGCTCAAGCCAGACAAAACCCCAGCATGTAAGGGAAGTGGGCGTGATGTCCCACCCCAGCCTGAAGCTGTTTGAAATCGATAGCTGCTGGTAGGAGCAAAATCAGTTCCGTAGAATCTTCAGTGGGATGACACTGGGTATATAACCACATTCCAGGGGGGCCCCAGTGCTCAGGGGTAGTCAACCAACACAAATTGGACTCCATGGGGCTTCTTCTTATTGTTTTTAAGAGAGATAAAAAACATGAAGTTGGGTGGTAGGGGGGTGATGGGCAGATCAGGGAAGAGTTGGTGGAGGAAAAAAGTCTAATGAAAATATACTATAAATGAAATTCTCAAAAATAAAAATATGATTTTTATTAAAAGCAGTATCTGCACCCCACCCACAGAAATTGACTCATTGATCTGGGGTGGGGTCACAGCATCAGAATTTTCTGAAAGGCCCTCGGGTCTTTATAATGTGGAGCCACAGCCAAGAAACACTCTTGAAACACTATCTAGATAAATCAGCCCAGCAATAAGATGGTGAGAAAGCCATCAAAAACTGCAAAAGCCACATGCTCATTACTGATGTGTTGGTTTTAATGCAGGCCCCTATTTAGCAATTCCACAAGTCCCTGAATAGGCATCAGTTTCCAGAGCCCACTAATGAAACTGTGACCCAGAAAGATGCTAGATGCTGAGAGGCCCCTGGCCTAGCTCTTCTGTGGTTTGGCTATAATGGATGATGACAAGACCTGTGGAGGGTTTCCTTTGTGCCAGAGGCCAGACAGCTTTAGAGGCGTCATCCCTTCATACACGTCATCGGGGCTCACTCAGCCATGTGCCCTCCTGTAGAGCAGAACCTTGTTCTTCAAGCCCTTAATGAACAACAGGAAACTAGGGCTAAACTCGGGAGAGACTTTTCGCCCCTTGAAGTTTGAATGTTTATGTGTCTCCCAGTCTAAGGGAAGATAAGGGAAGTTAGCAGGAGTGGCCTTGGCAGGGAGGAGCGCTCTGCCAAAGTTTGATGCTTGGGAAGAACTCTCCTTTTTTTGGTTTTTTGAGACAGGGTTTCTCTGTGTAGCCCTGGCTGTCCTGGAACTCACTCTGTAGACCAGGCTGTCCTTGAACTCAGAAATCCGCCTGTCTCTGCCTCCCAAGTGCTGGGATTAAAGGTGTGTGCCACCACTGCCCAGCAGGGGGGGAAAAACTCTCTTTTTGAACCCATGCTCTGTTCCTTTCTGTTGGGTGTCCATTGCCATTCCTGTCTAAGATATGCCTGGGTCAGAGTGAAGGATTACCCCTCACACAAGACATGGATGAGGTCACACGGTGGCAACCCATCGGGTTTATGCCAGTGGCTGTTGTGATCACATTTGTATAGTTATGGTTCATGCAGTGCCTTTATCCTCTTAGCAACTCTGCAAGTTGGACCAAATGCACGAATTTCATACTTGACGAATCAGCCTTCCAGACCAGGAAGTCCTCTGCTCAATAGTCCTGAGCCACTATGGATAATACTGTTAATTTCTAATGTCTTCCTCTGTTTTGAAAAAAAAAAAAAAATGTGTTGTTTAACTTTGCTAATGAACTGTCTGGGTTCTGTAAGTTAGTTCTTTGCTTGCTTGCTTGCTTGCTTGCTTGCTTGCTTGCTTGCTTGTTAGCTTGCATGCTTGCTTGCTTGTTAGCTTGCTTGTTAGCTTGCTTGTTTGCTTGCTTGCCTGCCTGTTTCTTTGGAGCAGGGCCTTACTATGTATTCCAGGCTGACCCTGAACTCACTAGGTAGCCCAGGCTATCCTCACACTCACAGTCCTTGTGTGGTAGTCTCCAGAGTGGTAGGGTTACCGGGGTTCACTACTATGCCCAGCTACATACAGCAGAACTCTATGTTTTGTCCCCATTTGTTTCGATTTCCATTTTCTCGGACCTAGAATCTCTATCTATAGTCTAGATGACCCTGTGGTTGTTAGAGTTGGTTAAGTAAGAACATTAATGCGACCTTTTATGTCATCGTTCATGCATCTTTAATGATCCTCCGATTGATTTCCAAGATGCAACTGTCCGGCAAATCATGATGGAGCTTTAAATAACAATCTCCAATGTTCTCTTTCATCCTAGGGTTTTTCAATATAAAATTGTAATAGTGTGTCCAAGTAGGTAAAACTTAAATCTTCTGAATTAAAGGGGTGGCTATATTAGCCTGAAATTTTCAGCTGCATTGCTTCATTTTTCCCAAGACATATGGATTGAGTATCCCTAAACCTGAAAATCCCAAATGCTCCAACCTGGAAACTTTTGAACACTGTGGCACACGTGGAGAATTTCCACATCTGACCTCATGTGTCATAGTCCTAACACAGGTCCACGGAAAACTGAAAACTACCTCGAAGCTACGTGCATAAGCTGCAGATGAAACAGCAGAATCTTGTGGTTATACTTGGTTCTCGTCTCCAAGATACCGCACTATGTATATGCAGATATTTCAAAATCCACTTCTGGTCCCAAACATGTGGGTTAGGGAACTCTTGACCTGGAGGAAGGCACAGAGTGATGTATATTACAAACTCCGGCTTCTTCCAAGCTTTTTTGTACCATATTTACTTTTTAAGTTCTTTCGATTATAAAGGCATTACACACCCCACTGAAAGCCTCTTACGTGCCTTTCTCCAATATCATTGTGCACGGTGTAGAGCTGACACACGTGCTGGAGAACCAGTTCTCTGGCGTGGCATCGGGACAGGAATCTGGGCTTGATCATGATTGCCAGGTTCTATGGCATAAATGTTCCTATTGTGTATCATCCCTCATATATTAAAAACCGGAGAAATGAGTGTCCTAGATATCAATATTCTATGTCATCACTGAAGGACGAGTGGGAAAGATGCAGGATTAGTTAAGATATCCCCGTTTTTCCTGGATCCATGTTTCATTGTGTAATTTACTATCCGAGCTGGGATTGTTTGTTTTCCTGGTTTGTTTTATTGCAGTGATAGCATCTGTGTTTCTGGGGATGGTACTCAGGGCCTCACACATATTACACACGAGTGTTCTACCACCCAGCCTAGGGGTAGGGGCTTGGCCTCATTACAAATGTATTTATTTGAAATACATATGCTTTCCCTCGGTTCAGACATGGTATAAATACTCCATTTTTTTTCCCCCGAGGAACATCATTTTTGAGCTTTAATGCTCTAGTTTGTGTACCCGCCACGTGACTCTTCCTAGAGTGTGTCTACATTCTGCATTGGTTCAGTTGCAACAAGAACGACTTTTTTTTCCCTTTTTGGCCACCGATCTTTCTTCTGTGACTTTCCTGACCATATCCATCACCTGCGCTCACGATGGATTCTCTTCTCTCCTCTCACGGCCTTATAAGAGTTGTTGAGAAGCTGGGCAGTGGTGGCGCACACCTTTAATCCCAGCACTTGGGAGGCAGAGGCAGGTGGATTTCTGAGTTCGAGGCCAGCCTGGTCTACAGAGTGAGTTCCGGGACAGCCAGGGCTACACAGAGAAACCCTGTCTCAAAAAACAAAAAACAAACAAACAAACAAAAAAAAGAGTTGTTGATAAATGAGTGGCAAGTGTCTCCTGGTGTGAGATGTGCCCTTTCAGACTCTTAAAATTTTGCTTTTTTTTTTACATTTGTTTTTAATCTGCCTGAAACTGCTGGTGGTGGACTGTTTGACAGTAAACCTAAGCTCTGATTTCACATGCCTGGCCAACAGTCCCATCGCAATGGATTGAAATACACAAATTCTCCACACTAAGCTGCATCTCCTGTCCTTTGTATGCCAAGTTGACATGGGCGTGTGGGACTGAGTCTGGGCATTGAGTCCTCTCTAGTCTCCTTTCCCACTATGCTGGCGCCATGCTGCCTTCGACAGCGAGTCCCCTTTGCTCCCCATCAACTCTGATTTAAGTTCTCTTGACTTAGCCCTAGCAAGTGGTTTTGTTATTGTTTGTTTCAAAATTCATGTAGTACTCTGTTGGTATCTTTATAAGTCTAAGGTTGAAAATGACAACTTTATATGACCAAGTCACCACATCTACAGCCGTGTGCCTCTTTGACCAATTATTTGTTCGCTCACTTATTTTGGAGACAGAATTTCATGTAACCCAGGCTGGCCTAGAACTCCCTATATAGCCAAGAATGACCTCGAACTCCTAGTCCTTCTGCCTCCACCTCCCACCTCCTGGGATTCCAAGATATTCACCAGGTTCCATCTACTGTTTAAAATGTCCTGTACGAATATTTAACAAATTTTCTCCCACATGAAAATGTGTAGTTTTAAAAATTCACTCCTAGAGACCTTAAAATGCTGACATTATTTTGACTAAATGTTTTCCTATTCTTTTAATTAACTATGTATTCTCAGCTAGGTGCTTTGGATTTTTATGTATGTTGTCATATCAAAAGAAGTCTCCAGGCTTCCCTGGGATTTCTAACAGTGGCTTGTAGATGCTTCTAGAATTCTATGCTGTCGTTCTGAAAATAAGGGGACATATTTTGTTCCCTTGTTCAGATCTCCTTCCCTTTGGGTCCTCTTCTTACTTACTCCACTGCTCTGAGTCAACTGTCTTCCCCAGTTTCACTGCCCTTGTCTTCATCTTAACATCACCAGAAGCATTTCTCTACTTATGAACTAAGCATAACGAAACTTAGAAGTCGGGCAGTGGTGGCGCATGCCTTTAATCC
Organism: Uromys caudimaculatus; assembly: GCA_028551405.1. Taxonomy (NCBI): domain Eukaryota; kingdom Metazoa; phylum Chordata; class Mammalia; order Rodentia; family Muridae; genus Uromys; species Uromys caudimaculatus. The sequence goes on along the minus strand of CM052717.1, from coordinate 26,476,322 downwards.
CAGCACTCGGGAGGCAGAGGCAGGTGGATTTCTGAGTTCGCGGCCAGCCTGGTCTACAGAGTGAGTTCCAGGACAGCCAGGGCTACATAGAGAAACCCTGTCTCAAAAAACCAAAAAAAAAAAAAAAAAAAAAAAAAAGAAAAGAAACTCAGAGAAACACCTCTCCATTTTGCTAGAGTTTTCAGAAATATTGTGGGTATTGAACATTACTGAATGCAGAGTTTGGCTTTAATAAATAGCATATTGCTTTACTTCTGTGCATACGGAGTGAAACTTCATTGGTAGACATTCTCATTTGAATCATGCACATGAATAATTACTAGAATAAACTCCGCATGCCCATGATGCTTTCTGTGTTTGTATACTAATGAAATATTTTATGCTTGCATGTAAATGATGATATTTTTGTTCTTTTGTTGCCTTCCGTTCTGTTTTGATGTATCATGAGATTTACATTTTTAAATCTCTCATCAGGAAATCCAACTGAGACTTCATTTTGGTCTACTTTTTAGTGGTCACATCTCTTACTGTAGAAACCTCCCCACCAGCCCTGAAATTTAAGGCTATGGTTTGGTGTCTGGAATAAATCTCCAAATGGGCGGAAACTAGGTTAGTTAAAAGAAACCACTTGAGCCCTAAAATCCCAAAGCTTTTAAAAAGTTGTCTTGCCAAAGAAAAAAATGCCAGTGCTCTTGGAATAGAGAAAGGTTGTCTAAAACTGTAACTTGAATCTTTCTTTTAGGATGAATCATGAGGAAATGCAAGCAGTTCCTCCAAATTGGATTTTTATGTCTGCATTGATTCTAGGCAGATTAAAATCATCAAAGCTCAAAGTAGAAATGTCCTTGTTGCTCTAGACCTTTGCCTTTAACTCAGTATACCTGCACTGAGCCTTTACTGTGTGCAAAATGTAGTGCTGGGTCTTACAACTCAGACATGAACGGCAACACCCTTATATCTAGAAGAGTAATAAGCCATGTACTCCAGGAAAGAACAGGATGCTCTGAAGGAGCTAAGGACCATGCAGTTGATTCTGTTCAAGGGTCTAGTGAAATCTTCACAAAATAAGCTAAAGTTGTCTTAAGTCCAAACACTTATCTTTGGCTATGTTTTTTTTTTTAAATGTGATTTTAATGCAATGTAGATTCATTGGAATGTATAACAAATCAGAGAGAGGTGGGGCAATTTTCATTTTAGTACATTTTCAACAGCCCACCACAGTGACTCTCAGCTCTGTACACTGGTGGGAATCCTTTTATGGACAGGCTTCTTTGGGTCAGCTGGAGTTAAAGGTTAATGTATCTCGTCATGAGTTCCAGGACAGTCAGGGTTAGAAACCATGATCTAAACAAAACAAACAATTACAAAAGCCTAATGTATCTGTGAGCCCTTTTCCATTCCCAAATACACATGAGTCTCTGTGGAAGCCACACATTAAACCAGCTTAGTTTAATAAGTGGGAGAAGGACGTGTTACCTGGAGTCTATGCCGGACGGAAGAGCAGAGGCCTGTTCCGGACCCTTCAACATAAGGCAATATGGCCTTGAAGTCACAGTTCCTCCCTTCAGGTTCACAGCAGAGGTCAGAGAAAGTACCACATATAATAATCTCGTGAAAGAGAACAAAGCTATTGCTCTTTGTCCATGAGGGCAAGTTCAGAGGCCTGAGCTCAAGAAGGAAGTAATAGCATTTTCTTGTTCGTGATCCCATTCAAAAGAGAGGAGAGATTCAGGATAATTAATTACTCAGGGTAAAGAGAATAGGCCCAGACCGTGAAAGCAAGGTGGCCATAATCTGATTTTAACTCTGAGAGAAAGCTCTGACACTCCATCCATCCTTTGCATGTCTCAGAACCCACTGCTATACTGTGGCCATCTCTATAGTCTTTGGCCTGTTAGACTGTAATTCTGGGTAGCCAATCCTGTTCCTGGTGATTGGTCCTACTGCACTAAGACACACACAGAGAGAGAGAGAGAGAGAGAGAGAGAGAGAGAGAGAGACAGAGAGAGACAGAGAGAGACAGAGAGAGACAGAGAGAGACAGAGAGAGAGACAGAGACAGACAGAGAGACAGACAGAGACAGAGAGAGAGAATCCCACAGTCTTTCTTTCCTTCCTCCCAGTTCCCTGTCTTCCTGAGTCACCACATTCTTCAGTGTTCAGCAACCCCCAGCCACAACAGCTTCCTTCCTCTGTCTTACACAAGAGCATACAAGCTCATTCTGTCTTTAACTTGGGGTCTCCTTTCTCAAATGATTTTTCCCAAGCCTCTGCATGCCCTCAAATATCAATCAATCAATCACCTTTTCAGAGAATAAACTTTACGAGTCTCCCAAACCTTCCAGCAATCCCCCCCCGCCTCAGTTTCTCTCCTTTATTGACTTCAGATTTCATGGTACCAGGTGGTATTGACTATTTTATTAACACTGATCACCTATGATCAGAACATAAGTAGGACTTTTGCTTTGTCTTCTTTACCTCAGTGCTTCTCACCATGCTAGACAGGGAAGTCTCTGAGTCATTGTTGAGCAGCAAGCATACAATTCTGTTTGGATACTAAGCCCCCATGAAAGACCATGAGAGAAAGAACCCCTATTGTTCTCATTTACCTTGTGTGTATGTTGTCTAAATAAAAGGCTATACCAGTTAAGTTACCAGATAACACAAATAGAGTCTCCCAGGTCAGTCTTTGAAAATTCCAGGGCACACAATTCCCTACTTAGCTACTTAAGTTTGTGGAGGAAATGCCTCCTTCAGTAGCCATGCTTCCAATGGAGTGCAGAGGAGAGGTTCGAGAATCTTCCTTCTGCCCACAGCTTTGCCATTAATTATGATCTATGTAATCTAAGATAAGCAGCTTGCTCTTTACAGCCTGTGATTTCCTCTCTGGAAAGCCTGGTTGGAACTATCCAGGATCTCTGCTCCCTCCCAGCTCTGTGGTTCTCAAGCAGTGAACGCTGGTCTTTTATTTAGAAGTGAGGCCTATCTTAGAGCCAGGATGGGGGCCCCAATCACTTCCACTCTAAAAATAAAATCAATGCTTAGAGGGAATGCTCAGAGCATAGGATTTAGAATGAGGGGAGTTGTGTATAGCCAAGGAATAGTTCAAGTGAGCTGTGATACAGAGTTCTGGAAGCCTCTCAAAAGTCCTGTCTCCCCAGAGAGAAGATTGATATTGATAGGCCTGGACACAAACCCTCCAAACAGAGCAATCTTCCCTTCAGTAAATAAGAATAAATAAGGCCCCAATGGCTTTGTCTTCAGCTCCTCTTTGTCTCTTACCTCCCACCCCCACTCCCCAGTACTCAGAGCACAGTGGCTAGCTTTCAACCACTTCTCATTTAATTATGCCCACCTTGCTGTAAATAACAATACAAATATCTGAATGATACTTGCCAAAGTAAAACATAATATTGCAAAGGAGACATTTTAATAAGAATACTGGGGGAAATGTTTGAAATTACGACTATTAGTGGATTTGAAGATGATAGGATGACCCACTCGGTGTGGTTTCTGACTCCAGCAGGCTTGGAGAAATCCACCACTTACTTTTCAGGGGACTCTCAGAGTATAGTCACCCTGGTCTGAAGAAGTCATTAAAATATCGCCCCATCTCCTAATGACGTGTTTTTATGGCTGCTTTGTTTTCAGTAAATTTCACCCTAATAGACTACAGCAGGTTTGAATTCTGAAGCAGGTAATAGAACCCAGCTGGAGTTAGATAGAGAAACAAACGATAATATAAAACATGCTCCTCTGTTTTGTACAAACTGTCATGAAGGAATATTTATATTAATATAATTATCTTCTGAATAAGTTGATTATAATCAGTTTTAATTTCTAATGTATATATATGTGTATATATATATGTGTGTGTGTATATATATATGTATATATATATACATACATATATATATATATATATATATACACACGATCCATTTTAAGAACATTTCAGAGTATAAATAGGTCATGCTGTTAAAATATTTGAATACCCCTACATACCCCTACCTGAGAGTGAGGCTCCATCTTTGCATAGAGATTATCATCAGCATCATGGTGTCTCCCTTGCAAGCATCTTAGAGTCACTACTACTGTAATGGAACACTGCAATAAAATAAACTTGAAGGCAGGGGGGTTTTTTTGTTTTGTTTTGTTTTTTGCTTTTGTTTTTTGCTTACATGACCTGAATCACTGTTTACTGAGAAAGCCAAAGCAGTAACTCAAACCAGGTGGGATCCTGGAAACAGAAGCCAAAGCGGAGGCCTCCTTACGGTGGAGGGGTGCGATTTACAGATTTGCTCATCGTGGCTTGCTAAGCCTGCTTTCTAATAGAACCCAGAACCACCTGTTCAAGGATAGCCCCACCCACAATGGACTTGGCCCTTCCCCAACAATCACTAATTAAGAAGAAGATGCTCAGCAAGCTTGCGTACAGCCCATTCTTGTAGAGGCATTTTCTCATTCCCTCAGATGACATTAGCTTGGGTCAAATTGACATAAAACTATCCAGGAAGTCGGGCAGTGGTGGGCATGCCTTTAATCCCAGCACTTGGGAAGCAGAGGCAGGCGGATTTCTGAGTTTGAGGCCAGCCTGGTCTACAGAGTGAGTTCCAGGACAGCCAGGGCTACACAGAGAAACCCTGTCTTGAAAACACCAGGACAAGTAAAGATTCCCAGAGTTTTGGATTTTTTTAGGAGAACTATTGAATGTATCACAGAAGCCTAAAGCATCCTGCAGAGGAACAAGAGCTCAGCACAAGACAAAGAACAGCCGGAAAGCATCACCACCACCACCACCATCGTGATGCAACATCAATATCACCATCAGCAGCATCACCATCAGCAGCATCACCACCATCGTTATGTCCTTGTACCATCGAACAGAATACTCTGTGCTTGTGGAATAAGAGCAGAAGTATAAAGAAACATCCACATAGCAGGTTCAAACAAAGACAACCCCAAACCCTCCAAACTCAAGAATGGTGTGGTAGAAATTTAAAAAAAAAAAAAAAGTGCCAGTGGATGAGAAATGATGTTAAGATATCCTAGGAACAGACAACCAGCAACAAGTTGAGAAAAGGAAGAGGAGAAAAATGAGAAAAATTAGAAGGTCAGACCAGCAGATCTTAAACGTGAGGGACGGGACCTCTGCCAGGCACCAGCAGAGGCATAGAGGCATCAAACACAGGATCTCAAAACAGTAGGCTTTAACCTTTGGTCCCAGGATCCCTTGCATTCCTTCCTGTAGGTAGTTAAGACCCATAAGCATATTTGCCTGCATTTGATTATGTTTTATTTATCATGTTAAGAATTGAAGCTCAGAAATGACTAAAGTATCCATTTATATTATAATAATCATAAACCCACAGGTTTTGGCAAATGATTTTATGTCTTTATGCTTTGTGGTTTTGTTTGGGGACCATTTTACATTTTTGAAGTCCTCCTTGCTATTTAACACCACAGCAAACACCAAACACTGGCATCCCCCTGTCTGCTCCTGCTTTCTGTGAGGCAAGCCAGGTCACACAGCCTCTGGCAAAGCTCTCTGTATTCTGAAGAGAACCTGGAATGGAAAACAGTGTTTTTTGGGATTAATGTCCTATGGGTGTTCCGAAGAAGGGAACTTCCGAGGCTAAAGCTCAAGATCCAATCCAAACTGGCTCTGGGTACAGGATCAGAGACCAGACTCAAAGCTGATCCACATGGAGCCTCAGAACTATGTTAGCAAGACAAAATTCTAAAAGCCTTACCAAAAAATAAGAACTCACATAGATGATCAACTGGGGAGAAAGGTGGTACTAAAGTCTCAACAGCAGTATTTTAATTCATGGGGCTCCGTGAACATTTGAAGAAAATCACTCCAAGCAAGAATCCCGTGTCCCATGGCATTATCAGGCCAGTTGAAAGGAGGACATTTAGCAAAGAGAAAGACTCAGAATGTTGACGCCTGGTCACCCTTACTTAGGAAGCTTCCAGAAACTGCCTTCTCTCAAAGAAGAGGATCTGTGGGAAATGGTAATGAGTAAGACACCCAACACAGGAGGCAAACCAGGGTGATGGATCACCAAGAGAGTTGTGGAGCTGCAGAGCAGTGGGAGAATGGTCTGTGTTGGCAGAAGAGCAGATGACAAGCGCCAGGACAGAAGGACCCCCAGCAAGAGTAGACCCCCAGGGATGGCACTACCAGAGAAAATGTTTGCTTGCCCTAAGTCGAGATTTATCCTCCTCACACACAGTTCGGCAGTGAAATGGCAGGGTATACAAAGAGACATGTGAGACAGAGAAAGTGTTGGTGATATATTTTTCTTTTCAAATGAATGGTTATAGAACTGTATGAAGAGGTAACAGGTCTCCCCTTTCTTCAACCATGGTTTTTTTTTCCATCCATCTTCATAGAGGTAAATGATTTTATTAATGTCACACCTAATGATATAAAAACAAGCTATCAATCCTGGAAGAGATTATTTTAACTCCGGGGAAATCATGGCTCTACAAGAAAGGGAAAGGAATCAGGGTACATGCTACTGCTAAATTGGGAACGTTATTTCCATGGTATTCTCGTTGTCTCAGTGATGAAAACTTAGACATTTAATCTAGTCACATTGCAAAATACATCTGGTTAAGAAGATTACAAGCCGGGCAGTGGTGGCGCATATCTTTAATCCCAGCACTCAGGAGGCAGAGGCAGGCGGATTTCTGAGTTCGAGGTCAGCCTGGTCTATAGAGGGAGTTCCAGGACAGCCAGGGCTATATAGAGAAACCCTGTCTCGAAAAACCAAAAAAAAAAAAAAAAAAAAAAAAAAGAAGATTACAGGTGGGAGTTTTCTAAAATGAAAGAAACAACAGCTAAAACTGGAAGCATGACAACCTGTCATCAGCTTGCTGGGAAACAATAAATACGTCTCAGCAGAGGCCGTCGAGAATGCGGAGCACGAAGCCAGGAGCTATTTTATCCTAATTCCTGTAGAACTGTTTGTCTTTTTTCTTAAATATACAGCATATAACATTTAAAATAAGCGCCTCACAGACATTAAACTACACATTATTAGAATGTATAAGGAATGCACCTTGAAAATGTGTCACTTAGCCAAGAATATCTAGAGAACAAGCAATTCCAACTTTCAGAATTTTGTGCAACATTGGGAGATTAAATGGTTAAACAGATAGCCAGGCCACACAATGGTCCTGCCACCAGAACTTGAGGAGTTTCCATTTGAACAGAGACAGCTCCTCTCTGGGCGTATCTACCCTTTGAGCAGCCTTTCCTATGAATATGTTGATAATTTTGTTAGTGTGACTTGAGCATCTTATTGTTCAAATTCATCAGTAATTCCCTGAGACAGGGAACGTGGCCACTTTGCTTGTTGGCGAGTATGGGGGTCGGGAGGTGGCTGTGGGCAGGTGTATGTGCTTGTGTGCCTTAGACTGCATGGGTTCCTAGGCACTTCTTCCATGGATGGATGTGTGTCAACATTTTGACAACTGATGCAGACATCCAGGATGCTTGACTCCTAGGCAGGCCTTATCTCTGGTGGAAGAACAACTGGTCCACTCTGGGTCTAAACTCCTGCTCCACCCATGACCTTGAGAACTCTTATCTAAGCCTTGGACATCATGGCCGTAGACCTGTGGCCCTATTGCCTGACTCCTTGTAAATGCCGTTGGAAAGGTAAATTTTAAGCTCCGTAAAATGTCCCAAAGACTGCAATCTCATGCTTCCTTGCTGTGTGTTTTGTTTTATTAGTGAACTTCTTCAAGACCTGGAAAACTGTGAAAATGATCCTGTGGCCATAGCAGAATGTTTTGTGTCCAAGGTAAGCAGAAAAAAATTCATCTTTCAGGGCCAACAAAGGCAGGCAGAGAGCGCGTTTGTTTTCATGTGAAAGTTAGAATAAATGGTTATTCAACACTGAATTAAGCTACCCAACTAATCATGCACTTTTTTGGTTTTGTTTGTGTGTGTGTGTGTGTGTGTGTGTATGCTGACACACACACTGTTATAGGAGAGAGAGAGAGAGAAAGGGAGACGAGAGAGAGAGAAAGGGAGAGCGAGAGAGCGAGAGCGAGAGAGAGAGAGAGAGAGAGAGAGAGAGAGATTAGTTTTAGTATGCCTAGACTTTGTATAGTAGTTGGATAATGCTATTCATTCTTTTTTTTGGAAAGATTTAAAGTTTGAGAAGAGAGAATCCAGACTAGAGAATGCAAAGAAAAATACGATCCATATAACATACATTTAAATCCATTTAAAAAAAAAATCACAAGAAACTACATGTTTCATGTGTGATGTGTGTGATACCAGCTTAGTCACTGCTGTTACCCTTCAAGGAATAAAGCTAACTTCCTACATCTTAAAAATGCCCTGAATTTCCTTTATTTTTCTAATCCGTGATTGGTGGTTTAAAAAAAAAATACAAGACACGAGCTTGACATGAAGCGAGTTCGCACTCTGAACTTGGAAAGCTGATATTCTGCAGTACCCCGGGCAGTCCACATGCTCCTGCCCCGCATACACAACCTCCTGTCTTATCCAAGGAGCTCTGGGGCTCTGGAAAGGCTCTAGCCAGAAGAACTTGTCTTGCAGAAAAACCTCATGTGACTTCTGGGCACTCATGAAGGTTTGAAGCGGACCAGGTTGAAGCAGAGTGCATAGCAATGCTTTGGAACCAACCATCCATTAGCACCTCATTGAGAGCCATGAAATCCAAGGTGAACTAAGATGTCACTCCATCCATTCCTGGCTCTAGACTTGTTCTACACCGTTAGTTCTGATGGCTGCAGACCCATCCGTGTGGCTGGGAATTCAAACCTAACAGCTCCCTGGGCTTGATGGAAATCACTAAAAGCTAATCATCAGGCCTGTGTATAACTCCTCCTGTCTTTTGAGAGCTTTGTGTGTGTTCCCATGTACAATGTTGGTGCAGACATGCTTACACACGGAATTTTTTCACAGCTGCCCTCTTTGTAACGGATTCTCTTATAGGGTAGGAATTTTAAAAAGACAAAATGGAAACAGGAAAAATGGTGTAAAAACAAAGACAGGCTGAGCCTTTCAAAGAAGGTATGTTAAAATAACTACTGCGCATGCGCAACACTGACAGCGCATGCGCAACACTGACAGCGCATGCGCAACACTGACATTTCAGAAAACTCAGCTTTTACTACTAACTGTAATCACAAGCTGATTAAAGAGGCTCCAGTGTTCGCTTAACTCTGGCTTAATTATTCACATAAAAGTTTGTTTATGTGCCTCCCTGCCAACTCCCAAATCTCATTTTTCATTGTAATATTGCCAAGTTTAATTAGAAGACCGACTTCAGCACTCGGCACTTTCACATGGGAGCCGGAGTCGGGAGGGGGTGCCTGGCTCTGCACTGGCCGCTTCTCACTCAGCACCCTGACATTTAGATGAGGTTACGTTTTGCTGAGCTGCCACCAGCTGCTCTGCTCTGAGAGGAATGGAAAATTGCTTTAATTGAGAGGTCATTAGCAAAAGAGGTAAAGCTGGTAGTTGATTTTGCTGTTATCTGAATCGCTGGGGCTCCCACACAGAGAGCCATCTTTGACCTGGGTTACTTTTATGGTGCGTGTAGGCTTAAGGAAACCCCTAACCAAAGAAAGAAAACACTGTTTTGTCTTACTGACTGCTTCCAGATGGCTTGAGAAACAGAACGAAGCATTCACTACTGGGCCTGATGCCTCATTTATACTGATCTATAATCAGGGCTCTGGAAGCATCTTGAAAGACTTGGTCTGTCCTTAAATTGCCTCTTAGTCACCCTCATGCTCACCCCTCGTTGGATTGTCAGTCAGTAGGGCTTGCTGTGGACAGCATGCAGGAGAGATTGAATGACTTTTGACTTCCCCTTAGCCTCTTCTCCCTCGGTGCCCAGTCACGTCCCATGAGGGCTTCCCTTTCTTCATAGCTGAGGAGAATGAGCACATATGCCCAGAAAGATGCATACACAAAAACACATGTGTGGACACAGACAGCATGCACACAAACACACACCACATATTGAAATCATCAAGAAGTTGCTAGTGTTAAAAACTTATGTCAAGCCGTTGTCACATTCCCCATGTGCTACCTATGTACTGTGTCCAGGAAAACATCCTTGAAGTCGAAAACTGTAAGGGAGAGAGAGATTTGTGGCAGAAAAGCACTAAAATTCCACAGATGTCTTTTCTCTGTCACCCATTCAGCAGCCGTTGGGTGTTGCGTGTGCTCTGTCTGGCAGCGCTGTACCTTATAGCTTGGGTTTTTGCATAATTCCCTCATTTCTACATCCTCTCTAATTAGAATCTGAAAAAGCTGAATAACTAGAAAGCCGTATCTGCTTTTTTCTAATTTGTATAATATGTTCCTATAACTGCATCTTTAAATGGATTTGGGCTAGCATTATACAATGATTAATGACATTTAAGCATTAACAGGCCTAGGGACTATTGGGTTGCTGCTGTTGTTGTTTTAATAAAACTATTGTTTGTAAGGTGTGCTGATGCTTGAATATCTTAGGTCAAATTTACATTTAATCCTCTGTTAAGGATATACTACTGATGGAGAACTCTCTAAAACAAGAACAGAGTCAACTGTCACAAAATTAAGTTCTGTGGTCTTATTGCGGACTAGTATATGTAGGCTGACTATATGACTATATGCAATGTATCTTCATGAAGGCCATTGTTTTCAATGTGGCATGTCCCATGATCCTAAATGTAGAAACTCTGAGTCACGGAGGGCCACTGGAAAGCTGCTGTCTGCTGTGCACGTGCTGAAGGATCTGGACAAATCTCTTTGCTTTTTTTTATCCCCGGAGCCAGGGCTGTCCTGCACAGCCAGTAAATGTCTAATTTAATGTCTTAATTAGGGTTTCCATTGCTGTAAAGAGATACCATGACCAAGGGAACTCTTATAAAGAACAGCGTTTAATTGGAGCTGACTTTTAGATTCAGAGGTTCAGTTGCTTATCATTATGAAAAGAAGCATTTCAACATACAGGCAGACATGGTGCTGGAGGAGTCAAGAGTTCTACATCTTGATCCAAGGACAGTCAAAGGAGAAGACTGACTTCCAGTCAGACAAGAGGAAGGTCTCAAAGCCCACTCTCAAAGTGACACACTTCCTCCAACAAAGCCACACCTACTCCAACAAGGCCACACCTCCTAGAAGTGCCACTTCCTGGGCCAAGCATATTCAAACCACCACACTCAATGTGGAGAAGCCATTTAGAGGGTACAATGGTACAGGTGTTTGCCATGTGACCTGTAGATCCATGGTATCTATACTTTTTCAAGAGAAGCAAAAATAAATAAATAAATAAATAAATAAATAAATAAATAAATAAATAAATATTAAATCAAGTTATTTATATTCTCCAATGCTTAGAGGTTGACAACTGATTTAGAATTTGTAAATTATTATACTAGAAAGTGTGCTGGGCTTAAAATTCTGTTTAGGCTATAAGGAAACAGACTCAAACTGGCCCAGAAGCTATGAAGAGGAATCTGTCCAAATCTAGTATTTAGAATTTAGAATTTGGAATTTACCCAGTCACCCACCAATCCTACTTCTAGAAAGCTACCCATAGGATAAACTGACAAAATTTCAGTCAGTCTGATGTGATACTTGGCAGTAATAATTGATCCTCCAAAGACAAGGGACAACCTAAACAAAAAGCTGCTTGAATAATCTTTTGTACATTCAACCAAATAATAAAGTACTGTGGAGCAATGTGAGCCAATAAGGAATGGCTCCATAGACTGCTGGGGGCAGGGAGGGAAAGTTAACTGTGCAGAGCACAACCTTCTCAAAGCAAGGTCCCTAACTGAAAACTCCATGGTCCCTAACTGAAAACTCCATGGTCCCTAACTGAAAACTGGATGGTGCTCCATCCAGAAATCTGTCTTCATAAGCCTTTCACTGGAGTCCACTCAAGTTTGCTCCTACAGCATGATTTGCTTATCTGATAAAGGATGTCTGTGTTTAGAAACAGGATAACAGATAGGATTAAAACATAGGAGAAAGGAACTGGTCGTGGTAGAGTGAGGCTGAGATCCCTGGAAGGTCAGCAGTTCAAGGTCCTCCACAGCTACATAGCAAACTGGACACCAATTTTGGGCCCGTGAGACTCTCACTTCAACACACAAAACTAATTGAGGAAAGGAAGGAATCACCCAAAAGGGGACAATGAGTTAACTTCTCTGAATATGTATTTATTTGTAAAACTGGCTCTGCATCTATATAACTCAAAAACCTAAACTACAGCTTTAAAAACAGGCTCCATGTACCAAGAGAAACATGAAACAGACACACAAAAGTGTTCCTACAGTTGGTAGGCAGCCATGCAATGGACATTGTAACTGATTTGGAAGGTGCCTGGTGGCCAAAATACAGCCAACACATATTTATAGTGACCTTTCTATTCTTCTCCTACGACAATTACAGAGTGTGCTGTGGGATAAGGGAAGCAAGTACTGATGTTGGTGCCCACGAGAAGTGAAAATGTCCAGAGAAATAAAATAATAGACGCAGAAATGCCCCAGACTAATTAAACCCTTCCGTCCAGAATCTGGGCACCTTTATCCACGTGTGACCCTGATTCCGAATGCTTAGGACCAGAAATATGTCAGATGGTTTTAGATTTTGGAACTTTTTGTGTGTATAATACAGGATCTTGAGGAAGAGATGCAGGTGGGACCACAGAATGCCAGAACACTTCCAGGATGCCTAGCCTAAAGTGAGTCAGCGCAGTGTTCTCAATGCAGCTGAGTCTTGTGTTACCCGCTACGTGAGTTCAGGTGGAGAGTCACCTACTTATTGCATCATGCTGATTCTCAAAGAGTTAAATTTTTAGCATTATGGGTTTTTGTGTTGTGCAGGATGCACTGTATTAATACGGACCGAGCCTCCTTTAAAATCTCTTAGAAAAGCCTGGCATAGTGGCACACACCTTTAATCCCAGCTCTTGGGAGGCAGAAGTGGGTGGATCTCTGTGAGTTCAAGGCCAGCCTGGTCTGCCAAATGAGTCCAGGACAGCCAGGGCTTGTCTCATTGAGAAACCTTTTCTTGAAAAACAAAACAAAAAAAACAACAAACAAATAAAAAAAACTCTTAGAAAAAGAACCTTTTTAACTTTATCCATTGAAAAGTCCTAAAAATGACGATTAAGGCAGTAGTTAGAGCATCCCTAATACCCAGAGGGTCAGGACTCTGGGAAGCACGGGTGCGGGCGATCAGGAAATACACAAGATGGTAAGGAACGTCTTATCACACATAACACAGGGAACTTCTGGACAGGATAGATCATGTCACAGACATAAAGAGGCTGGTATCAGAAGAGATACCTACTGGCCAAAGATGGTGGCAGTCATTTGAACACCAGGCAAGTGTGATAGCTGTTCTTGGTTGTCAACTTGACCCAGCTGAAATTAACTCAAATCCAAGTGGCTGGGCGCACCTGAGAGGAATTTTTTTTCCTTAGTTAAATCATTTGAAGTGGGAAGAGCCTCTTTTAATCCAGATCTTTTGAGGTGGGGAGATCTACCTTTAATCTGGGTCACATCTGATGACAGCCTATGTGAAGGACTTGGAAGAAGGAAACTTGTTCTCTTTGCCTTCCTGTTCTCACTCTCCAGCAAGTTTATTCCTTCACTGGCATAGAGCCTACTTCCTTGGGATTCTGGAGTACACTGAAGACCAGTTAAGACACCTAGCCTCATGGACTGAATAGCAACTACATTCTTGGACCTTCTGTTGAGGTCCAGATAGCCATTGTTGGACCAGCTAGACCGAAGCCTGTAAACCATTCTAATAAATCACTTTTAATAGGTATGTGGGTAGATAGGTAGGTAGGATGGATGGATAGATAGATAGATACATACATACATAGATACATAGATGATAAATACATAGATGATAGATAGATACATAGATACATAGATACATAGATGATAGATAGATACATAGATACATTCTATGAATTTTGTTCCTCTAGAGAACCCTGACTAGTACAACCAATAAAGACAGTTAATTGAAAACTGAAACTTATTAAATAAATATGTTCCTATTTATGAATTTATATGGCATTAAAAATAAGACAGGCACCGGGCAGTGGTGGCGCACGCCTTTAATCCCAGCACTTGGGGAGGCAGAGACAGGTGGATTTCTGAGTTCGAGGCCAGCCTGGTCTACAGAGTGAGTTCCAGGACAGCCAGGGCTACACAGAGAAACCCTGTCTCGGAAAACAAAAAAAAAAAAAAAAAAAAAAAAAAAAAAAAAAAAAAAAAAAAAGGCTCTTTTACAAGTATTTAAGAAACCAACACGTTATTCTGAGAATAGTGAATAAAGAAGGAATAACTGAAATAGAAATATCACCATAAGCCCTGATAGCAGACGTATGCAGTAATCACCAGCACCTGTTAACATCACAAAAAAGACAGCAGACATTGCAGCTCCTGATGGGGGTATAGGACAACCCTGTGGTGCATCTTGCCAAATTATAAAACCTCAACCTGAGCAAACCTCTGTTAACACTCGGGAGTACAATGAACAGGATGCAGAAAGGTGACCATCGTGTGTCACCAAGACCCCAGGGACTATGGCCATATGGGTGGAATGAACGGTCTGGTTTCTCTGACAACTACATTGCAAAGGGACAAACAGTGAAGAGGATGAAAAGATCAATGGAGGGCAGAGGATTTGCCTGGGACGCCGAGACCACATCCCAGCACTACAAAGCAAGCAAGCAAGCACGATCGAGCAGCTGATCATCTTCGCTTTGTCTGAATCTTCTTTGGGCTTCAAGTCAAACAGTGAAACATGAAAGGAGAGGAAGTCAGGAAAAGAAGGGAATGTCAGTTACTGGCAAACTTTATAACATGGAGTTCTTTAAGCATAATCATAGAATTGTGATGCCTATTGATTAAAATGCTTAGTGATAGGGCCCTGGAGAGATGGCACAGGGGTTAAGAGTACTGGCTGCTCTTCCTGCAGACTGCCTCACAAACATCTGTAAATATTGTCCCAAGGGATCTGGGGTCTACTTCTGGGCCCCAAGGGCACCATGCTCACATGTAGTTCCTAGACATCTTTGCTGACAAAACACCCATACACATAAAAATAAAATGCATCTTTAAAAATGCTTAGAGACATGTAGTAAAATATAAGTGGTGATGATATGTTGTCTAGAATTTGCTTCAGAGTAATGATGGTGGGGGTAAGAGAAACAGGTAGGATATAAATCTTGAGGTAATGATTATCAGGTTGGATGGTGACTACCTGAACAGCTACCATACCATCTTCTCCAATTTTATATATGCTTAAAATAATAATTCTATAGACACTATAAACACTATAGACACTTAAAGTAATTTCCACAAGGAATTTAAAAAATATATATATATTGATTTAGTCCTACTTGAGTTAACAGAGAAGATTCTAAATAGAGACCAGGATTAAAAATTAAAGCCAGCAACACCAGAAATAATTGTCTTAGAGTCACCTGTGAATCCTTCATGAAACAGTTTAAGAAGTTGGGAAATGTGGATTTTCAGCTCTTGGTCAGTTTTTGTAAGAGCCAGTTATTCATTGGCTTGAGTCACTCATTCTGACCATTGCCCAATCAGAAGTTTGAAACCCTAACTGTGGACTGTGGATATATTTCTTCTTCCCTTGGCGATGTGTAGAGAATCAGGGGGGGAAAAAACCCAACAACAACAACCCAGACTGGTTAGTGGGTGTCACCCCCTGTTTTCCGGTTTATTCGTCCCAGTAATTCAGCAGGGTCCCTGCACCTTTCCTGGAGGGTGTATAGAATGGTTTTCATCTTTGCCAATTTTATAATCTCAGCACTTGGGAGGCAGAGGCAGGCGGATTTCTGAGTTCGAGGCCAGCCTGGTCTACAGAGTGAGTCCAGGACAGCCAGGGCTACACAGAGAAACCCTGTCTCGAAAAACAAACAAACAAACAAAACAAAACAAAACAAAAAAACCTGCGAGCAGTGCAAACGGTTCTTGTTGTAAATGAACCAGGGTGATGGGTTAACCTTCGCTCCTCTTTCTTTTCTATTCTTCCTCTCCTCTCCTCCTTCTCTCGACCTTTCTTCCTTCCTCACCCTCCCTTCTTCCCTTCCTTCCTTCCTCTCCTCTTCCTTCCTCTCTTTCTCTTCCTACCCTGACTCCTTTCTTTCTTTCTCTTTCTTCCACACAGTCTTGCTTTGTAGTCCAAGCTGACGTCCACCTCAGTCTTCCCAGCCCAGCCTTGCATCATCATGATTGACTCAACAAATCATTTCTTCCCTCCCCCCAGTCCACAGAAGGAAAAAGGGCCGTTCCGTGTCCATTTGTAAAATTCGTGTCATCCTTCTTCAGTGAGCACACCTCAGTGTGCTCTTTCTTTCTCTTTTGATCCCAGTTCGTAGCACCTGTCTGATTTCCTCATTAATAGGTGAAATAAGGCAAGAAACAATGTTTATTTTGTATTTGCATGGAGTTGTGACCCTATATTTTTAAAGAATTGTCTGAATCAGCCAGTATTGACATATTGTTTCCTGTAATATGAATTCACAGCTAAAAGACTAAGACAGCTACAGAAGTGGAGATTTGGGGAGGGTGGATAGGTCCATTTGCTAGTCAAACCATTATTGCTTTTGAAACATGGATGCTGCACTACATGCAGCAGGTGAATAGACTTAGCCTTTGTTCTCAGCTGATGTTCAGTAGAAGAGACAGGTCAATAGCTATCATCTGTCAGGCCCTAACATATTATGGCCGTAGATGTTATGGCCCCTATCCTGACTACTATAAGCCAGACAGATAAACAGAAAGCATCGGTATCATTTGATCAGTGCTCCCAGACAGGTAGATGCTGGGTATGGTGGATGTTAACGATTAGAAACATTTGGCTCAACCCATGAGCTCAAGGAAGAAATACAGCCTGGATTCATCTTCAAGGCAGGGCCAGGAACTATGTTGTAAGAAGAGCAAGGTTGACTATGGTCTGGGAGAGCTACGTATGCAGGGCTTAAGAGTATGCAGCAGCATCCTGATCTTCCACACATACTCCAACATATTCTTACTGTGTGATATTTAACTATAACCTACTTATATTTTCCGGGTACATACACACCCACAAGATGACCATAAGCACCGTGGGGCAGAAACTTTATTTTCATCCTCTTCCTGGTTGTCTTCAGATTCACTGGGGCCCAGCAAGTGTTTGTTGGACTTAGTGATTTCAAGTTATATGGATTCTGGGTAAAGAATAGTGAGCACAGATCTGGCCACACAGGCTCAGGGGGTAGACCAATGCAATTGGCACAATAAAAGCCTGGTTGCTATTTCTTATGTTGTTTTTGAATGAATGCTGTTGTCTGTGCTCTGGGGCTCATGAAAGTCTCTTTTATTTCTTTGTAGAGTGAAGAGTTCCACATTTATACCCAGTATTGCACCAATTACCCAAGGTATGGCTTGGAAAAGAGCAGGACTCTTCTCCATTGATGGTTTTTGAGTCATTACATGCAGTTTTGAGCACTTGCTAAAGACCATGGAAAACACAAAAATTCTGAGGGTCTCAGATATTGGTTGATGCCTTTGGACTGGCAGGCTCTGTGAAGCTGGGGCAGGGAAAAATTCATGAAAGTCACTGAATAAGACCAGGACCATCACTGCATATCTATGAGGGAAAATGGATATATCCACATTGGTACATCGGGCTAGCTACTTCCCTGTTAGTTTGTTTGGTTTGGTTTTTTTTAATGCATGCCACATTTTGAAAATGAGTTTTATGTAGCGCAGCTGGGAAATAAATATATTCTGGTTTTGTTGGTAAGCTTTATGAGCCTTCCAAGTTTTATAAAGTTCAGAAAGGACAGATCGTGAGAAGCCAGCATGAGGAAGGGGGTCTCCAGTCTCCCTGGGCGTTTGGCTCAATTTTGCTTGTTCAAAGGTCAGGGGCAGGAGGGCAGTTCAGGGAGCAGCCTGGACATGTATTGAACACTGAGTAGGAGCCAGAAGACAACTAGCTACAACTCTAGGCATTTCCTTTTTTTCTTCACAAGACCTTTATTGGGCATTTGACTCTTGAACAGTGTTGGAATCTATAAAAACAAACGCTGAATTAAACATCAGGATACCCACCCCAGTGACAGGAAGCCTATAGAGTCCCATCGAATGCAATCCATTACCACCTGGCTGAGTTAGGGTTTTACTGCTGTGAACAGACACCATGACCAAGGCAACTCTTATAAGGACAACATTTAACTGGGGCAAGCTTACAGGTTCAGAGGTTCAGTCCATTATCACCACGAAGCGTGGCATTCCTATTCAGGCATTTATCACAATCCTCATCTATAGCCACACCCATAGTTTGCAGGGTGCTCTTTTCTGATACAGTGTGAACTATAGAATGCCCCAACTAAGTCTTATGGTCCTCAATCCAAAACGCCACAGAACAGATGAACCATAGAGGGGCTGGCTTGGGAGGGGCTGTCTGTGTGCACTTCACCATGAATATACATCCAAAGACATAACCTCACTATAGAAACTTTTTTCCAATCACAAATTCAGAAGGGTTTTCTGACTTGCTGATCAAGCACTATGCTTTGTGTCATCGTGGCTGTTTCTGGATCCTGTGAAAGTGAACGCCTACATGGGAAAATGGATTGTAAGAGCCCGTCATGCATGCGGCACTGTCCTGTGGTTAGTGCGGATCTGAAGGAACTAAGAAATATTCCTACATTCAAGCAGCTTGTGTGCTTTGGAGGAGCAGAGCCCAACTAAATGCATCAATGAAATAGTATAATAGGGGAGATTAGATACCTAATTGGAATTAATATGGAATGGACTTGGTGGCATGCAGTAGAAGCTAGACACACACACACACACACACACACACAAAAAAAAAAGAGAGAGAGAGAGAAATAACCCCAGTGGGGATAGCTAAGGACAGTTTCCTGGAAAGTGTGTGTTTTGATTTTGAGTCGACTTTAAGGAAACCCATGTTAACAGGACACTCTTAATGAAGAAGGCATGCCAATAATCGCCCAGTATGTGGCTTTAGTATCCACAAAGAAATAATCCTATGCCCGTCCCCAGGCAGTTTGCTCTGACACTGAGAGTCTATCCTCCGTTTCTTAGCAAGCCAAGAGTACAAAGATTTTTCTCCCCTCTTGAGAAGCAGGCTAGTGATTATACATGTGGCCGGCACGCCTTGTCGAGTAACACCCTGCCAGTCACACCCTAGTGATTTCACTGTGAAGAGGCACAGGTCCCTCCCTCCTTCCCCCAGGGGCAGGCAAAGGAGGTCAAGCCATTGTTTCCAGATTCCTGTCCCATTTCTAAGATTTCCAGGAACCTAGAGTGCCATATGCCCTGATTTGTAGCAGATTCCAATCTTGTGCAAGAACTTGGGCCATCAGTCAGTCCCAAGGCTGCACCTAATTCCAAAGGGCTTCCAAGAAATGTCCAGGTCACATGATGAAGAGTTTCAAAATCCGGACTCAAGGGAGAAATAAATCCGTCTGGACGGTTATCTTCTAAAGGAGATGCACAGGAGGATTCTAACAGCTTAATTACAGGACTTTCACTTAACGTCATTCTAAGAAGTCTTAGTTTGTTGTTTGGCTCCGTCTGATTGTCTCAATTAATTTTGAAAATAAAGCAAAGACATGGGAAAAAAGAATACAATGATTCCTGCCTGCATCCAAGTTATGCCACATCAGGATTTTAATTTGCACAGGTGTGTGATATCCGATCCTACTAGCTAGCTTGAAGGGATATGCATTGTTGCAGCTGTAACTTTAAGATGCATAACTAACCTGGATGCTTGGGGCACGCAGAGACTGAATCACCAACCAGAGAGCGAGCATGGGCTGGACCTAGCCCCCTGCACATTATGTGCAGATGTGCAGCTTGTTCTTCAACTAGAGCAGGGACTGTCCCTGAATTTGTTTCCTGCCTGCTTGAGGACCCTATTCGCCTAACTGGGCTGCCTTGTCTAGCCTCAGAAAGGACTCACCTAGTCATGCAGTAACTTAACATGGGGGGCAGGGGGGGGTTGGCGATACCAAGGGGGGCCTCCCCCTTCTCAGAGGAGAAAATGGGGGGGTTGGAAGGAGGATTTGTGTGAGGGGGTACTAGAAAGTGAAGGAAGCTAATATTGGGATATATAGTAAATAAATTAATAATCAAAAAAGATGCATTGAGGCTGTGTATTACTTTGGGGGTTACAGAAGGGACTCTAGCACCCTTTTCAAATGCCCTGTGGTGAGACTATCAAATATAGAGCGGGGAGATGTTCAGAGTTTCTCTGAGAGAAGTCACCTCTGGGAAAGTCATACAGTGGTATACTTCACGAACCGTGGGGTTTGGGGGGTGACAAATGTCTTAATCCAGGGATGCTGTGCCTTATAACCCAGCTTGTGGGAACTGAATCCAGATGTACAAGACGAGCACTGTACAAAGACATCTGGATGGAGCATGTGTAGGAGTTAAAACCCAATGCTTGTGTCTCGTGCCAACCTCTTCATGTGGGGCTGTGTGTCCTTGAAGTCTGAGCCCACGGTTCTATATCTCTGAATTCAGTTCCTTTTTCTAACTCAACCCATCCGAAGGACACCTTTTTTAAAACTCACCCTGGCATCCTAGCCAGGAACTAGCTCTGTGGGTCAGTTTCAGTCAGGAAGCTAGCATCTAAATAAAAAGCACATTCATTTTCCCTAACCTGCCTATTTTAGGACATTTCCACCGAGTCTGACCTTTGAACCTCAAACACCCATGTAAAACATGGCATCATCATGACGAAAAACATGCACTTGTCTTACAGGTCTGTGGCCGTGCTGACTGAGTGCATGAGGAACAAGATACTCGCCAAGTTCTTCCGGGAGCGCCAGGAAACTCTGAAACACTCACTGCCCCTAGGGTCCTATCTCCTAAAACCCGTTCAGCGGATTCTCAAATATCATCTCCTTCTACATGTAAGTCTCAGCCTGTGCTAGAACATTTGTCAAGAGATGGGGTTTGGGGGTGCGTATATTAAATTTGGGGGTAGGGGAAAACACCAGAAACTGCTGTGTTCCTATGGAAACATTTTCTGCTTTACAACTGACTGATTTTCTTTGAGGAATCAGAGTACGTGTATGCTGGGTCTTACAGCCCCATTGATGGCAGCCACATGAAAGGTTAATTTAAACTTGGATAGTGACGGGGCTCAGAGATGACTTGTGCTGGACAGGATCAGTTTCAGGCAGGGAGCTAACATCTAAATAAAGAGCACATACATTGTCCTGGTTAATTTTATTTCCATGAGACCCAGTTCAGCAGGCCACTGGGAGGAAAAGCTGTTTGTTGTAGATTGGCACCCATCCGAAAGAAGAGAGAAAGTGCTCAAGAGCGGGTGGACAGATGAGCAGGGATGTGAAGGATCCCTGAGAGGTCCTGAGTTCAAGTCCCAGCAACCACATGATGGCTCACAACCATCTGTAATGAGATCTGGCGCCCTCTTCTGTCGTCTGTCGTGCAGGCAGAACATAATAAATAAATAAATAAATAAATAAATAAATAAATAAATAAATAAATAAATAAATAAATAAATGTATGTATGTTAAAAAATAAAACTTCAAGGAGACTTTTGAAATAATCTGACCTAGATGTCAGATTCTCTTTTCTCATCCTCTAACGAAGTTCGTGAAGATGGGGAAAGTTTTATTGAAGATAATTTGTGATTTGCTTAGCTTTGCAGTGGGGGGAAGACGAAACATCAGGCTTGAGGCACAGAGCTCTGTGACAAGTCTATCCTATAGGCTCACTGTGGCTCATAGCCACGTAACAAACAAACAAACATACACACACACACACACACACACACACACACACACACACACACACACACACACACACACAAAACTCGATAGTGTTATTTTCTCTAGCAGATTAAGACTCTTTCCCTAAAGGGATTTTAGAAGTAGAGGCAGAAGGACTGAGACTTAGGTATCACCTTCAGCCAGACAGAAGGTTTGAGACCTGCCTGTACTACAAAAGACCCGACTTCAGTCAACCAACCAACCAATCAATAAGCAAATAAATAAAATTTTTTAAATAAAAGAATTTTGATGCAGAACCCCACTTGATCAGCATGCCTGGTATCTCTCCCATGCAGGTACTAATCTGGCCCAACCCTGTCTGGCTTCCAAGATCAGACAAGATCAAACGCGTTCAGGGCAGCGTGAGCAATGACTGTGTGCTGTCTCTTTTGAAATGATTCTAGGTTCTCCTAACTGAGGCAATCATTTCTGGTTTGCTGAGTTCACATGTGTAAAATTTTACCAAAAATTTTGTCTTCTTGCTTAAGTAGTTCATCCTTGAGAGAATCCTCTGTCATCTTGTGAAACCACACTGGAAATGGTTTCTTAATTTTTTCAAGTTAATTCTAAGGACCTTCTAGATTTAGTGGGATAAGTTTGCTAAAAATCAGTATCCAGGTAGTTGTTTTTTTGTTTTTGGTTTTTCGAGGCAGGGTTTCTCTGTGTAGCCCTGGCTGTCCTGGAACTCACTCTGTAGACCAGACTGGCCTTGAACTCAGAAATCTGCCTGCCTCTGCCTCCCAAGTGCTGGGATTAAAGGCGTGCACCACCACTGTCCGGCCAGGTAATTGTTGAAGAAGGAACACAACCCCCAGAATACATCTCTCCTAAACTGTATTAATGTGATCTA
This sequence comes from Uromys caudimaculatus, assembly GCA_028551405.1. Taxonomy (NCBI): domain Eukaryota; kingdom Metazoa; phylum Chordata; class Mammalia; order Rodentia; family Muridae; genus Uromys; species Uromys caudimaculatus. The sequence goes on along the minus strand of CM052717.1, from coordinate 26,453,616 downwards.
TAAGATAATGTCTTCTAAAGAGTCAGGTAGCCATCAATCAAGAAAAACATCTAAGACCTCAGCTCCTGGGAGTAATCAAGATCCTTACAAAAATTTAGTTGATATTTATAATTTGATATGCATAATTTTTTTTTCAAAACTAGGAAATTGGATTTTATTAAAAATGTTCTCCATCTATCTATACAATTATATATGTCCCCCTAACATGTTAAAGTAACACATATATTTGTAATTTTATTTTTTTTCCCTTTTTTTTTTATTTTTTTATTTTTTTTATTTTTTATTTTTGATACTTTATTTACATTTCCAATGATTCCCCTTTTCTTTGGAAACCCCGTGTCCCCTCCCCCTCCCCACCTCTGTGAGGGAATTCCTCCTCCCACCTACCCGCCCACCCATTCCCATATTCCAACCTCGACATTCCCTTTTACTGGGGCCACTAGCACCCTCAGGCCCAAAGTCCTCTCCTTTCTCCCTGGTGGCCATCGAGGTGATTCTTCTGCCTCATATGTAGTCCAAATCATGGGTCAATAGATGTGTATTTGGTTAGTGGTCTGAACTAGAGGACGACCACGGGGAGGGTCAGGCCCATTGACGCTCTTGCTCCCTCCATGGGGCTGC
>CM052717.1:26349149-26452495 GCA_028551405.1 Uromys caudimaculatus | reverse complement strand
GAAGGAGCTGAGGGAGTTTACAGCCCCATGGAGGGAGCAAGAGCGTCAATGGGCCTGACACCCCCTTCCCGGTCGTCCTGGAGTTAGGACCACCAACCAAAGAATACACATCTATGGACCCATGGTTCGGACCACATATGTGGCAGAGGATGGCCTCAATGGCCATCAGGGAGAGAGGAGCGGCCCTTGGGCCTGAGGGTGTTAGAGGCCCCAGTAAAGGGGAATGTCAAGGTGGGAACATGGGGATGGGTGGGCAGGTGGGTGGGAGGTGGAATTCCCTCATAGAGGCCAGGAGGGGGAGGGGATAGGGGGTTTCCAAAGAGGAGACCCAGAAAAGGGGAAACATTGGAAATGTAAATAAAGTATCAAAAATAAAAAAAATTAAAAAAAAGAATGCAACACTGCTTTGAACTTAAAAAAAAGAAAAAATAATTCAGTTCATTTTGGATAACCCTCAACTAATAGCCTCGCCCCATAAGCACAGATATATCAGCCATCATCCTTGAGATCCAACAACAGGCCACTGAGTGTGGGATACCTTGCGATTTGCCTGGTGATTAATTCTGAGAACTTTTACCTTTTTTCAGGAGATCCAGAGCTTGCTAACTAACTGGAAGGGGCCAGACCTCACCAGCTACGGGGAGCTGGTACTTGAAGGAACCTTCCGCATCCAGAGGGCCAAAAATGAGAGAACACTCTTTCTCCTGGACAAGCTGCTGCTCATCACAAAGAAGAGAGATGACACGTTTACATACAAAGCTCACATCCTGGTGGGTCCTCATGGGATGGCATGTGAGGCCTGGGGGTGTCTGTTTTGTGTTCCATGTGTGCCTAATGCACTGTGCTTTCTGCCTTAGTGTGGCAACCTCATGCTCGTCGAGGTCATACCAAAAGAACCCCTCAGCTTCAGTGTCTTCCACTACAAGAACCCGAAGCTTCAGCACACGGTTCAGGTAACAGGCGGGCTACTCCTAGGTCCCCAAATGGGAGAAGTGTGCTAGACCCAGCCACCATCTCTATGTTGCCTCATGTCTCGCCATTTAAATCGCCCCCTGTAGGCCAAATCCCAGCAAGACAAACGTCTCTGGGTTCTGCACCTGAAGAGACTGATTCTGGAGAACCACCCAGCAAAGATCCCAGCTAAGGTAAAAGAGAAAAGTCCGCCAGCACACCATAATGTTGAGAATCCCCCCTCCCACCCTCCTGAGGAGCCCTCAGTCTCAGGTGGCTGTGTTGGGTCCCGTGGGAACAGCGGGAAACCAAGCCCAGTTTGGCGGGAAAGGAATTTACCCGCAGAGAGCCAGCTGCCCGCCTAACCCAGATCTGTTTGCTGGCCGTGGGGAAACAATAGCGTTGAAAGCCAGGTGGCCCGGGGGCAGAAGGACAAAGTGTCCAGCTCTCGCCTGTGCGGTCAGGAAGGAAAATACCTCCTACTTTCTTGAAGGATGAGGAATGTCCTTACGATGTTGGGGGGGGGGGGGGTCGGAACCAGGCTGAGAAAACAAATTCACAAAAAACAGAAGTGACACCCTGTTCACCAAACACAGCTGGTGTTGGGACAGGAGGGACAGGAAATAGGGCAGGAATGTGGCTGGGGAAGTGGGAGGCGCCCGAGTCGCCTATGGAGCAGAACCCAGGGCGCAGATGCAAGACAGGTCACCCTCTGAGATTGTGCTTGAGTTGCAGGAAGACCTCCGGGTTGGGAGTTAGCCAGGCCGGCTCACAGAGGTGGCCTAGCCGGTTAGATGGGAACAGAGGAGCGTCTGGCAGGGTGAATGGAGGTAGAAATTCAGGTTCTGGCAGTCCAGGATTAGGAGAGGCAATGATTGAGGCCCTAGAGCTTGACAGGACGGCCCACAAGAATGTATAAAGGAAACAAATCCCCCCTCCCCTCTCCCTCCTCCCCCCTCTGAGGAGAAGGGGAGGGGGTAATGGGGGGGAGGGACTTGTACTGTCAGGAAGGAGGGGGAGAGGAAGGAAGGGGAGGAGCCTTTGATGGAGATGTAAAGTGAATTTTAAAAAAAATTATTGGATAAAAAAGATAACAAGTAGTCTTGGGAATCCCAGCAAGTCACCTGCTGGAGGAGGGGCACTTGGAAAACCAGAGAGAACAGAAGGACACAGGATAAGAACGGGAAGGGACAGATGGTGAGGAAGGAGGGGACAGAGGAACCTCTGCCTTGAGAGGGCAAAACAGATGCAGAGTGTGGATTTGACAACCCGGATATTTGCAATGGGTTGAAAGAAATTAGAGAACAGGCTGGTGCGGACATCACACACACACACACACACACACACACACACACACACACACACACACACACACACAAAGTTCAGAAGGTGCAGTTTAGAGAACAACTCATCAAAGCAAGACTTGCTCTCTGGGTGAAAAACACAGTTTGGTTTCTGAGCTGTCTGGAGAAACTAGGAGGCACAAGGCAACAGCTTTCGGAAGGGCGGTTTGTCAGGGGAGGTGGAAAGAATAGGACCCATAAGCACAGGGATGGCAGAGGGTAGCCTTGGAAAGAGTCTGGCGGGGGAACGCTGAGAGGAATTAGGAAATCAAGGGTCAGAGACTCTGCTGTGTGTGATGATGCAGGAATAGGGTTGTCCTTGAAAGTGGAGAGGGTCAGATTCGATGCAAAGGAAAATGATCCTGTCACTGGAGGTGACTCAGGTCCTTTCTGGAAGACGCCAAAGACCGGCTTCTGGGCTGCTGCATGAATCAGTTTGATGGGGTCATAACAAACCACTTAGCAACATGGAAACTGCCCTAAGGGAGTATGGTGTCCGGGGAGTTCCTCTGAGGAAAGGGGCCAGGTGGAACTGGGAAATAGGAGGTTCCTACAAACAGAGAACAGTGAACGCTCATGAGCCTGGAGCTGCAGTGACTGTGATTGCAGGCTGAGCAGGGAAAAGAGACTTTTGGTCTGTGGTCAGCTGGTTCCACAGGAAATATGAAATCTGTAGTTGAAGGCGGTTCCTAGTACCCTACCTGGGAAGCAGGGCAATTCTGGTGTGTTCGTGTTCTGGGATGGCCTTATTACCATGCTGCTGCTGTGGAGTAGAGGAAACCATTATTAGCGATAAAGTAGCAAAAGATTAAAATGGAGGGGTGTGAGTGGCCATCTATGGGGTTAGTGGAATGTCTGTGATGAGACCAGGAGGAAAAAAGTAGAACAGGAAGTGACATCAGGGTCATAAGAGTAATACTGCTGGGGAAAATCAGAAGGAATTCTGGGAAAGGAGAGATTTGCCTTTGCCTTTGGTTAGTTGATTGGTTGGTTGATTGGTTGGTAGGTTGGTTGGTTGGTTGGTAGGTTGGTTGGTAGGTTGATTGGTTGGTTGGTTGGTTGGTTGGTTGGTTGGTTGGTTGGTTGGTTGGTTGGTTGGTTGGTTGGTTGGTTGGTAGATTGGTTGGTTGGTTGGTTAGTTGGTAGGTAGGTTGGTTGGTTGGTTGGTTGGTTGGTAGATTGGTTGGTTGGTTGGATGGTTGGTTGGTTAGTTGGTTGGTTGTAGGTTGGTTGGTAGGTTGGTTGGTTGGTTGGTTGGTTGGTAGATTGGTTGGTTGGTTGTGACAGGGTCTCACTATGTAACCCAGGCAAACCTTGAACTTGGAACACCACTGCTTTGGCCTCTTGAATGCTGGGATCACATGTGTCCCCATTATGCCCAGCTTGCCTTCTACGTGTTTCAAAAAAGATGTCCAGGCTGGCCTCTAGGATCTGTGCCAGTCATGGCTTTATGTTCAGGAAATGAATATGTAGAGCGGTGTGTGCTCAGGTGTGAGTTTCACTTTATCAACTATACTGGCTAGTTTTGCCAACCTGACACAAGCTGGAGTTATCACAGAGTTTCAGTTGAGAAAATGCCTCCATGAGATCCAGCGCTAAGGCATTTTCTCAATTAGTGATCAAGGGGGGAGGGCCCCTTGTGGGTAGTACCATCTGTGGGCTGGTGGTCTTGGACTCTATAAGAAAACAGGCTGAGCAAGCCAGGGGAAGCAAGCCAGTAAGTTAAATTCCTCCATGGCCTCTGCATCAGCTCCTGCTCCTTGACCTGGCTGAGTTCCAGCCCTGACTTCCTTTCATGATGAACAGCAGCATGGAAATATAAGCTCAATAAACCCTTTCCTCCCCAACTTGCATCTTGGTCATGATGTTTGTGCAGGAATAGAAACCCTGACTAAGACATCAACCATTGTGCCATACAAGGGAGGTCATGTAGAACAGTGATGGCCTTCTTCCATGGTTACTCAGAAGCGATACCCTTCTGCACAAAGGCACCACGTCTTTGAAATGCCCCACCTCCTGTTCACAAGAATCCCTACTGTTCACAAGAATCCTGGGAAAATCAGATTGCTTAACAAGATTCTGAAAGGCAATTATAGTCAATTACCAAATGAGACAGCTCACTTGCCTGCCTGTCCTCTTCCTTCCGTTCTACGTATTCCCGGTGGCTTTCCCTTGATGCTCAAAACAGTTAATACAGCCACAATAAAATTATTTTGGCCCTAGTTATTAGTCAATTTACAATCTAAAATGGATTTTAATTTATTAACATATTGACACATGGCCGGGCATTGGTGGCACACGCCTTTAATCCCAGTACTTGGGAGGCAGAGGCAAGCGCATTTCTGAGTTCGAGTCCAGCCTGGTCTACAGAGTAAGTTCCAGGACAGCCAGGGCTACACAGAGAAACCCTGTCTCAAAAAACCAAAACAACAACAACAACAACAAAACCAACATATTGACACATATACATTTCGATAAGTATATTGTATTCTTACTTCACACTCAGTGAAATATCTCAGAGATGGGCCATGTTCTTCCTCTGATAGAGAAGTAAAATCAGGAGTTCAGAAACAGGAAGTAAATTGTCCACGTTTTACAACTAGTGCATGGCCTAATTCAGATTCAAACCCAATCATCTGGCTTCAAGGAGCCTCTAAACCATATTTCCCCCACTAGAAATGAAAACAAACTTAATATACTTTATTCACTATAATGTTACAAATAGTTCTTTGCTCTATTTAAGTAGGGTTATTAAATGAAGAGTTTTTTGGGTTTTTTTTTTTTTTTTAAGATCTTTCATCAAGACTATTCAATTGTTTTCTTAAGGCTCTCCAAATGTATTTATTTATGTGAAATCAAATAAATGTATAATGGGACACTTTGAACACTAAACAACAAGACATGTATACCCCATCTTGTAACGTCAACACCGTGGCTGATGAGGCACTGAGTTCTGCCAACCTCCACCCAGACCTCTAGCTCCCTAGTGGTATTTGGCTGACACCTTGTGGACAACATGGAAAGAATTCTTTTCTGAAATAATTGAGAAGACTTAAGGGGGAGTAAGCCTTCTTATAGACTAGCTTTGTTAAAGGAATTTCTTGGAACTTGCCACAAGCCCCATGTACATGCATAGTGTGTAAACTGAGCCAAAGTAATTGAGCATAAAGATGAAGTAAGTACTTTTATGTGTTAAGTGTGAAAATGGAACTAGAAAGCCACTTTCCAGAGATCAAGCTGTCATTTGAGTTTGAAATTAATTCCAGCTATAACCTCAGTATAAAATAGGAAGGCAAGTATATGAAATAGGTGACTATTTTCCTCAAAATTAAAGTGACTGTTGATTTTTTTTCCTGTTTGTGCCTCCATTTTTAAATTTTTTTTAATTAAGTGTGATTACCATTCAGCCCAAAGAGTTTTGCATGATATTGCAGATTGCAGCAAATTAGAAACAAAATCATTTTAGTTAATATAACATAGTGTATGTAGATTAAATTATATTACCCTTAGGGGAAATGCAAACAGCATTGGAAAGGAAGAAACATCACCTCAGCTGATTTCCTCCCCTAAATCGGTTGGTAAAATGATGGGTTAAGGCAACCTGTCCAGTTCTAAGCATTAGCAACATACAGCAACAGAAGCAACAAGCCTCAAAGCATTCTGGGTAGAAGGGTTAAGTGTGTGTTAACTGTGTGGAGAGAGGAAGCCTCAAGGCATCAGGCTCTATTCCCCAGAAGGGTAGAGACAGGGGCTGTGCTGTCAGTTGATCCTAATGGCACTGGGAAAGGGTAGGTCCTATTACCCCACCTTACAGCTGAGAAAGCACATCCCAAGAGGTGGGGGGGGTGCCCCATGGGTGGCTCTTGGACACAGATGCTAGAACTGAAGCTGTTTGTGGTATGCTCAGGTTGTTTTAGACTTTGTTTTTACTCGCCTAAACCTATCTATAAGGCCTTTACCTGCTGAGTATTATAAGTAATCTAGAACCAATTTAAAGTTTATAGGAGACATGTACAAGCTCTGTATAAATGCTTTATCTCTCTATATAAGACTTGGGCGTCACCATCTTGTTCTTGCCTCGTTTCTGTTGCCATGAGCATCTTGGGGAGGACGGGTTTATTTCAGCTCACAGTTCTAAGTTACACTCCATCATAACAGGAACAAGAAGGCAGGAACTTGAAGCTACTAGTCACATTATCCAAAGTCCAGAGCAGAGAGAAAATAACACCTGTGGGCTACTACTGAGCTCACTGTCTCTGGTGTAATTTAGGACACAGCCCCAGGGTTGTGACCCATACCAATTGGTCTTTCTGTACCAATTTAAAAAATTAAGATGGGGGCTGGAGAGATGGCTCAGCGGATAAGAGCTCTGACTGCTCTTCCGAAGGTCATGAGTTCAAATCCCAGCAACCACATGGTGGCTCACAACCATCCGTAATGAGATCTGATGCCCTCTTCTGGGGTGTCTGAAGACAGCTACAGTGTACTTACATATAATAAATAAATGAATAAATAAATAAAATTTTTTAAAAAATTTTAAAAAAAAATTAAGATACCCACACCCAGATACACCTTCAGGCCAACTTGATCTATGTCAGATATTTTCAACCTGTCAGCTGAGACCCTTTGGGGGGGTCAAATGACCCTTTCACAGGGGTCACAGATTGTATATCCTGCATATCAGATATGTACAATTCTTATTCTTATCAGTAGCAAAATTATAGTTATGAAGTAGCAACAAAAATAATTTTGTAGTTGGGGAACACCACCGCACGAGGGACTGCATGAAAGGATCACAGCGTTAGGGAGTCTTTCATTGAGACTCTCTTTCCAAGTGAAACTAAATTGTGTCAAATTGACAGTTAAAACTAACCATCAAGTCTTGGCTGTATTGTACAAGTAGATGGCATGTACGAATCCTCATCAAGATAATCTTTGAATCTCCTATGTATTAATGCCTAAAGGAAATAGTGAGGATTTTGGGTTTTTTTTTTTCCCCTAAAATCCATTTATTTAGGTATGATAAGATCTCTCTCACACTTGGTCATTTAAAAAAGAAATAGGAGGGAAAAAATTTAATTATATCTACATTTTCTCTCTTTCAGGCCAAACAAGCAATCCTTGAAATGGACGCCATCCGTAAGTTTGTTGTTGTTGTTGTTGTTGTTGTTGTTGTTGTTGTTGAGTGTTGTTTCCTTAGCATTCTTTGGGATTCTGTTGTTCATTTGTGACCATCCCATTTTCTATCTCAAAGCTCGTCCATTGTCATTTATAAGACACTAGAAGCAGTTCGCTCTGCCTTAGCAGCTGGAGCAGACATGATCATCCATCCCTTCCTGAGACACTCATTGGTTTCTGCTTTGACTCTCTGGTTTACCTGTGGGGTACTGGATGGCTAGCCACATGTCTAGGTTTCTGCAGATCCTAACACTGTCAGAGCTGCCTCCATGAAGGACTGGGCGCTACAACATTCAATGCATTTATCCCTTCACCTACCCGTTAAAAAACAAAAGTCCCTTTTGATTATTTATAAGAACCGCTAACACTTGAGAATTACTGGTGTTTCTGATGTAGCACAAAATTATGAAAATGACAGCCACCCTCCATGGTCACACCCCCTCACTTGCTCCTGTGGTTCTCTTGACAGACCATCCAGGCTTCTGTTACAGTCCTGAGGGAGAGACGAAGACACCATGTGGTTCTGCACCACAGCGGCTGAGGCGGAAGTCAGGTAAGCAAGATGTGGGCCTTGGACTGTAATGCTGAGAGGAACAGGAAGTGAGTACTTTCTAACTGATAGGTGTTTTCTGGCTGCTTGTTGTTTGAGTATATCTAAGGCTGCCTTTTAAAAGATAACAAAACAAGCCAGGCAGTGGTGGCGCACGCCTTTAATCCCAGCACTTGGGAGGCAGAGGCAGGTGGATTTCTGAGTTCTAGGCCAGCCTGGTCTACAGGTGAGTTCCAGACAGCCAGGGCTACACAGAGAAACCCTGTCTCAAAAAAAACCAAAAAAAAAAAAAGATAACAAAACAAAACCAAAAAAACCTCTCTAGCTTTTCTTTGAAACACCTCTACTTAACTCTCTCTCAGTGAATATAAAATATGTCAACCGGCCAGAAGTGATGGCTCAGGCCTTTTGTCCCAGGCAGAGACAGGCAGATCTCAATGAATTGGGTGTCAGTCTGATACTATGTAGTAAGTTCTGGGCCAGACAGAGCTCCACAGTGAGACTCTGTCTCAGATAGATAGATAGATAGATAGATAGATAGATAGATAGATAGATAGATAGATAGATAGATAGATAGATAAATGGATGGATAGATGGATAGATAGATAAATGGATGGATGGATGGATGGATGGATGGATGGATGGATGGATGGATGGATGGACAGACAGATGCTTTATACAGCACCTTGCCATTGACAAATACCCCCTTAAGCCCTATTTGCTATTGGTGGTGGAAAGTGTACCTTGTGACTGACACGCACAGCGTATTCAAGCCTACCATTTTGATATGTGTTTGCCAAATCAGATGTCACGTAATATTCTCTTAACTCTCAGATCTTGATTTTATATGATATTTACTAAGCCTGCTTTCCCTTTTACTGTAGGCAAGGAATGCTATGGTAGATAGCGCCTAAGATTTCTGCTTTTAAGACCCTCTGTGAGGGAAACAAAAAAACCCATTTTTTTTTTAAGGAATAAATAAACACCAGTCTCTTTGATAAAGCTTTGGCATGTACAGATGGAAAGACACAGAGGAGAGATTCCAGGAAGAAGAAAGACTTCACAGAGGCCGAGGCTGGTACCCTTGATGGAATGTGAGGCTGAGGCTGATAGAGCTGGGGTCATCCATGCCCTAGGACTTGAACCAGCAGGCCTCAGGACAGACAGGTCACACCAGCAGCTCCTGGCCTGAAGGAAGGAGCTGAGGTGGAAGAGGACGAGGCACAGTAGGAAGCTGAGGATAGAGGGCCACAGATAGGAGACTGACCATGAAGGCTCAGCAGGCCGCACACAAGTGTGACTACAGCAAGGCAAAGGAGACCCTGAGCACAGCAGCCATGCTAGACTGGAGAAGTGACAAAGGGATGCAGAATGGTAACTAGTGTCAGCTCACGAAGAGCTTTTTGGAGCGAGGAGGGTGTGTGCATAGCCAGAGAAACTGAGAATGGCGTCTGTCTGTGGCCACTAGCTTGATAAACTGGCAGCAAATACAGTTGAAAGTTCAAGAGGAAGAAGTGAGCTCTGATTGAGAAGCGTGGGTTTGCAGTATCCGAAGCATGAGTAAGCTGTGCAGCCTAGAACATACAGGCGCCAGTTGCCAGCTGAGAGGCTGCAATGGGAGCTGAGGGAGTCCTTCCAATGTTTGGTGGCTTGGTACAGCAGTACCTGCTCTTCCCTTCTGTGACTCCCTTTAGAGTTTACCCAACTACTTCAGCAGGGCTTGTACCTAAGTATCCCTGACCACTGGATAAATTAAACAGCATTTCTACACAAGATAGGGATGTTGCTTCATTGATAGCATGCTTGCCAATATGCACAAAGCCCTGGGTTCCTTCCTCAGCTCTCCATAGATGGAGCTCATGCCTGTAATCTTCAGGTCTGTAATCTCTACACTCAGGAAATGGAGACAGGAGCACTGGGAGTTCAAGGTCATCCTCAGCTACTTAGCAAGTTCAAGGCCAGCCTGAGATGCCTCAGAGCCCATCTAAAACAAAAGGGAACATTTCTAGAGCTCTTAAAAATGTCAATAAGCTACTAATTTATGTATGAGGGGAAATATTGATTTGCAAATGACGGGGGCTTTGCTCTCTCCTCAGAGCCTTCCTCGAGATCACACAAAGTGTTGAAAACCAGCGGTAAGTCCAAATATAGAGTTACATTTTCACTCTTGTTGATTCTTAGTCAAATGGTGACAGAAGAAAATTGCCTGTTAGGTGTGTTGTAGATTGGTGGATTTGTTAGCCTGACTGCAGGAAGATTAAATATTTCTATAAGCAAAAGTGTCTTGTTGCAAACAGTCAATTGATACACCCTGATCTGACTGACATAAAGTTACCATCTATCAGAAAAAAAAGAAATACTATCAACAAAAACAAGAGGAAAAAGACCCTTAAATGTATGTATATAATATATACGCTATATATGTCTACATATATATATGTGTGTGTGTGTGTGTGTGTGTGTGTGTATATATATATATATATGTCCCAGCTTCACAGAAGAAACAAAGTGCCAATAAAATTTAAAATTTACAAAGTCATCTGCATCAGTAATTAGAAAAATTACTCATTTAAATGAGAGAAATGGAGGCAAGGAAGCTATGAATTTGACTGAAAGGTACTGCAAAACTCTTGGAGGAAGGGTAAATTTTTATTTCCTAAGCAAAATTTAGTAATTCCCGTGTAAGTTCAAAGTGGGTATTTGCCCTTGACTCAACAATTTGACCTCTAGGCCCTCTAGGTGTCAGCAAGTCTGACTAGAACCCTGCCTGGACTCTTCACAAGTCGGGAGGGGGACTTCACAAGGGGCTAGGCCTTGGTATGGTGGCGGTCAAGTCTAATTCCATGTGCTCAGAGCACCTGGTCCCACTCCTGCGTTCCTCCTAGTATCGAACATTAACTGCAAAAACAATCACAGCTCCTGGATAGACCACCACGCACTATGTGATGGTCATCTTCAGCTTCATAGCAAGTTCAAGGCCAGCCTGAGATACACCAGACCCTGCCTAAAAACAAAATGAAAGAATATTTCTTCTTCTTTTTTATATAATTAAAAATGTCTAGCTCTTTTTCATTTTATGGGCATTGGTGTTTGCCTACATGTATGTCTGTGTGAGGGTGTTGGGACCCCTTGAATGGAGTTACAGACAGTTATGAACTGCCACGTGGGTGGTGGGAATTGAACCTGAATCCTCTGGGAGAGTAACCAATGCTCTAAACTGCTGAGCCACCTCTCCCATCCCCTCTAGAGCTCTTAAGATGCCAATAAGCTACTAGTTCTTTATAAGGAATAAACTTGATTTGGGTTTTTGCAACATTTTAGTAGCACAGCATAAAATGTGTATCTATATAAGAAGTGGTCTGTTCATACATATGACAGGTCGTTCCGCTGTTGAAAAAAAGAAAATCAGTCTCTAGCCACTAACAAATACCTATAGATTTAGCAGAAAATATACTGAGATGTATTGCATCTTTATTTAAAAACAGAGCAACTGGGCCTTGCAATAAGGTAGAAGACGGTGTTTGTGGGATCCAGAGAGATAGACACCATACTGAACTGTGCCGCTATAGAAATGCTTCTCAACCTGTGGGTCACACTCCCTTTGGCATCCCTCTATCTCCAAAGAAACATTTACATTACTACTCAGACCACTTGCAAAATTACAGTTATGAAGTAGCGATGAAAATCATTTTATGGTTGGGAGGGTCACTGCACCACAATGTATTAAAGGTTCATGGCATAAGGAAGGTTGAGAACCTCTGCTCTAGGGGGAGAAATTTGTGGGGAGAGAAATCCTTTATAAGCATACATAACTAAACAAGATGAAATTTGTATCATCAGGGTCTCCATAAGATATGGGCATAAATCCCTCTCAATGACAGGGCCAGGAAGACCTTATGGACAAAGACTTCCCCTTCATTTAAAACCCCCTAAATGTCTAAAAATCAACAAAAGCCTCCTTGTGTCTACAGGGGACTCCCATGGCCTATGGCCTGGGTGTTCTTTTTCATGTTTTTGTTCAGAAGTTTTGGGACCTATTTACCATGAGCTGTTGCTCTCAAGGATACAGAAGACAGCTTTGGCTCATAACATAAAGAGGTCCTACTGTGGAAAAGGATGTAGAACAGATATGTGAGGGACATTTTTAAAAACTGGACCCAAAAGGCTCGAAGCTCTTAAGTCTCAATTATTAGCAATAGGTATACAAACTATATTTTAAAAAATGAGTGCTTACCTGTATATGAGATAAATTTTAAATTCACAAACTTAAAACATTTTTATTTATTTTTCAGAAACTGCACAAGATATCCAGAAGGTAAGCATGATTTCTTCTGAAGGGCTTGCTATGGGCACCTTCCACCTCAGCGTTATTGGCCTCATCCCTAGCCTGAAGTGTCAACACTTACCTTGACATACAATGTCAACATTCTTATTCAATTTGCACTTTAGCTATTTCTACTTGATTTAAGAGAAAACTAATTCTTTTCAACTTATTCCCTCCCCGTTGCATCTCTTTCAGTTCAGGCAATTCTATCCACCCAGCCCTGTAGCTCACTTTTCTCCTTAGAAGCTGTGCCTACCCTTAGGAAGCAACCCTTGCGTAAAGCTAGTGTGCTCAGTCTCGCACTACCCAGCACCTCTATTCATATTAAAGCCAGCCCCTGACCGCCCAAGTATAGCTCCCTTCCCAAAGCTGGCTCGGGTGACCTTTTGAAAAACATGATCCTAAGGCAGGTACTACTTTAGTAGCCCCCAAAGTCCCTGCTACTTGGGAAACAGAGGCAAGAAGTGTGCATGCATCCAGAAGTTTAAGATCAGCCTGGGATACATGCTGAAACCCATCTTTTAAAAAAACAAACAAACAAACAAACAAAAAAACAGCCACTGATATAGCAGGTTTGATGAGTGGAATGCAATGAAACTTTGCTATGCCACGTTGTATCAAAGTGGGGCTCGTGTTCCTCTGACAAAAGATTAGGAGATAGGAAACACTTGCTAGTAGAGCTGTGCTTGCAACCTAGCAAGCCTGAGGTGTTGAGTTAAAATCTTACCAGTAGAGCTGAAGAGATGGCTCAGCAGTTAAAAGCACTGGCTGTTCTTCGGGAGGTCCTGAGTTCAAGTCCCAGCAACCACTTGGTGGCTCATAACCGTCTATAATGAGATCTGGCACCCTCTTCTGCCATGCAGGCATACATACAAGTAGAACATTGTACACATAATAAATAAATCTTTTTTAAAAAAAAATCTTACTACTAAAGAAAAAGAAAATAGTTTTGTCCTATTGAAAGTTGTGTGCCAAGATTCGTACCTGGGAAGAGGAACTGTTAGTACTCTGACTTGAGTGATTTTTCCCATATGGCCACTGTTGAGCTGTCCTAATGAACAAACAATTCCTAGAGCATTTACTGTAGTTTCTCATGTAAAAGTTAAGGATCTGCCCTACTTATCCGTAAGGGTGTGGTCCTGTCGCTCTCTCCCCCAAATCCCGTTTATAGTATGGTTTAGCCCAAGGACAGAGCGAGCTTGTTTATAAAGGCTGTATCCTCATTTAAAAACCCTAGCACTTGGGAGACAGTGGCAGGAGGGTATCAGTGAGTTCAAGTCCAGCCTGGCCTACAAAGTGAGTTCCAGGCCATCCAGGACTATACACTGAGACTCTGCCTCAAAAACAAAAGCAAAAACAAAAAACAAACAAACCAAAAAAAAAAAAAAAAAAAAAAAAAAAAAAAAAAAACCCTATTTCATGATATCTAAAATTCAGCTTCTACTTGTAAGGTGATTTCAGTGGCTCTAAGATGGACTCGTAGTTTTTTCTTAGATACTATTGGTTTTCATTTGGAAACATTTGAAACTTTGTAGCTTTATTGATTCATCATTGTAAAACGATATCTTCTGATCTCAGCTTAACTTGAGTCACTGAAGACGGTACCCTGACCTTTAATGTAGCCGTGGTAATCCTGGAGCCAAGTCTCTCTCAGTACAGAAGTAAATGCTAAACGTAAAGCTCTTCAGTGTTAGGAACCTTTCCAACAATGCTCAACAAAATCCCCCCAGGAAAATCCAGGTAGGAACACACTATGTAAAGACAAAAGCAATATCTGTTCCTGTCTGCAGCTCCCATTATAAGGCCCCACGTCAGTCTATTCGCCTCATACATCATTACCCTCAGGAGATGGAGGTCTTAGGCTATATTTAGGATTTAGGATACATTCTACGTTTAGAATACATTTGGATACATTAGGATATGGGATTTTTCTAGATGGCCGGGCTCCATCAAGAAAGACTATAACTAACAAAATATTCCCTTGATTTCTTTCATTAGAAACCATGGTTGTCTGGATTTTTACTTCCAAACAGATACCTAAGTATTAACTAAATATATTTTTTAAAACAAATATTAAAATACCATCATCTCAAAGAGCCAGTTCAACCCCTGTAATAAAGCCTCCTTGCCTAAAATCTATAAATCAAGGTCAGGTTCACAGTGAGCCTTCAAGTTTATGGAAACCATTGGAATATGTCATCAAGGAGAGACTCTTGATAGGACCAGAAATTATGAAAGCTCTCAGGAGAAAGGCATTGAAATGAAGACTCCTTAAAGTCTTGCCCACAACCAAGTGTTAAGGCGTAGGCCCCAGTGCAGACCCGTTTATGCAATGAATATCTAGCACGCTTGCTAGATATTTGCTGCTATCCTGTTTGGGAGCAAAGGTTTTAGAATCAGGTAGATGTAAACTCTAGACTTACCATTAGCCAAGAAGGAAAAGTTACTAGTTTACAGCCTGGGTTTCCTCAATCTACTACTAATATAACCGTATCCTAGTTCATAGACTGACCATGAAAACTAATACAGAAGACATCTGCAGGTTGCCTATAGCCCAGTTTTTAAGTAAATATCCCTGCCCTTTCTGCCCCTTTTTCAAAAATCTGAAGTGCTCTTCAAGTCAGTGAAAACCAACAATGTCTATTGATCATTTTCTTTAAGAATGTAGCTGTCTGGCTGCACAGGTGACATTCCCCAGTCACCTTATGTCTTCCTTATGGTGGAATCATTCAATTCGTACGTGTCTGTCTCCTTCAGATTTCTAGAGAGGAAAGCTCTTCACAGCTGACTTCTGCCATACCTACCCAGAGGAACCGCCAGCCCGGCAGCGCTGCTGTTATTAATATGCTTCGCGGAGGAGGCGGTGTTAGAAGCCTGTGGATGGATCACCACATCCGGCAGCCCTTGTTTCCGGGCCGCCGGTCTCCACAAGAGAATGAGGACGACGACGATGATTACCAGATGTTCGTCCCGTCCTTTTCTTCCTCGGATCTCAACTCCACCAGGTTGTGTGAAGAGACTGCTTCAAGTCGCCCTTGCAGCTGGCATCTGGGACTGATCGAACCCACAGAGATCTCCTGCTCTGGTCACAGGGTTGTCCGACGGGCCAGTAGTGCGGGTGAAAGCAACGCATGCCCTCCTGAAGTAAGAATTAGGGACAGTGATGGCTCTCAGTACTGTCCCGGGAGAGAACTGCAGAACAGCCCTCAACCAGGAGGAGAGGGGGAGATGACTCCCTTTGAATCATCTGTAGAGTTGACTATTGATGACATAGACCATGTCTATGATAACTTAAGTTTTGAAGACTTAAAGTTAATGGTTGCTAAGCGAGACGCAACTGAATCCTCTTTCTCCAGATCATCCAGAGACTCTGTTCGCCCCAAGAGCACCCCAGAGTTAGCCTTCTCAAAGAGACAGGCTAGCCATAGTACAAGCTCTCTCCACTCAAAGAAAGAGGCAGGCCCCAGTGGTCAGGAAGCATCCAACCAAAGCATACATGAACATCAGGAAGTGGAAGAAAATATCTATGACACCATAGGACTTCCAGACCCACCATCGCTGAACTTTAAATGCAGTAGCCTCAAACAGCCCAAAAGGAGCACCTTCCTGGGTCTAGAAGCTGATTTTGCATGCTGTGACAGCCTGAGGCCGTTTGTCTCCCAGGATAGCCTCCAGTTCAGTGAGGATGATGGATCTTACCACCAGGGACCTGTCGATACTGATTATTTGAGTCTCTTATATGACTCTCCCCGCTGTAACCTCCCTATTGCAGACAAGGCTCTGTCGGACAAATTGTCTGAAGAAGTAGATGAAATCTGGAATGATCTGGAAAATTACATCAAGAAAAACGAAGACAAATCCAGAGACCGTCTCCTTGCAGCCTTTCCAGTGATCAAAGACGATGCACCAGAGAGGCTGTATGTGGAGAGCTCCCGTGAGCTGAGCAGAGATGCAGGACATGCCACATCTATGCTGGCCCTTCCTGGAAGCCAGGCTTTCCTCACACCTGGGAAAAATAGAGTTAGCAGGGCCAGCAGGGCCAGCAGAGCCAACTGCTCCCTGGATGATGACCTTATTTCAACAGAAGGCTCCTTCCTGAGTCTTAACCAACTCTCTCTGACCAGTGATATGCCTCCTGAGGACAGTCCCTATGACCTGGCCAACTGCAGCCTGCCCCAAACAGACCCGGAAAACCCTGACCCTGGGATGGAGGTCACAGACAAGACCAAGAGCAGGGTCTTTATGATGGCCAGGCAGTACAGTCAAAAGATTAAGAAGGTAAATCAGCTTTTGAAAGTGAAAAGCCCAGAGTTGGAGCAGCCACCATCCAGTCAGCATAGACCCATTCACCAAGACCTAGTGGCCATCTTGGAAGAGAAGAGGCAAGGAGGGCCTGCCATTGGTATGTTTCATACTCTGTCCTTCCTTCTCAAGAGTCATGTGTGAGAACAGGCTTCCCAACTCTACTGTCCTTAGAGAGAACACCCCCATGCGGACGCTGCCCTTCAAGTGTCAGACCACAGGCCACAAAGCCACTGTTGGCCCTTCCTACTTTACCTCAGTTGGATCATGTCTACTAGGACATGATTGGGCCTCAGGGTTTGGTGCACATGTAATATTGCTACAGAGTTGGTACTTTTAGGAAAACATTTCTCAAAGGGAGCTTGAAATGTAAAAGAAACTATCCATTTTAACCTACGAAAGAAACATAAGCATTTCCCTATGAATCTACAATGCGTTGGGGAGCAGCTGCTCCTCAAAACTGCTAAGGTTCAGAATCAGCTAGAATGGGGCTGCTGCTTCTTACAGAACCCCAATGGAAGTGCTGACCCCTAGCACAAAGGTGAGCTGATGACTCGGTTGGGAAAGTGCTTACCAGACACAAGAACCTGAGTTGAGCTCCCCAGGTCCCATGTAAAAAGCCAGCTGCAGTATGACATGCCTGTCATTCAAGGCTGATAAGGTAGAGACCAGGAGGGTGGGTCATGACAGCTAGCTGGCCAGTCAGTCTAGGTTCAGTGAGACCCTAACTCAAAAGATAAGTAAGTGAGCAATTGAGGATGATGCGTAATATACGCCTCAGGCCTTCACATGCACAGGCATACACAGCCACAAACACATATGCACAACACAGAAGTGCCCAGTCCTACTAGCAAAGACACACACACGCATGCACACGCACATACACACACAGAGAGAGAATCTTTTTAAAAAGAATTACTTTTATCTTCTGGGTATACCTGTGTACTATGTGCATGCAGTGCCAGAGAAAGCCAGAAGAGGGCGCTGGATCCCCAGAACTGAAATTAAAATTGTGAGCTGCCCCGTGGATGCCGGAAATCAAACCCAGGTCCAGAGCCCTGACCTATATCTCCAGCCCCCATTTGTATTCATTTTTCCAAACTACCTCATCTGCAATTCATTGGTACCCACATAGTTCAGCTACTACTGGGTTACTGTGATCAACTGCATCTCATCCGGTTCCATCACTTAATGCTTATAAGAAGTTTAATTCTTCAGTAGGTCTTCTTTCATGGGCATAACTGCGGTTTTAGATGTGACGTGAGATCGGGGTGCAGGGGCAAGCAGGTCATAGCCTGGAATAAAGCCTGCAGCTTAATGAGAGAAAACACAAGAGGGACATTCTCCTTGGGGGCTCTGTTCATCCCCAGACACTGATATCTGGGACTGGGGCCAGGAATCTGCCTCTTTTTTCTCTTTTGAGAAGGGATCTCACATAGCCCAGGCTGGCCTCAAGCTCCCTGTGTCACTAAACCTCTTGAACTTCTGATCTTCTCGTCCCCACCTCCTAAATGCTAGGACTACAGGGGGGTGTCACGACACCAAGTTTTATGTGGTGCTGGAATTGAACTGGGAGCTAGCCATGCACCTTTCTAGTTCGGCCACATCGGTAGCGCCTGGGATCTTACTTTAAAGTCTGTCATGTTCTATGGAGCCTTGCCCTTGTCGTTCCTTGTGACACAACCGAAACTCCAGGCCCTGGGATGTGGAAGCAGGGGACCTGTGAGTTCTACCCAGTTCTAAGCCAGCCTGGGCTATGTAGTGAGATCCTGTTTTTTTTTGTTTTTTTGTTTTTTGTTTTTTTAAGGGGGAGGGAGAGAGAGAAGCAAAGCAGAAATCCTTTTTTTTCTGACAAAAAAAACCTACCTCAGTATGAAAAGAAAACAGTCTGTCTTCCAATTAAAAACAGAAACCAAGTCAGATTCAACGTTGCTTACATATAATCCCAGCACCCAGGAGTCCAGGGCAGGAAAGGTCTTAATTTGAGTCCAGTGTGGGCGACATAGCAAAACCTTGTCTCACAAAAACAAAACAAAAAACCAACCAAACAAACCCTGAAAGCCAGCCTCAGGACAAGGCACTTTCGTGCACATCGACGCCACTTGGACACATGGATGTCACTAACCTCCTTTCTCTAGATTTGACTTTTTTCTCTCAGTGGAAGCGAATCGGTAGGAAGGGCATATCTAAGTTCTAAGTGAACCCAGTAGCTGGATGAGGAAAGAAGTTACAGAAGGAATGATGGAGAAGTTTTCCTTTCAATGGTTTTCTAGCAGGCCAGGAAGCCAAGGTGTGGACTTGGTCTCCCAAGGGTTTTCCAGGCTCTTTTGAGTTCTTCTTTATAATTAAAATTAAAATTTGATTTCTTTGTGACTGTGAGAGAGATTAGAATGCATTTCTCTGTCTCCTGATAATGCTAAGTCGTTTACATCCTCTTTCCAATGCTTGGCTTGCCAAACAAGTTGTTTTATAGTTACAGGAAGTGACTTCAGGGGGACTCTGGGGCAGGAATAGGTGGCCTTGGGAGCAGTTGTATAGTAGTAATTTCAGCCAATGGTGGAGACCAGGCCATTGTTTCCCAGATTCAGAGAAAATACACTACTAAGACTTCTGATGATGTTGCTGATGCACTGACTGTGCCAGCAGACAATTTAGCAGTAATATCTAGGCTGGGCCACCTGGAATACAAGCCATCCATTAAGATGCAAAACTCTAAGCTTGCTTGAAGCAAGCCCTTCAGAACAAAAGAATCAAGACCTACAACTTCTGTAAATAGATTTCTTTTTGCCCACCTTTTAAGTATTGTGATTGCTGGTTGGGGTTCCTTTTGCTTTTTTTCCTTCTGGTTTATCCTGCTGTCTTCTTGGGGTTCCGTGTCTCTTCTCAGCTTTGTATCCAGGTCTTTTCTTGACATAGTGGGCTACCAGGCTACTACTGACTTCCTCCTCCAACAGCGAGGAGCATTCCCTCCCAAGGCGTCTTCTAAGAGTGCTGATTTCCCCCTCCATATGGCAGGAATGTACCCCTGGGGCCTGCCATCTCTCAGTTCTGGCTCCATCTGGGTGATCGAGGCCACTTCCTGTGCCCACTAGGCTTTCAATCAGTTGACAATGTGACTCCTTTTCTCTCTCTTGTTTATCTGGGCACAGGACATCGTAATCGAATGGACCGATTCTCCAGATTTCTGCGCATGGGCCTTACCACTTTGCCAGGAGCTTGCTCTCGGTGTTGTGCGGAACGAAGAGCACCCTATTCACCTGCTGAAACCCTCGAGCATCTTTATTGAACTCTGTCCCCGGGGTCTACAGGCCCTGGGTCACATGTCCACCTATAAATCACCCAACCAGGTCTAGTTGCTCCCACCTTTTAGAGCCTGTAGTAGCATGTGGCCAGCTTGTTCAGCTGATAGTGTTTGAGACCAAGGAGGCTGCTTGGGTTTCCGTATTTTGGGTGATATTTCTATATAGGCTTGAGAACTTTTTATATAATGTATAGGGAAGGCACACTTCTATGCCTCTGTCTACATCTGAGCAACATCAGAAATATCAATATCTTTCAATCCTCCATCTTGGGAATCAACATGTTTGATATTTCCCACCACAACAATTATTTCAATTTTTGTCTTTGATGATAAGAACACCAACTTTAAAACCTTCAGAAAAAAATAATAAACCAGATATAGCCTGATATTAACATGTGATAGTAATGTATATCCCTATAAACAGTACCAGGAATAAGATCACAGTCAAACTTTGACCCAGCAGGACTTTCTCGGCTCAAGAGACCAGTCGTGGCCACCCCCTTTCTATGCATCTGGCTAACAGGGTCTATTTAATTATAGTTTGAGCTCTGAAAACTTGTCTTATTCATACTGGCATCATGCAAGTTGTAAACTCTCTCCAGTGGGAAAACTGAGAAAAAAATAACTGAAATAAGTTTTCTCATCTAGTGAACTACATTATACTCAGCACTTGTAAATGGCCCCTCTTTGTTATCTAAAGATTAAAGCTCCCAGTATGAGTTATCTATAGGAAGCATTTTGATCCAAGGCCCTCTGTCTGTTTCCCTCCCTCCTGTAGCCTGATTTCTATCCTATCTTCACTCTATTGGGTAGTCTCAGGAAAAGGCCCATAAATCCAAAATCCTATGCTCAAAAGGAAAGGACAAAAAATAAATCATTGTAATGAAATAACTGAGGCCAATTTCCTTCTAGAAGTTCTGTGTGGTTCTCAGAGCAAAGTGCACAGCATCATTGTCTGCGACCAAAACCTCACAGACTGTCTGCAGTAATAAACTAGCCTGTGAGTGATTAGCCACACGGCTCTAAGTGTATACATATAAGACTTTTACACGTATTTATTTATCTTATACACATGTATAAAATATGTGCCTGCATATATGTATATATACCATGTGCATGTGGGGGCCCTCGGAGGCTAGGCAAGGATGTCAGATCCCTAGAAACTGGAGTTTAAAGACATTATCCAATATGGGCACTGAGGATTGAACCTGGGCGTTTTGGAAGAGCAGTGAGCACTCTTAACCACTAAGCCATCTCTCTAACCCCACGTAGGACTTAGGAAAGAAGTTCAGGGAAGGGTTTTGAGTAGAGTAGGGATTGTGGGAGATTTTGAGGGATGGATGAGACTTGATCAAGCAAAGACGGGGATGGTATGAGACAGAAAAGGCTTGAGAAATACAATGGACATTTTAGACATTAGGGAAGTAAGGAGCCATGTCCTAGCTGAGCAGTGGTGGTGCACGCCTTTAATCCCAGCACTTGGGAGGCAGAGACAGGTGGATTTCTGAGTTCAAGGCCAGCCTGGTCTACAGAGTGAGTTCCAGGACAGCCAGGACTATACAGAGAAACCCTATCTCGGAAAACAAAACAAAACAAAACAAAAGGAACCATGTCCTCCTCTAAGACTTCATGGGTAAATTTATGCCAGAACACTTTTATTTGAATTATGAATTAGCTCTATTCTCCCTCAAATTATTGTCTCTTTGTCATCTTGTGGCATTTCAGTGCTCGCTGACTAGTTATGGATCAGCTCAGGGCGACATACAGATAGCATATAATGGATGGCTTGGACTGAACCACGTGACTTTGTCTAAAGCCCCAATTCCCTGTGCTTGGGTCTCACAGTTAATGTAACATGCCAGGCTTTGGGGGATGGCTGACATATAATGCTGCAATGCAAGTGGTTATGTAGTGTCTCTTGAGGTGCTGCTACGTTTAAATTCACGTTATGAGTGAATTCACTCGCTACTTAAGGAAGGATGTGCCAAGGTTTTGCTTCTAGAATTCTCTGAAGAGTAATCTCTGACCTTAAATGCACTCTGAAGTTTGAAGTTTGAAGCATCTAACTGTAAAGTCTAATGAGAAGTGACATAGATAGTTTGCCTTGATTTCAGGGAGTAGGAGTCGGGGTGAAAAGCTGGAGGGGTTACGTCTAAGAGTACATGATACTAGTGAGGGGCTCCCATCTTCAAGGAAGGTAGACTCGAAGAAATAGCAGAAGTTCCACTAAATGCATATCTCATTGTAATTTTTTTTTTTTAAGATTTATTTTATTTATATGAGTACACTGTAGCTGTCTTCAGACACACCAGAAGAGGGCATCAGATCCCATCACAGATGGTTGTGAGCTACCATGTGGTAGCTGGGAATCGAACTCAGGACCTTTGGAAGAGCAGTCAGTGCTCTTAACCGCTGAGCCATCTCTCCAGCCCCCTATCTCATTGTAATTTAAAGGACAGTTTACTGACAACAGGGTACCAACCATCTAAATAGATCCGATATATATACTGTCGTTTGCTTATTGTCATAGATGGGATTGACTTCCTTCACTGATGTCATACAAATGAGGTCTGAGCAATACATGCAGTATATGGTATTCCTCGATGTTAAAAAAGTCAAGTGTGCCAGGATCCTAGCTGGGAACAGCTGCTGAACCGATGTACTGCTGGCCCAAGAGAATGACCTCTCTTGCATAGCAAGATCTAGGTCATATCTTTAGAGATGTCTGCGCTCTGAAGTGAGACAACATGGAGAATACGCTGATGCTTCGTTTTAGGTGGCAAGTGTTTTTGTGAAAATGACTGTCAGATCCTGTCCTTAAGTCAGTGCCAGAGAGCATTCAGCTCTGGAATCTATGAGCATCGGTTCTTGATGGCTTCGAGATACTCTCGGCTTTGGAAGAATGGGCAAGGATAAATGAGCTAGTCTTTATTTGTGCTAAAGGAAAGAACTCTCCTAGATGCTGGCTGCCAGGAAGTGTCTAGAGAGTTATCTGGAAACTGGGGGTGTTCAAACAGCTGCCAGGAGCCAGCTTCTCTAAGAAAAACTTGTCTGAGGGCAAACAAGAGTAGCATGAAGCCAGGGGAGGCTACAGAGAGGCTACAGCCCTGTGGTCCTGCTTCTTTTAGGACATGAGGTATTTTTAGGCATCAGAACATAAGCTCTGGCATTCTCATTTGACAATGCTTGTTTTGGGGACTAAAACCATTTTGTGGATTAAAGGAATTTTCATGACACATACTGTACACTTGCAGGTCTGCTGTTCAGATAAAAGAATGTAAAATTCAATCAAAGGAAACAAAATCTTATTAAACTGTGAGTTATTTTTATTAGCGTGGCATTCAGTGACTACTCCCCCTTAATCTTAAGTCTACTGTCTGTTTTTTAATAAGTCATCTTAGGTGTTATATTCTTATATTTAATCTTCCTAGGCAAAGAGAATCCTCTGTGTACTTATTGTTTTGTTATCTGCCTTCCAGGTGCCAGGATCGCTGAATATTCCCAGCTGTATGACCAGATTGTGTTCAGAGAGACACCCCTTAAAGCTCAGAAGGATGGCTGGACCAGCACCCAAGAACCCACTCTCCACAGGCCTGCGTCACCTCCCCAGGCCCAGGGCATAAGTGAGGACTGGCTTTGGCATTCGCCCTACAGTAACGGAGAGTTGGCGGATTTCTCTCCCCAGACAGAGCAAGACTCAAAGTCAAAATACCCCATCACATTAGAGAGCATCACAAAAATTACACCCAGACAGTTGTCAGCTGCTTGTTCGGTACCTTCTCTCCAAGTGTCAGACCCTCTGCTGGCCTCCGTGCAGCAGAGATGCAGTGTGGTGGTCAACCAGCCCCACAAAGAGAACTCGGGTCAGGGTCATCTTTACAATTCGCTGGGTCGCAAAGCAGTCGGCGCTAAACTACAGCCTTATAGCAGACCTCAGTCATCTTCCTCAATCTTGATAAACAAGTCTCTGGATTCCATCAACTACCCCAGTGAGACAGAAAAGAAGCAACTGCTCTCTTCACAAAAAAGTTCCAGAGGCACGAGCCAGCAGGACTTGCTGTCAGGGCTGAAGGACTCATGTCAACAGGACACTGGCAAACGGTCCGATCTCACGCTCCAAGACTCGCAGAAGGTTCTGGTAGTAAATAGAAATTTACCCTTAAGTGCTCAAATAGCAACACAGAACTACTTTTCTAATTTCAAAGAGACTGAGGGAGATGAAGATGACTATGTGGAAATCAAGTCAGAAGAGGATGAAGTGGGGCTGGATTTTTCTCCAAGGCGGGGCAGGAAGTCTGACCCAAAGATCCCGGACCCTGACTGTTCTGATAACATCTGTAGCCACAGCACACCTTACTCTTTGAAGGAGCCAGTGAGTGGCAGGCTTGGGCTTCCTCCTTACCTGACAGCATGTAAGGACTCTGATAAACTGAATGACTATCTGTGGAGGGGGCCATCACCCAATCAGCAAAACATTGTCCAATCTCTGAGGGAGAAATTTCAGTGTCTTAGCTCAAGCAGCTTTGCCTAGGTTTCTATAACTGTCCGAATTAACTCCTTAGGCTTACAAGTTACCATATGAATGAGGTTGGTTTTGCTGTATTTTTTAAAAATATATGACCAGTTTAAAACAATTTTGTAATAACAAGAGGGTAAAATGTGCTTTCCCTTACAGCACAACTCTTTGAGCTGGCTGACCATGACATCTGCACACACTCCCCCCATATCCTGACAGTAGCACCCACTCTTAGAATACCTTCTTCCCACACCCCAAAGACTTTTATACTGTGAGTCAGAGGCACCACAAGAGAGTCTCCCTCACGGTTTTTAAAAAGAGAAAGTTGGGTTATTTAAAGAATTATGTTTATATGTGGCACCTCTATATTTGTGACAAGATTCAAAAATGACGCACGCCAGAGACCGCTGATTAGACTGTAGCCTGGTCACATATTTTAAGGACACCATGTTGGTGTCCCGATCACATTTCCTTTAGATGCCAACATAATGTGACTATTGAAAAGGTTAAAATGTAGCCCTAGCACCAACTTACTATTAGAAAAAAAAAAAAGTGTTTTACTTGTGTTCCAGGATCCAGGACAAGGCCCAGATGGTGTGCCACTACTTATGATAATTCTACAATTTCTGGAGTGAAATAAACTATTTCTTTCATGGCATAAAGAAAGCCAATCTTAATAAAATGCAAGCCCAGTTGATTATTAGATAAGATAGGGAGACTCCTGGAAACACCCTATTTCTTCTCGCCTTACACTGTAGACACCTGTCTCTTATCGATACAAAGTAAATCTTCAGTTAAAATAAGACAACATGCATTTAAATGACCCAGTCTAGAGCAGTTCTTTGTAGACACTTTCCTGAACTTGATGTTGGACTGAATGCCCTACTTGAGAAGTCCTCACCAGAGTAATGGGCAACAGTGTATTTTCTAAGTGGCTGATAACCCAAGGCCTCTCTCAATGCTTTGGAACGTACAGAAGAACAGAGACTCTGGTCGCTGGGTCCCGACTGGTAACTTCCTTCACCCTGTACTTACAGTCTCACACAGCACTTCACTGTGATAACATGCCAAGCCTAACTCCTTGTAGATAGGAAAGGAGGATGAAAAGCAAGGCTCTGTGATTCAAAAGAAAAAGAGAGAAATAAAGGGAGGTTTATTGCTACTTTGTAACCGCATCTTATTGAAGACTCCAGGAGTGCAGTTCGAGTGTGCTCTCTTTCCATTCCCATTTTACACCGTGGAACTTTCTGGACTCTTCCCCTCACCCTCTCAGTCTCCGTTTTAACATTTCTTTTTATTAGAATTAAACAATCTGTTCTGTTTTAAAAGATATGACAGTAAGCATAGAGAAAGATGTCTGGCCTTTCATTTAATGGTAAGCAATAGTAGAGATTCACCATCGGCTTCCCATAATTATTTCTCTCTTTTTAATTCCTATTCCCTTTCATTTTTAAATGGACAACATAAAAATGTGACCATCTTACATTCCAACTATGCCTCTGAGGTTTTTTGTTTGTTTTTTGTTGTTTGTTCGTTTGTTTTTAGAATTTCTTGTTCTTCCCCCTTTACTCTCCTGGTAGCCACCAAAGCATTTGAGGGTGAAGGAGACTCTTAGCAGTAGAGCCCTTGCCCCTGGTCTGAGACCCTGACTTTCCAGCATTGAATTTCATAGCTCTGAAAACATTCTCCCTTTTTTTCCATTGCTTTTATTTAAACATGGCATGAGGTTTCCAGATTAAGCAACAGCAGAAAAGATAAGAACTCTTTCCTTTGAATTTGCTCGTCTGTGTAAACACATTTGTATCACTTGCTTTTGTTTGTTTGGTTGTTTTGTTTAAGTTACCTGACTCTTTTCCAAGAATGTAGTCTCCTGATGTTTTGTTGTTGTTGTTCTTTTCTTTTCTTTTCTTTTCTTTTGAGTCTATATGACCCACATTCCAATACAGTTCATCTCACTGTTCTGTCTGAGTCTCAGAAATTAGAAATTCTTCACACCAGTGTTTCGTTGCATGGTTTGGAGTCACCTGCAAAGGGGAATGTCATGTTGTACAAAATGTCTTGCTTAAGTGGTTCTTTAGGTTCTAGGATAAATCTGTAGCTTTATTGATCACGTCTGTGGACCAGGCTGCAGACTTTGAGAGCCTGTGTGTGTGTGTGTGTGTGTGTGTGTGTGTGTGTGTGTGTGTGTGTGTGTTTGAGTTCGTGCTTAGATGCTCCCTCAACGTTATCAATTCAATGCTTTTGTTTAAAATAGTTTCTTCTGCTGTTGGGGGTGGGGATGTATATAACTGGGAACGTTTTATGTACTTAAATGTTCTTACTGGGTTCCTGTACTGAAGGTTCCAATTTTTTTTATATATAAGTTCACTTTTCACCTACTTTTTTTCTTTGTAGGGGGAAAGCAATGCATCTTGGAAAACATAGTTTAAATACTGTATATAAGACAATGAAAGCTAGTAATGCCCATTATTTAATAAAGTTTGTAAAGTGGAAAGTAAATTTTCTTTTTTCTTTTTTTAAAACTAATAAAATTTATTTTAAAATATACAACTCAGTATTGACATTTTTTTAAGTCATCAAAATAATTTATAACAGTTAAATGCCCTTTAAATATACATATCTTCTGAAGCTAAAGGTAATACTCAACCAGTTTTTAAAATTTATTTGAAACATTAAACATGATAGAAATGAAAAAAAATCTCTTATGAAGTCCTCTATGAAAGGAAATTGTGACAAGTTCCTTATTAGACAGAAACTGTTCCATCTCCAAGGAAGAATATGCAGCGTAGCTATGGTTTCATAGAATGAACTGGGTAGTGTTCCTTCTGTTTCTATTTTGTGGAATAGATTGAAGAGTATTGGTATTAGGTCTTCTTTGAAGGTCTGATAGAATTCTGCACTAAACCCATCTGGTCCTGGGGTTTTTTTTTTTTTTTTTTTTTTTTTTGGTTGGGAGACTTTTAATGACTGCTTCTGTTTCCTTAGGGGTTGTGGGACTGTTTAGATGGTTTATCTGATCCTGATTTAACTTTGGTATTTGGTATCTGTCTAGGAAATTGTCCATTTCATCCAGATTTTCTGGTTTTGTTGAATATAGGCTTTTGTAGTAGGATCTGATTTTTTTTTTTATTTCCTCCATTTCTGTTGTTATAATTACCCTTTTCATTGCTGATTTTGATAATTTGGATACTGTCTCTGTACCCTAGATTAGCCTGGCTAAGGATTTATCTATCTTGTTGATTTTCTCAAAGAACCAACTCCTGGTTTTGTTGATTCTCTGTATAGTTCTTTTTGTTTCTACTTGGTAGATTTCAGTCCTGAGTTTGATTGTTTCCTGCTGTCTACTCCTCTTGGGTGTATTTGCTTCTTTTTATTCTAGAGATTTCAGGTGTGCTGTTAAGCTGCTAATGTATTTTCATTAAATTCTAAAGTCTTTAATTTCTTTCTTGATTTCTTCCTTGACCAAGTTATCATTGAGTAGGGCATTGTTCAACTTCCATGTGTGTGGGCTTTCTGTTGGTTTGGGGTTTTTGTTTGTTTGTTTGTTTGTTTTGGGTTTTTTTTTTTTTTTTTTTTTTTTGCTATTGAAGACCAGTCTGAGTCTGTGGTGTTCTGATAGAAGGCATGGGATTATTCCAATCTTCTTGTATCTGTGGAGGTTTGTTTTGTGACTGATTATATGGTCAATTTTGGAGAAGGTACCATGAGGTGCTGAGAAGAAGGTATATTCTTTTGTTTTAGGGTGAAATGTTCTGTAAAATCCATTTGGACCATAACTTCTATTAGTTTCACTGTGTCTCTGTTTAGCTTATGTTTCCATGATCTGTCCGTTTATGAGAGTGTAGTGTTGAAGTCTTCCACTATTATTGTGTGAGGTGCAATGTGTGCTTTGAGCTTTAGTAAAGTTTCTTTTATGAATATGGGCGCCCTTGCATTTGGAGCATAGATAGATGTTCAGAATTGAGAATTCTTTTTGGTAGATTTTTCCTCTGATGAGTATGAAGTGTCCTTCCTTAACCTTTTTGATAAATTTTGGTTGAAAGTTGAATTTATTTGATATTAGAATGGCTACTCCAGCTTGTTTCTTGGGACATTTTGCTTGGAAAATTGTTTTCCAGCCCTTTACTCTGAGGTAGTGTCTGTCTTTATAACTGAGGTGCATTTCCTGTATGCAGCAAAATGCTGGGTCCTGTTTATGTATCCCATCTGTTAGTCTATGTCTTTTTATTGGGGAATTGAGTTCATTGATGTTAAGAGATATTAAGGGCCGGGCACTGGTGGCGCACGCCTTTAATCCCAGCACTTGGGAGGCAGAGGCAGGTGGATTTCTGAGTTTGAGGCCAGCCTGGTCTACAGAGTGAGTTCCAGGACAGCCAGGGCCACACAGAGAAACCCTGTCTTGGAAAAAAAAAAGAGAGAGAGAGAGAGAGAGAGATATTAAGGAATAGTGATTGTTGCTTCCTGTTATTTTCGATGTTATTTTTATGTTTGTGTGACTATCTTCTTTTGGGTTTGTTGAAAGAAGATTACTTTCTTGCTTTTTCTAGGGTGTAGTTTCCCCCTTGAGTTGGCGTTTTCCATCTATTATCCTTTGTAGAGCTGGATTTGTGGAAAGATATTGTGTAAATTTGTTTTTGTCATGGAATATCTTGGTTTCTCCATCTATGGTAATTGAGAGTTTTGCTGGGTATAGCAGCCTGGGCTGGCACTTGTGTTCTCTTAGGGTCTGTATGAGATCTGTCCAAGATCTTCTAGCTTTCATAGTCTCTGGTGAGAAGTCTGTTGTAATTCTGGTAGGTCTGCCTTTATATGTTACTTGACCTTTTTCCCTTACTGCTTTTAATATTCTTTCCTTGATTTGTGCATTTGGTGTTTTGACTATTATGTGATGGGAGGAATTTCTTTTCTGGTCCAATCTATTTGGAGTTCTGTAGGCTTCTTGTATGTTTAGGGGCATCTCTTTCCTTAGGTTAGGGAAGTTTTCTTCTATAATTTTGTTGAAGATATTTACTGGCCCTTTAAGTTGGGAATCTTTACTCTCTTCTATACCTATTATCCTTAGGTTTGGTCTTCTCATTGTGTCCTGATTTCCCGAATGTTTTAAGTTAGGAACTTTTTGGATTTTGCATTTTCCTTGACTGTTGTGTCAATGTTTTTTCTAAGGTTTCTTCTGCCCCTGATATTCTCTCTTCTATCTCTTGTATTCTGTTGGTGATGCTTGCATCTATGACTCCTGGTCTCTTTCCTAGGTCTTCTATCTCCAGGGTTGTCTCCCTTTGTGATTTCTTTATTGTTTCTATTTCCATTTTTAGATCCTGGATGGTTTTGTTCAATTCCTTTACCTGTTTGGTTGTGTTTTCCTGTAATTCTTTAAGGAATTTTTGTGCTTTCTCTTTAAGGGCTTCTAGCTGTTTACCTGTGTTCTCCTGTACTTCATATATATATATATATATGAAGAGAGCATCGGATCCCATTACAGATGGTTGTGAGCCACCACGTTGTTGCTGGGAATTGAACTCAGGACCTCTGGAAGAATAGTCAGTGCTCTTAACTGCTGAGCCATCTCACTAGCCCTCTCCTGTATTTCTTTAAGGGATTTATTTGTGTCCTTCTTAAAGTCCTCTGTCATCATCATGAGATATGATTTTAAATCAGAGTCTTGCTTTTCCGGTGTGTTGGGGTATCCAGGGCTCGCTGTGGTGGGAGAACTGGGTTCTGATGATGCCAAGTAGCCTTGGTTTCTGTTGCTCATGTTCTTACCCTTGCCTCTTGCCATCTGTTTAACTCTGGTGGTAGCTGGTCTTGCTCTCTCTCACTGTGGCTTGTCCCTCCTGCAAGCCTGTGTGTCAGTACTCCTGGGAGACCAGTTCTCTCCAGGAAGAATTTGTGTATGGAGAACTCTGGCACAGGGTCAGTTCCAGGGTGCAGATGGAAACTGAAGAATCCTGTCCTCAGCTGTTCCTTGGTTCATGTGTCCTGATGGCTCTGGCTGGGTCCCTCTTGGGCCAAGAATTTTAGCAGAAGTGATGGTCTTACCTGTGCTCACAGGTGTGTCACTCCTAGGAGACCAACTCTCTCCCGACAGTATTTGGGTATGGAGCACTGTGGCACAGGATCAGCTCCAGCTGCAGACAGAAACCAGAGGGCTCCTGTCCCAGGCCACTCCTCAGTCCCTGTGTCCTGAGGGCTCTGGGCGGGTCCCTTGGAGCAGAAGTGGTGGTCTTACCTGTGCTCACAGGTGTGTCTGCACTCCTGGGAGACCAGCTCTCTCCCAGAGCTATTTGGGCATGGAGCACTGTGGCACAGGATCAGCTCCAGGCACAGACAGAAACTGGAAGCAGAAAGTAAATTTTCATTTGAATTAATGTGTTTGCACTGGAACATTCTGATTTTTCCACACTGCTTGGCTATCATACTCTTTCTTGCCTTGTGAACTACAGAGAAAATGATTCAAAGTAAAAGTATGTCCTAAGTAGCTTTAT
Source organism: Uromys caudimaculatus (assembly GCA_028551405.1). Taxonomy (NCBI): domain Eukaryota; kingdom Metazoa; phylum Chordata; class Mammalia; order Rodentia; family Muridae; genus Uromys; species Uromys caudimaculatus. The sequence continues at coordinate 26,421,548 of CM052717.1, read as the reverse complement.
TAATTTGACACTGCCCAGAATCTTTTTTTTTTTTCTTTTTTTGGTTTTTCGAGACAAGGTTTCTCTGTGTAGCCCTGGCTGTTCTGGAACTCACTCTGTAGACCAGGCTGGCTTCGAACTCAGAAATCCACTCTGCCTCCCAAGTGCTGGGATTAAAGGCGTATGCCACCACTGCAGAATCTTCTTATAGGAAAGCCTCAGCCAAGAAATTGCCTAGCCGGGCAGTGGTGGCACATGCCTTTAATCCCAGCACTTGGGAGGCAGAGTGGATTTCTGAGTTGGAGGCCAGCCTGGTCTATAGAGTGAGCTCCAGGACAGCCAGGGCTACACAGAGAAACCCTGACTTGAAAAAAAAAAAAAAAAAAAGAAGGAAAGAAATTGCCTAGATCAGATCAGCCTGTGGGCATGTCTCTGAGGGATTGTCTTCATTACTCATTGATGTAGGAGGGTCAGCCCACTGTGGGCAGCACCATCCTTAGGCAGGTGGTCCTGGGTGATATAAGAAAGCTAGCTGAGCATGACCCTGTGAGCCAGAGAACAAGGTAGCAAGCCACATATCTCCAGTGGTTTTTGCTTCCAGTTTCCACCTTGAGTTCCTGCCTCTACTTCCTTCAAATGATAGACTGTGGGCTGGAAGTGTAAGTAAGCTGAGATAAGTCCTTTCTTGCTCTAAGTTGAGTTTGCTCATGGTGTTTCTCACAACAGCAGAAAGGAATTAGGGCAGAGGATATACTGTCTCTTGACAAAAAAGTTTGCCATATTTGGATTGCTTTTGAAGTAGTAAGCTTAGTGTCTGAAACGTTTTTTTTGTTTTCTTGACTGGAGTCTAAAATAAGTCAGTCACTAAATTAAAAATCTTTTCATTGATAATGTAATAACAAGGCATCCCTTTATTATTGAACTGAAAAATTAATCTAAATTTTTGCTACAAAGTAAGCCTTATTTCATACAACTTTACATTTCAGTTTTTCTTTGTTAAAATTATAGAGACAACAGAGTGAGTTCCAGGACAGCCAGAGCTATACAGAGAAACCCTGTCTCGAAAAATAAATAAATAAATTAATTAATTAATTAATTAATTAATTGAGAGGAGAGAGAGAAAAATACGCTTCTATAAATGGCTAATTATCAATGCTTTTTAAAGCCATCCACTTCCAAATATAAACTACTGTCCTAGACAACTGAGGTGAAATTACAGGCTGCCTGATTCCATCCATGGAGAAAAGCTGAGTATTTCTAGGCATTTCTAAGTATCATGCTGAAGAGGTCTCAGATCTTGGTTGTGATGACGTGCTGGAGGTCACGGGTTAAATTCAGACCGGCCAATGGCAACAACAAACCAATGCTTAAATTAACTCTTCAGAAGAAAGGAGCAAATATTTAAATGTCTACTAAGTTGTCTTTGACGTAAGGAAAGACAAACCAATATGAAGAGTAAACATTAACAGTTCTTATGCACCCTGAGGCCTCTGGGCAAGCTATGGCTTTCTCTAGCTGGCCAGTTATGGCCACACTCAATTCTTTCACTTAGGAATGAGAATTCAGTAAAAGAAATGGTCGCTGCATTGCCACAACTTTGTGTCAATGTGTCTTTATCAGAAACCTTGCATGCACAAGGTCTGAAGCTTTATTGTATCTATTAGTTTTTACTTTATTTTTTTATTTATTTATTTTTTGTTTTGTTTTGTTTTTCGATACAGGGTTTCTCTGTGTAGCCCTGGCTGTCCTGGAACTCACTCTGTAGACCAGGCTGGCCTCGAACTCAGAAATCCGCCTGCCTCTGCCTCCCAAGGGCTGGGATTAAAGGCGTGCGCCACCACGGCCTGGCTAGTTTTTACTTTAAACAACCTCAGGATGTAAATACATTCTCAGGTTTGTCTTCTCACCTCCCACCCCCATTACTAGTTTACAGGGATGGAGCTCTGAAGCTACTGTAGTTACTATGTTACTTTTAAAAATTAGATAAATGCAAAACCTCGCTGAACAATGTAGAGGAGAGATTTTCTCTGTCTCCCCTCTTGATCCTTACCTGGACACTCCAAATGGATCTAGGGACTCAGTTAATATATAACCAATTAAGATGAGAAAAATAGTATTAGTTTTGTATAGACGTGGGATACTTCTAGAAGAATAAAAACTAAAGAAATGACCAGGGAGTGGTAGTTTTACACATCAATAACTTTGTGAAAGAATGCAGGCAGATCTTCAGGCAAGGTAGTACATTTGAGAGATATTAACAGATTTGAGGTCAAAGGTCAGGTGGCAGATGTAGAGTCTGAGGGGAAAGGAGGGTTACTTCAGAGCTTTATACAGGTTCACCAGTGACCAGTCTCTGATATTGAAGTTATTCTCCAAAACAATCTACATGGCTTGTTGTAGGTAACACAGGCCTAGTGCCCCCCCTCCTGAAGTTAGGAAAATGTCAACTGATTTTACTTTAAAATGATCAACTCTCCAATTAAGCATATTCTGGGATGGTACACCCTTGACTCCTTCCATCAACCTATATAATTCAACTGATTTAGGATGCTTGCTTCACAATGTATTTGAAAGCTCTTTTGCAAGAGCTCAATGTTCTCTTTTAGATAAACGTTCTCTATGACTACACGTACACCTCGCCTGATACCCTATGATGCTTTGTACCAGCTTTGCACAGAATGGGGCAATATGGACCAACAAGCGTTTAATGATGGACTAACCAGAATTCAAAACTTTCAGAAGCAGGAGATAATAGTTAAGTCAGGAGCATATGGGGACAAGTATGAATAACAAATAATTAGATATCTGGGCTGGAGTGATGACTCAGTGGTGAAGAGAGCTTCTTGCTCTTGCAGAGGACCTGGGTTTGAGTCCCAGCACTCATAGGGCAGTTCACAACTGTCTGTAACTCCAGTCCTAGAGGATCTGACACCATCTTCTGACCTCCATCCTCACCAGGCACACATGTGGTGTACATACAAACATGCACGCAAAACAATCATACGCATAAAATAAATCTTAAGTTTTTTAAAAATTCATAGCACCATTAGGAATAGCGTCACCCTATCATGGGAAAGTGGTGTTTCAGGAGTCCTTTCTCTTTCCTACCTCTTGGATTATGGAGATGTCTATTCTATTGATTTCCTGGGAGTTTCATTTGGACAATGAAGGGGATATGAAGGAAGCACAGAGTAACTGTATTAGTCATGGTTCTCTAGAGTCACAGAACTTATGAGTAGTCTCTATATAGTAAGGGAACTTGTTGATGACTTAGTCTGTAGTCCAACTCCCCAACAATGGTCAGCAGCAGCTGTGAATGAAAATCCAAGGATCTAGCAGTTACTCAGTCCCCCAAGGCACAAAGGTGGAGAAGAGCGAATCTTCCTTCTTCCAATGGCCTTATGTAGGTCTCCAGCAGAACGGTGTGGCCCAGATTAAAGGTGTGTACCATCACTCCTGGATCTGGGACTTGCTTTGTCCCAGGCTGACCTTGAACTCAGAGATCTCCTTGCCTCAATCTCCCGGGGATTAAGGGCGTGTACTACTTTGCCTGGGCCTAAACTTTTCATGGCCACTATGCCTCAAGATCTCCATGCTAAGATTCAGGTCAGAAACTGACAGGTGAGCCTTCCAATTCTGGATTGTAGTTCACTCCAGATATAGTCAAGTTGACAATCAGGAATAGCCACTATAGTAACCTATCACATAGATTCAGAAAGAGAAGTCAAGTTGGGGGGAAGGGAAAAAATCCCAAGAGTCTGGGGGGTCAAAAGACATTATTGCCTACTTTACAATGTAGTCCATACCACAGGCGAAGTCCCCTTTCTGGACTAGAAATAAAGCCCTATTTCTCAGGCAGTGGCTTTATTCACATACAGCATGCAATTCAAAAGGGCAGGAGGCAGTCAGACTCACTAATTCTAAAGCCATGTGATTTTAGCACAGCACAAAAGAACAGGACCTTGATAGTGATCAGAACTTCGGCTGGGTGAGCAAGCGCAGGCCCCCAAATGCCTTGTTGGCATAGCAATGTGCAAGCTGTCCATGGGGCTCTCATGGAACCATGGAACCCCAAAACAAGACCATGGTGTAAGCAAATTCCTTCTTCCATAGACAAGTTAAGTTGGAAGCCTCAAGCTCCTGGCCCACAGGCTCAATCGGACTTGTACAATGTGTAAAGGAGTTTAAAAACAAAAATCCAAATCTCCAACTTATCTAGAAGAAGGAGAAAAGAGCAGAGGGTGGGCCGGCCCATTGGTCCTGGATCCGGGGGAGGCGATGCGGTGAGATCTAAGATGAAGAAGCATCATTAGTGATGGTCACTTGCTTTGACCACTGGAGGAGTTAGTTCCTTTATGGTCTTGGTTGGCAGCTTGAGCTTAGATGTTCTAGATAAATAATAAAGGATCTTCTCTTGAGGGGAAATGAGTGCCTAAGCATGGAGAACACGATGCTCCTTTGAGGGGACTTCCTATCCAAGCCAACGCACTGACAACTCTGTTCTGCCCGGCCTCTCCAAGCGTCCCTAGGCTGCAAGTGTAGGAGATCCAAGAATCTCCCTGACTCTAGGGATTCACATAAGGTTTAAACTACTATTCATCTTCTGTTTCCTAGAGTCCCCTCTCTAGCTCAGACTCCCTTCTTGAGGGACAGGTTTTTCATAGTCCTCCACCTGAACTGTCCAAAACTGACATCATTTCCTCAGACCCCTTGTGCGGTCTTCTAAAATAACCTCCCTATATGCACTATTTCTCTGAGACTACATGGATTCCTCATGGGCCATCTGCTAACTGTCTTCTCATCTCTCCTCAGAGGCACATCCCACCCCACCCCCCACCCCCCGTAGCCAGCATGGTATGTCTACACACAAGCACAATGACATCCTCCACCCAGCCGTCTGTCGTGTCATATGTCTCTCTGCCTGCTTGATCTCTCAGATGCTTGATCCTAGCCCTGAACTCACTGCTAAGAAACATGAAGGGAGTTTACCTGTTTACAAGCTAGTAAGTCAAGCTGCCTTGGTTTCCCAGATCAGAGGTAAGGGCCTTATTATATATCCCTGCAGGCAGAGCGAGCGTCACATCTGCCGTGGCTCTTGTTCTTTTAGACTCACCACAGCCCTGGGAGGTGCCACACAGTATTGAGTTTATTCCACAGATGAGAAATGCTGTGCTTAGGGACCCCCAGTCTTTGGGGTTTTTGTTTGTTTGTTTGTTTGTTTGTTTTTTCGAGACAGGGTTTCTCTGTGTAGCCCTGGCTGTCCTGGAACTCACTCTGTAGACCATGCTGGCCTCGAACTCAGAAATCCGCCTGCCTCTGCCTCCTGAGTGCTGGGATTAAAGGTGTGTGCCACCACTGCCTGGCTCGGGATCCCCAGTCTTAATGGGGCAACTATCAAACCTCCCTAATAAATGAATGGACTTGGCCGGAAGACAGGTCCCAATACCCCTTCCAGGCTCATCTCTAAGGGCTTAAGTTCCTCCATGTAGGCCTCAACTCTTAAAATATTCCTCCATTTCCCAGTAACACCCAAGCTGGTGACCAGGTTTTTACTATTTGAGCCTTTGGGACACTTATCCAACCCCCAGGAATGAGGAAGACTGAGGACATCCTATAAAGCATTGTCTGACTCAATTTCATCATAGGGACATTCCATGGCGAGTAAATTTCTGTGGCTCCGAGTTCCAAATAGGTACATCTTTTTTTCTTAAACTTTCTACCCTCTTTGGAACCTGCTTGACCATGCAGTTCAAAAACCTGAACCCCGTGTGTCATCGAGATGGCTCAACAAGTATAGGCACTTACTGCCAAACCTAAGAAGTTGAGTTCCAGCCTCAGAACAATCCCCACTACCCCACCCCTGCCGCCCCCAAGGCAGAGAGAACTAGCTTCTTCATGTTGCCCCGTCTTTCCCTCACTGAAGGCTCATGAACACAAGTAAAATTAAAAAGAGGAAAGTAATTAAAAAGAGGAAGAGGGGAAGGGTCACTTGGAGTTGGGCAAGCTCACAGCTCTGCCAACAAACCAAATGCCTTCTCTGCATCCCAGGTTCTCCTGGTTAGAAATCAGACGAATGTCGTTCGATTCCTTCCATCTATTGGGGTTAATTGGTTTATCTTTCCAGCACACAGGGCAGTGTGAGCTCTCAAAATCTGTCTCTCCCTTGCACGAATTCTATCCTACCTTACTTGGGGACTACAAAGTTACAATGTTATTCCCACTAGCCTTGGAAATTATAAACTCAGAAGACTCAGTCCTAATACCAATGGCGTTAACCGGCTTAAGGCTACAAAACCAGCATTGCATTGCAGACTCCAAGAACGGCTTTTAGCCCTAGGCTACCTCCCACGTAATAAACTCTTCCTTCTGAAGGTCTAAATTGGATTTAGGGCCGCTTCCTCCTGCGGAAAATGATCTGCATTATGGAGACCAAGGGTGGCATCAGGTTTTGAGGCCCAAGGGCTTGCCATACAATCTCAGGGTAAGGGCTCAGCACCACGCTGATGCCCCACCTCTTCTGCCTTGACTTTCTGGCAACTCCAACCGCAGCCTCGCGTCCGCTGGCCCCCGCCCTCCTAACGTCACCGCCACTAGGTGCAGTGCCCCCTAGGGGCCTCAGTTCCTCCCACGAGGAAGAGCCTAGTCTTTCCTGCTGCTGGCCCTTTACCGTGCCGCTTGGCTCATTCTGGTGCCTCCCTCACCAACCCGGGGAGGAACTTGCAGCCGCATCTCGGCGCTACCGGAGGACCAGTCACCCCGAGCTCTGCAGCAGCATGAGCGCCCGCCTCCCTCTCCTGCTGCGCCAGCTCGGCCGCCAGCAGCTGCCCCCGGGCCCGGCGTGTCGCCTCCGTGAGCTGTGTCGCTCCGGCAGCAGAAGCAGCAGCAGCGGAGGTGGTGACCCTGAGGGGTTGCGCGGGCAGCGGCTGAAGGATGGCCAAGCCTTCATCAGCCGTGGCCCGGTCAATCCGGAAGCCCCTGGGATGGACTCCATTGTCAGGTAAGTGTCCGGCTTTTCTACGCGCAGGTCCCTAGCCAGGGACCCAAGGATGGGACAACGGCACTCTCGGACGCTGGGAGACCCGAGGGACCGGTTGGTCGGGCGGGAGGCAGAGAATGCTTGGTGCCCACTTGCTAGAGACGCCATGCGATTGGCAGAGAGGGCGTGCAAGGGGGGTGGGAGGGAATGTCCGGAGTATGGGACCCTATAGGTGAGAGCATCCCCGGGCCGGCGCGCTCCTCACGGACCGCACGCCCCGCTCCACGTGCACCGCCCGCCTCCGGCTCTGATGCAACCGCGCCGGGCGTGGCGCCGACAGGAAAGGGGCGGTGCGGCCCTGGGCGGGAGAGAAGCAAGGAGGATGGCCCGGCCATCCCGCCACTACTGCTGCCCCACTACTGGAGGTGGCGCGGGCGAAACCCGTTGCGGAAGCCCTCCAGGTCTGAACATATGGTCCGGAGCATAGCCGCTCAGAGAGCACACAGGCTCCGGTGCGGCTGTATCTGGAAAGTTCTTTCCATGTCCAGTGGCAATTGTGCAGATCAGATCAGAGTCGTCTGGTCAGACCCTCTACTGAGTAGTGGGTTTGCTGGGCCACCGCTGTGCAGAGGCACCTACCTGCAAAGGGCGGGAAAGCCCTTTTCCGCATTGACTCCCAACTGGGGCTATAGGAACAATTTAATGAGCAAAAATAGTCTGGCCTCAGAAGCTGTCACACATGTAGCCCACAACGAATGTCATTATTTTTACAATAAACTAAGCTCTGCAAACTTGGTATAATGGGCATGATAGTAAATACTTAAGGTTTAGTGAACTAAAAAGCAGGATTTAAAATGTTACATGGGTACTTTTTGTAACAAGGAAAACCTAATTCTCATTTTGTTGGGGTTTTTTTGTTTTTGTTTTTTATAAAATTCAACATTTTATGGGCACTGAAATTTGAATTTCATGTGGTTTTCACGTGCCTTATTTCTATTTTTCTACCTGTTGTTTAAAAATGGAAGCCCAGGCTAGGGAGATAGCTCAGTTAACAAAGTATTGGCTGAGAGAAACAGGAGGACCTAAGTTCCATCCCCAGTACCCATGTGGGCATTTGACTTATAAAGAGAAAAGGGTTGTTCTGGCTCGTGGCCTTGGAGGTGTTCAGTATAATCTGCTATTCTCCAGCAAGGACAGCCCATTGTCACAGGGTGTGTCTCAGAGCAAAATTCCTCATACCTGAAACCAGACAGGAGAGGAGAAAACATTGACTCCACACCATTCCCTTCAGGGCAGGCCTAGAATATTTACAGTAATAAGTACCTCTTACAAGGCCCCATTTCTCAAAGTTTCCACCCCAGAATGGCCTCCGAAGAACCACTGTGTGGCCCAAGCCTTCAGTGTATGAACCCATGGGGAACCATGAACAGTCGAGGTATAACTTTGCTTCTGATATTTTATTAGAATGGTAGGACAGTGACTAGCTGGGGACAATGGCATCTTTTAAGGATTGCTGCTTCACCAGCATCCTTACGATACACTGGATGATCATATGGGGGGAAAAAACCTGCCAAACAATAAAAATGAGATTTATTTTAGTTAAAAATTCATTCAGGAAAGTCAGATCCTCAATTTGAAGTCTGAGGATTCTTCAGTTTATTGTTTAACTTTTGATACATATGAATGAGAGAACTGATGATGAAAAAATTTCCTGTCTAGATACCTTTTAAGATTCTTAAATGGGGCTGAAGAGATGACTCGTTGGTTAAGAGCACAGCCTGCTTTTCCAGAGGATCCAGTTTGGTTCCTAGCACTCACATGGACCGGGTGGCTCACAACCATCCATACCCGAGCCCAGGACACGTCAGTCCCTCTTCTGGCCTCCATACATGTACACTTAAGTAAAAATAATTTCCGCCGGGTGGTGGTGGCACGCACCTTTAATCCCAGCACTTGGGAGGCAGAGGCAGGTGGATTTCTGAGTTCGAGGCCAGCCTGGTCTACAGAGTGAGTTCCAGGACAGCCAGGGCTACACAGAGAAACCCTGTCTCAAAAAACCAAAACAAAAAAACAAAACAAACAAACAAAAAAAAAACCCAAAAGATAATAATCTACTAATCTCAGATTCAGCTCATGTATAAAACTTGAAAAAAAAAAAAAAAGCCAGGAGGCCTATCTTTTGGGGTTTTTTTTTGCCGCTATAGCAAAACACCATAGGCTGAATGAATGATTATAGAGGCTTTTCTTTCCTTCCTTTGGCGCCTGGGAAGTCCCTGTCAAGGGGCCAGCATATGACAAAGGCTTTGCTACATTACAACAGAGCTGAAGGCAGAAAGAAAGGCAAGAGAGATGCAGACGTCCCCTCTTTCATCCCATGGCAACTGCATGAATCCGTTCCACCTCTAGTGGCCCCTTATCAGCACTGTTCCACTAGAAATTAAGTCTCCAACACATGATCGTGGGGGACCCACCCAAACCATAGCAGCACCCAAAGATAACATCCAGAGCAAAGGCTCCAGGATGGTCCCAAGACTCATGGCTCCTGATCTCTTGTCTTGTCACCTCCCAGCCAGTGAGAGATAAAAGGAGCCTGCTTGTGTGTGGCCCTCTTACTGCACAATCTTTACCTCCTCCTTGTGGCCAGAAGCGAATCTGGTGATCCCAGCCAGCTGCGGGAGAGAGCCTGGGAGATCCAGGTGGTCATGTGCAGTTGAAACTCAGAATCTTATTTCTGAAAAAGAAGCGTTTAGAAGACTATCTGGAGGAAGTAGCTGGGGGTCAGCTTTATTTTCGAAGCTATTCTGTAAAGTGTATCTGATAATGGCCAAAGCAAAGAGTTATAAACCAGCTCTCCACTTCTTTTTACCACGAACTGTTTCTCTAAACACGACTGGCTGTCTTTGGAGGAGATGTCTGTGGAGGTCGGTTCTGTATTCCTAGAAGGATCCTTCTTTTACTTTTGAAAGAGCTGAGAAGTTAAATGCGGAACTTTCCTTGACAAGGGCTCTCTCCATTGGGGATGAGGATAAGCATGCATTCATGATTTTCAGTAACATGGCCAGCTGTTTTCTCCAACGCTCAGGCGTGGTCACAGCTAGCCGCTGGGAGAAGGAGGAGGAATGTAGTTGTTAGAACAAGGCAGCTTTGTGTTCAGCTGGTAGGCTTAATGCACTTAGCCAGGCAGAGAGGACAGAGCTGGTAGTGGGGGCAGACATTTTGACAGTATCACTAACGGGTGGTGTTAGTGCCGGGCTAAGCTTGAGCCTTTTCCCACCTATCTTCAGGAATAGGAAAATTGGAGTTTTAGCTACACTGTTCCCAGTCAGAATTGAAGTCCCCCCTACCCCCAAGGGCATAGACTCATCTTTGGAAACATTTTTGCTACTTTTTGGATGTTTGGGGCCTGGGAATGCCTCCCGCATTGTTTATCGCTGTAGGCATCTCCCCAAGAAATGGAAACATAATACACACAGCCAGTTGTCGGTGGGTACCCCAGCCAATTTTGATTTTTTTTTTAAAGTGGTATTATTGCATTGTTGAACCCCTTTGTGTAGCTATATCTTCTTTCTGCCCCTTACCTCTACTATTTTAGGTCTGACAACTGATTTTTTTTTTAATTATTTCTTTTTATTCTGTCTTTATGGGAGTTTGGTCTGCATGTATGTCTGGGCACCAACAATGTGCCTGTTGCCCTCGGAGGCCAAAAAAAAGGTCATCCAAACCTCTGGAACTAGAATTACGGAGGGTAGTTAGCCTCCTCTATGTGAGTGCTGGAAATGGAACAGTGCTCCTTTGGAAGAGCAAGTAGTGCCCTTAACTGTTGAGCCATTTCTCCAAACCCTTGACAGCTAACACTTACGAACCTAGTAATGATTTATCTATTGGAATATTCCTTTCTTTTTTTTTTTTTTTTTTTTAAATTGGGGCTAGCATTTTTTTTTTAAAGTTTAGTTTATTGAGGGTAGGCAAGACTGTAAGGGTTTCTGTTATGAATTCTTTTTTTGTTTTGTTTTGTTTTTTTTCAAGACAGGGTTTCTCTGTGTAGCCCTGGCTGTTCTGGAACTCACTCTGTAGATCAGGCTGGCCTCGAACTCAGAAATCCGCCTGTCTCTGCCTCCCAAGTGCTGGGATTAAAGGAGTGCGCCACCACTGCCTGGCTTCTGTTATGAATTCTTATGTTTCTTATGTTTAAGACCATGACTGATACCCGAGAAGGAGCAACCTGAGGGAGAGAGGGTTTATTTGAGTTTATAGTTCAAGTGAACATTGCCTGCAGCAAAAGCATGGTGCTAGGAACAGAAGGCATTTGGGCACCTGGAGTGTCCCTGGAGTCAAGGGAAGCAAGAGTAAACAGATATAGGACCTGGCTATAAAACCTTCAGGCCCACTTCCTCCAGCAAGACTCCACCTCCTTAAAGGGCCACAACCATCACAGACAGCAGCAGCTGCTGGGGGTCAAGAGTTCAAACCTATGGTTATACAGAGGACATTGCATATTCATACAGGTAGCTTTAGTCACAGGAAAACAAAAAACATTCCAACAATAATGAAAAGGGTAAGAGCCACTGAAACCTGTTATACAGGGGAGGAAGTCAGAATCCATAGATCTCTCCTGCCCCCACCCCACACCCCCACCTCTGCCAGTAAGGCCTGAGTGTCAGGCATGGCTGTTATCCACAGGTCATGTTCCAGAAACTCCTGGCACTTATTTAAAATGCACATTCCTGGACCCCAGCTCAGCATCAGGCCCTCCGAGGTAGAACCTTGATGTTGATCATGCTTCCCAGGGGATTCTTAGAGTCAGAAGTGCTTGGTGCAGTACCTCCTCCAGACCAAGCAAAACTGTGGACCCAGCTGGGCCTAGAGTAGCTTACCAGCTCTGCCAGGCTAGATGACTGCAACCCAGAAACCTCAGCACCCATCACTGGAGAAGTAGTCTGAACTTTTCTGAATTGTTTCACATATTAGCACAATAATGAAGTTTCTTCCCGGGAATTGAACTGCCTCCTCCCAAGTGTATAAAACTCGAAACCTAACAAATAATTGTTAACAGCGCACACTTGCCTGGCCTCTGGCGCTGTTAGCCTCTGTTAACATTAGGAAAGTTAGCCGCTTAGTGGTGGCGCACGCCTTTAATCCCAGCACTTGGGAGGCAGAGGCAGGTGGATTTCTGAGTTTGAGGCCAATCTGGTCTACAGAGTTCCAGGACAGCCAGGGCTACACAGAGAAACTCTGTCTCAAAAAAAAAAAAAAATTAGGAAAGTTAACTCCCATGCAAATTCTCAGCCACCACTCTGCCAGGTGGGAGTTGTTTGGTTTTGGTGAGCTGCTACTAATGGCATCTGGCTGAGACTAATTCATTTTTTGAAAGTTGTTAGGTACATGTAATAAATAAAGGCGTCCTGAAGCCAGCAGTGACTTGCAATGCTTGTCTAGCTCATGTGAGACAGGCTTCCCCAGCCATCATTGGGGGTGAATAATGTTTTAACACTGAAACTGGGTACTGCTTTGAGTAGCCTTTCAGTCTTCTCTGAGATGTGACAGTGAGGACATAGCGTAGGGTGATCATAGCTTTCAGAATGACCCATCTAGAAGGTTCTAGAAAAAAAAATCTGTCTCTGCCATATTTATATAGGTCTGTTCGTCTGTGACGAGCTCTCCTCTCTCAGCCCTCTCTGGGCTTGGGGGCAGATGAGAAGAACAGGCTGCCCCAGCAGGGTAACCTTGTCTTTAAAAGGGCCCTCCCTTGGCTACAGCATCCTAGCTAGGCCTTCCACACCTGCAACGTTCTGCTCGCCTTCCCTCCTCTTCTGTTTTCAAATCCTTCCTTTAAACTCTGGCAACCAAAATTTAACCAGAATTTAGACACCATTTTGTTGTTCCACACCCACAGTCCACTTAGCCCTCCCCATTTTCACAGACACACACCCCCATTTGTTTCCTTTTCCCATGTTACCCCAGACTCGTTTCTCCTGGGGGAAGAGTAAGACAGTGTGGTGATTCTTAAGATTATGTTGAATAGAAACCCAGACTTTCAATTCCTTTATTACATTTGTTTATTTGTGTGCATGTGTGTGTCTAAGTCAGAGAATAACTTGAGGGCGGAGGGGTCAGGTCAATTCTCTCCTTTTACCATATAGGTCCAGGGGATGGACAATTGACAAATTGTCAGCAAGCCCTTTTGCACACTGAGCCCTCTGACTGGCTCCAAACTTTTCATTATAACAACTTGGAAAATACAGGAGAAAATTTTAACATCTTAGAAATGAATGGCCACATTTAGTTCTCTGAGACAGGGTTTCACCATGTAGTCTAGGCTGGCCTTGAATTTACAGTTCTCTCATTTCCCCCCTCTCTAGAGCTGAGACTATACAGCTCTGTGCCAGCACACACTGCCTGCATCAAGAGTTCTTGATGCCTGGGTGCCCTGCCTTCCCTGACACTCTGATCAGTCTCTCTCTGTTATCTGATTCACTTACAGCAACAAGCTTTGTAAGAACACACATTGTGCCTGTCCTATCAAATCATTAACAAGGAAATGACTGTGTTATGTTTCTCTCTCAATATAGAGACATCATTCACAATTCCAAAGAAGTGCTGAGCTTGTTGCAAGAAAAAAACCCCTCCTTTAAGCCAGTTCTTGCTGTTATTCAGGTAAGCCGTGAACATGGTACTCTTTTAGTATTTTAAGATACAGTTTAGCAAATGCTTATAAACAGAGCTAGACACATGTCCTGTCAGTGGCAAGCGCTGTTACGTGGTTTTCTTCTGCAGGGTTGCAGGTTAGACACACCCTGTTGGAGTCAGTTATCTTCCTGAGGTGTAGGTGACTCATTGAGGTCCGGAGGTAGGCACCATAAATCACAGGACACAGAATAGTTACTAACACACATGTACTTGTGTATGTTTATCCAATATGGCTGGCAAGTTTGTTCTTTCTTGACAAGTGGAAGACAAGTGGGTGATAGCAGGTGCACGTTAATGTTTGATAACCCCCGTGTCAAAAGCCAGGGCAGAGGACTTGGCATCCTGTGTTTGTCCTTTGGCTGCTGCCCTTTGGTCCTGAGCTATAGTTGGCACTGTGTTATTGGCATCCTTGTGTGGTGGCAGGTGCAGGGAAATAACAGGATGAGCCAGACCTGGAAGCAATTTGGCCCAGTAGCTGGCCTATTTCTGTGATGCTTGGCAGACTGGTCCAAGATCAGGACAGCAGCCTGTGTAGCCCATGGTGCCTTGGTTTGTGAGATCGTAGGACTGTGCTCATGTGACTGGAATCCTTCGGGAAGCTTCCGCATCCCCTTCTAGCAGGGGAGTTGGTTTGGGAACTTGGGTTCCTGGGAATCTGGTTACATGTTGCCATTCATCCTAAGTACAAACATCCAAATTCCTGTCTTTGGTGGTTCACACAGCATGATGCTGGCTATGTGGCCATGATGATGTCGTTCTTATATACCCCATGTCTTAGTTAATTTTCTATTGCTGTGACAAAACACCATGACCGACCATGGCAGCTTATAAAAGAAAGCATTTGGTTGGGGTATGGTTTCAGAGAGTTAGAGTTTATTACAGAGCAAAGACATGGAGATAAGAACTACTGGGAAATAACATCTTGATCCTCCACTAGGAGGCAGAGAGAGACACTGAAAATGATGCAAGTCTATTGAAACCTCAAGCCCACCCCCAGCAACAGCAACACACCTCCTCCAACAAGGCCACACCTTCTTTTTTTTTGGTTTTTTCAAGACAGGGTTTCTCTGTGTAGCCCTGGCTGTCCTGGAACTCACTCTGTAGACCAGGCTGGCCTCGAACTCAGAAATCCGCCTGTCTCTACCTCCCAAGTGCTGGGATTAAAGGCATGCGCCACCACTGCCCAGCTAAGGCCACACCTTCTAATCCTTCCCAAACAGTTCCACCAGCAGGGGACCAAGTATTCAAATATATAATCCTATTGGGACCATTCCCATTCAAACCACCATACCCTATAACAAGCAACCTATCATTTTTTAATGTTATAATTTGTTAGTTTAAGAAGTTTATATGTATATAACTCCAGCTGTTAGCCCAGTTTTCATAGGCAATAAATCTTTTCTGTAATTTTCTTATCATCTGTCTTAGTCAGGGTTTCTATTCCTGCACAAAACATCATGACGAAGAAGCAAGTTGGGGAGGAAAGGGTTTATTCAGCTTACACTTCTACATTGCTGTTCATCACCAAAGGAAGTCAGGACTGGAACTCACACAGGGCAGGAACTTGGAGGCAGGAGCTGACGCAGAGGCCATGGAGGGATGTTATTTACTGGCTTGCTTCCTCTGCCTTGCTCAGCTTGCTCTCCTATAGAACCCAAGCCTATCAGCCCAGGGATGGCCCCACCCACAATGCGCCCTCCTCCCTTGATCACTAATTGAGAAAATGTCTTACCGCTGAATCTCATGGAGGCATTTCCTCAACTGAAGCTCCTTCCTCTGTGATAACTCCAGCTTGTGTCAAGTTGACACACAAAACCAGCCAGTACACCATCTTTTTATTCAGGCCACTCATGTTCATTGTCTTCGCAAGTGTGATCTCTGTGTTGTGTTTGGTCCACATTGTCAAGGTATTTTCACACTGTGACGTTATCCCTTCTGCTCCTTTGCCCTTAGGCCGGTGATGACAACCTGATGCAGGATATGAACCAGAATTTGGCCAAGGAGGTGAGAGCTGGCGATTGTAGCAACTCATTAGAATTCCTAATGGTGTATTCTCTTGTGGTGACAGAGGATCTTATGTTCCCTTTCAGGCGGGTCTCGACATCACTCACATCTGCTTGCCTCCAGACAGCGGAGAGGATGAGGTACTGTTGGCCTACCTCATTTCCTTTCCTCATCGGGCCTAGGGCATCTTCTGGGGTGGGTGGTGGGCACAGGTCCAGCCTTCTCTTGTGACTGAGTTTCCATGGGGACGAGAACTCCCTTCCTGTTGGTACAAATGTGATGTAAAAGCTGCTGTCACCTTCTCCCTTGCAGCTGGTTTCTCCTGACAATAAGCTGGGACATTATGGTGACTGTAGCTGTTTATTCACAGTAGAAGCAGCAGGGTCTCATGAAAAACTTGTTGGGGTTGGGTTGTTGGTGTGTTGAAACCCAGCTCTGGCTTTACTCTGTCCTAGAAGCATCTACTTGGATCATTCCTTTGGCATCTCAGGGTCACCACCACATTATTGATGCAATGTAGGAACAGGACAGGGTCCTCTCTAGGATTAACACTCTGGGACTCCTTCATTGGTATTTTGGGGACAGCAGATAGAATCTCCATCCTGGGCCATGTGTCCTAGTTGTGCCTGCCAGCATCATTCCCCAGTGTGTCATGGTCCTGTGCTGGGGCATGAGCCTTTGGGGCTAACTTGCCTCTGGCCAGCTGTGGCAGGGAGGGTTAGGGATACGGTCAGAGTTAGAGTTAGGCTTCCTGAGATAGAAAACCTCAAGTCACAGGATCTGGATTGATAAAGTTTGTCCGTTTGCGGGGATGGGGGTGGGGAGATCAGACATGAACGCTGTTTGGAGATCAGCAGTCACTGGCTAGGAAAAGCATCCCAAAGTCAGGAGAGCTGCAGCACTTCCTTCCTGCTAGCATCTCTGTAGTGTACTGCCAAATCGAAGATGGTAGAATCTACCTGTCACAGCCACATCCTCACCAGGGTCAAAAGCCATTCTGCTAATAATGGGGGCTTGTTCAAAACAATTACCGCTAGATACAGAGACTATCAGATGGGGAGCGACACCCAGCAGATATCTAAAACTGCAAGTAGTACAGACCCTACAGCACTGTACGGCTTCTCTCCGGCTTAACTAAGATTGTTGATGCTCTCATGCTTTGGCACCAGTATTCAGTAAAAGAAAAGTTCTGTAAGCACTAACACTGTGATGCTACTGTGCTGATTAGGGAGCTCAAGTGACTCCTAAGTGACAAAGGAGGGGTCCCATACACAGGTGTAGATGTGCTAGACAAGGGGGCTGATTCATGTCTGGGTGTTTCTAGGTCTCACTGTGCTACTCAGTGAGGTGTACAGTTTCCAACTAATGAATTGTTTATTTCTGGAACTTTCCCTTCGGTGTTTCTTTCTTTCTTTCTTTTTTTTTGTAATATAGTTGATGAAGAGTAACTGAAACCTTGGAGGTGAAGTAGCCTGTAGTTCCCTGCAGGGCTGGGCAGAAAGGTTTTCATTTATAGAGGAGTAAAGCTATGCGTGAGATGAGGAGGGAGCAGCTTGGTGACAATAGATCAGAGACAGCTGCCACCCAGGCCAGCCTGTTCTCAGGGGATACTGTCTGTGTGTTCAGCCTGGGGCTGCCCCAAAGTTCAGGCATCTGGAGAAAGAAAACTTGACCAAAAGTTTGCTTTCAAACATATTTGGTTTTGCTTGGTTAGTGGGAACTAGCAATGGGTCCAGCCACTGATGAAATGGGAGTGTGCTCTTGTAGTCTGTCTTTCTGTGTCCTTAGGAGCTGTCATGAACTGAGTCTGGTCTAGGTCCTATGGGGAAAGGTAATTCTCTGCAGTACAGAGGTTACGGCCGGGTGAAGGTCTCCACTGCCCCTTTTCCCCAGCATCTCAGGTAAAGTTCATTGTCCCGACTAATAAGGAAAAGAATAAAGGCAGGCCTCCTGCATGCACTTCCCTCTAAGGAGGTTTTTTGCAAACCACAAATTTGCTCTGCTGCACCTGCGTTGTCTGACCACCCTGCAAAAAGAAGGAGGTGAAATGAAGTCTTCATGCCATTTAGATCATTTCTGAGGAAGAAGGGAAGCTAAATATTGGATAAGCAGTTAATATTGTATTTGCCAGTTATGGTGTGTACCAACCATGAAGGCACCAGCAGAGACAGAATCCAAAGAGGCAGGTCAGCCATTTCCAGGACACTCACTGTACACAGTCACATCTTCATTTCTTTAGACAGTTTCACTTGTGTAGCCCAGGCTAGCCATGAAAACACTATGAAGCTCAGTCTGGCTTTAAACTCATGATCCCCCTGCCTCAGCCTCCTAAGTGCCAAGATTATGGTTGCACACCCAACATACTTTTTTATAAGGATTTGTCCACTCCCACTCCTTTGGTGTAAGGGCTGAAATTTCAATGAGTGTGGAATTATTATGTTGAGCATCTTAATTTATTAAGCTTTTATATTCTCAGTTGTGTTTTGCTTTTATTAGTTCTTTCCCACTCTTGGTACAGATAAAACAAGAACCTTACTTTATCCTGAGCTCTGTGTCTCTTCTTCCTTTGACCTGCTTTGTTTTTCTTTACATTGCTGATCACTCCCAGAACTTGTATTATTACTGTAATTGGGGGGGGGGGGCTTGCTTCCCTATTAGCATATCATGTCTAACAAAGCAGTTTTGCTTACAGCTAGCTGGTAGGTCCCTTGCTTAGAACTTGTACAAAGCTGATGCTCGGAATTTATTTGTTTGTTTTATTTAAATATGTAGTGGCTGGGTATGTACACATGAGTGTTGTGTCTAGGGAGCTCAGAGGTACCTGATCCCCTGGAGCTTGTGAACCACCTGTCATAGATACTTGGGACAGAACTCTGGGTCCTCTAGAGGAGCAGCATGCTGAGCCATTTCTCCAGCTCCCAGCTTCATGAAATTTGTTTTAGTAGCAGAACATAAACTAGTTGTCAATCAAAGTCCTTTAAAAATACTTTGGTGAAGACGACAGGCCAGTGTAGCCAGAAATGCCAGTCTCTGCTATAAGCCTCAGGGGCTCTCTGATGGCTGTGTTGAGACCTCTGTGTTGTTTGCTACAAGCCTCTTAAGGCCTCTGGGGTTGTTGGAAGCTACAGAGGTGTTGCTACCTTCCAAATGAATTTCACCAGCTAGTCAGGAGGATGTTAGGTTAAATAAATCAGTAGGCAGCAAATGGCCTATAAAGGGAATTAAAGACAGCCCATCATGACATTCTAACCAGCCTTGTAGAATCTTTAACATGTTACTCCCCCCCCCCCCCCGCACCCAGGAACTTCAGTTCACAGATGCATGCATGAGACAAATATTCTTCCATACCAAATAGCATTGCCCTTCTGTACCAGATGCTAGTAATGACATAGATATTGTTGCCAAGCCGTACAATAAAGATGGCAGAGTGATACTTCACTTGCGTGGGATGCACATACAAGGGGTCTTTCCACTTCTGAGGCAGTGGTTTTTGTTGAGTGAAATGAATCAGTCTGAGTGAGTTTCTGTCCGAAGCCTTAGGAAAGTCTCCTGGCATGACACTTGGATCCAGTGAACCCGAGGGCTGTGACTGCTTGCACTCACTGTTGGGAAGCCTCTCTTGAGCATGTGATTTACCCGAAGGTTCCACTGGACCTGGCTGAGGTGCTTGGCTGCCTGCTTCCAGACCTTCATCATCAACACTGGAGTGTTTGACTTAAAATGGTCACTGGCAGGGAATTAATTGGCTTTTGTCTGCTAACCTGGAGTAACAGTGATGCTTTGGGTTGTTGTTGTTGTTGTTGTTTTCTGGCACGTGGCAGGACCCCAGGAACTAGGAAGCCACTGAAAGGTTTATTATTCATCCAGGTTTCTTTGGGGCTTCTCTAAGCATGCTGTCAAGAGGAAACAGAGTCTTGGCTGTACCTCACCCCGGAGCCTTCAAGAAGGCGTAAAAAGAAGCAGATACATTTTTAGGAATCTGTGTGTATGCGTGTAGACATGCACAGGTGGTTGTGTGCACATGTGGGTGCAGGTGCACATGCATACCATAGCCAGAAGACAACCTCAGGAGCCAGCCATTGTTTTCATTTGTGGTGCAGGGAGCTCACCCTGCAGGCTAGGCTAGCTGGTCAGGAAGTCCCAGAGATCTACATGTTCCCACTACCCCAGTACTATACACAGGATCACAGGTCTATACAACCAAGGCCAACCATTTTTTTTTTTTTAATGTAGGTTTTAGAGATTCAGCTAAAGTTATCAGTAAGCACACATGTTACCACTGTGCCATCTCTCTGGGTCTATGAAGAAATCCTTTTTCTCCCTCATCAACTTTTTTTGACTAGTTCTTACTTTCACAAAGCTAATGTTTTTTTCTGTTTAGATCATAGATGAAATCCTAAAGATTAATGAAGATCCCAGAGTGCACGGCCTTGCCCTTCAGATCTCTGAAGAGTCGTTAAGCAACAAGGTTCTCAATGCTTTGAAACCGGAAAAAGATGTGGATGGGTAAGAAAATACAAAAGGGAATAATCAGTACAAATCAATCTTATTGATAAGTAACTGTAGTGACTTTTTTTCTAAATTTCTATTTTTTTTTAACTCAGTAATTAGTTTAAAAAATCATTTTAAATAGCTTAGAAGGTAGCGAATTTTTAAAATTCTGTGAATGAAAGTCATGTATCTTGGAAAATACACATCTGTCTGGAGATAATCCTGCACTATCATATCTACTCAGCAAGCTCCTGTTTTTCTGACTGAGTCCTTGGCCAGGCATAATCTTCCCTGGGTAATTCTACCAAACAGTGAAAGAAAGACTGAGACCTGATTCCTCAGGAGCCCCGAAGCATCATCCTTTACTCCTAGACTGGTTGAGAAAAAAATAACAACACGTGCTTTTATTTATTTTTTTGTTTTTCTTTTGTTTTTCTAGACAGGGTTTCTCTGTGTAGCCCCGACTGTCCTGGAACTCACTCTGTAGACCAGGCTGGCCTCAAACTCAGAAATCCGCCTGCCTCTACCTCCCCAGTGCTGGGATTAAAGGCGTGTGCCACCACTGCCCGGCTAACACATGCTTTTATTAATAATAGGAGTTTCTAATTAAATTTTGAGGTGGAGGCAAGCATTGTGACCACTGGGTATTTTGTGGAATGCCATGGTAAGATTTAAGTATCAGGATAGTGAATGCCATCAACCTACACTGGGGGAAGAGTGCGTTTCCTAGAGAGTAAAAGCTCCATTTTCTTATATAGAAGCATAGGAAATAATTTGTCACGTAGATTGTGAACAGATTTATAAAGTTAGACTTCTGTCTAGTGTACCCTTCAGCAGCTGGGTTGAAAGCTTGGTAATTCACTGGACACTGGCTTTTTGTCCTCCATCCTTTCTTTCTTACAAGGGCTAGTCAGACTCAAAAGAGAGTTAGAAGGTTTTGTAAGGGCTGGGCTGTAATTCAGTGGGAGGGTGTGTGCATAGGTAAGGTACTTGAGTTCTCGGGGGTATAGATGTGTACGGATGGATAGATTGGATGGTTGGATGGATGATAAAACCTCCAGTTCTATAGCAGAGTAATCATAAAGGAGGAAGATGTGTTAGTGGATCAGGAAGCCCTGAAGTGGGTGGGTATAGTTTCAGACATTTCATACGAGGAGAGAATGATAGAGACCTCCTGAGTGTCTTCATTCTGTTACTACAGAATGAAGTAGAGAATATCATCTTGTAAGTTCTTGTTCTAGACTTGAGTGTCAGAAAGCGCACAGAAGCCACTGAATAGCAAGTGTGTGGTTTCTTGCTGTTCTTCCTTCATTTCCCAAGGAAATAAATTCTGAAGCCAAGTGGAAGTTGACCTGAGAGTCTCTGGATGGATAGACTCAATCCTGAGGTCTGAAAGTGGACAGCTGATGGCGGGGACTGTGGCAGCTATTGAAGGTGTTTCCGAAGCGGGAAAGTGTAGCCCTGTGTGGCCTTGTGCTGGGTCCTAGGGAGTTTCCTGCATCTTCCCATTTCCTGCTCCCTCTTCAGTCATGACTTGCTCTTGTATATCACCTCTGGATGATTTGTGACTCACCCGTTCTCTTCCTTTCAAATTCAGGGTGACCGATGTCAATCTGGGGAAGCTGGTGCGTGGTGATGCTCCGGAGTGTTTTGTTTCACCCTTGGCCAGAGCTGCAGTAGAACTTGTTGAGAAATCAGGTCTGGAATGATCAATTCTGTTTACTGGGGGTTTTGCTTTGTTTTGTTTTTCAATAAGAATTTGTTGCTGGAAGATTCTAAACAAAACATAGAAGAGAAACACTATTTTCTACTTGTTGCTATTTAAATAATTTTTTTTTAAATAATAACTTGCTTCTGGAAAATTCTAATTGATGTCATGAAGTGCTATCTAATGTTGGCTTTATTTCTCTCCATTTTTAATTTGGATGTAAATAGGCTAACTGAAAGCATTTTCTAGTAAGATTTCATATAAAAGAGATGGCTACAAATGAACACTAGCGTTTTAAACAATGGGAGAATGCCCATCTCTCAGCTCAAAATAACCACAGTGAAAATGTCTCCTGGTTTAGCAAGTCTATTACTTAGGTACAGGTAAGTCTCACAGTTAAAACTGGCTTGATCGAGCAGGTGGATTCTGCATGGAAAGATTCCAGGTGAGACTTATTAACAAGTGGGTCTGTTTGGGTAGGCAGCGCTATTTAATTTCTTACATTCTTTTCTTGACCTCACATTCCTGTGCCAGGAAAATCGACACAAATGATTCATCTTTTTTAATTATTGAATTTAACTAATAATTACTGTGTGTACTGGCTGGTTTTATGTGTCAACTTGACACAAGTTAGAGTCATCAGAGAGGAAGGAGCCTCAGTTGAGAAAATGCTTCCATGAGATCCAGCTGTAAGGCACTTATTAATTAGTAATCAATGGGGAAGGACCCAGCTCATGATGGATGCTGCCCTCCCTGGGCTGGTGGTCCTGGGTTCAATAAAAAAGCAGGCTGAACAAAACCATGGGAAACAAGCCAGTAAGCAGCACCCCCTCCATGGCCTCTGTATCAGCTTCTGCCTCCAGGTTCCAGCCCTGCTTGAGTTCCTGTCTTGACTTCCTCCAATGGTAGACTATGATCTGAAAGTGTAAACCAAATAAACCCTTTCCTTCCAACTTGCTTTTTGGTCACGGTGTTTTGTCACGGCAATAGAAACCTAACTAAGACACTGTGAGATAGATCATGTATTTGACAGCTCAGCTAAGACACTGTGAGATCACTCATGTATTTAATGACTTATCTAAGACTGTGGGATAGCAGCTTAACTAAGACATGTATTTTATGGCTTCCTAACTTGAGAACCCAGAAGAAGCTCAACTTTTCTTGGCCCCAATTTTCAGAGAAAAGAAGCAGGTGCCCCTACCCTACCCTCAAACATTCAACAGTCAAAGTTCCAAAGATCTATAGTGAAGTTCTATTAGAAGACGAACTTTCAAGATGAACCTTTTAGTCAGCAGACACTAAGACAAGGTCTGTGAGGTGGCCCGATGTGTCCTGTCCTGCAGGGCTTTCCAGAAACTCCTAGAGGCAAATTATAGCTGGTACTATATTTGTAAGGAGCTGTAGAAATAGAAGGAGCCATAAGACTCAGAAACAAGGGGGTGAGAGGAGAATCTGGTCAGCTACGGCCTTCTTTCCAAGTGCGTGGTCAGCGCTGTGCTGTGGAGACAGCCGAGTTCTGTGTGTTTATTTTTCCTTCAGCTACTTTTACTATTTTTTAATGCTTATTCTGTTTTGTTCAAATCCACCTCTTATTCTGCTCCAACTCCTCTCAGACCCTCCACCCTTCAATCTTCCTTCCAATTTCATGTTCTTTAAGAAAAGAACCTACTGGGTACAATTAGTGTTAACCCAAATGCACATGGGCTGTCCACTGGCGCATGGACCAGGGACCCCACTCCTGAAGACTACGGACTTCTCTATTCTGGTAGCTATCAACTACCTGTGGCTTTTTAGCTAAAGGAGGGGAGGGCCTTGTAAGACCCTGTCCATGCTGAAATGTTGAGTAGATTGGTCCTGTGCTGGCAACCACAGCTCTTAAGAGCTCCTGGGTGAAGTTGTTGTCACCTCCAGAAGGCACTGCTTTGCAGCAATTCTTCCTGACCTCTGTTTCTTATCATACCCCCACGTTCTCTTCTGAGGCGTTCGCCAGGAAAAGCCACGTAGACAATGTTCTTTCAGTTAAAGCTACCTGGGAGGAAGTTTTCAGTGGTATGAATTTTAATACTGACTTTTTTTTTGGTCAGTAGGGATCACCTTGGATGGAAAGAAGGTCTTGGTCCTAGGGGCTCACGGGCCCCTGGAAGCTGCCCTGCAATGTCTGTTCCAGAGAAAAGGATCCATGACAATGAGCTCCCCATGGGCAATGCCTCATCTTCAAGACAAGGTGGGTCTCCTGTGGGACTCTACGACTTTGAAATCCTATATTAGAGAAGAGGAAGGGCTGGGGATGTGTAAAGTGAGCACTGAACAGGAAGTTAGAGGTAAAAGACAGAGGTAGATCTTAAGGGAGGAAGATAGTAAAAAGCAAAGCCTATGATGGTGGCTCATTTTTGCAGCCCCAGCATTTGGAAACCTGAGATAGTAGTTCAAGGCCAGCCTGGACTATAGGCAAGACGGTATCTTAAAAATAAAACAAAGTAACAAGGAGCAGTTATTGATGTGGTAGAAAACAAATGTCTTAATGTTCTTTCAGTTAAAGCTATCTGGGAGGAAGTTTTCTGTGGCATGAATTTTAATAATTAAGTTTTCATTGGTTGGTCGGGATCACCAAGGGATCTTTAAGAAAGCCCAAAGTTGGTTCTTGGAAAAGATAGAAGACAGACACACAGCTAGCCGACACAAGACATGAAGAACACCAGCCGTAATAAGAAAGAAAAAACCCAGCTACTTGTCTCATTTCTGTTACTGAAACAAATCTGCTGACAAAAAGCAACCTAGAGAAGAGAGGGTTTGCTTGACTCATAATTCAGGTTGCAGTCCATCACTGTGGGGGAGTCGAGGCAGGGGCATGACACATGATATGCACAGTCAAGAGCAGCGAGAATAAAGCTTGGATCCTTGCTGGCTAGCTTTCTCTTCTTACTCTGTTCTGGACTCCCTTCTTCCCCTCTGCCTAGGGAATGGAGCCACCTATGATGGGCTGGGTCTTCATACACTAAGACTTCATTAAAAAGCCATGAAAAGATCGTCACAAATTAGGGGTAGTTACAGCAAACATTTAGTTAGTGGTTCCTGTCTCACAAAAGACTTAGAAATCAATAAGACATTAACAATCTATAGAAAAATGGCAGATGACCGTTTATAGGCATGTGATGAAAGCTGCCTAGCTCCTTATGATTTATGCTCACCAGCCATGCTAGCAATAAGTATTGATATTGACAAATTTGTGTGAACATGAGAGCTGGCATGTTGCCATAAAGACTTCAAAGTGAAATAAGCTTTACAAAAAGTCCTTTAATAGGCTTTAAGGTACTTTTTTGACCCTGACATTTTCTAGTCTGAAAATGTCATAGACAGATTCTTGGACATACAAACAAGAAGTCATAGTCAAGGATTTGGGGAGATAGCTTAATAGTTAACAGTCACATGGTGTGCACATGGCCCTAGAGCAGCGTGCTTACTATTCAAAATAGAAAATCTGGAAGTGTGTGCTGGGGCAAGATGAGAAAGGAGGGGGTTCCTTTTCCTTTTAATAATAAACTTACTCTTGTTTCATTTTTCTGCCTTAAAAGCTCAGCTCCAAGGTTGGAGAGATGGCTCAGTGGTAGTACCAACTGCTGAGCATGCATGAGGGGCTAAGTTCCAAACTTCAGGACCCACTTAAAAACCTGGGCATCGTCCCATGCGCCTACCACCCCAGTGCTATGGCGGCAGAAACAAGAGGGTCCTGCAGCTACCAGCCCAGCTTCATATAGAGACCCTGTCTGAGGGGAATAAGGAAGAGAGTGACTGAGTGGGACAGCTATCCAGTGTTCCCCTCTGGCTCCAAGTGTGCATAACTGTGTGCTTGAGCCTGCGCGCACATGTGCGCACGCACACACGTACACACACGCGCGCACACACACACATGCAACACTCATCTTAGAGTAAGGAATGGGGTAACAGCTTCGTGGGAGTTTCTGTCGACCTTCACATGACGCTGAGAATGGAGGACAGGAGTGAAAACCATTCACCCTTCAGCTTGGGAGGGAGGACTGGATGCGGTGTTTTCCTTGCCCCTCTGAGGGCTTCTCCCCTCCTCTTGTTTTCCATCTCTATCTCTATTCCTCCCAGAGTCAGTCGGGAACTCAACCCCAGTGGGATCATTGCTGAGTTGCATCCTTCCCGAGGTGCATGATGGCCACTGGAGACAGTCAAGTCAATGGACAGCACTTAGCAGACTACCTGGCTTGTAATTAGGACTCAGAGGATTGGAACAATCTATCTTTTAATTCCCTATCTTCTTTCCTGTCTCCTTCCTCAATTTAGAGAGTTCCTTGTGTAGTACGTCTAATATTTAATGTTTATGTTTTTTACTTGTACGTCCTGAAGAAAAATGCTAAGTGTTTTTTTTTTTTTTCATAATTTTATCTATGTCCAGTTGGGTGAACTTTAATGAAATATCTATTATAAAGGAGAATAAGGGAGAGATGTAGCTCAGTTGGTAGAGAGCCAGCCTTAGCATGTGCAAAGCCCTGGATTCAGTCCCCAGCATGCCATGCCTTGTGGGGCCTGCCTGCTTGCCATTCTGATGCTCTGGAGGTAGGGGCAGGAAGGTCAGACTTCAAGATCAGCTAGAGAACCTATCTCAAATTAAAGAAATCAAACACTGCTATTCTTGATACTCATGAATGACCATTCTATAGTATAAAATTCAAGCAAAAAGGTAGCTAACCAACCCTTAAACCAATGTGATTGTCAGCTTAGCCAAGTTCGTTCCCTGGCTGAGTCCCGCATCTAAACATTTGGGGTCAGAGTTGACTGCCTTCAATTAGAACGGGATGAAGAAGGAACTTGGTCAGGCACTGTGACCATGACTGTAACCCCGGTCAGTACTCAGGAGGCTGAGTCAGGAAGACTGGTTCAAAGTTAGCCTTGGTTACAGATATGAGCTAGGAGGAATTATTTATTTATACATTTTGATTGAGACTTTAACGTTATTAGAGCATATATATTCAGAGAGAAGCATGTGTTTCTTTTTATTTTTTGAGTTTTTTGCCTGAGTGTATGTGTGCTCCATGCACGTGGTGCCGCAGAGGCCAGAAGAGGGCGTTGGATCCTCTAGGACTGGAGTTACTGATAGCTGTGGATCTCTGTGTGGGTGCTGGGACTCTGGAACCCAGGACCTTTGGGAAAGTAGCCAGCGCTCTTAACTGCTGAGCTATCCTTTCAGCGCCAAGCATTTGGGTTCTGTTTTGTTTTAGATTGATTGATTGATTTATTTATTTATTTATTTATTTATTTATTTATTTATTTATTTTATGTATATGAGCACACTTGTAACATCTTCAGATACAGCAGAAGAGGGCATCAGATCCCATTACAGATGGTTGTGAGCCACCATGTGGCTGCTGGGAATTGAACTCAGGACCTCTGGAAGGCAGTCAGTGCTCTTAACCACTGAGCCACCTCTCCAGCTTGTTTCTTTATCTTAAAAATTTGATTTAAAATCAGGTTCAGCACTACTGGTCTGTTTTCTTTCTTTCTTTCTTTCTTTCTTTCTTTCTTTCTTTCTTTCTTTCTTTCTTTCTTTTTTTTTTTTTTTTTTTTTTGGTTTTTCAAGACAGGGTTTCTCTGTGTAGCCCTGGCTGTCCTGGAACTCACTTTGTAGACCAGGCTGGCCTCGAACTCAGAAATCCACCTGCCTCTGCCTCCCAAGTGCTGTGGTCTGTTTTCTTAATCTGGACACTCAGTTTGTATTATCCTCATATCTCTCCATATCTGAGATACTTTGTAAAGCTTTTCAATTTTAAAAAAGAGCAGTGAGTGATCCCATTAAGTACAACAGCTACAGCAGAATCTTGATTGGCAGCTCTAGCTCACTGTCAGTTCCTGGGATCAGTGGGGCCTGATGATACTCAGTGGGAAATCCCACAACAAGCTATTCATGAGTTAGAGATGGCACCATCCTGAGGAGCCCAATGAACTCCTGAGCCTCCTGTTCTCTCCTTTTGCACCCCACCCAAGGTGAATTATCTCTGCCTGGCATAGCTACACACTGTGAGCCTACCCACCTGTTTGTCACTCAGTGGCTCTGCTGGGCCATCA
Organism: Uromys caudimaculatus; assembly: GCA_028551405.1. Lineage (NCBI taxonomy): Eukaryota > Metazoa > Chordata > Mammalia > Rodentia > Muridae > Uromys > Uromys caudimaculatus. The sequence goes on along the minus strand of CM052717.1, from coordinate 26,393,616 downwards.
GATCTAGTGTGGCAATGTGATAGCTAACTATTGCTTTAGTTGATAAAGACCCCAAGACATGAGTGGTAAAGCTGGTGATTTGGATCTGGCAGAGAAGCCAAACGAGAAACTCTAAACAGTTTTCTTTGTGTGAAAAAGTCCAAGTTATGCGTGTGTCTGTATACTCATGAATGATATAAATGGAATTAGTATAATCTGGCTTCTGGCATGTGCCAAGGATCTGCTGGCATCCAATGGGGACTGCTATATGTTGAATGACATCTAAAAATACATATTACTTGTGCTAAGGGATAGGGAGATTAGAGAGCTCTACATGGAGCGCAGATCTTCACCCACAGCTGGAATGGCGGCTCCGCAGATGGTTCTACCTGTTGCCTTGTTTGCTGCCTTTTAAGACAGGAATGTACTCTTAGACGCTCGTGAAAGAAATCTGGTTTTAGTAGTCGCCACACGGGGGCAGCCTACTCAAGAAAATTCAAGAACAATTGGCTTGACTCACCCTGCCCCTCCCTCTTGCAGAGCCGCAAACCTTGTGCCTGCTTAGCTAGGCTATCACTGAGTTACAGCCCCTATTTTGCATGCTAAGACCTAGAATTTCTGGCTCGGAAGCAGTTCTGGAAGAGGAAAATAAGCCTAGCCCTGTGCTGGACAGTCGCAGCAGCTAGAGAAGATGCCTTCACCACAGTTCAGTGTTTTCACAGCTGTCCGGAGACTTTGGCTGCTTGTATCCGTATTTTTGAAAAACAAAGACTTTTTTTTTAAGTACTTTTTTATTATGAAAGCAAATCGCATAGACACTTCTGTGGAGTGAAGCTCATCCTGACTCTGAGGAGGAATCCACAGCAGTGGTTTTTCTGGAGAATCTGGAGACAGTGAACATTCCTGTTTCCACATATCTGAGAAGCTTCTGTTTAATAATTGCTATGCATTTTCCTCCTTATTCCTTCACATTAAGGCAGAATCATCTTGAATCCAAAACACTTGATTTTAGCCTAGAGGCTGGGAAATGAAAGATCATGAATTTTTGACTTTAACTCTTTTGCATGTGTGTTGATGTGTTCCTGTATATGGGCGGCTGTGTGTGCCGATGCGTGTGCAGACTACAGTACAGCCTTAGGTGTTACCCTTACAGGCCATCTGCCCTATGAGATGGGGTCTGTCACTGACCTAGAGTTCACCAAATAATCTGTGCTGGCTGACCACTGAGCTCCGGGAGGGTCTGTCTGTCTTCACCTCCTCGGTGTGGGATTACAAGCACACACCACCTTGCCAGACTCAAGTACTCAAATGTATGAGCCTATGGGAGCCATTTTCATTCAAACCACCACAGAGAGCTAAGCAGAAGCTCTTGAACCTGAAAAACTAGAAACCAACTCAACCTATCTCCAATCTCGGGCGTTTTGTTACAGTAACTGCAAATGAACTGATAGGCACACTGATTATATAGGGAAGGTGAGCAGGAAGAACTGAGGTCTGACATCTTGAAGCCCTACAGAGAACAGAATGGACCTGCATTCCGTGGGCATGTATCCTTATGCCCACTGGAAAGATAAAGCCATGCATCCAAGTTCCACACTTCCAGGTGCTTTGAGCATTCCATAGATATTGAGCAACAGAGGGGAGGTTAGGGAATGTCGCCCACATTCCTCATGTGCTAATGAGCGTAGACCCAGGACGTGGCCATGTGCATCTGAGTAGGGCTGAGAAACTCCCTTCACCCCCACCCCACCTTTTCTCCACACTTGGCAGCAGAGTGATGGATCAGACAGAGAAGCCATGTGTGGTGTTTGCATGTGTGTTACATGTGTGTAATCCTATTGTTGGGATTTGCCTTGACTGGCCCCCTTTCCCACTGAGGGTTTCACCTTGGTACTCAACCCCATCTGGAGCAAGAAATGCTTTGGCCTGGGTACTTCTGCATCAAGCGGAACCCTGTCCTTGGAAGAGAGAAATCGTTGGGCATTGCAGAGCTCTGTCCCCTTGAGAGTCCCACTGACGTCGTCGTTAGAGCAGAGCTAGAAGTAGCAACTGGAATAGCCTCCAGCTGGATTGAGTCCACTGGCTCCCAGCTGCATTCGGGAGAAATGCTTCGGAAATCAGAGATGGGTTTGAATTCATTTTTCTCTGAGAGTCTCATTTCTCCTCATTTCACAGAGATGTTTAAAAAACAAACAAACAGTATTTATAGAAAAAAGAAAAACATGGGTCTTTCACATTTGAAGACTCAAACTCTTATGTCTGAGATTTTGGAGCCAAACTATATTATCACATAGTTTAAATTTAGTGCACAGTATGCCTATTAAAAGGACTTAAAAGTGAGCCAGAAATTTCTAAATGTATTGTGTTGTGTGTGTATGTGTGTGGATGAGAAAGGGTAGGGATAGATAGCGCTGGGACCTCCCAGCTGTCCAAGTGGACTGGGTCACTGAATTATACAGACTGATCTTTTCACATGTAGGGCAACACTGTCAGTGACTAAGGTCAGTATGCCGGGCGCTTTTAGTTGAGTGATGGTCACAGCCATGCACTGTCCTTTGCTTGGATTGTCTTCAGTGATTTCAAGGCTCATACCCTTTTGGACAGGACTAGCATGCCCACCGTGAGGAAACCGAGACTCAGAAGAGACTTCTCCAGATCGTAACAGTTAAGAGCAGATGTGTGGGGCTGGCAGGATGGCTCCACAGGTTAAGAGCCTGAGGACCCAGGTTCAGGTCCCCTCACCCTACACTCTCCTGGCCTCCACAGGATGCATGCATGCATGTGGTATGCATAAACTCACGCAAGCACATGTACAGACTCATAAATAAATAAACAGATTTTTGGGGGAAGAGAAACGCTGCCGTATATAGCCCCTCTGTGCCTGTAGCATTTATGACAGATGTTCCTGTGAATTCAATCTCTGAACCCAAAATGCTGCCCAACTCAGCCACCAGGGCCCAAGCCAATGGCCTCGGGTTGAGCTTACTATTTTATCATTTCAACTCTTTTGGAGGGGCAGGAAGGGGGGGGGGGGGGCTTGAGACAGGGTTTCTCTGTGTAGCCCTGGCTGTCCTAGAACTTGTTTTGTAGACCAGGCTGGCCTCAAATTTACAGAGATCCACCTGCCTCTACCTCCCAAGTGCTGGGATTAAAGGCGTGCGCCGTCACTGCCCCTGCACCCAACACCCCTCGGTCCAACTCGTTGTGATTCCACAGAGACAACCTTGTAAGATACGCAGTCTGAAGTAGCCTGAATGTAACTCCTTCCCTAGGCTTTGGACTTGCCAGAGCTTCCAGGCTCCCTATTAGTAATCAGTGGTATGTGTCCTTTGAAGGGGTGGAGATGGCACCCAGTCAGGGGTGCTGACATGGTGCCTGTGATATGCAGAAGGGGCACCCTATAACTTCATGCTAAGTGAATGTCCGGCTTCTCAGGAGCGTGTGTATTGGTGGACCCCTGGGATAGTGGCCACTAAAGTGTCTTTAACAAAGTGCATTCATTCAGATGTTGGCATCCATACTTGTCACCCTGTCTTCTGCCCAATCACGTGACTTGTCAACACCAAAGAAGGAGCTGATTGGATTTTTTGTTTTTTAAGCCAATATATCAGCCTGTGTTGAGGAAGGGATTCATGAGAGCATACTGAAGTGAGTAAGCATGAGGTCAGGTGGAACCGTGTAAATTAACAGATTGATCAGCCTCAGCTGGTTCAGAATGTAAGCCGAGACACTGAAATGTGGGCGGGATTGCCATAGTGATCTGATAAGGAATTCATGGGGGAAATGTAATGAAACCAGGACCCATCTCTGCTTTACAGTCACCCCCACTCAAAAGCCCTCCCTATAGCCTATAGGTAAGTTGTTCTGACTTCCGTCTTGGTGGGTGGTGCTGCAGATGGTTGAACATGGAACGCGTTCTTCTCAGATGTAACATTAGAAATGGTGTCATAACAATTCGCTGGCTTCGGAATGCAGTTTTAACAAATCAGGAGTGGAGATGTGTTGCTAGCATTGTCTCCTTCTCTGTGGGATATCTGGATGGGGACCGAGATGTTTCTCCAGGCGGTGGTTTTGGTTCAGCTTTCAGACAGCCCGTGTCACTTTGCAGCCACCTGTGGCCAACCTTAGTCACACCCTGTGTCATCAGAATCCACTGTGGAAGTGAGGCATACACAGCAGAGCAGAGTCCCCACATCAGTCCTGCTGGACTCTGAGCCTGTGTTCTGCAGAAAACAGGCTGGGGGTGTCACCTTCGGTCCACTGGCACGCGATTTGTATTTCCCTTCTCCAATGCAAATGGTTTCTGAGGACAAAGTGAGAAGTTTAAGGATGCTCGTGTACATAATCTGACACACACACCATCTGTTTGTATGGAGGGTCCATTTCCTAGTCTCTTCTGCATGCGTGTAAGTCACTAGAAACCAGGTATTAGGCCCGCCACGGGGCCTGGATCCTGACCATTGCTGGTAAGCAGAGTCTAGGCCCAAGTCCAGGTGCTGTGACTCTACCTGCCCTGAGTCTGGATTCCTCACCTCTCAGGGGAAGCAGCTAAGGCTCAGAGAGTTCCTCCAAGAGAGCAGATGCAGAAATCTGATCTGCAGATATGTGGTGGAGGCTGGAAACTGGAAAGGATAAATGGCAGGAGATGCAGAGCCTCAACCCCCATGGCCCCGGCTGGCCGTGTACCTGAGCTCGAGCCTGTGGTGTGCATGAAGACTGTGATCTGCATGAAGGTGCAGCTGAGGTCCACCCTGCTCTGAAGAGCCTTCACCACAGCACATTCTCTCTCCTTTTCCTTCTTCCTCTCCCTCTCCCTCTCCCTCCCTCTCTCCTCTCTTTTCTCTGTCCCTCCCCCTCCCTTTCCCCCCTCAGTCTCTCTCTCTCTCTCTCTCTCTTTCTCTCTCTCTCTTCCCCCCCACCCCTTCCCCCTCTTTCTACTTCCCTTTCCCTTCTCAGCACGACATTTTTTTTTCTCAAGAGTTGAAGAAAATAATTATTCTTATGATCTCTGAAAGTATATCTATTACTGAATTTGTGGCTGTTTTCTTTCTTTGTTTGAATCCTCTCGCCTGGCTTTTAGGGCATTTGTGGTTGTGGCGGTGGTAGTATATGTGTTCGTGTGTGTGTGTGTGTGTGTGTGTGTGTGTGTGTGTGTGTGTTTAGATATATACTCATGTTTCCCAGGCTGGCCCCAAACTTGCTTTATAGCAGCAGTTCTCCACCTGTGGTTCATGACCCCTTTGAGGTTCAAATGACCCTTTCACAGCGGTCATCTAAGACCATCTGCATATCAGATATTTTTGACTCATAGCAGTAGAAATACAGTTATGAGTAGCAACGAAAATAATTTTATGGTTGGGGGTCACCACAACATAAGGAATTCTATTGAGGGGTCACAGCATTAAAAGGGTCGAGAACCACCACTCTATAGCCAAGGGTGACCTCAAGCTTCTGATCCTCCTGCCTTTACACCCCGTATTTAGGGGTTAGAGGTGTGTGCTACCATGCCTGATTTTATGGAACCTGGGTTCCCTGTATGCAAGACAAGCACAAGAGCAACTGAACTACACCCCCAGCTCTGTCTTAACTTTTGGATATATGACACTCACTTCAAAGTGGATTAACTATCTTTTCTAGCATTTTTGGACATAACTGAATAGCTTAGCTATGCAATAGAATCATGAAGTAAGAGTTGAATTTGGGAACACTTAGGAAAAGGTAGGTTGTTTATTATCCTTTGGGAGATATTGCTAGGTATGTCATAATCCCCTCTTGTCTGTTTGGCTCACAGTCGTTCTGTTTTATGCAATAAGTCTTTAAGATTTTAGAAGCCAGTAATGTGTTTTACTGATCACAAGAGAGCATAGACAACAGAAATACACTCAGTTCCTGAAAGGAAAAAGATTCTTGCAGCATGAGATCACTGGGTGGGCATGGAGAGGGACGAATAGCTGTTGCTCAGTCTCCATCCTCTGTCTTGCTGAAGCCTGACATCTGAATGGAACCTCTTGCTCACTGATGCCCTGATATCTGAATGGAACCCTCTTGCACACTGACACTTTTAAGTCGTTACAGTTCGCTTCAGGTTTCTCGTTTTACTATTGCAGGAAAACATGGCCGCTGGCTCACTGACACTTATGGTGCTTGCTCAGCCAGTTTCAGATGAGATCAGACACGTTCAGGGTGGAATGGCACCCGACTCAGCTAATTTCAGATACTAGGCATTCTAAGTTTTAAAGTTTTATGAATAGAAAGGGACTCTGCTGATGAAAAATTGCACCACAGTGAATTCCCCATATGTTGCCTGCAAGTGAGAAGAAGCGTGTGCCAGGTGTGGTTGCCATGGTAAAATTACCCATCAGTTCCTTGTTGCCAGGAATGTATTTTTGGTTTTTTTTTTTTTTTTGGTTTTTTGAGACAAGGTTTCTCTGTGTAGCCCTGGCTGTCCTGGAACTCACTCTGTAGACCAGGCTGGCCCCAAACTCAGAAATTCACCTGCCTCTCCCTCCCAAGTACTGGGATTAAAGGCATGCGCCACCACTGCCCGGCTATTTTTGGCTTATAATCTCTGTAACTACTAGGGATGGTGCACACTTCAACCACACCCCTTTCTCTTACTCTGCAAGGCCACACCCCTTTTTCCTAAATCCATCCTGTGCCACACCCTCTACATTTTCCCATCCTTGTTCCTCTCTCACTAATTAGCACCAGTGACCCACCCCCACCCCCCAAATCTTACTCAGCCTTCTAGTTCTACCTTTGCTCTATATAGAGGTGGGTCCTGCATTTTCCACAGCTCCCTGGCGAGTCTCAGTCCCTTCAGATGTCTGGTATCACATGATCCTCTTCCCTCCTTCTGCTCCTCTTAATCCTGAGAAATCTTCCTAAAACTAATCTCGGACAGCACAGACCTGTCTGACCAGTTTCTGTTACATTTTCTACGCAACAGTGAAACATTTTAGAATTATACCTTATGTGGAAAAGGAGCACGTTGCAATACTTTGAAATCCCTGGCTTGTTGCTCATTGAGATTAGGGAACAATCAATGAGTATTCATAGAAATTTCAAAATTATTATTTTAAAGCGTGAAAGTTGACAAGGAGGCTCAGGTTACAGATCTGAAAGCAATAACCAACTTCTTGTCTCTTGTTCTCTTCTCTATCGTGAGGAAATGGAGCCAAATGGTCCATCAACAGGCGAATGGATAATGAAAATCTGGTGTACACACATACACTCACACACACACACACACACACACACACACACGGGGGGGGGGGGGGAGAGAGAGAGAGAGGAGAGACAGAGAAGAGGATGATTCCATTTCTAGATTCAAAGAAAAATGAAATCACAAAATTTGCAGGAAAATGGATAGATTTAGAATATATAAAATTATTTGAGGTCATCCCATCTCAGAAAGAAAAAAAAAAACCCACATTTTCTCTCATGCTAATTCTAGCCTAGAATGTATACATGTATGTGTGTAAACAAATGTATGTGAGGAGATAGTGTAACACTTTAGGAGAAGAAGAAAGGGTAACTTAAAAAAAAAAGAAATGCATACTAGTGAATTCACATATTCAATAGACTTTGTGTATCCAAATCCCTGTCCGTTGTTGAGAAGACATCAACAAATTTAGAAATATTAATGTTTTCTAAAATAAAAGTGACACTTTTTTTTTGGTTTTTCGAGACAGGGTTTCTCTGTGTAGTCCTGGCTGTCCTGGAACTCACTCTGTAGACCAGGCTGGCCCCAAACTCAGAAATCCACCTGCCTCTGCCTCCCAAGTGCTGGGATTAAAGGCATGCACCACACTGCCAGGCTAAAGTGACACTTTCTAAAAACCAAATGTGGAGTTCTTTTTAGGATGGTGCCTCTCACGGGTGCTTCTTGTCTCCTTATAATGGAGAATCTATAATGGATCCTTACAGGATCCTGATGCGCCCCCTTTTCGCTAGAAGTTAAAAGATCAAGTCAGAGGCCATATACGTTTGGCTGGTTCTCCCTGTCCCCTTGGTGTGTGTGACAGTTGGTGGCTGCCACAGGTGTTGACTGGACACCAGTGTCTATCCAAACATTAAATAGTGGTAGATCTTACATTCCAAATATCGGAGGAAAGAAGTCACTACTGAATGCCTATTGTTTCTGTCTCCTATCTCGGTAGTTTGCCCTATGTCTCCCCAGCCTGAAGAGGCTAGGTCTGACCTGTACACTCAGGGACAGGATTCTTACCTTCACACCCCCGGCTGCCTTAAAAAATGAAATGAGAGAGGCTTTTTAATGAAGAACCCTAAATTTCATTTAGTCACACTATTAGTATAATTTCAAAAGTATATCTTTGCTGGGGGAAGCAGTTAACTTTTAAATAGCACAGTTCTTCTTTTAAAAAAAAAAAAAAAAAACCTTCCAACTTAAAAAAGTTACACTTCTCTTCACTTATTGGTGGTGCCGTGGTGGGGGGCTAGGGATAGGAAGAAATGGTACACATGCCCCATCATGTGTGTGGAGGTCAGAAAACAACTTGCAGGAGTCAGTTCTCTCATAACACCATGTGGACACCTGGGACTGAACGCACGCAGATCTTTGGGCTTGGTGGCAGGAGCAGTTACCCATTGAGCCATCTTGTCAGCCCGTCAACTGTTTGGGGCTTTTGTTGTTTGGGTTTGGGGTTCTTTGTTTTGTTTTGTTGCGGGGAAGGTTAGGGGAGGGGGCGGCTTGTTTAGTTTAGTTTTATTTGTTCCCACTTCAATCTCTCAAACCCAAGACCCACATTTATTCGCCTTCAAAACACATTGCTAGAAAGAACTAATGTGTCCCTTCTAGCCCAGTGATGGGGCTGTGCTTGCTATAGTCCTGTCTTTAAATGCATTGCATCTGCTAAATAAGAAAAGACCAAGTCCTCATGGAACTTTCCAGATCACATCTGCCTTCTTCCCTCCATATTTGATGCTCTCCCCACAGGGATCACTGGAATAGTTTTCGTGTTACCTAAACCACACGACACCCATATGCCCCACGGTCATGTCCATCTATCTGTGTCTTGCTATTGTTTTAACATTTGGTCTTCTGCCTGGGGAGTGGGTGGTTCCCTCTAAGATACACCACTCCAGTCTCCACAGAGAATGCAATATTTTGTTATGAGGTAAAGTTTCAAGCCAGGCCCTGGCCAGGGCCTTTCCCATGTGGGGAGAGGGAAGGAGGAGCAGCCAGGAAGATGATAATTCTCCTTGAGTTTGAGCTCATTAAAATCTTACCCCGTCCTCAGTGGGTTATTTATTGATCTAAGCATCTTGCACTTTTTCTTTCCAGAAAGAATTAGCATCTATGCTGTGATCCTGGCTAGGGGTGGGGGTGGCTTTTGTCCCTTCTCTGTGGGATTAACTGCCCCCTGGTTGCTTATTAGCACAGCTGCTTTAGAGATACGTAGATATGTAGCTGAGAGGCTGGAATAAGATTCTCAAGATTTATAGGTAATGAAGTGAATGGGTTATATCAAAGACGCCACGTGCGGGAACCAGAGGGTTCTTAGGGGCCTGGTATGAAGCTATGGTCCCTGGCTTTTCCCAAAATGAACATTTCCTTGTTCTTCTATACATCCTTTCAATAGGTGTTTTAACATATTCTGGTCTTGCGGTCTTTGTGCTGGAAAGTCTAGCAAAACGATGTTTCTTATCTGCTGCTCTGGAGCCAGCCTTAAACATTTGCATTTCCTCTGAGGATCACTGTGGTTGAATTTATGGCAGTCATTTTAGTATGTAAATGAGAAATGGCTTTTTGAAACAGATGTTTACAATCGTCTTTCCGCCAGGACACTTCCCCGACACATAACATCACTGGCAAGTCTAGCTGCTTCTCAGATCTGTCTGCAGGGAGCATGTACAGCTTGAACCGGTCAGATTGCTGGGGGTGCTGGCTCCACAGCCCTTGGTGTAGTTTAACTGTGTCATGGCTGTGTAGCCTAGAGGAGGCAGAATGGCTAGTCAGGCAATTGTTTCAGCAGAGATATCTCTTATCTTTCTTTTTAAGCTTCTCTCTCTTTTTCTTCCTCTCCCTTTCCCTCTCTCCCTCCCTCCCTCCGCGAGCATGCGTATGTGGGTATGTGAGTGTGTGTGCACGAGAGTGAGTATATTGCATGCTCATCTGAAGGTGAGTGAAGCCACAGAAATGGAGGTCAGTGGCTCAGTTTTCTTCTTGTTTGACACAAGATCTCTTTGATCTTTTGCCAGGGCATACCCCAGTCTAGCTCACCCACTAGGTTCTGGGGAACTCTCCCTGTCTCTACCACCTTGCATGCCATTGGGGTTACAGCCACACTACCAAGGCTGGTTGTATGTGAGTTTGGGGATTTGGTCATGGGCCCCATGTTTGATTACAAGTTCTTTCCTGACTGAGCTATCCTCCCAATCCCCCTTTCTTCTGAACATGCATAATCCATAGAGGGGCCATTCACCGAAATTATATATATATATATCATGTAGTGTATATACACTGAGGTGACTACTGTCAAAAAAGATATTTTTAAAGTTCCATTTTCTTTGTAAGACATGTTAGTCATGTTCTGCTTATGCTAAGATATGCTTGAGTAGAATTGATCCACAATTTTCGTCCATGTCCACAATTTGGAGTGAAGCTTGGGGTCCTTTGTTAAAATTGTCTGTTGCTTTGGAGTCATCGGGCATCTGGAGTTACTCCCATCTTTATGCTATCGATTAATGAGTGTGGTTTTCTCTCTTATCCCTTTTAGCTTCGAGAGGCAGACATTGTGGTCTTAGGCTCACCTAAGCCAGAAGAGATTCCTGCTGCTTGGATCCCACCAGGATCCACCGTTCTCAATTGCTTCCATGACTTCTTGTCAGGTAGATGTCTTCACCTTGGTCGGGCGGACAATGACTAAGGAAGGTCAGAGGATGGTCACCTTGCTTCTTTGGGAGACCACGTTCTTGAGATGCTGGCTACTGTAGGCGTGAATGTGCAGAACAAGAGGCAGACTGTTGCTGTGCCTACCTTTGGGGCAGAGGTTCTCCACCTGTTGGTTATGACCCCTTTGGGAGTGGTGTGACACTTTCACATATCAGATAGCTTACATATCAGATATTTACATTACAAATCATAACAGTGGCAAAGTTACAGTTACAAAGTAGCAATGAAATAATTTTATGGTTGGGGGATCACTACCACAGAAGGAACTGTATTAAAGGGTTATAACATTAGAAACATTGAGAACCACGGCTTTGGAGTTTTTATGATACCAGGTTCATATTATGAACAGAGAGAAACCAAGATGTCAGTGGAGGTGTCTGCCCAAAACGCCTCTGTTGACCTCTGGTATCTGACAGACATGACAACTGTGACCTCAAGGGGCAGCAATGTGGACGTGCCTGAGGTAGACTGAGCACAGTGGAGCCTGGGGAATGTAGCTCCGTGGTAGAGGCTTGCCTGACAAGCGTGACACTCTGAGTCCCATCCTTGTGCCTCAAAAACAAAAGCCCATAAAATGCACGTCCTATTTCCTGCAGATGTACACACAGCTTGTATTTGTCCCCCTAAGAAAGCAGTCTCTAACCTATAAATAATGACTGAAGCAGGTTGGGCTCAGAATCCTAGTTAGATGTAAAATTTAGTTATAATACCCCTCCTTCTCAAAGACTTTAAATTCTTTGCAAGATTATTTACCTGCTGGTTTTTGTTAGCATTTATATTGAGAGCAGTTTGGGCACAATTGTAGCTGGAGACAGAATCTACTTCATTATTCTTTTGGACTGTCTTTAAGCTCTGTTAAAAAAAATGATATATTTTGTATAATGAAAACTTTATTTTTAATGTCTCTTTTCGAGCTATTGGTTTTGATAAAGCTTTTTCTAAAGACATTGCACCTTTAATCCCAGCACTCAGGAGACAGAGACAGGTGGATCTCTCTGACTTCTAGGTAAGCCTGGTCTGCATAACAAGCTAAAGGCCACCCGAGAGCTAGTGAGACCCTGTCTCAAACCAACAAATGAATGATAACAACAATAATAATAATTAATAAAAAACATTAGGTTTTGTTAGAGAGTTGGCATAAGATTAATTATGAAATTCTCAAAGAATAAATAAAACATATTTTATTTAAAAAAAAATTAGGTTTCAATGTTTCAGTACTTGGAAGGGCATAAAAGACTAGAAGCCTTCTACATTGATTTAATTATTCTGTATGTAAAATAAGTGCAGCTATTTCTTGTCCATTTGTCTGGTCCCTTTATAATAGTTTCCTCGTTGGTTTTAGAATGTCATGTGAACAAGATAGTGCCTGGCCCTGTAGTGAACACACAACAGAGACTGAGTGTTGATGAGCAGGTAAAGCTACATAAAACAATTGGGTAGATTGTTTGGAATCTTTTTATTTTTTTAAGATTTATTTACTTATTTTATATATGTGAGTACACTGTAGCTATCTTCAGACACACCAGAAGAAGGCATCGGATCCGATTACAGATGGTTGTAAGCTACCATCTGGGAATTGAACTCAGGTCCTCTGAAAGAGCAGTCAGTGCTCTTCCCCGCTGAGCCATCTCTCCAGCTCGTTTGGAGTCATTTTTAAAGAGAGAAGTCCTTTTGTTTGAACTGTAGGCCAGGATTTTGAATACACTGTGGCTGGGTGAAGGTGGGGGTCTTTAATGAGATCTTTCATCCTCCTTGTTATCATCGCAGACACACAGACACCCAAATCCTCACATAGACAGGATCTTGGGGTTATGGTGCAGTACCTCTGCAGGGGCATTAATACCTAATCAATACCTACTCCTAGGAGAGATTTTCCTGATGGCTGATGCCTGTGAAACTGTGCCTAGAAAACAGGTCTTTCATTCCACTGTCAAATGAACTGAGTATGTGAAATTTAGTCACAGAAATTCTACGTTCTTATTCTGGCTATAAAAATCAACTACTTTATTTATTACATAAAAATATATTTTTAAAGGAAAAACTGCTGTGATCTTGAAGCACTTTGATTGCTAAAAACCAGACTTTGTCCTAAGTATGGCCATTTTCTATGCCATGTTGCAAGATATAGGATCCTGTGTATTGAATGGAAAGAGAAGCTGGTCTGTAGTCTTGGGCCCAGAGAGCAGCACCAAACAGCAGCATCTTTGGGTTTCAGTGAACTTTGCAGAGTCTCCTCATTCTGAGAAAGCGGTATCTAGGGTGGAGTGAAAAAGACGCCAGCTATCTCCAGGGCTAGGGGTAATAAACCAGGTGACCCAGGGGGATCAAGGGTTTTCCCTTCTGTGGCCCTGAAGGGGGACAGTTTGACGTAATGGAAAGGAAAGGGCAGGCATGATCTGCGGTTCTGTCACTCAAAGCAAAGACAATCATTTCACTGATTGTGAGATTTTGTTATTTTTGTTTTTAAGATAGAGTCTCATTGTTTAGCCAAGGCCAGCTTTGAACTCTCAATCCTCCTGCCTCAGCCTCCTGAGGCTGAGGTAATAAGAATGTACCACCAAACCAGACTTAGTTGTTTGGATCTTTCGTTAAAATTTATTTATTTATTTTTCTTTTGATTGTGTGTGTGTGTGTGTGTGTGTGTGTGTGTGTGTGTTTGTGTACAGGTGCTCCCTAAGTCTGAGACTTTAGATGCCCCTGCAGCTAGAGCCACAGGTGGTTGTGAGTTGTTATTGTGGGCTCTGGGTACCATCAAACCCCAGTCTTCTGCCAGAGTAATACATGCTCTTGACTTCTGAGTGGTCTTTCTAGTTCTCCCTGCCCACCATCCCCACACCCTGATTTTTTTTTTTTTAAACTCTTATTTATACTGCCCCCTAGGCTGTGTGGCTTTGAGGAAATCACTTCAGCTTTCCACTCCTCAGTTTCCTCGTGGATAAATAGAACCGAGAAACTAAGCTGGGAAGGATAAATGACGTAATAACTCGGGGACAGTGCCTTTAGCATCAGCTACCAGTGAATGTTGGCTCACTTTCTGCACCCCTCTCACTGCGCCATATTGCTAGCGCATGCAGGCTGTGACTTCACAGCTGCAGAATATATGTATATTCTTGGAAGTTATGTCCAGGGAAGTAAGAAGGGCGGGAGATTCCGGAAGAATATGATGGCAGCTTCAGAGAAATTGGGCAGACCCGGAATTCAGTCTTCCTGTGTGTTTGGAATAAGATGAGGACACCTCCTTCTGACCCTTGAGCTTTATTCTGAGATCCTTGTCTGTATTAGCAGGCTCTCCTAGGTCTATCACTGAGGTATCTTCCCAATTTTCTAGTTCAAAGTTCAATTCATTCTCACTACATTCAGTTTCTTTTCAAGGGTAGGGGGATGTAGCTCAGTTTGTAGAGCTCTTAACTAGCACACATAGGACCTGGGTTCGATCCTCACCTTGGCCTAAAATCTGATGTGGTGGTATACACCTGGAATCCCAGAGCTGGGGAGATAGAAGCTGAGGACCAGAAGTTTAAGGTCAGCCTTAAATACATAAGATCCTTCTCAAACAAACAATCAAGCAAACAAAACAACAACTACAAAAAAAACCGCTCAGACTATACATGGAGTGTATTGATTCCTCCTTAGTTTGTTTGGTCTTAGAGGCTGCAAAGTTATATAGGATAATTGTAATGTATACATTATAATAATTTCTTTGGAACTTTCTCTTTAAAGAGAGTGAGTTGTATCCTGCGATGCAATGGGATTCACACGTGGGAGTCATGGCCGCTCTCAGGGCCACTGTCGTAAAATGATTCTAGAGGACTTATTCTGGCTCCCTTCACTGGATGTCCCCATTTCTCCTCTCAGATTTGTTCTGTGGAACTGAGAAACTAATGACAGCATGGTCTTTTGTTTAAGGTTGATCTGTTTTAATTCCCAGTTTTTACCTCTTCTGGATTTGGAGAGTAACTTGTCATCCTGGAAGGAAAAACCATGAAAGAGTTGTCCGTAGATTCATAGGTGTGTAATGGAAAGGTGGCCCACCAGCTACCTCTGGGTCAAAGCCAGGTCCTGAATGTGACATAGCAATGAGGGCAGAAGGCTGTCTTTCTCCCTTCCCACATAACTCAGTGGTCTCTTAGACATCCCAGTGGGATCCAGGAAGGGACTGTTCTGGTCCAAAGGTAGCAGAATAACACATAAGCCTTGATTTTCTTCCTACATAAAGTTTTGGTTATCATCATTTTTTAAAAATTATAAATGGAATGCTCTTTTAAATTGACTTGCTCCTGGAGGAGCCATGAGTTAAATGAGAGTATTTGGTGAGAAATGAAAAGATCTATCCGTGCTTTGGGACAGGACCTGCCGTGGGCCGTGGGCCGTGGGCCGTGGGCCTTGGGCCGTGGGCCAGCCTCCATGTGAGTCCTTCCTGCACACCTGAGGATGCTGAAACAAAAGTTTCCTTTCTCAAGTCTCATTAGCACTCAAATGTGCTGAGAATGTAGTCCTAGTCCGCTGAACCCCTCATCTTCATGGCTCCAGATTCTCTGGAATCAATTCTGTCTCCATATTTATGTCCTGCTCCAGAAAGAATACAAAGTTTATCAAAGCTAATCTGCCCAATGAACAAGTATGTGGAATCAAATAAAAGTATCTTCTGACCCAATCACAAAAGCAAAGGATACTGCAAGCATTGCTAGACAGCCATTTCAACAAGAGAGAGGTTCTGGCCTCTGTATGTAAGATTCCTGTAGTGTGTATATGTGCGTGGGAGCGTGTGTGGGAGTGGGGAGTGGGGGGGTAGCTTGTGATGGGCCTGCACTGTGACTCAGTAGTAACTCACTTGTCTAGTGTGTGAGATGGCAAGTCTTAGTTCATCTCTTAGTTTTTAGAGCCTAAAAAGCTAAGGTCAACCCTGTGTGTGAACACCATGTGTGAACACCGATCGTCAGCTTCCCCATCTGCTGTGGGCAGATCTGGTGCCCTGGCACCTACAGCTTCAGTGGCATCTTTGGGTAGTTGTTGAGTGTATTTAGGGTCAGGGCCAGGTCTTTGCAGAAGGGGAGGATTTGACCTGGTCACAGGCTTGTTAGCCCTGGGGTTATGGCGCCCTCCACTCAGGGTTCTCCTCTCGTTAATAATCCTTGCTGCTTTCTTCAAAAATTCCTCCTGATTTCTGGCCCCGTCATGCTGCTGTATTCTCGTCTGGGTTCACTTCCCTTCATTCAGCTGTCCAGGGACTGGAAGGAAGGAAGGTGTTTTGTTCATACCTGGTCTTTAGTGTTCCTCATGCCTTGAAGTCATCGACGGCTGCCTTAGGCCTCACACGCCCTTCCTAACCATATCACAGTCTCTTTTCCTGAGCCCTGTGTTGTGCAAGAGCCTACAATGATAAAAATTCTTTACTATGCAACTGTGTCCCTTATGTTCTGGGAACATGCACTTACAAATTGATACCAGCCCCTGGAATGTAGCTGTCTTAATTCTCCACTGCTAAAAGACAGGAGAACCAACAGTACTTTATTTTTTCTGCTCCATAGTACTTGGACAGGATTTTAAGAGCAGGTCTCTAGTGGTTAAAAGAAAGCAAAACAAATCTCTCCCATCCTTTGACTCTTGTCTTCTGCCCAGATGTGATTTACAGAGCCTCAGTGTTGCTAATCTTTAAACTATACGTGGGGGATGTGGTTTTCCAACACCCTCATTGCATTTGACAATAGAACATTTCGGAACACATACTCCTAAGTGTTTTGTGCAATTTCTTGTACAGAACTGTCAGCAGAGTGAATAATTTAGGAGTCAAGTGGTCCAGAAACCTAGAAAAATTGTTTTTTAATTCAAAAACTTTGCTATTAGGAGTATTTTTTTTTCCCCTCGAAGAGAGGATACAGGCCAAAGCATTTTACATGTGTGTTTTCTTTTAATAAATGTTATAATTGTTAACTAAAGGACGGGAAAGTGAGGTTCTTTTTGATGCTTCCCAAATTTGAAAACCAGATGTATTTGTCAGCTTTCTGCCCCTGTGAAAAATTACTGAGAAAATCAACTGGTAGAAAGTCTATTTTGGGGATTCTAAGAGTTTATTTCATGTCACTTTAGGCCTGTGATGGAACAGTACATTCTAGCAGGAGTGGCAGCAAGGAAACAAACAGAAACTGGAAGGGTCTGATGTCCCAATGTCTCCTTCAAGGTCATGACCCCAGTGACCTCGCTTCCTCCCACTAGGTCCCACCTTCTTAAAATGCCAACACATTCATTTCACTAGAGCCACAGGCTGATGAACCAGCTCCTTACATGTGGTCTTTTGGGGATATTGCAGACCCAAAACAGCATTACGTAATCCCTAAAGTTAATATACTAAAACATAATTGCTTTTGATAGAAATTAGGTCATATTTCTATGACAGGAATTTTCTTTTGATAATAATAATAATAAATCTATGAGCTAGGGATTGGATAAAGTGCTCGCCACAAAAGCATAAGGACCAGAATTCAGCTCTCCCTCACTCAGATGAAAGCCAGGTGGGCACAGCAGACACCTGTAATCCCAGCACTCTGGAGGCACGACAAGGGCACTCTGTGGCAAGCCGCCTAGCTAGATTAGCAGACTCAGTAAGCTCCAGCCTCAACAATGCACCATGCCTCCATAAACAGAGAGTGACCAAAGAAGACAAAGTCCACAGTTACTACTTTGAAAATATGAATGTAATCTGTAAATTACACGTATGTCTTCTGACTCTGTCATTGTTAAAGAATTCGCTACATTTGATTTCATTTAATTGAATACATTTTACACATATTAGATAAATTGACAGGTGTTTGTTGTTGTTGTTGTTGTTGTTGTTGTTGTTGTTGTTTCATTACAAAGCTTGCTCTCTTCACAGCTTTGGGGTTTATCCTCTAGGTGTTTTTACTTCTGTTTGTGCCTTGTGCTTGCAAGCAGATTCACTTCTACTATTTCTCTAGGGTTACGCTGGAAAGGCTCTAGGCTCTGAAGCCCCACTGTGTCAGAAATTCAAACGTTAGGTAGCAAATATGTCTGGTGGTTAAAATGAACATCCTGTATGGTACACAGCTCATGGACCACGCTACATTTCAGTTCACACAATCCTGACAGGTTGATTTTTATCCTTCGTAACTAACAACCCAAGCGGGGCTGGGTCAGAGGTGGAGGTGTGAGTCTGTAACCTGCTGTACAGACCATGTTGCCTCTACGATGAATCTTGTGGATGTCTTTGGGTGGGGGAGTGGCAGAGGTGCGGGGCCTTGAACCCAGGGCCTCCAGCATGCTAAGCGAGCACTCTACCACTAAGCTGTATCTCCATTCCTCTTACTGTTTAATTTCGAGACAGAGTTGGACTCTCTTCCTCAGGCTGGCCTTGAACCTGTAATGCCCCTGCTTCCACCTCCTGCGTAACTAGGATTACAGACAGCCAGACCAAACTAGAATTGTCTAAAGCTACCATTATATTTGTATCTCTGTTCATTCTTACGTATATTCTTGAGACAGGATTATGCTGTGGGCCTAGACTTTGCTGTGTAGTCTGAGATAGTTTCAAACTGTCTATTTTCCTGCCTCAGCTTTTCAAGGGCTGGGTTTGCAGGGCTGGGCTTCCACATCCAGCTAACTGCATACTTGTTTCTGAAGCTCACACTGTCACACTTGGGGTACTTGAAGAGCCTATGCCTCGATGTTTCTGTGTCCTTTGGTGTGAGATATCTACCAAGCATAGTGTGCTTTGCTAAACCATCTCCTGGTTAACAACTTAAATGGACATTGACATCCCTCTAACATAAAAATACAAAATAGCCCCAGTGGAGAGTCTCAAGGTTATGCCAGAGGTGACTTGCCTGTAGACATTTCTTGACCTCCCAACTAACTTCCTTGGGTGATAACTGATCGACACCACTATTCAGTGTGCTGGATTTTTACAGAGGGCAATTGTTTATTAGTGAAAATATGCTACAAGCCTTTTTCCGTTCAATGTTTTTGCAGGGAAGCTGAGAGGAGGTTCTCCTGGGGTCCCCGTGAATGGACTTATTGCAGAAGAGAGCGTGAGTCTCCTTGCTGCGGCCCTGCGGATTCAGGTTCGTTTGACACAGCCATTTGAGTTTGGGCTTTGTCTTAGTAGTTGCTAATGTTTTACAAGTGTTTTCTGCCTGTCAGGTGGAGTTTTTGACACTCCATATCTGGGGTCAAGGCAATCTGATGGGAGGAGATGAGTACTTACAAAAGCTTTTTACTTGCCTACCATTGCATGATGTGTGGATGGCAGATGCCCAAAGTAGTGTCTGTGTAATGCATTACCTCTCAAATGTAGCAACACAAAGACTTGAAGCATGTATTGCCTCATAATTTTTCTGTGTCAGAGACCTAGGAGCTGGCTAGCTTCAAGCCTTTGGAGTGGTTGAAATCAAGAAGTCAGCCAGGGCTTGGTTGAGGGTCGAGATGAAGAATCTATCCAAAAGGCTAGAGAGATGGTCCAGTCAGTAAAGTGCTTGGTCCACAAGCACAGGCACCCGAGTTTGATCCCCGGCACCCACATGAAAAGCAGTGG
This sequence comes from Uromys caudimaculatus, assembly GCA_028551405.1. Lineage (NCBI taxonomy): Eukaryota > Metazoa > Chordata > Mammalia > Rodentia > Muridae > Uromys > Uromys caudimaculatus. Next base: position 26,374,174 of record CM052717.1, on the reverse strand, counting down.
TGTGAGCCTGTCATCTCAGCACTGGGGAGACAGAGACAGGAGGATGTCTGGGACTTGCTAGGGAGTCAGTATCAGGTTTAGTGGGAGATCATATCTCAAAACCAAGGTGGTAGGCTGGAGAGATGGCTCAGTGGTTAAAAGTATGAGCTGCTCTTACAGAGAACTCAGCTTTGTTTCCCAGATGGCAGCTTACAGCCATCTGTAACTCCAGTTCCAGGGGATCCAATGCCCTTTTCTGACCTCTGCAGACATTACACACACCGTGCATAGATGATACATGTAGTGAAAAAATACCCATATAATAATAATAATAACAACAACAACAACAAATTATAAAAACATGTTGGAAAACATTAGAAGAAGCCACACCTGATGTCAGCCTCTGACCTCTATGTATTAAGCACACATATGCACACAAATAAATCTTTTTAAAGAATACCTGTATCTGCAGTCTTGGTATCTTTTGTGAATAGTTAAGGTATTTTAACCTAACATATATCTACACGCCCATAAACAAAGTCTACAAGGCTAATTGCATATGTATCACACTGTTGCTTTTATCTTGCATGGGGATTCCTTTGGCTTTGTAACCCCCTCGAAATCTTCCTGTAGTTGACGTGGGGGCCCTGTCACACTCATGTCTGTATCATCCCTTTCCCCCCCTCTCATGAAGAACATGGTGAGCAGCGGCAGGAGATGGCTCCGAGAGCAACAGCATCGAAGATGGCGACTCCACTGCTTGAAACTGCAGCCTCTCTCGCCTGTGCCCAGGTAGGTGATGCTGTGCTTGGCTTGTACCGATGGCGGCTCATGCCAGGGACACGTATCTCTAGTCAGTCACAGACTGGAGGCGTAACTCAAGGCTTTTGAGTTTTTCTTTATCTGAAACATGGTCCCAGGCTGATCTTGAACTCACTATGTCGCCAAGGATGTTATGAACTTCTGATCCCCTTGCCTCTGTCCCCCAAGTACTGGGACTGTACTTGTGCACCACCTGGCTTTATGCAGTGCTTAGGTGCCAGGGATGGAACCCAGGCCTTGCTGCATGCTAAGGAAGCATGAAGTAAGTGAGCTATCGCACCAGCCCCAGTACTTGGAATTTGGTGGTAGATAATTTTCTTTAATCATCAAATTGAGGTCTATTTATCACAAGTCCTCCCTGATTATATCATGGTGAGCATGCTCACCATATTCTATCCATATTAAGATTGCATTTCATTTCCTTTCATCTTAGTGGCTTGTCCTACATTAAATGGACACATATCAATTGTTTTTCTCCATCATGCGAAAAGCAGTGTTTTTATGTCCAATGAAATATGTGTCACGCAGCATTTGGAAAGTTTTGACCAAGGTTAGTAACGCCCAGGATAGGGACCAACTTAGTACTAAAGCCAGATATTTTTCTAGTCTTAGGGAAAATGACCAAACATGCCAAGGACACTCACATGAGAGCTGCAATCAGCTTTCTTCAGGGTTGTCTCAAAAGATATTGTGGTGATTGGGATGGGTAGTGTACTGGCTAGTTTTGTGTGTCAACTTGACACAAGCTGGAGTTATCACAGAGAAGGGAGCTTCAGTTGAGAAAATGCCTCCATGAGATCCAGCTGTAAGGCATTTTCTCAATTAGTGATCAAGGGGGGAGGGCCCATTGTGGGTGGTACCATCTGTGGGCTGGTAGTCTTAGGTTCTATAAGAGAGCAGGCTGAGCAAGCCAGGAGAAGCAAGCCAGTAAGGAACATCCCTCCGTGGCCTCTGCATCAGCTCCTGCTTCCTGCCCTGCTTGAGTTCCAGTCCTGACTTCCTTTGGTGATGAACAGCAGTGTGGAAGTGTAAGCTCAATAAACCCTTTCCTCCCCAACTTGCTTCTTGGTCATGATGTTTGTGCAGGAATAGAAACCCTGACTAAGACAGGTGTTTTCACCAGCATCTTAATGAATCTGAATAACAGATTTTCTTTGAGTAATTTGGAAATACAGATATAACCTTAGTGTGTGATTTAGAATGATCGGTGTGATACCATATATTAGCCAGGGTCATTGCTGCCTGCTTCATCTCCGTGAATTGGCAGCATAACCTTATCTGGGTGTATAATGTCATCCCATTCAGCAAAGATGGGTAATACTGAGTATTGAATAGATAAAACCTACAGTAACTGGGTGAGTGTTTCACTTGGTTATTAATTCTTTAGGGGTTGGGGATAGTGAGAAAAGGCTAGTCTTCCTATGTAGGCCAGCTGGTCTCAAACTCTCAGTAACTCACCTACCTCTACCTCCCAAGTACTAGAATCACAGGCACGTGTGATTGTGCCTGGCCACCAGTTCCTTTTCAGAACCCTCTCTCTTTCTCCTTATCGGTCAGCTGACTACTGTTTAAGCATACCCATGAGATTGATTTTACTTTCTTTTTTTTTTTTGGTTTTTCGAGACAGGGTTCCTCTGTGTAGCCTTGGCTGTCCTGGAACTCACTCTGTAGACCAGGCTGGCCTCGAACTCAGAAATCCGCCTGCCTCTACCTCCCGAGTGCTGGGATTAAAGGCGTGCGCCACCACGGCCCAGCTGTTTTTACTTTCCCAGAAGACTGTGTGTCATAGACTTGCTTGCTTTGAGTCATTACACAAAATCCAAGAAGGACCGTTGTTCTTTAATCTCATCCCTATAAAATCAATTTCATCAAATATCTTCCTTTTTTAAAATTGTTGTTTACAGACATACCAGTGAAGTGTACTTGCAGAGAGATAATAATAATAATGACAATGATAGACAGACAGATAAACAGATACACAGATATATATATAGGTAGGTAGATTGATTGATTGATGATTGATTGGTTGATTGATTTCATCAGATCATGTACCAAAATCTTCTATTTAGGAAGGGGTACTTTATTTAGCCAAATGTGATTTCTAGAGCCATGGGGGAAAGGAAGGCAGACTGTATAGTTTATAAATCACTAAACTAAAAAGTCCAAAGGAGCCTGTAATCCCAGCATATGAGAACGTTCGGGTCCAAGAATCACTGCAGGAAGACCCCAGACTCAAATAGTATGCAAAAGCAAAGAGCGTTTATTCAGCAGGATAAACCTGTAGGCAGGGGCTTCCGAATTCAAGAATGGAGACCCCAAGTGCTCTAGCAGGCCTAGCTTTTATTGTCAGTTAAGGAAATTCCAGGGAGGGGTATGTGCCCTTTTACCTTGATTAGTTAGCTCTATCTCTAGGGGGTCTGACTAGTTCTATAATTGGTTAGGCTCTGGAGACTTTCCAGGGAGTTGCTTACTTATTCTAGCTATGTATTCTTACTTTAGGTCAGATGGCAAGGTGTCCTTAGATTGGCTGTCCAAGGCTGTGATTGACTGACCATGGGTTCCTGGATCCGGGTTCTCATTTCTGGGAAACAGAAACTTAGGCCTAGTCTCTCAAACTTCCAGTTTGCAGCCTGTCTGGCTGGGTCTGGCTAACTCAGTCCTCTCAAGACAATAAGGCAGGAGGACTGAGGATTTTAGGGCCAACCAGGTTCCCATCTCAACTAAACAAAAATCAAAATAGATGTCACTGTGGCTAAGCTAATAAAGGCAGAAACAAGGAAAAATCTCCAAGATTAAGCTGCTTGGCTTCAGGAATGATAAAAGAGAGAAACAGGAGAAAAACTATAGTGTACTGGCTGGTTTTATGTGTCAACTTGACCTAAGTTAGAGTCATCAGAGGGGAAGGAGCCTCAGGTGAGGAAATGCCTCCATGAGATCTAGCTGTAAGGCATTTTCTCAACTAGTGATCAATGGGGGAGGGCCCAGCCCATGGTGGGTAATGCCATCCCAGGATTGGTGGTCCTGGGTTCTGTAAGATCGTAGGCTGAACAAGCCATAGGAAGCAAACCAGTAAGCAACACTCCCCCATGGCCTCTGCATCAGCTCCGGCCTCCAGGGTTCCTGCCCTGCTTGAGTTCCTACCCTAACTTCCTCCAATGATGGACTATGATCTAGAAGTGTAAACTGAGTAAACCCTTTCCTCCCCAACTTGCTTTTTGGTCATGGGATTTTGTCACAACCATAGAAACCATAACTAAGACACTATAGCCAGGAAGATTGCAAAGAGCTCGCTGGCCTGAGCTCCAATGGCTCCTGACAGAAGATTAGAAACAAGATTCTAGAAGCTAAGGGTGGGTGAGAAGAGAACTAGAAAGATCTATGATGGTGACCGGAGGAGGGAGTTGCCCTACAGGAAGCTCAGACTTTAGCCCACACTGGCCTGAAGCATCACTTTCCCCTCCCAGCAAGGTGGAATGTTTACGGTTATACCCTATACCAAGGTCAGTCTGCCCTGGTCCTCTGGTCTGAAGAGAATTATAGACTTGTATTGGGGCTGAGCAGGTTGTCAGCAGTAGCAACAGAAAACAACTGCATTTGAAGAGTTACCTTTAGCAGTTGTGTGTGTGTGTGTGGGGGGGGGGGTTCCTCCTGTCTTCCTCAAAGACTTGTGTCCCAGGGTCCTTGTCGTCTTTCATTTGATGCTCAAGACTCTAGGAATAAGTGTGTCTTCAGTCCTCCCTCTCAGGCAGATGTTCAGTGGGATAAAAGTACAGGCTGGCCCCGAATCAGAGAGAGATCTGGGCATGTTGGCCACAGCAGTGTTCTTTGGGTGGTCCACGGTACACACATTGGTGCTGGGAGCCCCTCTAATAACAGCAACCGCTTGCTCACCTCAGTCAAGTCTGATGCCCAGTCATCCTCCAAACAAAGGTCCTGACTTTTTTCAGTCTGAGATTGAGTTTTGAGTACGGCATTCTTTCACGGGCCATTACATAATTAATAAAATATTCCAAACTATTATTTTTGGGCTGGAAAAGGGGAAGAGAGAAAGTATGGATGGAGATGAAACAAAATAGCGTTTCCATATTTCTGAATAGCCAAGAGACACTTTGGCCAGCTGGGTGAGAAAGCATCATGTGGTAGCCATTCTATCTTCCTCTGCCACACAGAGCCATGTGCCCTATAATGGGTTTACCATAGCCATAGTATAAAGAACACAATTGGCCTCTGCCTGTGACACCGGTGTTAACTTTGTGCCTGACACCATTCTAGAGTCTTGGTAAGTGTTTTTGTAATATCTCACAAAGAAAGGAAAGGAAGAGTCACTTTCTCATGCATCTTAATTGTTAGCAGTTGTGTTTGATTCTGCCTGGGAAAAGGGACCACAAAGCAATTGGGTTGATTTAATGGTTGGCGGGGTGTACGGATGCTTTTCCCTCGAGCGCCGACCACCTAAGCTGAGGCGACGGCCTTCGTCACGCTTCTTCTCTCTCCCTCCAGTGATATCGAGATTTCACGAGGACAGACTCCAAAAGCTGTGGATGTCCTTGCCAAGGAGATAGGATTGCTTGCAGATGAAATTGAAATCTATGGCAAGAGCAAAGCCAAAGTCCGTTTGTCCCTGCTGGAGAGGTTAATGGATCAAACAGATGGAAAATACGTCTTGGTTGCTGGGTAAGACTCCACACTGACTCTACTGAGAAGACATGTTTCTAGAACTGTCTTCCGTATTTATCTCTGTCCATGAACCTCTTAAGTACACTGCGTTCTCAGTTTTGACAAGCCCCCATTTGCCATGAGGTAAGGCTCCTCACGCCCAGGGCTGAGCGAATTAATCTCTATTCTGTACATAGAGTAACAAGCTGCTAATTTTGCTGTTTTACTTTTAAGGTTTTTTTTTAACTTGTGATGCTGGGGCTCACACCCAGAGTCTGACACACTACAGTCAAGGTCTCTACCACTGAACCGCATTGCCAGCCAAAACGGGAGTGGGATGGCTTCTTTTGACGGTGCTGGAGAGTAAACTCGGGACTTCATGTATGCTAAGCAAGTCTGTACCACTGAGCTACACTCCCAGGCCTCGGGCTTTATTATTCTTGTCCTATATCCAGTATTGCTCCCCAGGGTTCTTTCCCCTCCCACCAAGTCACATTATGTAGCCCAGGATACCCTTGAATTCTTCATCCCCCCTGCCTCTATCTCTTAAGCGCTAGGATTACAGGCATGTGTGACTAGTCCCATCTGTCCAAGACATTTAAATTCAGTTTTCTATGATTAAAATAACAATTTAGAAGCATATTACTCTGAACTGAGGAAGAGCTTGAGAAACATGGCATTTCATATTCTACTTTCAATTTAAGATATTTTGTGAAATGTACTAGCCTACTGTATGTGGTAACAACAACTCTGAGCCATGTAGTCCTAGACTGTGTTACAAGCTGGCTGAGAAATCAAGTAAGCAGCATTCCTCCATGGTCTTTGGTTCACTTCCTGTCTTGAGGTCCTGCCTTGAGTTCCTGCCCTGCTTCCTCCGTAATGGGGTGTGCCTGAGAGCTTAAGATGAAGTAACCCTTTCCTCCCCATATTTCTTTAGGTCATGGTGTTTTATCATAGCAATAGAAAGCAAACTAAGACAGTAATAAAAATAATGCAGTCTCACTATAAGAATTTTTTTAAATACTGAAAATAAACAAGAGAATAAAATATCACAATTTCCACCACCCAGGCAGGGGGAACAATTCCTCAGGTCAGGATAGTGTTCACACTGATAGACCCTTCCTTAAATGAGGTCATGCCATCTGTGTTCGGTGACACACTTCTAACAGTGAGCTCATGCTCATTACTCTTCTCATGGCCCTGTGACAAGTACCCTAATGTTTACATCTGAGTTTCCCAAATGCCTGTGACACATCTTTCCGTTGCCTCTAGTTCTATTGTTCCCAGTGGAGAACAGTTATTAATGATGGCTCACTGTGACTAGTATAGAGTGTCTCTAATTCTTCTAGTACACCAGTTCTCAACCTGTGGGTCGAGGCCTCTTAGGGAGTCAAACAACCCCTTTGTGGGGTCACCTAAGACCATCAGAAAACAGATATTTACATTACAATTCATAACAGTAGCAAAATGACAGTTATGAGGTAGCAACAAAAATAATGTTATGGTTGGGGTCACCACAGCATGAGGAGCTGTGTTAAGTGGCCGCAGCATTAGGAAGGTGGAGAGCCACTCTTCTGGTATCTTGAGACAGGAAAATGGCTTGACAATGTGTCAGGGCTGCTCCACAATTGACTGCTCTACTGATACACATTTCTACTGTTTCTAAGTTTGGGGTCACCATAAACTGCTAAAGTGACTAACCCTGGACATCCATATCTATGCCTTTGCCCCCTTAGGAAGATTCTCCAGAATCTTCTGGATTCTCCAGAAGGGAAATAAGTTGTAGTCAACTTTTACAATCTGCCAGGGGATTGGTTCCAGGTGGCTAGAATCATGGAACTCTGAAGTTCACATCCCTGCCATAAAATGTCGTAGTGTTTGCATATAATGTACATATAACCTTTTATAAACATTAAGCCATCGCTAGATTGCTTCTAGTAGTTAGTACAGTGTAAGGGCTATGCAAATATTTATTTATACTCTCTTGCTTAGGGAATAAGGACAAAGAAGTCTGTACTTGTTCCATACAGATTTTCTTTTTCCAAATAATTTGGTGTAGCCCCTCATTGTCTTTGGCTTAAATGAGGCTGCTCAGGCTGCTAGCGTTTGTACCCTCAGGTTCCTTTCTAACCTGAGAGCCCAACACGTGAGCATAAAGATGTCGGTCCTACCCTCAGGCACCCTGTAGGCCCTCCTACTGAGAGAAGTGACAGGAAGGACATGTTCATTCCTTACTCCTGCATCTGAGTTGGGAGCATCTTCTACTCAAGGTTGCTTTTAGGCAAGTATGCTTGATGCAAGCTTGCAATGAGTAGGCACATGTTTTGGACACTGAGATATTTAAGAGCATCTTAGAGCTGGGAAAGGTGATGTATACCTGCAGTATATACGATCATCACTGATCAAATGCTGCTTTGCATGAATGTCATGGGGAAAAAAAAACAAAACCGCAGAAGCATATTTAGTGCCATTGCAGAAATTGATAGAAATTCTGTTCTAATCCCAGAAATCTAATAACTGTTTTTAAATGGAACTCAAGTTAGCAACTCAAATAGCAATTTTAAAAATCAATCTTAACACAATAAAACCTAAAGATATACCGACTTGATACTTACATGCTCAAAATGATCACTGAGGTAGACAGGCTCCCTAAGAAGCACATACACCTGTTTTTAAATATATCTATCTAATACATGGATTTGCCTCCCTTCTCCAGAATTTGGGTAGTCTTGGTGGGTTTCACTGAGTTTTCTCGGTGTGGTTCAGTTCAGAAGATTGGGGAGAGGAGTTGTCCCACAGTTACAGAGCCCTGGCCTCTCATGTGTGAGGCCTTGGGTTTAATCTCCAGAACCTTTAGGATAAGATCCAAGGATCTCCGGAGAAATGTGTCATCTGATAATAAAGGAAGATTCATGAAGCATTTTTTTCTCATGAAGTGGTGGTGATACACTCCATCTGGGTCTTGTCTATTTAGAAATAAAGCCCAGATCTAGACATGGCCTTGCCTTGAGCTAAGAACAGAGTTGACATGTCTTAAACAAAAGCTATGATGATATCGTTATCAAGTTCCCAACGTGGGAGTTAAACCATTAAGGCCTGGCCTCTGGCCACATACTAGATCCAGCTTCTTAAGTCTGGAGTCATGTCTCCAAATGTGGTTTAAAAAAGAGGACAATAGTAAAGAATTTTTGAATGCATAGCCATCAGAAATTAATTCAGCGTAAAGCACATAATATACCTGTCATGTCTTTGGCAGTGCACACCCTTGCTCCATCATGTGTTTTGAATGTACAACATCTGTGCTGGGCACACCATCACACCACACAACACCAATTAAAATTCCTGAAACACATGAGCTCACACTCACACTTTTAGCTGTGTGTACAGAATTTAATGTTCTGATAGAAATGCGCTGGTTTAATTACTGGGGAAAGAAGACTTTTTTGATATTTAGTATTTTCTTCCCATTATTTTATCGTATCAAGTATAAGTCGGTGTATCTTTAGATTGTATTGTGTTAGAGTGTTTGATTTTTAAAACTGCTACTTGAGTTGCTAACTTGAGTTTTATTTAAAAAAAACAATAATTAGCTTTTTGGGATTAGAACAGAGCTTCCATCAGTTTCTACAATGGCCCTAAATACACTTCTGCCAGGTTTTTCCTAGGAGATATTTATGCAAAGTAGCATTTGGCCATTGATGATTATTAAATCAAAGTGTCTTTCTTAAAAATTTTAAAGATGCTTTGTATTCTGTAGTATTAAATATTCATCCATGATTTGATTCTTATATAAAAAATTTACACATCCATCACAGTATGCAAATTTGCTTTTCTTTATTATTAATGTTTGAATTGCATACCTATTTTGTATACATAAGATTGCACAAGCCAGGCAGTGGTGGCGCACGCCTTTAATCCCAGCACTTGGGAGGCAGAGACAGGCGGATTTCTGAGTTCAAGGCCAGCCTGGTCTACAGAGTGAGTTCCAGGACAGCCAGGGCTACACAGAGAACCCCTGTCTCAGAAAAAAAAAAAAAAAAAAATTGCACAAAAATGTCTTGGTTGAAAGAATTCACAACAAAAATAGTATTAAAGAGTCCTGTGCTGAGCCATGCTTGGTAGCATGAGGCAGGCAGATCTCTGAGTGAGTTCCAGGACAGCCAGGGCTACACAAAGAAACCCTGTCTCAGAGAGAGAGAGAGAGGACTACCAGTCACAGTTCATGCTCAGTAAAACATTGCTCCATACTAGCCCCTTGCTGGCACGATTCTGTGTGACCTGGCTGGAACTAGCATACGTGCCATGTTATAAATACAACTGCAGGCTGAACTTTGAGCCCTCAAGACCAGATTAAGCAGCCGAAGAACAACTGTTCTTTTTCAGAAACTATGTCTTAAGCCCCCTCACATCATAGAACCATTTGAAGCCGCAAGTGAAGGGCTCTTCCTTTCTCCTCTATTCAAAACCACATCAAAGCAAAAAACACTCCATGGAAGTGATAGTGTTGAGTGCCGAGCGTCCACGGCAGAAATCTATGGCTTCTCGAGAGCCTACACCACACTGTCCTCTATATGAATAAATAAATTCAGGGGCCAGGTGTGTCTCGTGCTTTTCATCCTGGCCCTTGGGAGACAGATACAGAGTGGAAGTTTAAGGCCAGCCTGCTCCACACAGTGAGTGAGTCCCAGGCCAGCCACGGCTGCATAGTGAGATTCTGTCGCAGTGAATTAATTCTCCTTCAAGTATAATACGCGATGTATTTGTCAATGTGTTAAATACTTTTGGCAGCTGACTGACAATAGGCACAGTTATAATCTAAAATGGAAACTAAGTTTGACATAAAAGTCACCCCCCCCATTTTTACCTTTAGTCAAATGAAAAGCCAGAGGAAAGTGATATTATCATGCACTATTACATGCCCTGTTGCAGTTTTTTTTTTTTTTTTAAATATAAATGACCCTTCAGTTTACAAGAGAATTATTTCCCCCTTTCTAAAAATCTCTTTTTATTCCAAAAATAATGTTGACTTATTACATAAAATGTAGCATAAAGAAAAGTCAGAAGTGTTTTTTTTTCTTCTATTTCCTCCCAGGATTTTACCTTCATACTTAAGGATCAAGCCTTTTTCTCTGAGCTCTATAATGTAAATATTTTCCCGTGCTTTAGAAAATTTAGATACCCAGGGAATTTTTCAAGAAACCTAAATTACCATACATTCTATACTGTACGTTTGAATCAAATGTAAATATGGGTTAGACGCAGCAACGCTGAGATGCAGATGTGAAAGAGTGAAATTTTTCATTGCTAATAACTCAAAGGCAGAACAATATTAACACACACCCCCCCTATTTTTAAACCATTCTTCGGACTGTAGGGTCATCTTCTCTGGAAATATCTGTCTCTCATCAGCTACACATGGAGTGCTGTTTGCACCTACACGTGGCTGTATTTGCTTTGCCTGACAAAATTAAACGTATTGGGAATTGCCCAGGGAAATATGCCAGGAGATTCTTAGATTCTTAGGGGCTCTTGAGTTTTATGTATTTTCCCAGTTACACTAGTGAAAAGGAATTTGGTGTAAGGACTTGACATGGGTTACAGCTGCTGGCCTTCTGAGTGTGTCTTGGGCCCTGTAGAAGATTCTAGAATTTCCGTGAATTCATAGGACAGAATAGTTTTTAAAATTCCAAACTGCTCTGTGAATACAGACTGGATTTCTCACTGGAGGAAAATAAAGATCAGTTGCCTGTGTTTTGTTTTGTTTTCTTTTTAGAGTGCCAAATACCTGATTTAAATCTCTTTAGTGCTTCAACCCGAGTGTTACAATTTAGAAATAACTGTACTGACTTGGTAAGAGTTTCCCTTTCTCCCGTAATTAGCCATCTGAACATCTGTGAGGTTTGTTGTTGTTTTGTTTTGGGTTTTTTGTTTGTTTTTTGTTTTTTGTACTAATGGCAGAAGTGGACGGATCATTAGGAGAAACCATACCAACAGAGCCTTTGAACTCTTCACCTCGGTCAGCTGTGATGGGAGACTCGAGCATATGGGCTGTCACATTTATGGTCAGATAGTAAAGGCTTTTAAAAACCTTCCAAATCATAGAGATGCCTGGGATGAGTGATATATATTTAAGGCTGTTTGCACATGTAACTTTGGAGTTCATGGTCAGGCTATGCATGGCTGGTGGTGCCCTGTTTGATACTGCTTGACAAAATTCAAGATTTTAAATGTGCTTCATTCAAATGTGTCTCTGGGGAAGAAATCCCTTTGACTTTTGAATAAACTTCTTTCCATTTGCCACAGAACGTCTTAATAAATCTCCCCCGCCATTCACTGCAAACAGTACCTAACCTAAGAAAAGGTTTTGTGTTAATGTCAGATGCTTTTTTGTTGTTCACGGGTGCCCTGGACAGCGGACAGCAATGCAGAAAGTGTGGCCATTTTTCTTCCCCTTAGCAATGGGCATGTCAGAATTCTTATTATATCATCTGAAAGGTCATAAAAATCACATGATAAATGTAGATTCGGTCTGGCAACAGAAACTTGGAGCCATTGAGAAAAACTCACAGTCTCATTTCCATAAAAAAAAACAACAACAACAACAAAAAAAACAAAGCTTCAAAGAGGCAGAAAAGAAAACTTAGCTTGAAGTTACTCCTTTTGAGACAAACTTGATGCTTTGAAGCTCTAGGCTAAGGATATGGGGAAAGAATTAAACCAAATTTTGATATCAAATACAGAGATGGGGCGAAATAAAATTGTATTATAGCTCTCCCTTTATTGCTTCCAATAAATACTTCCTACTTTGTGATTTTCCTGTATTGTGTTTGTTGGCAGCAAGCTGAGCAGTCCTGTGTTTCCAATTAAGAATTGGAAGGATGGCTGAAGTTTGAGATCATCACTGGGCGTGTCTCCTTCAGCTCTGCCAGCATACCCTTGGGAGAGAAATGGAATCCCCCATGTGACATAAAGCACAGCGCTGATCCCTTGCAGCATCTCTAGGTGCAGGCAGCATCTGTGCAGGCTTTTGCAAGACAGCGATTCTTTGGGCTCCTCGTCGCTTTTATTAGTATTGTATCATCTACAAAAGTATGAAGTTGACTAGGAGCCTTGTATAACAGCTTCCACTTTGACTCCACAGTAGGAGAGGGGCCCGATAAGATAAGCCCTCTTTTTGTGACCTGGGCATTTCTGGCTTAGTTCATCAAGTAGTATGTAATTGGTTCATCAGAAATCTCTGCCGTGTAGTGGTTGGCCGTGCCGCCTCCTCGCTGAGCTCTGCTCTGCCCTCATCCGCTTCAGTCCTGGGTGGCTCTTCATCTCTAAATGTATTCTGTCTTTCTTAGCCTCCATCTGAGCTACCATGCCCTGCTTCCTTCTCCAGGTTTCTGTCCTTGACTTCCTTTTGGTCTCTTCTGCCTGTTCCCTAAAGGGAAACTCTCACGATGGCTCTATCTTTACCTTTGTTCTTACTGAGCTTACTCTCCCTGGTATCTTGCCCATTCAATCCTTTGAACTGTTGATTGTAGCTATCATTTCCGTCTGTAGGGAAAACCCACAGAGGCAGAGGAGGGCATAGAGACCAGCGCCTTGTCTTCAGCGAACTCTGTGTCTCATCTAGGTACTATTTGTCTGGTGGTCAGGTCCCAGCTTAGATGTCAGGTCTGGGAGAAGCTCTCCTCGATGCTCCAAAGCGAGTGAAACCCCATCCTGCATGTTTTTAACACAGTGCCTGCCCTGTTTCCCCAACTTCGTGTTTATCACAGTTGCTATAATCACTGGGTTATCTCTATCTCCCATCAGTTAGAAGTCCTGGGAGGGAGACATCGAGTCTGACATGATCGTCTTTGTGTTCCAAGGTCTGGCCCAGTCCCTGACTCAAGAGAGTACTGAATAAATATTTACTGTAGGAGTGACTGACTGATCAGGTCGCAGGGGTGTTCTGAGGGATCTGAAGGCACGCCTTCCTCCTTTGATAGCAGCACCAGATTCTGTAGATTGGACAACTTGGCTCACACCATTTAACTCATAAAAGATGAGGTTGTAGGCACTGAGGAGAAATTTAAAGAATTTTAATGACGGGTAAAGCGTGCTGTAGAACTGTGGACCTTACTTGGGAATGATGTATCACAAAAGCAGCAATATTACGAATATGCAAAGATCTGTCTTTGTGTGATGGCCTGGACAACCAACTCCTCCAGGCAAGGGTTTCTATTTGGGCATGTGGTGGAATTCTGGACTTAACTAATCTAGAATTTGAAGGTCTGTGGTATAGAAAAGGAGTAATCAGGGGTGTCCAAACTTTTGACATTGAGATCCAATGTTGTCCTCTACAAAATTTAGCAAAGCACATAATCTAGTTAAGCAACAATAAAACTTAGTGTTGTAAGTAAGTTTATGATTTTGTGCTGAGCCTGTGGCTATTCCGAGATGCCCCTGATTAGGACCTCCTGGGATGTAGGCCATTACAGGAATTCAGTGTCTCCTTTGGAACAAGAGATTTAACTATAAAACCTGTGCCTAGAAATGTCAACTGTTAATAAGCTTATGTCTACCTGTGGAATATGATGGAGACCTGGCCTGGGCAGGAGCTGTGGGTCAATGAGGACTTTGGGATCCCTTCTAATCTGGAAAATCTGACCCTACCTTCCTCACATAGCAGCCTTTGAGCAAGGCCCTTTACCCACTCCAAACCTCAAATAAATAGCTCTGGAAAGCAAAAGCCATGGTAGCCCCCAAAAGACATCACATCATCAACTCTTTTCTTTTTTGAGATTTATTTATTTTATGAGTACACTGTAGCTGTCTTCAGACACACCAGAAGGAGGCATCAGATCCCATTACAGATGGTTTCAAGCCATCATATGGTGGCTGGGAATTGAACTCAGGACCTCTAGAAGAGTAGCCAGTGCTCTTAACCACTGAGCCATCTCTCCAGCCCTGGTTCCAACATTTTTAATGACTAGGTTTGTGTGACTCCCTAAAATGAACCTCATCAACACTGTTACCTAAGTAACTTTCCTTCTGGTCATGTTGCCTTTCATTTTTGTACCTGTGACATTAGCTTCAACGTGACCTGTGTGCTATCCATCCAAGAAACCATGGTATCAAGTATGTTGGGAGAGCATTGCTCACTGTCTATAAACTCGAATTTGGATTTGAAATCTCAGTTTGGTTTTACTAAGGTTGTCTTAGAAAGACAATTAAATTCATCCCTTTCCTGCCCCCGCTCCCCAATTAGGATCACACCCACCCCGCTCGGAGAAGGAAAGAGTACAGTCACCATCGGACTAGTGCAGGCGCTGACCGCTCACCTCAACGTCAACTCCTTTGCCTGTCTGAGGCAGCCTTCCCAGGGACCCACTTTTGGAGTGAAAGGTACTTTCCTTCACAACTAAGCTAGTTCTCAGAGAAAAATTGGGGGGGAGGACAAAAATTCAAACTCAACATGATACATAGAGATGGAGTTAAATGCTTTCAAAAGAGCTGGCTGTTCGTTCTCTACAGCCCCTGAACACTCAGGACGTAGCAGTCACCCCCAAGTTGAACCTTCTAGTGTGTGAAGCCACACAGAGGTTGCTGCAAGGTGGGAGCATCTACTATGGAGCCCCCCCACCCAGGAAGCCGGTCCCTTGGCTTTGTTACTTAGACTTCCTGCCTCCAGCAGTGTCTCCTCTCTCATCTCCACCTCCTTCGCCAAGCGATTTTGAGACTTTCCCTGTCTTATCAGTGTCTTATCATCCCAGCCTCCACGAAAGGCCTCTTCCTGTACACATATGAGCTCTTCAGGTCAGGCCCCAAGTTGCAACTTGTGGGAGTTATGTGGGGCCAAGGAGCTCTGGAGCAACTGGCTGCGTACAGAGCCATGAGGAAATTCCTCCCTGGCTTAGCCGAACTGCTGTCTCCTCCCATGACTCTCACTCGACTGATTTATCATTAAGTCACTCCTCAGCCCTGACCGTGGCAATTACTGCGTGTTCTTGGCAGTTTGTGGTCTTGAACTGTATTTTATTTATATCGCTGTTACAAATATTAATAATTCTTAACCCATTAAAAATACCAACTCCTCCTGGTGGGCCATACATTATGGAGCTAACGGAACGTGAGATTTAGTGCAGAGGGGCCGTGGTTTTATCCATGGTGTGTCTCTCACCTCTGCAAGGTCGACAGCCAGTCTTAAAGTCTATGAACCACATCTGTAAGTGTAAAAGGGCTTCTAGCACCAGGCACATCTGGCTATTGTGAGACTCAGTTAGGATAACATGGAAAGAACAGGGTGCATTATAAAGTGATGTCTGCTTGTGAAAAACAAGTGTCTTCAATAGAATATCTAATATATTTTTTTGTCTGAAGTGTTCACGGGTGAGTATTTTTTGGTTTTGTTGTGGTTCGGTTATTCTGTTCCTAAGGGTTGAACCCAGCAACTTGGGCATGGTCTCACTGTGCAGACCAGGATGGCCTCAGGTTTGTAGTAGATCCTCCTAATTCTGTCTTCTGAGTGCTACACTAAGCCTAGCGGGCAGTTTTGTTTTTATCTCATGTATGATTTATATGAAACATATAAATATCCTAATGTATAAACAAGGTTTTTTGGTTTGGTTTGGTTGATGTTTTTTTCGACACAGGACTTCTCTGTGTAACACAGCCCTGGCTGTCTAGACTCGCTGTGTAGACCAGCCTGGCCTCAAACTCTCAGAGATCTGCCTGCCTCTGCCCCCAGATGTTGAGATTAAAGGTGTGCACCCCACACCCAGCCTTTCCCTCTTTGCTTTGCTATTTTTGTTGTTGTTAATTTCATGTATGCAAAGGCTGGGGTGGAGGCTGGGGGTGTGTGCAGATGTTCATAGAGGCCATAAAGGAGATATTCTAGCCTCCTGAAGCTGGCTGGAGTTATAGGTGGTTGTGAGCCAGCTGGTGGAAGTGCTGGGAATCGAACTTAGGTCCTCTGGAGGAGCAGTGCATGTCTTAACCACTGAGCCATCTCTCCAGCCCCTTCACGTATGTGTTTTATAGCACTGACATTTGCTATATTGTGTTTTGCCTTTGGGGATGTTTTTTGTTTCTTTTCGGAGGTTTTGTTTGTGTGGTTCTAGGAACCGAATATAGGACTTCATGCGTACGAGGCCAATACTCTACCACTCAGCTATATCCCAGCCCTTTACTCACAGTTTTGAAAGCAGACTTCTTGCTAAATTGCCCACATTAGCCTCGAACTCACTCTTATTGCCCAGTAGGTCTTGAATCCATGATGCTCCTCAAAGCTTCCCTGGTAGCTGTAATTGGAGGCCTGCTTCAGCACGCACAGGTCTTAACCTTTCGTTTTAAACAAAGAAACAGAAGATCCAAAGTGGCTGGATACAGTGCCTTGGTTTTGTTTTATTTCCATGCTGTGTAGACAGAATCTCTGGGCCTTAGCAGACACCTCATTGTTGGGTGTGAGTAGTGTCCTTAGGTCTGTGTCTGTCCTGTAAGTGAACTTGGAGACTCACTTCACTGCACTTGCTGTGTTCTCTAGGAGGAGCTGCAGGTGGTGGATATGCTCAGGTCATCCCCATGGAAGAGGTAAGTCATGAGACGCCCACCTGACACTATTGGCTACATACGGATATGTGTGTGCCACTTGATGTGAATACTCACCTTCTGTTCATATGCATTAATTTTCCTGTAGCAAATGGGTGCTAACCTAGTCCCTGGTTACCATGTTTTATAAATTGTGTGTGTGTGTGTGTGGGTGTGTGTGTGTGTGTGTGTGTGTGTGTGTACACGCAAGCATGCGCACACACATATCAATCATTCTGCCTTCCTAAATCCCATAACAATTTCGTATCCCCAGGCTTCTGTGAACTCAAGCCCATTTTAGATAAGACAATGTTGACTCGGGCCCCATCAGTCATCTCTTAGACTGCCAAGTTCAGAAAGAGATGGATGATTCGTTCTACCAACTGAGACCACAATAAAATCATCTCAGAGAAGCTGGGCAATAAGAATGAATGGTGTTGATTCTTATTTCTCCGAGAACTCTCTTCATGTCCCTCTCCTCCCATGCCTGACCATGCCTTGGTTCCCTCAGCCTTGCTCTTTGCATCAGCAGCACGGGTCAGTCCTGAGCTCTCCGTAAGCTCTGGTCTGAGCAAGACCCTGTCCTTCCTGCTACCTGTCACTTCTCAGGCACGGCCTGAGAGGTCGTAGCAGGTCCTGGCTCCTGCTTTGTAGTTCCTTGGAAGTACCCGTCCTGTCTTCTCTTATGCATGGGTGCCAGGCTGCAGGGTCTTTTGTGAGCGCTAAGCATGCCCATTACTGTTGAGCTGTACTGGCTCCCTGATTCCTTCTGACCAGAAGACTTTTCCCATGCATAGAATTCTCTGCCCTTCCTCGTTCTCACTACCCTGCCCAAGATTCGGCTTCACTCCAAAATTCCCTCATTCCCCTCCACAAGGTAGGAGAATCCAAGGCCTGAGGCTGGATTAGGATGCAGAACAAGGAACAGGCCAAGGGAACAATTTGACATTTAGCTAGCAAATATGGACACAGCAATGGTGTTACTCGGCATGGGTCTTCAACTCCATGGCCCAGTGTAGGGGTAACTGTCTTACCACACAGAGGCAGACAGTTTGTTCCTTGAAGCTGGAGTAAACTGTGTGTCTGCTCCATTTCTGTATCCATAGCTTATAGTACAGTGCCTCCTGTGTAGTCGGGTGTTAGCTGACAAACCAGGCTCCATCTACAGGCAGCAGAGAATCATAAAAGTTGTATGGAGACATATCACAAGTATTTCTAGATGGATTGAAGGTACTTGACGGAAGGCATTCCTGGCCAAGAAAAGCCCTGAGATTAAAAAACAAAAGAGCTTTGCCTCTTCAGAGACCACATGATGTCCCTGAATATGACCAGAAAGCAGGCCAGGGCAGGCAGACGAGGTAAGCTGAGACAGAGGAGCCAACCTTCTATTGATAGCAAAGAGGCTATGTCTGCCTTAAAGTGGCATACTCAGCCATTGAAGCCTCTTGAGAGGGGGTAACAGGGTCACATTGGGATTTGTGTAACATTACTAATGATTTTCGATCGTAAAACAAAATGTAGGATGGAATTTTCCACTTGTGGTGCCATGTGGGTGTTTAAAACTAGTATGGATTTTGGAGCTCCTTGGACCTTGGGTTTGGGGGTTAAAGATGTGAAACATAGAATAACTTTTCCTTCAAGGTTTGCAGGGGCCACTAAGATGGCTTGGCAGATAAAGGCACAGGCCAGTCAAGCCCAGAACCCAAGTAATAGTGAAAGAAGAAAACCAGTTCCATGAGATTGTCCTCTGACCACCACACGCACACCGTGACCTGCTCACTCGCCTCCCTCCGCCATGTACACATTATACACACATGGTAATAAGTAAAACTTGGCTGAGTTCATTTTAAAACTTAAGGCTTCCAAATGATGGGGTGTGTCCATTCTATAACTAGTAATTGTGTGTTAATACAAAGCTAGATTTTGGAGGTATTTGCTCTTACTCCATTTTTACTGTCTAAGCCTTCTTTCCTTCCCAAGGGTATTTGCTATAGTACAGTTTCCTGAATACAAATAAATAATTGAAAATGAAGGAATCATGAGAAAGAAACTGTTAAGCCCATCAGAATGTGTCACCTTTAACCAGAGGATGGAAGAGCTCAACTCCTCTTAAGTTCCTCTTAAGTTGGAAGCCTTGACCTTGATTTTTCTGACATAGGCCATCTTGTCTCAGCTGTCATGATAAAGACAGATAATTAGCATACTGTTTTAGTAATTCAGGCAGTCTCTGAAAATGTCCTTGGCTATATGATTTAAATAGAAAGATATGACATTTGATTTCTAGTTCAACCTTCACCTGACTGGGGACATTCACGCCATCACCGCCGCTAATAACTTGCTGGCTGCAGCCATCGACACAAGAATTTTACACGAGAGCACTCAAACAGACAAGGTGAGAGGGGCCCTTGTTAGCCATCTCGGGGTTTTATCCTGGAGTCTCTGCATCCTTAAGGACTCCAGGAGAGACTCTTAGAGCCCATCTGCTCTCTAAAATTGTATTCAAATTTGCTGAATTTTACCCATATCCTCACTTCCAGAGGAGGAGAGCTACACCTTGATCAGATTCTCAGTTGGGTTCAGGATCATTGCAGAACAATGGGAGAACTGTGGTCTACTAATTAGGATATTATTGGAGATGAGTCTTTTCAGTCTCAAAGATCATTGGTACAAGCTTTTGCTTTCACTGTGGTTATAGATACATTGGTCCGTTCTAAAGGAAATTGAATATGGGTTTATTGTTTGTTTGTTTGGGAGGAGGTTGGGGCTTCCAGTAGGGGGACTTGAGCCTAGAGCCTTGTGCGTGCTATGCAAGACCTATGGTGTTAAATGGCCAGCCATCTGTAAGAGTGACCTCACATGCGGCAAACATGAACCAGATTCTAGCTTCACATGCATGATATCCAGGAGCCAACTCACACCTGAAAGTAACAGAATTCTGGGTATTAATTCTTCACAGGCATTGGTCATAGATGAGAGAGGTACCTTCCTCATGATTTGCAATAAAGGTCCTGATTTTTTCTATTATAATCCCTAGTTTATCTTTCAAACAGAATTCAGATAACTATTTGATAAGTTGTAAGGGTACAGATCAAATAGACTTACACAAAGTGGTTGTAACGTGCATGATTCCCACTAAAACTTATTAAAATGGCAGAATTTAAGTCTAGGCCATTTATATTAGCCTTAAATATTAATAGAACCTATTTGGTTATAAATGTAATGAACATTGTCCATTTATATGTAATGAACATGTCTAGTTATCCAAGTTTATGGCTTAGCCTAAAGCTCTGGTGGATGGGGTTTTTGTTTTCTTAGGCTCTATACAATCGACTGGTTCCCTTAGTGAATGGCGCCAGAGAATTTTCAGAAATTCAACTTTCTCGGCTGAAGGTAAGGTTCCACTTAAAAGTGTTTTTTTTTTTTATTTTTGTTTTGGTTTGGTTCTTTTTTTTTTTTTAAGAACTTTTTAGAGAACATTCTAGAAACTTGAGGTGTATATGAAACTTTAATTTTACTAGTGTCATGAATCACAATGTAAATATCTGCTACGCAGGATATCTGATATGTGACCTCCCAGGGGGTCGTGACCCACAGGTTGAGAACCACTGCTCTAGAGCATATTAACTCAGAATATCATAGTGAAGTGTGTAGATAAATCCCTACACCAAAGAGCCAAGGAAACAATAACTCATATATATTTTTTTAAGATCACGTGGTTAAAAAAATCATTTACGTTTTGTTTTACTTATTTTGCATGTATGTGTGGAGGTCAGAGGACAGCTTACAGAAGTCCTTCCTCCCGGCACTGAACTTGAATTGTTGGATTTGGCAGCAAGTACCTTTGCCTGCTGAGCCATAGTCCTACTCCAAAGAATCCGATTTTTTTAGGGCTCCGTGGGAGGGCTGTGTTCCTAACAACCTATGAGCACCCTCACTAATTGGTAACATCTGTTTTTATGTAGCCTTCTCTTTCTAAAGAGAAATGTTGCCTGTTTGTAAAAGTTCTAAAGCAGAGGTTCTCCATCTGTGGGTCTCCGCCATTTGGAGGGTCACGTATCAGGTATCCTGTATCTCTGATATTTACATTTCAATTCATAACAAGTAGCAAAATTACAGTTATGAAGCAGCAGCAAAAATAATTTTATGGTTGGGGGGGTCATCACAACATGAGGAAGAGTGTTAGAGGGTCGCACGCAGCATTAGGGAGGTTGAGACCCACTGCTCTAACGAATGGTAAGACAGCTTTGGACCGCCACCTCTCTTGGTTATTTTATTTGTTTGCTTGCTTGGTTTTTTTTTTTTTTTGGTTTTTGGTTTTGTTTTTTGTTTTTTGTTTTCCTTCTAGGGCAATTGATAGATACTGCCCTAAGTTGAAAAAGCCATTTTATCTTAATTCCTCCCATTTTGCTTCCTGATGCTCTTCACTGCTTCTGTCCTATTCATCATTTTTTTTTTTTTAAAAGACAACTAGGGAAAATAAAAACCAAACACCTTTATGGAATAATTTATAAACATTAATTGGCATTAAATACATTTTAAATACTTTTTAGGATATTTTCTTTACAGAATTATATTGATTAAAAGCTTTGTGTTATTTTGGCTTTGCTATTGATTAATTGATTGATTGATTGATTGATTGGTTGATGGATTGATTGATTGGTTTGAGGGGTTTCATGTAGGCTGATCCTCCTGCTTCTGCTCCCGAAGTTCTGGGATTGTATGAGTGCACCACCGCCCTCAACTTAAATTTTTTAATTAGTTTGTCCAAGTAGAATGTATTCCTTTAAGACTTAGACACACACTCCACTTGGTATATGTATATGAAAAGGCTGGAGAGATGGCTCAGCAGCTAAGATTGCTCTTCCAGAGGTCCTGAGTTCAATTCCCAGCAACCACATGGTGGCTCACAACCATCTGTAATGGGATCGGATGCCCTCTTCTGGTGTGTCTGAAGACAACTACAGTGTACTCATCTACATAAAATAAATAATTTTTTTTTAAAAAGGCCGGTGGAGTAGCATATTCCTGGTGACAGAGGGTTTGGCACCTTCTGAGCTCAGTATACAGGACCACCAATAGGTACCTCGAGCCACACAGCACCAGGCCCACGGATTCACTGCATGCTCCTGACTGGACCCCATTTTCAAATGGGGTTTTAGGGCATTCACAGATCCTTACTGTCTTCTGCTTGCAGAAGACATTTGCTAATATAATTTCACCAAAGTCGCAGTTCACTCCGGGCTTTGTGTTTTCAGGGACTTCACTAGTTATGGGGATAATTTTGTTCAGGTCTGTCTTCTTGTTCTTTCTTCTTCTTATGGCATTTCTCCCCAATTATTAGAAACTGGGGATACATAAGACTGATCCAAGCACACTGACCGAGGAGGAAGTGAGAAAGTTTGCCCGCCTCAACATTGACCCTTCCACCATCACATGGCAGAGAGGTAGGTACTGTGGCAACCAGGGGGCATTCAGTGAATGGGTTTGAGCTCTGTCTCTTAAATGCAAGTCCTCAACACTCAATCTTACGTTCACGAATTCAATTAATAAAAACTGCAGTCTTACAGCTGCCTCTCCTGGCTTCAGAACCTCACGATCTGGTTCCATTACTCTTCTTTCCCACCACTTTTCTCTGGGCACAGTCCCATTCTCTGTGTCCTCTTTTCAAATGGCTGAGGATGGATGGGCTGTGGTGGGAGGCTCAGGGAGGGGTTCTTATCTGGCATGAGCAAGGCTAAAAGCCACCAAGCAACACAGCCTTCGTCCAACTGTGCAGCGAAAATTCTCTCTTCCCTCCTCTTTCCATTTTTAAGGCAAGATGGCTCCTTGTTACAGCGAGTTCTCTTTCCCCAAGCCTAGTTTTCTTCCTCTACTTTTTAAAAAGAATATTTTAAAATAGTATTTTACATTATTCCTTATTGACTTGCTACATTCAGGATCTCAATGCGGGGGGTGGGTGCATAACGAAAGGAAAAAAATCTGATGAAGCCTACGTTCTTTTTTTTTTATTCGTTTTTTTTAATTGCATGTTTTGCCTACCTGTATGTGTATACACCATATATATTCAGTGCCCATGAACACCAGGAGAGGACATCAGATCTCCTGGGACTGGAGTTAAAGGTGGTTGTGAGCCACCATATGGGTGCTGAGAACTGAGCCTGAATCTTCTGCAAGAGCAGTCAGTGCTCTTAACTGCTGTGCGACCTCTCAGCCCCTCTTTCTAACGTTTGGGTTTTGGGTTTGGTTTGGTTTTTTGGGAGGGTGGATATGTGTGTGCACGAGTGTGTATGTGCACACCGAGGACAACAGTTGACGTCAGGTGTCTTTCTGAACCTATAGTTAGACTGGATGGCCAGAAAGCCCAAAGGTTTCTTCTTTCTCTGCTTCCCTACTGCAGGGTCATTGCTGATTTTGATTGAGTGTTAGGGATCAAACTCTGGTTCTCATGGCGTATGGGACACTTTATCAACTGAGCCATCTCCCTGGTCCCTTTTGTTCTGGGACAAGTTCTCCAGATAGAGCTCTGGCTGGTTTAAAACTTTTTATGTAAACGAGGCCGGCCTTGGATTTGTTTGCCTCTGCCCTCCATGATGTCTGCCACTGTACCTGGCTGTCTTCTCTACTTGTTTCCCAGGAGCTCTGAGCTCTCTAGTTCTCATCTACAGGGCAGGCTTTTCCTCTGCATCTGGCAAGTGTCTCCAGCTGGGTCCTGGGTGTGTATCTTTCTGGCAGACACAGCAGAGAGTGGCTCAGTGCTCTCTCCAGACGTCCCTGCCTCTCTTTCAGCTGTGACATCCTGTCCTTTCCTATACTGTCATTAAGTCACTTCAATGGAACAGTGAGCAAAGGACTGATTATGGAATTTGACCTAGAGAATGGCCACCATTAGCTAGGTGCTTAGCTATGTGGCTTTAAACAGGTATCAGTTCTCTGTGTTCTGGAGTTCATGGAGTTGATGGTGTCTGTACTTTATAGAAGTGTGGCAGTCAGAGCCATGGGACATAGAAATGATGGGTGACATATATTCAGACTTGTCCCCCATTCTCCCACCTCTGTTCTCTTTCAGAATATATTTAACCAATGCCTGAATTAGCACGTTCTCCTGTTTCCATTTCCATTTCTTAATTCAGTAGGTTCCTAATGCAGAGATACTGGCTTATTGCTTCCTCAGGAGCTCAAATCCTGGCCAGTAAAATTACCATTAGGCAAATTGTCTTTCAGGACTACTGGTGCCTAGTTTCTGTCTTCTGTCTCCTTCCTAGGCCAGGTTTAGCCACCATCCCACACTTCCTGAGTTTTCCCCCAATACCCCATCCAACTAAGCTAGTAAGAACTGAGTGTCTCCCAGCAGCAGACCTTGCAGCCAAAAGACAAAGACCAAGCTACTTCAGACAAACCACTTCCTCGGTTTTCCCATCTAGATAGAGTAGCTCTTACCCAGAGCACCCGAGAAAGACCAGCAAGTGTTTCAAACTTCAGACATTTGGTGGTTTGGGCAGATAGCACAGTAATGACAGCCAAGTCTAAACACAAAGTTCACTTATTATATTTATGTCTACCACAGGTAGCCTGAAGGATATGCTACAGATTATTTTAAGTAATTTTGTACATGGAGCTGTTTCAGGATGTGGGATTTTTCCACTAGCGGTATTATGTTAACACCGAAAAAGTTTGGGATTTTGGATGCTGAACCTGTAGTAATACCAGCCTCCCTCCGGGGAGGCTCCACTGAAATGTGAACACATGCAAACTCAGAAATGCCTCCCCGTGACCCTTAGAGGTAGCAGCTGTGTTGTGTTGTTTCTCTGCAGCCTTTGTCTCCTCCTAAGATTGCGTTAAAATTTTCTTGAGTACTCTTGCAAGGATCCATTTTTTATTATTTTAAAACAAATAATACGACAGGAACTTGGAAGGCCCGTGAGTGGGGTTGAGGGGAGCAGCACCTCTCGCCCAGACCCGCCCGGATCTGCCGGGACCCCGGGCCTGAGAACCCGGGAACAGAAAGACTC
>CM052717.1:26318339-26348649 GCA_028551405.1 Uromys caudimaculatus | reverse complement strand
GTGGGAGGTGGAATTCCCTCCTAGAGGCGGGTTGGGGAGGGGATGGGGGGTATACAAAGAGGAGACTCAGAAAAGGGGAAACATTGGAAATGTATATAAAGTATCAAAAATAAAAAAGGAGGAAAAAAAAAAAAAAACAAATAATACTATTGTAAAGATTTTTGTCAAAGTACAATATTCCACAACACTAATGACCGCTAATCACAGTTTCTGGTACACCTGACTTTTCTGTTCAGCTCTATTACCATTGGTGTGTGTGGATTTTACTTCGCCCAGTTCAATTACATCCTAAAGCCATTCTCCTTTCTTAGGTTGGTTTTTTCATTTATTTATTATTTTTCATGGAGCTAAAGATTAAACCACAGCCTTTGGTGTGGAAAACATGAACCTTACCTTCAAGCTATATCCCCAGAATTTGGAGTGGGCATTTTAAGTGACTCTAGAATATTCCTTTGCAGGGGAGCCATGATTTGTATATACCACAAGTCTAAACTAAACCAACAAACAATATTTTAAACAGTTAACATGAGTATTTTCAGCATTTTGCTGGGGCATTATTTTTTTCTAGATTTTTTTTCTTTTAACCAGAAAGATCCGTTATTAAAATACCATTGTTTGTAACATGTGTAGTCAACTTTTCAAGGCCCCTCTGAGCTGGTGTTACTCTGTAAATTGGTTTAAGGGGCCTTTTTGGTAAAAAGAAAAATGAGGCAATGGAAATTCGTGTACTTTCAACCTTGCTGAAAGATAGACTTTCAGACCAACTGGCATCCTTGCACCTCGCACTTGGGCCCCAGCCTCAGAGATCGTGGAATGTCACCCCTTCGGGGAGAGCCAGTGTGTAATCGGATTCTCTGTGCAAAGACAGGAAGGACTGGAACCCTCTGTGGTTACAAATCAATGTTAATAGAAGTGACAGCTCCAAAAGTTATCCCAGAGAAATACAGACTTACATGACTGTTTGGGAGGTTAAAGAGAAGCAAACTTTACTGCTGAGGACAAGCCACCTGGGCCAGAGGAATTCAGACTGAAATTTGATAAGTAGTTTTGTTCTGATGAATGGGTTAGTACGATAACGAGGACTCCTCATAGATGAAGGAGTGCGTGTGTGGGTAGTGTTTTCTGACTTTGACTAATAGAGCCTGGATGATAAGCATGGAGCTTAAGATACTGCACTATTCCAGAAGCATGTCACAGGCATTGTGGCATAATATCTCCAGGCATGTATTATCCCCTAAGGGACGAGAAATAGGCTTTACAATATTGAACAGCCCAAAACCTCAGTCTTTTAGGGAGCCCAACTCCCCAGAAACTTCTCCCACACATGTCCATCCCTCCGTCACAGGCCAAGGGCCCACCAGCCCTGTTCATTGTCGGTCCCTAGTCTCTGCTTCCCAACACTAGCCCAGTGCCACTCTGAGAAAGGGATGCTGTAGCATCTGTGGAAGCCAAATACAGGGCCTGTCCTGGTACAGCACCCGAACAAATCTGCACTGTAGCTCTTGGCTGGTATTGGTTACTTAAAGGATCAGGCGTGCTCTGGGTGTTCCTCTGAACACCGTCAACACCATGGACTAAAGAAACCACTTAGAACAAGTTACAAATAAACCAGTCCACCCCCAAGTTCCACTGCCTTCCTTCCATGCAAGCGCTCTGGTGCTCTCTCCATCCCCCCCCCCACAGGAAACGTCAGGAGTCGAAGACTGGTCCCTGTGCACCTTTGTGACCCTGCCCAACCAGCACAGGACGGAGCACAGAAAGAGCCCTCAGAACCTGCCCCAGATAGGAATGAATCCGGGTCTAGCCACCTTCAGCTCTGCCACTTAGATGCCAGCTGTGTGTTTCTGTTGCTTTCTGTGGGCTTTGGCCACATCGGTCTTGTGGGGCGGGTCGAATCTGCTCCTCTCTTGTCAGTGTCACTGGCACTGCATTCACATAGCTCTTTCCCTGTGTATATATCCTGGTAGGTCACAGTACTGCGGGCGGCATTGTGAAAGACACCAAATCCAAGTGGCATCCAAAGTGCTGTTTGGATGATGCTGTACTTTGATCTTACCTTGTTTGCTTATCTTCCCTTTGTCAACCTAAAATTTGAATGGTCTGCTATAGATTTAAAATACATCTGATGGGGAGGTGGCCTCTGTCTGTAGCCAAGAGTGTTTCTATACTACACAGCACAAAAGGAGATGGTTTATTTCTTGTGACTGAGTGCCTCGCATCTCAGGAGTGAAGGTAGTAGCTGTTAGCACTATTGAGGTCCAGCCCATTAATCTTGCAGGTGTTATTCTATCTTAAAAAATAAATTTGGGGACTGGCATGATGGCTCAGCAGTTAAGAGCACTGGCTACTCTTCCAGAGGACCGAGGTTCAGTTCCCAGCACCCACACGGCAGATCACAGCTGTCTGTAACTGTAATTCATGGGGATTTGACACCTTCATACAGACATACATACAGGCAAAACACCAGTGCACGTGAAATTAAACAAATTTTTTTAAAGTGGACATTTATATGTATTTGGCTGTGTGTGTGAGTTTGGGGGGCAGGGCAGAGACAGAGACTGAAAGGCGAGGGCATAGACATGGCGGGGGCGGCAGCAAAGGTGAGAGACCAGAGAGTAATTTGTGTATTATTAGGATATTATACATTTAGTAAGTTGGATCTCAGTTGTCACTGTGAACAGCCCTGCCGATTTTAAATCACAAAGATGAAGGGTCTATCCTGCCTCTGTTTCTTGGCATTATAAATTTGGTTTTTTAAAGCCAAACAGTTTCCCAGACAAAAGTCTAATCCAGAGCAGATCGCACAAGGAAGAGCTGCACCTGATCTAATTGGTCAGTCTCCTTTCATGTTGCTGGATTTCCTTTGGTTTTTCTTTTTATTGTAACTGCACACAACTCAGCAGTTACCATGTTAACCATCCATAGCCACACACCTGATAGCACTAACTACATCCCAGTGATTGCTCTGTCACCATTGCCTGTGCCCAAACCTTGGCAGCCCCTACAGGAGTCCTAGACCGGTAGGTCCCAACCTTCCTAACGCTGCGACCCTTTCATACAGTTCCTCCGGTTGCAGTGACCCCCCAATTATAACATTATTTTTGTTGCTACGTCATAACTGTAACTTTGCCGCTGTTATGAATCAGAATGTAAATATCTGATATTCAGGGTATCTGATATGTGACTCCAGAGGGGTTGCAAACCACAGGTTGAGGACCACTGCCCTAGTCCCCTGATATATGGTGTCCCTCTGCTGTTGGCCACGGCTACTCTGGATTTGCCTACTTTAGATCCCCATGGAGGTACAGCATTTGCCCTTCTATATCTGCATAACATTTCAGGTATGAAGCATATATCAAAACACTGCTTTATGGCTGTGTAATGTTACATTGTGAGTTAGTCCATTCATCAATAGAATCTTTAGTTGCCTCTACGTTCTGGCCATTGTGAATGGAGCCGCTATAAGCAGAGTGCTTAGGTTTTTTGACTTAACACATAGGAGTAGAATTACTGGGCCATTTGGCTGTTATATGTATGAGGAACTGAACTGACTTCTCCTCGTGACTTAGGTGTTACTTAAAATACACTTGCAGAACTGCTTGTCCTTGCTGCCCTAATCAAAAGCCCCCCAGCCCACCCCAGCCCAGCCCATCTTCATCTGACACAGTCATTAAGACACTCACCACTAGCATGTGTTTCCATTCCTCAAGTGAAGCTGGTTTTCTGCTCCTTCCTCAGCATCTCCCAGCACAGCCCGTCTGTATTTGTTGATTAAATAACTTGCCTGTTCTCTTTCAGTATTGGACACGAATGATCGATTTCTGAGAAAAATAACTATTGGGCAGGGAAGCGCGGAGAAAGGATATTCCCGGCAGGTAGGTGGCGCCATCTTCCCGGAAGTGTCCGCTCCTTCCTCACTTTGGTGTTCTCATTCTTTGCTTTTGTTTTGTGGTCCCCAGCTGCTTTGCTGGTGGCTCTCCCACTCTCTCAGGGTGGGTTTCCAGCTGCTTCGATGACCTAGGACTCGGGAGAGTATCAGGATTAGTCTAGAAGTGACAGTGTCAGGAGACAGGAAGGTTCCAGTGTCCTCTTCCATGTGTTTTTGGCTGTTTCTGGGTGGACTCATTCGGGAAAGTCCTGTATTAAAATAAGTATATAACGATGGAAAAGTAAAAGTCTCAGATACATCACTCCAGTTTCATAAGCCCAAGGACAAACACCTACTTATTAGGTGTAATAGTACTGTTAGCGGGCTGGAGAGATGGCTCAGAGGTTAAGAGCACCAGCTGCTCTTCTGAAGGTCGTGAGTTCAAATCCTGACAACCACAAGATGGCTCACAACCACCCGTAATGAGATCTGATGCCCTCTTCTGGGGTATCTGAAGACAACTACAGTGAGCGAGCGAGGCTAGAACAAGAAGAAAAAGTGAAGACAGCTTGCCTCTGCCTCCCAAGTGCTGGGATTAAAGGCGTACCCATCACTGCCCGGCTACATTAAATTTTTATGAGTGGAAAAAGTTACTTTTATGATAATAACCATTTCTCATACCAAATAGGTTTGGGGAACTTCTGATATATTCTGGATTAAATGGCAAATGTGGGGAGAAGGCTTATGGGTAAAACACTTGCTGTACAGGCGTGCAGACCAGAGTTTGGGTTCCCACAGCCATAGTTATGTTGGATGGGCACGGTGACCCACCTGAAACCCAAGCACTTAGGGGACAGCGATGAGACACTTGGGGCCAGCTAGCTATAGTTGATAAGCTCTGGGTTCAAGTGAGAGGCTCTGCTTCACTGTATAAGATGGAGTATGATCTAGGGAGACACTCTTTGTTTAACTTCACACACATATGAACACATACATCACACACACACACACACACACACACACACACGCTCATGAAAGGAAGCTGAATATGGGCTTGGATCGAGAAGCTTGGCTAAGCCCATGTACCTTGCCCCAGACTCTAGAACTTTCACACAAACCAATTCCATACAATCAGCATTATCTATGCTAGAAAACAACAGTCATTCCTGGAAAGTTTGGTGAGGGAATTTGATAAGTGGAGATGACAACCTAGAATATGGAGGAAGGACCTCTGAACTCAGAGGTGAGAGGCACCCTAGCTCTCAGACCAGGAGGAACCAGCCACCCTTTGGGGTTAATGATTTGGGGCAACACCTAGATGCTGCTGGATGCTGATCTAACTATGGTACTTAGACACACGGTCACAGCCTCTACATAAGTGTAACTCAGCCTTGCATTTCCTGTGTAGGATTCCAAGGTTAGGGACAAGGGCTCTGCCCAACCCATAGGGAACCATTCATGTAGTAGTCACAGACGGAGAGTCCTGACAGATGTCAGTCAAGTGTCACATTTAGAGAAAACCAGCACATTGTGACCGCTTTTTTTTTTTTGTGAGAACACAGCCTTTTGACATTTATGTGTTAAGCACCTAAGGGATAACCATGGCCCTGGGAATGGCTCACCCTCCTTGGCGATGTGTACACAGAAGCTACACTTGTCTGACATTGTGTCCTCACATATAGTAGAAAGCCTCAAGCTAGTCATCACTTCACATCTAAAGAAATATACAAGCCGGGCAGTGGTGGCACACGCCTTTAATCCCAGCACTTGGGAGGCAGAGGCAGGCGGATTTCTGAGCTTGAGGTCAGCCTAGTCTACAGAGTGAGTTCCAGGACAGCCAAGGCTATACAGAGAAACCCTGTCTCAAAAAACCAAAAAAACACCAAACAAACAAAAAAATATATACAGCATGAAAACTGACCAAGTCTGGGAAGAGGAGTTCACATACCCAAGGAAACAAAATAGAGCAGTGGACAGAGGCTGAGCAGAGGGTGAATTCTCAAAGGAGTTAAAGAGCTATAGAGCCCAGTGAGAACTCACTGGTGCTTCAAGAACTGTGTTAAGATCTTAAAACTTATACCATGGGTATCAGAAACTGAGATTGTAGGATTAAGTTCACTAGAGAGGAACTTCTGTTCTCGGGAAAACAATACAAAAGTTTGAGAAACAGAAAGCACATATCTGAAAATCCTGAAGGCCTTAGGTTTGATCCCCAAACACTCCTACCCTTGATTTCAAAGGTTCTAGCAGGACGTGACAGCACAGAACTATAATGCCAGCACTCAGGAGGCTAAAACAGGAGGGTGCGAGTTTGAGGCCAGCCTTGGCTACATAGAGACCCTATCTCAAAAAAAGTCCAAGTGGACTAGGAAGGTGGCTCAGTAAAGTGTTATCTATTAGCATGAGGGTCTGAGTTCAGATTCCCAGCACCCATGTAAGGAAAGTCAGGGGTGGTGGCATGAACCTGGAATCCCAGCACTGGGGAGGCAGAGACAGGAATCCTTGAGAACTGCTGTACAGCCAGTGTAGACTATTCGTGGGTAAAAACCAATTGGGAAGACACTGATGCCAGCCGCTGGTGTGTGCACATGTGCGTGCATACACACAAGGCAAAAAGAGCCACCTTTTAATAGAAGACTACAGAGCACTGACCCTCAGAACAGAGTGGGCAGTCTATTCAAAGATCTAATAGGAAGGGAACTTCTCAGTCTGAGGAAAGCAGCATTTTCATTTTCAAAACAAATACAGAACAGAAAAATGGGGAGGGAAAGGGAAGAAAAAAAAAGCCCAACATTTCTGCCTGGGAACATCAGGCTGAAATTTCAGAACATGAAGGAACAAAGCAGAAACTCCTAAGTGCTGCCAATGAGAAAAGGTCCTGATTACCCACAAAAGAATAAAAAAATTCTCAATCAGCAACGCCAAATGTCAGGTGGCCTTGGGGAGATTCATTCAGCATCCTGCAGGAGAAGGGTAATCAAGGCTTAGGCAGGAAGAGAAAAACAGCAGGACTAACATGAAACACATCAATGAGAACTTTAAAGAGTAGGGGACAGTCCTCCTGGACGGAGGCAGGAGGTCACCGTAGAACGTGGCCATTGCTGACAAAAGGCAGAGACTAGGCAGGAAACAGCACATCGTTTTTGATATATTTGAACATCAGGATCTTCTGGATAAAACAGAAACATTAAGACTAGTGGTCATCTGACATATGACAGGTTATTGTATCTAAAATAAGGACATTCAGCAGTTTAGATACAGGTCATCCCGGCCACCTTCTATCACCTCAGTGTCCTGTCCCCAAACTCCCCTCTCTTCGCCAGCTGAACCCTGCACCTGAATCCCTTCCTATCATGCTGGTTCTATCCCCTCCTTAAAGCAGAGTCTCGGGTTCTGTATTCTGTACCTGGGGCAAACATTTGTCACAGTAAGTAGTTGGTGTCAGCAGATTGTTGAATGACAGTTGACAGATAGGGAAATGGAATACCACTGTAAAGTGGTGTCTCTATTGCTACAAAGAGAGACAGTAGTGGAGCTAGTTATGTGTGGTGCGTGCCTGTAATCCTAGTACTTAGGAGGCAGAGGCAGGAGGATCCCCGTGGGTTTCAGGACAGCCTGGTACCATAGTACAAGTTTAAATGATTTTGCCAGGTTGCTTCTATTTTGTATTAAAGCAGCCAAGGGCTCTATAGAGAGTGTTGGTGCTTGGTTTGGCCCTCAGACTCTGTAGATCATCATCATCGTACATGAAGGTAAAGCTGAATGTCACTGGTTTTAATGGCACCAGCAGCTCATTGAGATAGATCAACCAGCTCACCAATTTCTGTTAAGGACATGTGGGTGGGCTATTTACAGTGGTTGTCTCTCCTAAATAAATAGGCTGTAGCAAGCACGGTTGTGTTTAGATGTGTACTTTTCTGGTATGATTTTTGAAGGTAGATTTCCAGGGATGTAATTGTAGAGTCAGTGTACAAATGGCGTGGATTTCTACACTGCTCTCCAGAAACATTAAGTCTACTCACAGACCTAGCTGCATAGTACACTGTCATTTGTGTTTAAATCTGTGGCTAATTGAGAAACAGTATAAACCTCATTTATCCATTTATATGATCGTGAAGTGTTTTATTTGCTAGACAACATAAGCATTTCTCTCCAAAGCACATTGGTTAATAAAATGAGGAACACTGACTCTCAAATAGCCTCAATTGCTTAAATGATTCTTAGATTGACTCTCTCTCTCTCTCTCTCTCTCTCTCTCTCTGTGTGTGTGTGTGTGTGTGTGTGTGTGTGTGTGTGTGTGTATGTAATCACAGATTAGTGAAGGCTAATCTGGAACTCAGTAGGTAGCCCAAATTCATGATCCTCCTGCCTCAGCGTCCCAAATGCTGGAGTTAGAAGCAGCCATCATGATGCTGGCTTATAATTTTAGAAATAAAACAATTCCAAGTGAAGTACTTGTATACACATTGTAAATCCTACTTGTTGCTTACTACATAGTTCATATTGAAAAAGTATTTCCAAGCTCTTGTTATGCAGAGAAAATAACATTTTGGTCATTTTTTTCATGCAATATTTACAGTGCTATCGGAAACTAGAATTCCTGCAGTGAAAAACCACTTATGTTTTAGAATGAGCTATATTGAGATTACAATCATTTAATAGAACTGAATTTAACTTTCAGGCAATATTTTTTCAGTAAATCAATGGTTAATACTATCTCAACCAGGAAGGAGCCAGCAAGTTCCTTCCTTCATTTCCTCATCTGTCAGTGATGGAAGTGGGTAATAAAATGTCTCATGAGGTGATCCCTCCAGGGCAGAGCCATTCTCTCTCTGTGTGTGTGTGTGTGTGTGTGTGTGTGTGTGTGTGTGCGCGTGTGCGTGCGCGTGCGTGTGCGTGTGCATGTGCGTGTGTGTTTGAACCTGTCTGACTAACTCACACTCCTCATGGGATCCGGAGAATTTAGTTGGAGCTTAACAAAGTGGCTTGGTGCAGATGCTTCCCCAGTGGCTGGATTTTTACAAGCTGAAAGAAGTACTCGTTCCTTGTCTCTGCTCTTCGTTTCCAGTGGACTGTGTACAACTTGCTATTAGAGCCAAGAGTAGGGAGGAAGAAGCCCTGGGAAGTTTTTGAAGAAAGTTAGAGCTCCCTGGCTGTCGTTGTCAGAAACGATGGAGCCATAGCCTCACAAAACAGACTCAGAATGGTTTCTTGCCCTTCCTTAGCTGCTTGGCCAGATCTTTGCTGAGATTTAGCTTTGAGAAATGGGCCTCATGCCCTGGAAGACAAGAAGATACTCTTATCCCACTGTCTTCTCATTCCCCCTGGACATGCATGCTTGTAATTACCTATCAGTGGACCCGTGGCTTAGTGGTAGAATACTCTAGTGTACATAAGATCCTCGGTTTAATTCCTACCTCTGCAAAAAGAAGAGAAACTGCATCAGCCGGGCGGAGGGGAACAGAATGTGACCTCCCTCACAGACTGGTTGCTGTGAACAGAGGTAACTATTAGGTCACTGACTAGTTCATTCAGCATGGACTAAACCTACAGGTACAGGTAGTACAGGCTGTTGTCCCAGTGGACATCCAGAAGCTATCTTTCTGTGTGGTCCTCGCCTTTGTGGCCAGACATTCTAATGATGCTCAGAAGACAGATAGATAATGGCAGTAATACTTCGGTGAATGGGAAGGAACCCATATATACCAGGAAAGGACTCTACCACTGAGTTGCACACCTGTCCTTCATTAGTACTTAATTGTTAGACTGAAGCAGACTACAGTGGCCTGGTACACTGAGCAGCAGGTTTTATGGGCCTTACCCCGGTGAATCCTACTCTAGACACTGCACAATCTAGAGAGGCCACAAGCTGTGCACTCTAGGAAAGCCATTATGAGTGTGAGCTGGCCCACAAGGGATAGCCCCCAGCTATGACTCCTTGTGGAAGTGTCCATCCAGTGACATGCCTCAGTTGACCACAGGCTTTGCTTTGCTTCGGCAGGCACAGTTTGACATTGCAGTGGCCAGTGAGATCATGGCCGTGCTGGCCTTGACTGATAGCCTCGCCGACATGAAAGAGCGACTAGGAAGAATGGTGGTGGCCAGTGACAGAGATGGGCAGCCTGTGACAGCTGAGGACTTGGTGAGTATTGCTGGGAGAGCCTGGGAAGATTATGGCCCATCAGGAGAATGGGAGCTCCTTCTGCCACTGGTGTAGAGTGGGGATTCTGGAAAGTTCTACACTGCCCATTAACTTCTTCACAAGCCTTGCTGCTTCTTAATGCCTCCGTTTGTATTAGTAGCAGGTCTAGACCCAGCTGCTGCCAGAGCACATGAAATGTATTTTATAAGCATTTACCGTTCTCACTTGTCGTGATCCCTGGTTTGCCTTGACCAGCCTGGGGTGGGGCAAACAGGGACAAAGCTAAAAATCCCAGGGCGTGGTCAGCTTGGGGATGCCCACCTAGAAACAGGATTGGGAGAAAGGGGACAAATCAGCCATGGCCCCAGTTCTCCTGCTGATGTATGTGTCTTTTTCTCACCTGTAGGGGGTGACAGGCGCTCTGACAGTTTTGATGAAAGACGCCATCAAGCCAAATCTGATGCAGACCCTGGAAGTAAGTACTTTCCCCTTTATTTATTTATGATTTTTATTGATTTTTTTATGTGTATATGTGCATGCATATTGGGCAGGGTGCCACACGTACATATATGCATGTATGTGGAAGCCATAAGTCAACCTCTGATATTATCCTTCAGGTGTCAGGCTCTTTTCAGTGGCCTGGAACTCGCTAATAAGGTTAGATGACGGGCCAGCCTGCACTAGGGTCCACCTGTCTCTGCCTCTCTGGCACAGGACTTCGATTTTTTTTTTTTTTTTTTTTTTAACTTCTGGGATTCAAACTCAGATCTTTCAGGGCAGGGACTTTACTGACTGGAGTATCTGCCCAGTTGTGATTTTTTTTTTTTTTAATGATTGTTTATAACATAGCATTTGCCTTCGTTGGACTGACCTTAGATTACAAGGCAGTATGAACATTCCCAGCCAATGAGAGTCTAGGAGCATGTCACAATAACTTCTTGGTCTTCTGAAAATAAATAAATAAAAAGTTAAGAGTAACTTTATCAATCTTAGATATGACTTACATCTTGGCTTTGATTTCACTGACTAGAATAGGAACATAGAAAATAAATTATCTGCCTAATCCATCCATGGGTGGTACTGCCACATTTACGTGGCTTTGTCTATTTTAACTTTTAATATCTATGAGTACACTGTAGCCATCTTCAGACATACCAGAAAAGGGCATCTTATCCCACTACAGATGGTTGTGAGCCACCATGTGGGTGCTGGGAATTGAACTCGGACCTCTGGACGAATAGTCAGTGCTCTTAACCACTGAGCCATCTCTACAGCCTCCTATTTTAACTTTTTAAAAAACTTAATCTATCATGTTAATTATAAATTGTTTGCTTTGTAACTATAAATTAATTGGGTTTTTTTTTTCAACTAAAATACAGTAAATACTAAGAAATATTTTCTAAGAACATATTTTCAGCTCACTTTTGTGGTGATATTGGTTTTGCAATCTTGTATACAAACACTAAAATTTTGTCTTGGCTTCTTTGATTCAAAGTGTTTTCACGCACACACACACACACACACACACACACACACACACACACACTCATTACAATCTAGTTTCTGTTACTGATCATATTCATTTGACTTAGCCATTGTCTAATCCTTTTCTTAGCTACCAGTTTTTAGGATTTGGACCCAAAGAAGTCCAAATGGGGAGGGAGTATCTAGACTGTGTTTGGCAAAGAGACAGGTATTAGGCTAGAGAGATAGCTCAGCAGTTCAGAGCATTTACCGCTCTTAGAGAGGGACTAGGTTTGATTCACATTGATAGCTTCACTTCCAGGGGATAAGATATCTGCTCTGGCCTCCTCCAGCAAGAGGGCATGCATAAGGTACATATGTATATGTCCAGACAAAACACTCAAACACATAAAATTAATATTTACAAAGAGAGAGAGAGAGAATAGGTGTTTGAGTGAGAGATGTTAACACTGGCGTTTTCACAGACAGATGACAGGGAGAAAAAACATGGCCACACTGGTCAGTGTCATGGAATTTATGATTTGTGCTAAGCTACAGTGGGAAGGAGGGATGGAGGTGTTCAGAGGGCGAGTATTTGGGAGACCAAGCAGAAAGAGAAGTAGAATGCCCATATCCCCCTATGTACTCGGCTGATAGAAAGTGGTGTTTGAATGGGCACTTTGTTGTTTGCATTTGTATCCTGGGCTGAGCTATTTACTACCTCCACCTCAGCTTTCTCCCATGGAAAGTGGTGTCAGTCACAGCTAACCCAACAGGGCAATAGGGACAGGACGGTTCAAAATTGACTTCCACACACCGTGGATGCGTGCTGAGGATACCATTTGGAACATGGGCTCCTAAAAGACGTTCACTGGTTGGGGAGGCAGAGAACAGACAAATAAATCCAGTGCCTTCTCCTTGGTACAGTGGCTGAAAAAAACGAAAACTCAGAGGGAGTATGAGGCACATGCCTCTGTGTATTCATAGGTGTGAGGAAGCCTAGGGAGCATTGGAAAATACTGCTCCAGGCTCTGAACCTTTCTAATACAGTTCCTCACAAGGTGGTGACTCCAACCATAAAACAGTTGTCATTGCTACTTTGTAACTGCAATTGATCGTAAAAGCGTTGCTTAAGAACCTTAAGGGTCCCACAGGTTGAGAATCACTGGCCTAGGGCGACGTGAAAGCTACCAGCCAATGTGGTAGGCCTGTGAAACCTGAG
Organism: Uromys caudimaculatus; assembly: GCA_028551405.1. Lineage (NCBI taxonomy): Eukaryota > Metazoa > Chordata > Mammalia > Rodentia > Muridae > Uromys > Uromys caudimaculatus. Next base: position 26,335,953 of record CM052717.1, on the reverse strand, counting down.
CTGCTGCTGCTGAGATGAAGGCACCACTGGGCTTGGGGACAAGGGCCAGGCTCCTATTCAACAGATGACTGTAGGCCCAATTGAACACAGAACAGAATCCTGAAACCAAGCCTGTCCCCCAAAACCCTTCTATATCACCCTCCACCCTCCCCTGATCCTGTCCCCATAGCCTGAACTCTTTGTCTCCCTGACTCATGAGCACACAGCTATGCTGTAGTATGTTGTTCTCCATCTTAGCAATCCCTGGGTATGGATCTGTGATCCCAGTACTTCAGAGACAGAGGCAGGAGGATTAGAAAATTGAGGTCAGGGTAGATTGCACAGAGAACTCCCAAGTCAGCCTGAATTCTATAGTGAGACCCTGTCTCAAAAGAATCACAGTTCAGAGAGGTAGCTCAGTGGTTCAGGGCGTGCCTTGGCCTAGCAAAATAACTAGTAATTAAGTAAGTAGACATTACTGAACCTTTAAGATATCTTCCACTCTGCGAGTCCAATTTCATTTAATAAATGGGTTTGTCCTAAGCAATGCTTAGTCCCTTCACATCGTGTCTAATTTTCATTGACTGGACTGACTGTTTTAAGATTATTTGAACAGATAATGTATTTTAAGGACAAAGCATAGGATTTGGTTAAGATGTTTGCATGCATGAACTCTGTCTGTTCCTTGATTCTTAGATACACATTTGGGAAGGGTTTCTGGAATCAGTGACACAGGAGCCTGCATCTATGGACAGCCTAAACATCTCATTTGTGGGCAGTGTCTTGTTTTGGACATATCTATTGCTAGTGTCATAGGAGAACGTTGGTTACCCCCTGCCTCACTCCAGGTGGCCATGACAGCAGTTTTTGGTCCTAGCTGTTCCTCAGAAGAAGACTTTGGTAGAGTCTGGGATACTGATTGATACCAGGTTCCGCCACAGACTAAAAGGAGGAGGAGTCAAGCCTCGTCCAAAGCCAGACTGAGAACCTACTGATGACTTAACATGGGAAAGTAATCCTAAGAGCTCAAAATATTCCTGTGGACAAGCCACACACAGTGTTGATGAAGTCACCAAATGCTATCACACACTGTCTGGTGCCGTTGTAGCTGCAGGCCACATGCATTATTCCAAATTAAAGTTTAATAAAATTAAAAACATAGTCTTTTGGTTGCTTAGCCACATTTCTACTGTCACATTTATTTAGGTTTTGGAGAAAGGGGTACTAGCTACATTTTAAGTACCTTGTAGCCGCACATGGCCAGAGGCTACAGTATCGGACAATACAGAAGTATAATACCAAAGAGAGAATCTAGTCTGGTAATCAACCAAGTAATCGAAGTAATAAACTTAGGAACTTTCTGGAAAGACCATTAAGGAGACTGTTCATCAGGAGAAGCCAAGGTAGTTCCCATGTTACATTCCCAAGCATTCTGCGTATGAAACAAAAATCAAGATAATGCACTTATACATAGAAATTGGGTTGGCTTGTTTTTTAAGACAATGTGTTTATCTGGAAGTGCTTTATTTTATAGCTACATCCACTGTTAAATATGTGTCTTTGTTTGAATGTCCAGTGGCAACATTTTGATCATTAGTCTACCAGGACTCCAAACTGGGAGTTTCAAAACCAGGGCTGTCATCTTACTATGGTTATTAATCTTCTCGTTGGCCTTGGAGCCTACGCCCTGCTTCCCCGGGCCTTGGGTTTCTCGTGTCAGGAAGAGGTCGGTTCTTACCCTCACGTTATTTGGTTTCATGATTTCCAACTAAAGCTCCATTTACACAGAATTATAAAGTGCAAGGAGAGTGGGATGCAGGGACTGATCGTGATCACCAGGTTAAAGAGAAGTTGATCACATGGTCCGTGTTCCAGTTGGAGGGAATAATGGGATCTCCACATCTGTCAACCATGTTAACGGTTCACGGAAACAAGAAACAGGAGGGGTGTGTGGCAGGGTGTGCCAGCGGACCTAATATAACCTGTTAGCTTTCATTACTGTAACAACTACATGAGATCAACAACATATAAGGAGGAACGGTTTCTTTGGGCTCACCGTGTTGTCATTTTCGCTCTGCATCTGATTGGCCTGTTGGTTTTGGCACTGAGTCTGATAGCACAGTACTGAAAATCTATCAAGAGATTCTGGTCAGAGAATTCATCAGAGTAAGCGGCTCCCCTCATAGCCAGCACATGAAGGCAGTGCAAAACCAGGGCCCACTAGTCCTCTTTCTAAAGATGCCCCTTCCCCAGGACCAAAATCTTCCCACTAGGCCCCATTTTATAATACTTTTACCACCTCCCCTTTGGTGCCAAGACTACCACAGAGACTTTTGGAAGATAGGATCCAAACTCCAGCATAACATTTTATATTGCACACATATCAAAGTTGGACTCATAAGTTACTTAATTGCCAATTAAAATGTAAAGACTGGGGAAGATGGCTCAGTGAGTAAGAACACTTGCTCTGCAAGCACGGGGTTCTGAGTTCGAATCCTCACTGCCCACAAACAGCTAAGTGTAGTCATACACACCTGTAACCCCAGCACTCCTGTGTGGACATGGGAGGCCGAAAAGGAAGGATCCTGGGTCAGTTAACCTGGAATGTAGGCAGTGAAAAATAAGAGCCCCTGTCCCAAATGAAATGGAAGGCTAGGACCCAAGCATGAGGTTGTCCTCTGACTTCCACATGCAGACTTGAGTCCTGCAGGTGCCCTGCAGTCTTTCTCCCCGCCACACACACACGCCATTTTTTACATATAACCTAGCCGATAAGGGAAGCTCTGTGAAATGGAAGATTTGCTTTAGATTAAACAGCAGCCTGACAGGATTATTCCAGAATCCTGAAGCCTATGCTTGTTCAGCCATAACCTGTCACCTGTGTCCCCTGGAGACCAGGCCCCGTAGCTCCCTGACAGATGGCAGCAATGAGGGTTACAGTCTGTCGAGGAGATGAGCCAGCTGCCATCCAGAGATAGAGTCTGTGACTTTGTCCTCTCTTACATTTCTCCATGGCAGCAGGATGCCCCAGGCAGCAGGGTTGGAAGCCGGTGGAGGCTTCAGAGTCTGTAAAATGTTTTTCTCAGAGCACTTGAAAGGTTTGTGTAGAGAGAGGTGGAGTGTAGATACTAGCCACGCGTGCGTGTGAACAAGCATGCACGCTGGATTTTTATAACCCTCATATGTTCCAGTCACTCTGACCTTCTCAGGACCTCTCTCTCTCCCCCCTCCCTCCCTCCCTACCCCCCCCCCAGCACTTGGGGGAAATGCTCATTTGTGAACTCACAGGGTGGCTCTGAGAAGCTGTCTTAGTCTCAGACTGTCGTCTTCCTGCTTTGGTTCAGCTTTCTCATCTTTGAGCCGTGTTCAGCTCATAGCCCATCACAGTTCACAGGAATTTTCCATTCTCCCCAGCTGCCCCGCCCCCACCCCGCATCACTCCCTGCTCTCTGCTGTGTCAGCAAAGGGGCAGGCTGTATTTTCACAGGTGGAGCCAAGCCTTCATCTGAGCAGACCTCCAATAACCTGGCTGGGCTAGGAATAAAGCCCAAATGTTTTCATGAGAAAATTATTTTCAGATAGACCTAAAGTCTGTTGTTATCAATAAAGGGAAGAAAAAAAAAAAAAAGGAAAGAAAAAAAACTCTAAAAATGATTATATTGACAAAGTTGGTTTAAAGACTTTGAAAGCCTTGAATTTTTAATTAGTTCCTAATATTGGTCTTGTTTTATTTGTAACTATGCTGATTGGTTTTATGTTAACTTGACACAGCTAGAGTTATTTTGGAAGAGGGAACCATGCCCCACCAGATTGGTCTGTGGGCAAGCTGCTGGTTGATGTGGAAGGGTCCAGTTCACTGGGGGCAGTACCATTTTTGAGCTGGTGGTAATCAGACTGAGAAAGTCAGAAGAGCAAGCCAGTAGGCAGCACCCCTCACGAACTCTGCATCAGTTTCTGCTTCTAGGTTCCTGCCCTGACTTCCCTCAGTGACAGAGCGTGACCTGAGAGTTGTAAGCTAAAATAAGCCTTTTCCTCTCCAGGTTGCTTTTGCTCGTGGTGTTGTTTGCTTTTGCTCGTGGTGTTGTATCACAGTACTAAAAACCCTAAGTAGCATAGTAATTAGTAAGAACTGCTTATAAACAAAGTACAGTATACACATATTAAAATGTCATGAAGAAACCCATTATTTTGCATGCTTTCTTTAAAAGAAAAATTAATAGTAAACTTTAGTTGTATGTGGTGGGTGCTTGGCTGTGATCCCAGTATTTAATAAACAGAGACCGGAGAATCAGGAGTTCAAAGACATATCCCACTACATACAGATCAAGTTTGAGGCCACCCCAGGCTATGTAACACCCTGTCTAAACAACCACAGCAAATTGCTTCCATCATTCCTACATTTCACCCATGGTGGGGTTTTTTCTTTTTCTTTGTTATCTTAATTGCCAGATTTCTAAAGTAAATTTTTTAGACTATTTTTTTAAAGATTTAATCAGAATTTTTTTTTTTAAATATGAGAAAACAACTTTAGTCTAGAAGTTGAAAACAAACAAAAATGGCCTAAGCTTGTCCTTTATATGTAATTGGCCTGCCTGGTTTTCATGATTCATGAGTTTATATTGTTTTTTATACTCAGTTCTTTGTGGGTTTAGTTGGAGACAAAATCTCATATAAATCTATACTGGCATAGAACTACTAATCTTCCTGGCTTCAACTACCCAAATGTGGGGATTGTGGGATTTTTCTCCTCCTCTGCCTCCTCCCCCTCCCTCATCTCTGCCTCTTCCCTCTCTTCCTCCTCCTCCTCCTCTTCCCCCTCCTCTCCCTCCTCCTCCCCTCCTTTCCCTCCTTCCCCTCCTCTCCCTCCTCCTCCTCCTCAGTCTACTATTCCTCCATCCTTCCCTTTCTGCCGCACTTCCTCCCCCCTCTTCTCACCATATAGTCCTGACTAGCCTGGCACTCACTGTGTAGACCAAACTGGCCTTGTATTCACAGAGATCTGTCTCCTGAATACAGGAAGATTTTTGTTTTGGTTTGGTTTGGTTTTTCGAGACAGGGTTTCTCTGTGTACCCTGGCTGTCCTGGAACTCACTCTGTAGACCAGGCTAGCCTCGAACTCAGAAATCCGCCTGCCTCTGCCTCCAAGTGCTGGGATTAAAGGCATGCGCCACCACTGCTGGGCTATGGAAGATTTTTGTTAACTTAGCTAATTGTTCATTGGAAAAAAACAAAAAACAAAAACAAAAACTAGAACATTGAAGATATTACTTAAGCTATCAGGGTTTGATTAAATCATTTTTTAAATATATAATGTGGAAGAAATAAGGTGCAAAGCTTATTTTATGATAAATAGGCAGCGAGCAGTAGCTTATCAAAATTATAATCAGAGGTGACTGCATTCTTAGAGATTTTATCTCTTCTCAGCATTAACTACAGGCTAATTCTGTCTAAGGAGACTTGAGACATACTTGGTGTCTGAATCAATCAAGGCGTCTTTGGTATTTGTTTTGTAAGGTGTTTGTTTTGTCTTTTGTGTATGTATGTACATGTCCATGTTTGTGTGTGTGCACGCGTGTATGTACATGGAGGCCTCGCTTTGACATTGGGTATCTTCCTCTGTGCATCACCACTCTGAACCCATGGCTCATCGGCTCACCGATTGGCTAGAGCAGCTGGCCTGCACCTCCCTGGATCCACTTGTCTTGGCCTCCTCCTTCCCTCGCTTCTCAGATGCTGAAGTTACAACATACCAAGCCTTTATGTGAGATCTGAGGATACGAACCCTGGTCGTTGTGGTTTCTTGTCATGCATTGACTGAGCCATCCTCCCAGCTCTGTTCTTATCTTTAGGTTGAGTCCCTGTACCCCAGGCTGGTTTCTAACCCTTCTGTAGCTTCCTATGACTTTGAACTACTAAACCTTGCACCAGTACACCCAAGTGTTGGAATTACAGACATGCTCCACCCTACCTGGCTCACTGTACTTTTAGATCTCTTGGTGTTCTTTGACTATGCAGTAGAGATGTAAAGTGACACTGGGTCAGCTTATACACCCAGCACTCTGTGGCACCTTTGTCCCCAAGTTAAGTTTGGTCTCATTCCTCTGTTTCCACTGGGGCTCTAATTGATTCTCTTTCTTCTGCAGGGGACACCTGTGTTTGTGCACGCTGGTCCCTTTGCCAATATCGCTCATGGCAACTCGTCAGTGTTAGCTGATAAAATCGCACTGAAATTGGTCGGCGAAGAAGGGTTTGTGGGTAAGTGGTTTTGTTTAAAAGTATTGATTATAAAATATTGATGAAATAGAAAAGATAGTGGCTGGGATCAAGGGTTGACATGAAATCTCATCCTTTACACTTTTCTTTGTAGAGGGGCTCAGTGCTAGAGAACTTGGGCTATAGCATAACAATTAAAGTGTTAACTGCAGTCAAGCACTAGGTCTTTAAAAGCTCTAATACCCATCAACCGAATGACCTTGGACATATTTTTAAGTATATTGAATCTTGATTTTCTCATCTGCAAAATGGTGCTAATGAAATTATTTTACTTAGTCATCCAATGAATATATATTCAGAACATACGACATTCAGAGCTCAGAACTGGGGATCCAGGGGTTCTCAGAGCAGGTCTAACAGCAGGCCTTGTGGAATAATCTCCTGTCAGTGGTATATGCACAGGAGATTATGCTCACTGATTGAGCTATTAGCAGCCATCAGAAGACGAACATTAAAATGATTTTTTTTTTTCTTCCTGCAATCCTGGTGTGTTTTCGTGACCCGATAGAAGGAAAGTCTCCGGACAATCTACTCAAATTGTATTTGGTAGATTCATACTGCCTGGTGCTGTCAGGAGGGGGTACCTGCCATAGCATTTGCCCCATGGTTACTAGCCATAATCTTAGGCCATAATGGTAAAGCTATAAAGAAATGAAAAAAACCAAGCAAGGACTGTGGAAAAGCTTCAACCACACGGCAATGGTTTTATCAGATTTTCCCTGCAAACAGTTTCCATTATCATGTAAATGCCACAATAAAGTACAGCACTTACTTCCTGCATACATACCATCAGCCTTGTACCAAACTCAAAAAGGGAGGTTTGTTTTTTTTTTTTTAGTTTAAAAAAAAAAAATCTCCTGGGCAGAAGAACCTAGATCTACACTTTCATGCTATGACATCCTAGGGTGCACTTGGGGTTATCAAGACTGATTTAAGAATCCCTTGTAGGCACAGAGACGGGATCAAGTGAGGATTTATGTAATTCCACCCTTCAAAGATCTGTGTGATGCGGCAATCGTGCACTTTGCTGGTTGGGCACCAAGTCCACAGCAGGAGTGGAGAGGCGCGCGTCTGGGTGGGTTTGCTCTGTCGAGCAGGCTTAGCAGTAGCGCTAATGGCTGAGGAGGCTGGGGAAAGGCGGATGCTGAAGAGAAGGGCACTTAAGTGAAAAGCTTCTGGTATATCGACTGTGGATAAAAGGGCTTCTAGGATAAAGTACTCTGTTGTGTGCTGACAGAGCTCTCTGCCTTATATTATGAAGCAGGTATTTCCAGAGCTTCATCATGACAAACTATCTTTAGCGATACATGTTGTTGGTGTCCGCAAAGCACGTTAACCCTCCAGGGGCTTGGACGAGACATTAGACTCTGGGAGTGTTCTTTGAAGGCTTTCTTATTTAGACAGTGTGAAGGTGGATCAGATGAGGACCGGGAGACTGAGAGGTGGTACTGATCCAGGGTTCATAGTTGTGGAATGGGAGCTTTCTTTGGTAGGTACAAAGCAGGAGCTTCTCTAGGGCTCAATTTCCCCTTTGCTATAATATTCAATAATATCCAAGGGGAAATTGATCTGTAAAACAGAGGGATCTATGCAAATGTCCCCCATGCTACTACTTATTTCTCTGATCTCTTGGAGCCTGAGGGGAGATTCCCATGGTAATCCTCTTGCCCATAGGGAGAGTCAGAACTCTCCTAAAGTCCTGTTAACTCGCTGTGCCCCAAATTCCTTGTCTGGAATACAAGGCTTTTAAAAATATATATTATAGTGGTGGCGCACGCCTTTAATCCCAGCACTTGGGAGGCAGAGGCAGGCGGATTTCTGAGTTCGAGGCCAGCCTGGTCTACAGAGTGAGTTCCAGGACAGCCAGTGCTATACAGAGAAACCCTGTCTCGAAAAAACCAAAAAAAAAAAAAAATATATATATATATATATATATTATAATTGTGTGAGTGTGTGGGGGAGGGGGGAGCAAGGCAGCCATGGCACACATGTAAAGGTCAAAGCACAAGTTTGTGGGATTGGTTCTCTCTCCACTTTAGTGAGGGTCCTAGAGTTTGGAACTCAGGTCACTAGGTTGGTTCAGCAAGCACCTTTCCCCACTCGGCCATCTCACCAGTCAAAATAAGGCTCTTAAGAGGGCTTTCCGAATGGATTTTTAAAGATGGTATGTGACATTGTGCCTGCCAAGTTCGGGCCTGACACCCAATCATCCTTAACCAGTCCTCACTGTCCTGCCAATAAAAGTTAAAATCCTGTTTTAAATTGAGTTTATTTTGGAGTGATAACAATCTTCGTTTTCTTGTATAGTACACATCACTTAGAGCGGCGGTTCTCAGCCTGTGGGTCATGACCCCTCTGGAGGTCAAACTACCCTTTCACTGGGGTCAACTATCAGATATTTATATTACAATTCATAACAGTAGCAAGAGTACAGTTATGAAGTAGCAAAGGCAATAATGTTATGGTTGCGGGTCACCACGACATGAGGAATTGTATTAAAGGGTCAAAGCACTAGGAAGGTGGAGAGTCTGCCGCCATGGCTGTGCAGTCAGCTACTGTGCCGCCGATCTCCAGAACTCTTCATCTTTGTAGTAGATCTTGCCTGATTCCAGGCACGAGCCATATGCTTCTAGCTGGCAGACATGTTTTTTACCCTCTAGTCAATCAGGATGTGGTATAAGAGACAAACCTGTAGAGTCTCAGCAGAGAGTGGGGTGCACTGGTTAACAAGGACCCTGGAGAGAGACACGCATCTCCTGGGTAGAGTCTTCTTTGTTTACTGCTTACAATATCACTTTCAGTTTTACCCCAACTTCTAGGCAAGGAATCCTTTTGTCTACCCAGAATAATTATTCTAAGATAATGGAATCAACGGTCCATTTAGCCTTACAACAGGGCGGTGTTTATTTAATTAGCTGCATGAATTTGTCAGATGAGAGCAGATTGCTTCAAGAGCATTTTAGAGACAGCGCTGTGGCGACTGTAATGGCCCCTTTCCGTGAGCCAGCGGTCCCCATAGGAGTCCACTCAACCTCCATGTACCCCTGAAAGGCAGACTTCTCTTGGGCATCAAACACTAGTCGAGGGTTATTTTTACAAAAAGGAAAAGAAAAATAATATTGACCTTCTACGTTTTTAATTATTATTATCTCATTTAAAGTGTTTGTAAGAATCTCGAAATTGTTCACAAACCTTAGATTTTTTTTTTCTTTCTTGTTTTCATTCCTTTTCTTTTCCTTTTTCCTGCTCATTTAATTGTCGTTGACTCCAATTTTCAGGTAAATACCCACCTCTACTTGAGAATGTGGACCAGGGATTGTACATGCTCATAGCCAAAGGCCCTTATAGCTAAATAGCCACAGCCACAGGAATCCATGGATAGACGTTGAAGGCCTACTCCTGTACTTAATACTGATAAAATGGACCAGATGTCATGGCGTATGCCTGTAGTCTTAGAAGCCCAGCCCACACTTGTCTCAATGACTCAACCATCCTCCACCTAAATCAATGAATAAATCAATATAATTATGATGTGATACCATGCCAGTACGTCTTCATACGTGCAGTAGTAGATCAGGTTTGCATCGCCTCCAATTGCTCAAGATTAGCCCATTTTCTATTCCTGCAGTACAGTGCCACAGACTATCTTAAAAGAAGGCTGATTTGACTTTTGTTCTTAGTGTGAGTTGACTGAGGACTCGCATCTTCTGATGCCCTTCTGGCTGGCAGAGTTGTGAGGCCACAAAAGACACACAAGAGGCAGAGAGAAGGTATACGGGTATGCATGGTTGTGTATACCCACACATGCGTGGGCGTGGGGTGTGTGTATGTGCACACATGGGCCTATGTGTGTGCATGCATAGGTGTGGAGTGTGCGTGTGTACGTGCATGGTATGGGGTATATGTATGTGCATGTATGGGTATGGGGGGGTGTCTATGTGTGCGCATGGGTATGGGGTATGTGAGTTCCTATATGTACATGCATGGAGTGTGTGTGTGTGTGTGTGTTTGTGTGTGTGTGTGGTATGGTGTGTGTGTGCATACATGGAGAGGGATGTATGTACATGCATGTATGGCTCTGAGGGGTTGCACATGCACTCATGTGCTCTGCCTGTTCTCTCTCTCTCTCTCTCTAAGTTTGTTTTGTCTCTTGTTTTGTTTTGGGGAGACTGTTTTTTGCACATGTGAGTGGAGATGACCTAGAAGTGCAGAAGAGGGCATCAGATCCCATGAGCAACAGGTGGCTGTGAGCACACCTGATATTGGTACTGGAACCAAACTCAGGTCCTCTGCCAGAGCAGCACACCAGAGCTCTTACCCAAGGTTCCATTTCTTCATCCCAGGAGAGAGCCCTTTGAGACAGGGTCTCACTTAGTAGCTTTATTTGGCCTGGAACTCACTGTGTAAACTAGGGTAGCTGAGGCTCTCTTAGCTCTGCTTCCTGATCCTGGCTCACAGGCACCTCCTCATCCCTCTTGTCAAAAGCCCACCAATATCCCATCACAAGACACCCACCCTGGTGACCTCATTGAATCCCCATCGGCTCTGAACACCAGAGCTTGGGTCAGGCCTCTCGTGTCTCCTAATGTCTATTCAAATCCAGTAGGAGTGTAGAGAGGGAAAATAATATTCTGACCCAGCACTCTCCTACCTGGAAATGACCTTCTCAATAGATTGCTGAGTCAAAGGGACCTTGGGTACCAATGACATTAGGGATCTTTCTTTTGACTTCATCCCTCGTCCTTTTGGGTGCTTGTAAATCTTGCCTCGAGTTTCAGAGGAATCCACTGAATAGTTACACCCAGCTACCGACCTACTCTCGCCATCTGTTTTATTGCAACGAAATGTTACATACTCCATCATTTAGGTAGAAGAACACCAGACCAAACTAAACATTCCTATAATTTCATCCACCCTTTAAAAAAAAAGTCTGAGTTGAAGTAGTGTCCAGCTTCTGAGCTGAGATCCTGGAGCTCACCCTGTTGACATATAAAACTCTGCTCTTGGTCAGGGGCCTCGTTCTGTTTTGAAGTTCATTCTTGGGTCTTGAGTAATCCTATACATAATCACGTCAGGGGTAAGAACTGGATTATTAGCAATCTGACTGGAGGGGGTGTGCAAGCCCAAGCAGCCGCTGAGTCCAGGGAATGGATTTTAGACCGTGTACTTAGCAAAGCCGCACTGTGGGAATGTTGGTTCATGGTGTCCTGGATGTCTGAGTCCTGGAGCTCCTCGCCGACTCCCATTCTCCGGCCTCTCTGTGCTAGCCTCTCCCTTCCACACATGCCTTCATACAGACTGGACCTCTTTGTGGTTTAATTTTGGTTTGAGTTTCTAACAGGTAGTCTTCAGCCTTTAAAAATAAATAAAGAAGAGAAACATTGAAGGAAGCCCAGTGGTAAATATGCCAGAAAAGCCCTGGGTTCAATCCCCAGCACAGAGAAATAATACAGGTTACACAGATGGCTTGATGGTTAAGAGCAACTGCTGCTCATACAGGGAACCTGGGTTCAAATCCTGGCACCCACATGGCAGCTCACAATTGTCTGTAACTCCAGTTTCAAGGATCTGATGGCCGCTTCTGGTATCAGTGGCCACCAAACATGTGTATATACATGCACGCAGATACTCATACATGTAAAAATGGAAAATAAGTAAATAAGATTGGAATATTCTGGTTATCTGCTACTTGGGAAAGTATTCAGATTAAGTTACCCGATCCCCATGTTCTAGTCAACTTCACCAAATCTTTGTTTGTTTGTTTTGGGTTTGGGTTTCATCTTTTTGAGACAGGGTTTCTCTGTGTAGTTCTTGCTGTCCTGAAACTTGTTTATAGATCAGACCCTCAAAATCAGAGATCTGTCTGCCTCTTTGTCCTGGGTGCTGGCGCGCGCGCACACACACACACACACACACACACAGGTCTAGCTTAATCAAATCTCAATGTGCCATGCTGTTCGTGTGTGCTTTAGGTTTAAGTGTTGTTTGCTATAAGACGGATGGAGATAGCCTGGAGATAAGACTCCATGGCAGAGTCTAACACGGCCGGAGCCTTAGACTCATTCCCAGCACTCCAGAAGAAGGCAGAAACATGAGATGCAATCAAAACCTCTGTGACTTTTTGCTGCTGTGAGTTGAATCTTTGGCTGCCTAATTCCTCCTTGCAATAGTCCTGAGAGGCAGCGCCTAGTGATGGATGGATTGAAAAGCCTTGGTTTGAAGTTAGCTCCAGAGCTCAGGGACAGACCCGACTCCTCTGACGTCACCCCTCCTGTCTTAGCTGTGTCTTGAAGTGGTCTTCACATGAGTCTCCTCCTACTGTGGGTCACCCTTTTACCATGTCCCAGGCGAGTCTCATATAAGCAGAGCAGATGGTGACAGCTTGCTGTTTGACTTCTACAACTGTCAGCCAAAATAAACAGATTTTCTCTAAAAATTACCTTATCACAAATGTTGCAGCATCAAGAAACTAAACTCCCCTTAGTTGCTTTTTTTTTTTTTTTTTTTTTAATGTGAATACACTGTCTCTCTCTTCAGAGGCACCAGGAGAGGGCATCAGATCCCATTCCAGATGGTTATAAGCCACCATGTGGTTGCTGGGAATTGAACTCAGGACCTCTGGAAGAGCAGTCAGTGCTCTTAACCGCTGAGCCATCTCTCCAGCCCTCGATGTATCTTTTTAAGCACTCTCCAGGTGTGGAAGAGGTATCGTCTCCAGGCATGCAATAATACTTTTACCACAAAAGATGTACAATAAAGCTTCTGAAACCTACTCTGTTTACAACATTAGGTTACAGTAATTTCTTTGACAGCACCCCAGACACACCCAGAAATACCAGACATCTCCATTTACTATGTAACTAAAGGTCAAACAATTTAATGGGTATTTGTAACCTAATAATTTACTGGCTGTCTGCAGGAATAACACATAGCAATTGAAAATAATACTGTATCGTTCTTAAATAGCCTCTGTACCTCATTGAGAAGACACCTGTACTGGTTAAGTACCACTCAGCATCACAAGCCCCATGTCCGGCTCTCAGCTCCGCATACAGGTCCGTCTTTGTTTCTACAGCAACTGTTCTTACTGAGATTCACAATGTGCTGGGTGTTGTTTAACAGACACATCTCTTGAATCAGTGAGCAGCATCCCAATAATAGTGCTTGCCATGCATAAAAGATGTTGCATACCGCCTTCTTACCCTCAAACATGGGCTGGAAAGAGGCCTCCGTGGTTAAGGGCACTTGCTGCTCTAATAAAGGACCTGGGTTCAGTTCCCAGCATTCACATGTCTGCTCACAACTGTCTGTAACTCCAGTTCTAAGGGAGGTCTGATGCCCTCTTCTGACCTCTGAGGGTACCAGGCATGCATGGGACACACTGACATATACATGCAGACAAAATTTCTATCCACATAAAATTAAATAATAATAATAATAATAATAATAATAATAATAATAATAATAATGGGGTTTTTCTTAATGTGAAGTGTATCAAGATGAGATGATACCCACCCAGCATCCCAGCACAACCTTCAAGCAAACTACCAAGACCCTAGCTAGTCCGAGAATGAGGGAGGGAATGAAAGTATCTCAATATTTTCCTGAGATTTTGTAATTTTTCACATTCATTCATTCATGTGAGGATGGCAGGGATGGGGCTTATAAATCACACAGGCAGTTTCTGGCATTGATGCATCTTTGCTGAGAGCAACCTGAGTTTACATTCCATCCTGAAGACCCACAATGTATGTGCCAGGCCCTGGACTAGAGCTTTGCGCCTGAGAACTCACTGGCTTGTGGTAAGAGCCTCCGAAGGAGGACCATGGTTTCCACATGAGAGGATGGAGCCCCATAGTGAAAGAGCTTGTTCCAAGGTGACAAGCAACGATTCGAACCCAGTCCTCTGCCCTGATTCGAATTCTTGCTTCCATGTCTTACTGCCTGTGAATGTATACTTCGGGTCCACACCACCCTCATCCAGCCCTGTGTTTGCATACAACAGGACTAATGTTTGTTGAACGAAAACCTAATAGTACACATTAGTTATATGAAAGATGTCTCCGAGGGCAAGGTTGTCTGCAATGCCAGTAGACTTTTTAATGGTGAACGTAAACGTGTCTACCACATGGTTTATTAAAGTAGCAAATAACTAAATTAAAAGCAAATAAATGTTACAAAGGCATGTGACTACAAGTTCCAGCTACTCAGGAGGCTGGGGCAGAAGGATTATGTGAGCTCAGAAAGTTCAAGGCCAGCATGGGAAATAGAGTGAGCTTCCCAAAGACTCCATCGCAGAAAAGGAAGGAAGGAAGGAAGGAAGGAAGGAAGGAAGGAAGGAAGGAAGGAAGGAAGGAAGGAAGGAAGGAAGGAGAAGGCAGGCACTGGAGATATAAGCAGTTCATACAGTGTTTACTTAACATTCATAATTCCATGCATGAATAGAACCCCAAGAACCCCATAGAAACTAGATATAGTGGCGCTTGCCTGTGATCTCTGGCCTCAGGAGGTAGAGGCTGAAGATCAGAAGTTCATCATCAGCTTTGGCGATATTGTGGCCCTAGGAAAGCTTGATCCACTTGAGACCCTGTCTCAAAATTTTTAGCTGGGGGCTAGAGAGACAGCTCAGTGATTAAGAGTGCTTGCTTCTCTTCCGAGAGGACTCAAGTTGAGTTCCCAGCCCCCACATCCAGTGACTCCCACCTCACTCCAGCTCCGCAGAATCCAACACCCTCTTTTGGCCTCTACAGCAGGCATATGTACACAGTGGTCTACACTCAAAAACACATGTGACACAAATTAGTCTTTTTAAAAGGAATTTTTGAAAGGAAGATGTTTTAAAAGACATCAGGTTGAGGAATGCTCAACCTGACCTTGACCAGTTTCTTCATGCCCTACGTCATGCAAATGTGTTTAAAATAAGCTCTGTGGCTCATTCCTGTTTGGATTTATGTATATTCCAAACTGCGTGCTTGGAATATCGTCCTGCTTATCATCATAAAATGTGGAGTTCAAATACAACCCTTGTCAAAACATCGTGATGCAGAGATTAGTGCTGTGGCAGTTGACATAAAATGACTTTAAAAAGTGGTCCTGAGGTTAAGCTGGAGTTTTGTAACTCGCAATTGCATGGGCCTTCTAAGGGATTTTCTTTAATGTCCGTTGCACAATAAGTTTTCAGATTACGTTACATGCCTGCTATCCTAGCCCATCTGGGCCAAGAACATCTAGCCTCAGGATGCTGGACAGAGCCAAATTGCCTTTTATAGTTTCAAAAATTGCAATTATGTGAGGTTGTTTGCTACATTTTTTTAGCAGTATTTGGTGTAATTACAATACGTTACTGGTCCCATACAAGTCATGTAATAGAATTTGGGACAAAGAGTGCCAGGAAACTTGGAATTCCTGAAAGAGTATAATTTAGTGTATCTTGTCAGGGACTTCTTTGTATCTTTAGGGAAGGGCATTCTGGAGGGAAAGCAGACTGCTAGTGCTTTCTAAAAGCTGCAGGCCTCTTACCACCTGTAATTATTAATGTTCTCATCATTTCCCTATTAATGCTTCAGTATAAAGGCTGTTGCAGCAAATTCCACATAAGGGTTTGAGGTCCTGAGGGCTGCTTGTCTAGCTCACAGCAAAACAGAGTTTAAAAATCTTAGAGACAAAAGATTGAAATGATAAAGACAGACCTTCGGCAATAGAAGAATTAAAATCAAAAGTAGAAAACTAGGGAACAGTATCACAATAGATAAATAGCATTCCCCTTGGGCACACCTAGTCATGTGTGCATAACCTGACCAGGATGACCATAACCACTGTTGCTATCCTTCCTCTGGAGACTTGGCCAGTGGCAAAAAGGAAAGAGCAATATAAAAAACATTAGCTAGTGTTTCTATTATTTATATATAATCATATGGAGATAAAATTCAAGAAGCCAACTGAAAAATTTATCATAAGTAATAAAAGTTTTAGTTTGCCCAGTTGGGTACAGTATAAACATGTAAAAGTCAATAGCCTTTCTTTATGTCAAGAATAAACATAATGTGGAATATGATCCTATTTATTCATACCCTCCATGCTATAAAGTATCTAGGAATAAATTTAGCAAGACGTGGACATGGGGAAAGAAAACTACAGCCATTTGTGGAACTGAAGGTTACAGATACAGTGAGGCCGGAGTATAGAGTGAGTCCCATTATTCTCTCCGACAAACTAATCCCCAGGACTGTGCTATGTTACACTGAGGAGAGCAATGAGCAAATGTGAGCCATTTAAAAGGGACTCCTTTTAATTCTTTAAAGGGGCATTTTATTAATATTTTTATCCAATGATGTCAGAAGCTCCTGAACCTCTTCATTAGGTATCTTACCTATGTGTATGTGTGGGTGCCCCCTTGTCTGGGGACTGAACCCAGTCCTTCGAAACAGCAAGTGTCCCTCACTACTGGGCTACGTCTCCAGCTCCCATTTTTAATTTTCCTTTTAGACACAGTACTCCATGTGGCCCACACTGACTTCCAACTGAAGCTAGCCAGGAGCTGCTGACCTTACCTCCTCCATCTGCTGGCACATGTCTGGCTTCAATTGTCTAAATTTTAAGAGAATTGGTTTTATATGAAAAAAAAATAAATAAAAAGAGCAAACCCTAAATTTACTCCCTCTCCTGGCTCCTTTGGGCTGTTCTCAGCCTGGTTCTTGTGTTTCTTCAGGACAAGTTGAGGCTGGCATGAGGAAAATGGCTATACCAGTGGTTCTCAACGCTCCTAGGCTGTGACTCCTTAATACAGTTCCTCATGCTGTGGTGACCCCAACCATAAAATCATTTTGTCGCTACTTCATAACTGTAATTTTGCTACTGTTATGACTCATAATATAAGCTAGGCGTGGTGGCACGTGCCTTTAGTCCTAGCCCTTGAGAGGCAGAGGTAAGTAGATCTCTGAGTTCGAAGCCAGCCTGGTCTACAGAAGGAGCTCCAGGAGAGCTGAGATTACAAAAGAGAAATTCTGTCTCAAAAACACACACACACACACACACACACACACACACACAAAACAAAGGACAAAAGTTAATTGATTAATTAATTGAAATAATAAAATTACTATAATATAAAAATATAAAATATAAAAATAATAAAATCATAAGGTTAATATCTTGATAATGCAGGATATCTGATATGCAAACCCTGTGAAAGGGTTATTCACCACCCCAAAGTGGGCAACCTACAGGTTGAGAACCACTGGGCTATACAAATATTATCTGTGTGGCACAGAGCACTGTGTGTATATATAACATTTTATTATGATGCTTATTATCCCAGCAAAAGGTGTACATTACAAAGATGGCTTCTGCTTTTCTTCTCTCC
>CM052717.1:26300871-26318239 GCA_028551405.1 Uromys caudimaculatus | reverse complement strand
ACTGAGCTACATTCCTGGTCCCCAGTCAACATTTCATCGTGCCTGTTGGCCTTGCAAAATTTTGGAGCAAGGTTCATGAAGGGCAGGTTAAAATTGTTCCCACAAAGATGTAATCCCTTAGCTGTACATTCCAGCTTCGGCATCATGACGTCCCCGTAAAGGACAGCTTCACATTCTGATCTTTTCCATTAACTCAATGGGAATAACTCTCACCTGAGTCTAACTTTTTTTTTTTTTTTTGAGACAGGGTTTCTCTGTAGCCCTGGCTGTCCTGGAACTCACTCTGTAGACCAGGCTGGCCTCGAACTCAGAAATCCGCCCGCCTCTGCCTCCCAAGTGCTGGGATTAAAGGCATGTGCCACCGTTGCCCAGCTTTCAGTAACCCTCTTGAGTGCCCCCATAAGACCTTTCAGTGAGAAGTCAGAGGTCTGTCTCTCCCATATCCCAGCCTCAACTGAAGGTAGAGACCTTGCCAACGCAGCTGGAGGGGAGAAGGGGGCAGATCAGAGAGACTCAAGAAGCTAAAGTAACTTACAAGGGATGCTCTGGACTCTCTTGGGAAAGCCAAAAGACTCACCAGGCCCCTCCAGGGGACGACATCTGAGCTGTAAACAGCCAAGCCCTGTGGTGGGTGTCTCTTTAGAAGAGCTGCCAGCAAACTGGACGGTGAGCTCCAACGATGCAGCTGTCTGTCCTTCCTGGTCACTCCACTCATGCTGGGGGTGGGGATGGGTGCTCTCCTCACTGGTGCAGCTGCTTGAGAGCCCCCCGTGTTTCTCTAAGTAGCCACACCAAACACTCTTTGTTCCACCGACCTAGACTAGATTCTCTCTTTGGTTTACTGTCAGTGCCCTACCTAGGGTGGATCCATGTTTGTTGACATCTCTTCAGGAAAAGGCACAAGGTAGATAGTCACACAGATAACATGGCATGAGCTCACTTGTGCCTGCGTTCTGAACAGTGCTGCGTTCTGCTTGAGGGTGATCATGGAGAATCTCAAAAGCTCTTAATGTTCTCAGTCTCCCATCCCCTCATCTTTCTGCATCTCTTTCTCTTCTCTTCTCTCTCTCTCTCTCTCTCTCTCTCTCTCTCTCTCTCTCTCTCTCCCTCTCTCCCTCTCTCTCCCTCTCTACCTGCCTCTCTCTCTCTCTCCCTCTCCCTCTCTCTGCCTCTCTTCCTCTCTCTCCCTCTCCCCAAGGCTGGCCTTGAACTCATGCAATCTGAGCATGACCTTGAATTTCTGATTATCCTGCCTTCTCCGGGGTGCTAAGATTACAGACACTTGCCGACCGCACCCAGTTTATGAGGTGGTGGGGATAGAATCCAGGCCTCTCGCATACTAAGCAAGCCCTCTACTAACTGAGCCACATTCTCAGCCCATCCAGCAACTCTTCTGAAAGGGGCGTGTCTTTCTTCCTCTGTTCCCACTGGTTAGGACATTTAGTTATGATGGCAGAGGCTCTGGCAGTCATGCTGGACCCCTGGGTCAGAGCAGCTGCAGATGAAGGAAGAGCTGGCACACCAGCACAAAGCGCCAAGTGTGATCTTCTCTCAAGTGAGAGAGAAGTACGCTTTCATTGGAATTGAGCCACTCTTCATGGCTCCTCGTATTTGTGGGCAAACCTAATCCCAATTGGTTAACTCATGAAAATGGAGCCTGCTTAACAGACATCCTAGCAGTTTTTTCAGATAGAACATTTCCTCTTGCGTATTACTTGCAGGCTGTGCAGGATTTTCTTTCCCTGAACAGCGTTAACTCTGGGACTAACGTCAAGGTGACGTGTCTAGTTGAGAAGAGATGTGAGGTTTGCCTCAAGTCTTCCTGATGACAGAGCTGCACTTCCAGAGGCCGGAATGTGGTCAGAACTCTATGCGATGCGTGTCTGCATGTAGAGATCAGAGGTTGATGTTCCATGTCTTCCTCTACTGTCCCCAATACTTACTTTCTGAGACACGTCTGATGGCGAGACTAGACCTTACCCTTCCATCTAGATTTGCTGGCCATTGAGTCCCCAGTGATATATCTAGCTTCGTTCTCCCAATGCTGGGGCTGCAAACATATGTGCCCAGCTTCGGTGTGAGTGCTTGGGATCCAAACTCAGGTCCTCAAGCTTGTATAAACGACCCCCTGAGTCGTCTCTCTCGCCCCAGGACTCTGATTGATGCCTCAAAGCCATGACACCAGGGGAAACAGCAGTTGATTCAAAAGCTCTGGATTCAGACTTGAATCAAGAAAGCAGAAACCACTGTTCTGTTCATGTCGGCCTGGAGTGGCACGGGATATATGTGTAGGACCCTGGGGGGTTTCCTGTTCCTGGTGTGAAAATCATTTCTGCTCTAAACTCTATCTCCTTTGTTTATATTCTGAACCAAGAAGTGGTTTTTGAAAGCAAATTATTTTCGTGATTATTTTAAGTATGTGTAGAAGTTATACCATGACATTGTTGCCTGCCCTTTAAAAGCAAAAGCCATCTACACTCATCTAAGACATCCATGCAATTTTATAAAGCAAACCAAAAAAAAAAGAGAAAAATACAGATGCAGGTGGTGTTGAGATTGCTGGTGTTTGGAGCTCAGAATGTTTGTACACATAAACACCCAAACACATGATAAGCATCTGGAAACCGTAGAACATAGCTCTCATCTCGGTGCTGAGCCAGGAGTTAGAGGGACACATCTGCCACTCTCATCACAGGCTACACTGGGATCCAGTGAGAAATAACAGCCAGGGTTGTTTATTTGCACAGAAAAAGTCTCGGCCCTGATTGCGCCTGCCTGGCTTTAGCTGGTTGGCTATTGCCCACACCTGTACTGCTCCTCCCAAGGGAAATGCAAGGATGAACTGCTGTCCACAAAACCCGTCAGCTTAGGAAGCACCCAGCCCACTTAGGCATTGCTATCAACATTTATATTAAGTTCTGTGGACAACATAAAACAGCCAGGCTTGGCATTAGCCACGCCCTCTGACATTACCCACCATTTTCTTCCTTTTCCCCTTCACTAAGCACACCAGACTGTATCCTTGTGCTAGGATGCAGGAAGTGTACCAGGCACTTATTTCCGGTCCTTCCCTTCCCAAGTCGCAGCTCTTGGGACCACAGGACCTGTTCCAATTGTGTTTCCATACATTTTGAACATATGCACAGAGGCAGAAATAGAATTCAATATTGTGTGTTGTGTAGTAGACATACAGATGGTCCCTGTCTCACAATTTGACACACACTTTACAATAGTACAAGTGGACAGCATCCTGGGAAACTCGGGGTCTCCACTTTTTTTTGGCTGGTGTTAAATGGTGTGATGCTAGGCAGTCATCCCACCGTCTCCAAGGAAACAGCTGATGGACTGTGATGCTCCGCTAGCTTAGAGGCATGCATGCACTGTCAGCTTAACATATCCTTGATTTAGTCTGTGTATACACAATGCTCTCTTGTCACGCATCTCTAAGCTCTGGCCTTGTAGATTGCCCCCCAGAGTGTAGCATGAGCCCCTCTAACTGCCAGGGAGTCTTTTTCTGGGGAGAGAGCCCCCTTATCAGCCAATTGCCACAATATCATTTAATCAGTAATCCACCCACTCACTACCATATTGAAATACCACCTTTACTGATCTCTGTACCATAGAACTGTTAAGGACACTCTTGCGTGTGTCTTTGTCTGGCCCTCTTATTGCTGTGACCAATTATCCCATTTTGAATAGTGTCACCTGTTTTGCTACATGGTCAAGTAAGTCATCCATCAGTATTTTAGAAGTTCTCCTGGAGTCAGCTGCTTGGCTCTGTTCCCTACTGAGCTGTAAAGATAAACATAGAGGAGGCTAACACTGGAATCAGTGATGCTCTGTCCTGGGTACCAATGCTGAGCAGAATGGACCAAAGCTACCAGGGTCTGCTGCTGTGAGAAACAGGCAAGCCCAGCTCTTTTTCTCCTAGGTAAAGATCGTGGGCAGTAAGGTGTTTTCCAGAGAATGTTTAACTGACATCCAGAGGCAGAAGTAAATTCTCTATCAGCCATGTGTTCAAGAACCATCCCTAGGGTTCAGAGAGATGGCTCCATTGGTAAAGCACCTTCCATATGTGTATGAAGACCTGAGTGTGGATCCCCAGCACTGGAGGATGGGGTAGGAGGATGCAGGCAGCCCTCTGGTGCTCATTCACCAGCCTAGCTGAATCAATAAGCTCCAGATTCAGTGAGAGACCCTGCCTCAAAAATCGGATGCAGAGGGGCTGGAGAGACAGCTCAGCAGTTAAGAGCACTGACTGCTCTTCCCCAAGGTCCTGAGTTCAATTCCCAGCAACCACATGGTGGCTCACAACCATCTGTAATGGGATCTGTTACCCTCTTCTGATATGTCTGAAGAGAGTGACAGTGTACTCACATAAAATAAATAAATTTTAAAAAAATAGGATATAGAGCAAACAAAGAAGACCCTCCCCGACTTAGACTACTGGCTTCCGTGCACACATAGGCATGTGTACACAAACACACAAACATATATACACACCACACATGTGTAAATTAAAAAAACATACCCTATAGGTTTCAAGTTTAAAATATTTCCCTTCTGTCTTCATGGCTTCTGGGAATCTAGCAACTGTAAAAAGAACTTCGAGGAAAGCCAGTCTGTTTCCTTGGTTTTCAGACTCAATGATCAGAGTTGCTCTTGCTGCACTAATGCAGTCAAGTTACCCTGTGTCTGAACGAGTTACCGTGGCTTCGTGATACTCTCCTTTCTGCGGGGGCTTTATGATAAGGTGCCAGTGTCTCCAAATTCATTCATTCCTTCTTTCTTAATTGTACTATCATAAACTACTCTTAATAGAAAATACTCTGTCCCATCTTTCCATTTTGTTAAGACATATTTGCTAGTAGCCAAGCCAGCCAGGATTCATTTTATTCAAAGGCACAGCCTCATTGTGGAGACTGGCCTGGCTGGCAGTCTTCGTGCCTCTGTCTCCTGGGTGCTAGAATTACAACGAGTGCTCCCAGCTTCAGAGTTCATCTCTGTGTGGAGAAAGCATGAGTTCACACTTCTCACAAGCTGCAGGGGGACAGTTTTACCCCATACAATCATCCAGAAAGCTAACTCTCCCAAGCCAGAGCACAGATATTTTATGTGAGAAATAAAACTAACATATAACACTAGGCACCGTGGTGCACACCTTTAGTCTCAGCTCTCTAGAGACAGAGGTAGATGGATCTCCCCAAGTTCAAGGCCATCCTGGTCAATATATCAAGTTCCAGGCCAACAGGGGCCACAGTGTAAGACCCTGTCTCAAAGCTAACTGGCATGCGTACTTTAATTTTTATCTAAACATTTGGTTCCAAATTTAAATTTCTCTTTGGCCAAAATCAACTTACAAAACAACACGGTTAGTGATGCTCCTAAATCAACGGACTAATTAACTAATTAACTGAATAGCTAATTAACGCTGGGGGTGATGCAGAAGGGGTAAGTTCTGAATCGTTCCTCCAAAGTACATCGATATTTTTTAAATTTTCAAATTGTTGTTGCTGTCTACATACATTTATTTAAGTGTCCCATGTCCTATTTATTTATTACTATCTTTTTCACACTGGATGTCACTCTAGCTCAGTCTGGACTAGAACTCACTTTGTAGACCAGGCTGGCCTTGAACTTCCCAAGCATCTTGCCTCTGACTCCCCGGTCTTGAGATAAAAGGCATGTCCCAGCAGCCCTGTAGACTCATTATATGTTGTGAATGTTCCCTTTCCTTTCCCCAGAGGAAACCCAAAATAGTTCCCTCCTGCTCCCTACATCAACCCCAACCTTCCCCAGTGGGTGTCAACCTGGTTGTTGGGCAAAAGGGAAGGGTCTTCAAAATAATATTAATTTGTGGTTTCCCTAATCTCTTCCTTCAGCTTCACAATATGTGCCCAGTAAGCTGATTTTTGTATTCTCTATGGAAATTCAACTCTATTACATTTAATAAAATCAGGGGACCACGGATTACATAAACAAAACCCACAGAGCAGAAAAGATTTTGTTTTTAGTAAAATTTCATAGACCTAAGATGAGTCATAGCCTCACAATTAATATGGTCTAAAGTAAGGCCATTGTTGGTTTTGAAGCTGTAACAATAATGC
Organism: Uromys caudimaculatus; assembly: GCA_028551405.1. Taxonomy (NCBI): domain Eukaryota; kingdom Metazoa; phylum Chordata; class Mammalia; order Rodentia; family Muridae; genus Uromys; species Uromys caudimaculatus. Next base: position 26,312,132 of record CM052717.1, on the reverse strand, counting down.
TGAGCTTCTCTCCTGGCTCATCTGACGACTCCTCCAGGTTTACTTAGTCTCCTTCTAGCCACTGAGAAAATAACTAAAAGATCCTCAAAGGCTAGCCCACCTTGAGCTCCAGTTCAGCATGCATGTGCTTCTGTGACTTTGAACTGACTCTTCCTGAGTTCATCTGCTAGCAGCTGCAAGGAATAACTGTTTACATAGGGCAGAGGGGGCCGGCAAAGACTTGTCTCTGTTTCCGTTAGCTCTGCACGGAAATTACAACCCCCCCATGCTTCAGAGTGAAGCCTAGCTCCGCGACGTCTTTTTAGATGTGCTTCCCTTGCAATTTCTCATTTGTCCTGAGAAAGTAAATCGAGGAGTGAACAAAAGCTATACTCTCATTTCCCCCTCTGCTTATAAGAAATCATTCTGAGAATTGACCAAATCTGTCTTGTGCAGACATATTTCTTAGCCCATTCTGAGCCAAGCTGGTTGCAGGGACTAGTACCATGAGAACTCTAACAGTCCATAAACCTCACATCCAGGAGTAATGGAGAACTCAATATGTTGTATATTATATGTCTGTGTTACATGCATCACACAGAAAATTTATTGCTATCATAAAGTAGCTATGAAATCTGACAGTACCGATTTTTCTTTTTATCTTCTGAGTGCATGTGGAACAAAGGGCACTTTAGTGACATAACAAGGTGAAAATTCAGTTTGCAGTTCTGCTGATAATCTTCGGGTGTTTCAAGTATGAGAAACTCAAGGAAAACCTGTCTCACTTTAAGAAGGGTTACCTCCATTGGAAAGCAAAGAAAAATGAGAATTTTGAAACTAAACCAGTTTCCCTTTCCCCAGCCTATTGGGTAAAGACAATCTAAGCTAGAAAATTAGAATCACCCACTTCTCCAGCCAGTGGCGAGAAAGCTGGTGCCTGGTTGAGGGAGACAAGTCTTGGGTGTCTGAGGGCTCAGTAGGGAGGTGACTCTGGGAGACCACTTGGCTCTACGGAGGGAACACCACAAATGCGCTGTGTGGCCTGCCTGCGCCTGGTGTTAGGAGTGAAGTCCAGACAGACGTGGTCCCTGAAGTGTCCTCTCTGAAATCTTTCTTGATTCATCCGAAGTCTCATCTACCCTCCCCTGCCCAAGTCCCACCTCTGTTGGCATGGCAACCAACAATTAGGAGAGTAGATGGGTAATCTGCACATGAATTGCTCTAAGAGAAAACAAATTTCTCAATCCAACGAATGAAATATCCTCTCGAAGCATAAGGTGTTTGGACTTTTCATTGCAAGAAGTTCAGCTAGAGAAATGTCTATGGTTGTCGGCTGGTATGGAGAAGGAGCACAAGCCTGGGTTTCAGGCCAGGTTAATACCAGAGTAACCTCGAGAACAATTATTGAAACCTTTCCATCCTTCGAATCACAGGCTTTAAGCAAAGGACTATGCTGGTCATGTGGATAGAGGAAAGGAGTTACCCAGATCACATTGCCCTGTGCTCATTGTCTTGATGCAGGAGGGTCCATCCCACTGGGGGACGCCATTCACAGGCAAGTGAGTCTGCTATATAAGAAAACTTCCTGAGCTTGAGCCAGTGACGGAGCCAGTAAGCAAGTGCGACTGACTCCTCCATGGCCTATGCCCCAGTTTCTGCACGAGTGCCTGTCCTGCCTTCCCTCAATGATGGATTGTAACTTGGTATTTGTAAGCTGAAATCAACCCTTTACTTCCCAGGTTACTTTTGTTCCAAGGGAATTAGCACAGCAAGAGAATAAAACTGGAAAAAAAAAATGGTCAGGTAGAAATGTTCAATAAATGTTCTATTACCCTCATCTTCTCATGCCTAGTTTTTTAAATAGTCCCCCACCTCCCAGCAAATATGCATTTTAGCAGGAAGGCTGACAACTGCTACTGTCATCTGCACCTCCCCGTGCTGAGCACCCCCCCCCCCGCCCCTCTTTCCTCCTCAGGCTATTAAGTCAGGGCTCACCTTAGTCCCAAATTGCCAAGTTGCACTGACCCCATTATAGATGCAGTACATCAAAGCTGTGCTGAGCGGAATTTTTTATGCGGATAATTCAGACCCCAGGATCTCAGTGGATGAGGTTACGGTGATTAACATAATAAACTTGTGCAACCTTGTAGTCTAGCCTCTGGTGCATTCATAATATTCTCAGAGGGAGTGTCTAGAAAGTCCAACAGCCCTTTGTTCTGCTTGACTCATAGCCAGCTGCCCGAGTGGGGTGGAGCCTGAGTGGGGTGGAGACTGAGTGGGGTGGGGCTTTTTTTTTTTTTCTTTTTTCATTTTTGAGCAGTATAAGATACCTAGCAGTGTGTCTTAGATGCCAGTAGTGACCAAAATTACCTCCAGAAACGACTGAGTTTTCCCCACCCCCACTAGTCAGAGGGCATGCAGGGAAAAGCATCACTTCACTCAAGAGGAACTCAGTGGCATTTTATGGTTTGCAATGCCATCAGGACAGGCAAAGGGGGTAAGGCATGAGAACTGTCAGCTCTAAGGATGGCACAGGGTAGAATTCAGATTTACCTGCATGCAAGTAAATTAGTACAACTTCAATGCCAAGTGCAAGCCTTTAATCCCAGCACTTGGGAGTTAGAGGCAGATGGATCTCTGTGAGTTCGAGGCCAGCCTGGGCTACATAGTATGACCCTGTCTGGGGGCAAGGAGGGAAATTGAAGTATAGAAGTCGTTTCAAGAAGAAAAGGCATCATCACCATCACAGATGGGATAGCGACTCTAGTCACTCGTGACAGTCCCACCCAGGAGGACTAAAAGCAGTTACAATGTTGCTTTAGAGGAGGTAGTCACATCCCTGGGTGGTATGGCTACCACTAAATCACTGTTGCTTGTGCAAGCAATCAGAATTAAATGCAGTGGGCCCCAAAGCAAGTAATAAAAGTGATAACAAGACAGGAAGGGAGAAAGGCTTGCTGGGAAGGAGTTTGGTGGGATGGGAGAAGGGGGCGGTGGATAATACGGAGAAGCAGAATATGGAAGTTGAAAACAGAAGGAAGGCAGAGTCATGCTGCTTGCTCATTGGGTAATTTAGTTTTCTGACCTTCATCACAGCAGTAAGGTGCAGTATGTGGGCTTGCTTGCTTCACTAAATGAGGACATCTCCGGCAGGCGATTGTATAGACGCGCCACGGGGCAGCAGAGGCTCAGGGCTTATCAAGTGAGAAAAAAAAAATGCAGGGTTTTTTCCAGAATTCCAAGATGTACACATTTATTGAGAAGCGTTGTGTTGTGGGTCACAAAACATGCAGTGAAGTCAGGGCCGCTCCTGCTCGGGCAACTGAGGAGCCCGGACCCACAACGGGTTCCTTGTCCGCTCTCCAGAAGGCGTCTGAGGCTTAGGAGCTAGAAAACAGCTAGAGAATGTCATCCTAAAATTCCTCAGTTCCAGGCTTTTATGAGCCTGTATTTGACAGGACTTCTCTGGAAAAAGGTAATATAAAGATGGGCATTTGCTTTGAAATCTGAGAGTTGTCACCCCGTTTCTTCTTTGTATACAAGGAGCCAAAGATAACATAGGGAAACTTGGCAAATACAAAGTCCCTTCTTCGGGGATTTAATAGAGAGCACACGGCCTGCCTCGTGTTGTTAGCAGTCTCACGTTTTTGTGGCTGTCCGGGTCATTCCTGCTCTATGATCTTTACACCAGGACTCTTGAGTGCTCTTGGGGATTGTCATGGCCCCGTCAGCTGCCTGTGCTTCAGCCCCCCTCTCCATCCAGAGCTCCTAGTCCCTTCTAGCTGGGACCCCCTTTCCCCTTTTCAAAGCTGCTTGTAGGTTTTTGACATTTGAATCAAGCCGTCCTGCAGGATAACTTCTGTGCTTACTCAGTGAGCCCATCCGTCAGCATTTCCTGTTTCCATTCACGCTGTAAGTGAAAGAGCTGTAACAAAAAGAGATTGCCAAGACAAATAATGGCTGGGTCTTGCGCAAATAATTTTTATCACAAGCCTCTATTTTTTTTTTTTTGTTTGGTTTTTTTTTTGTTGTTGTTGTTTTTTTTTTTTTTTTTTTTTGGTTTTTGGAGACAGGGTTTCTCTGTGTAGCCCTGGCTGTCCTGGAACTCACTCTGTAGACCAGGCTGGCCTCGAACTCAGAAATCCGCCTGCCTCTGCCTCCCAAGTGCTGGGATTAAAGGCGTGTGCCACCACTGCCCGACTCACAAGCCTCTTTTAAATACGAAATCTACATTCCATGCTTTTCAGGAAAGCCAAGCCGTGCTGAGCGGACTCGCTTCCTGATTTAAGAACATGTCTATTAAAGACGACATGAGATGGAACTTTGGCTTGGCTCTTGAACTTTTTATTAGGGATAGCAAATAAGATAAGGGAATGCATTGCTTCTTCTAGGTCACCACAGAGGTTTAACTTGTTGGTGATTCTCAGGAAGTCCTGACGAAGTGAAACCTACCGGAAGAGCGACCTGTCCTTTCTCACAAGTTCACGATTCTTATCAAGGCCCTTTGGGCGGGGCTAAGGCTGAACCCTGCAGTTGTCAATCTCCAAATTAGTCACTGTTGTGATGCCTTGGCAAAATGTTTCTGGCTTTAGTAAAGGCTGATCACCCATCAGCTCATCTTCTCCCTTGGCAGGCTCCATCTTGGAAACAACCGACCTAAGAGTGGTCACATGCTCAGAAAACAGAGCAGTTTTCAAAGCATGGGAACCTGGCTCTTCCCTGTTTCCTGCACAGCGTTTTGGCAGCTAGAGTCCACGAACCTTCCCAGCCACCACCCACTTCCTTCCCCTAACTGAAACTCTCTTTTCTCCGCTCTTGTTTATTTCCAGTTTGTGTCTTCAAGTACAGAATTGAGCTTAATTTCTCTATTTAGACATTTGAGGCGATGATATCATTCATTGTCAGATGTGTGTGGCATTTATACTATTGCGTCTATGATCAAAATCATCAACAGTTTTGTAAGAAAAAAAGAGGGTTGGTGAGACTGACATGTTTTTCTTCCTATTTTTAATGTGTCTGCTCTGTTGAATCATGACCTTTGCACTGGCTGTTGAGTCCCACGCTATTCATGTATGCACTTTTACATGTCAGGGACTGTGTTAGGTGTTGGAGACAGGCAAGCAAGGCAGTTCCCTCCTCTAAGGAAGAGCTAGCCAGCATCATGGGCTCATGAGTCTGCAAATCTCAGGAGTGGGGGAGGGGGGAAACAATAGCAGAGGTGGAAGATGCCCAGGAGGACAAAAGGGAAATTCCCCTGCCTGCATCCAGGCAGGCTTCTAGGATGTGAGCCATGGAGCTGAGGTTTAGATGCTGTATCTAAGGAGCGGGGAGGAAAGAAAGGAATTTTCCTGGTGGGAAAAGAACAGAGAGGGGATATTAATATAGCAGAGCTGTCTCAGGAAGCTTGGTAGCTTGATGCTCCTACAGAATGAGGGGTGTGGGTCTGTGTCTGTGTGTGTGTCTGTGTGTGTGTGTCTGTGTGTGTGCATGTTCCTACATATGTGTGTCTTTGCATGCATGTGTGTGCATGTTCCTGCATATGTGCATCTTTGCATGCATGTGTGTGCATGTTCCTACATATGTGCATCTTTGCGTGCATGTGTGTGCATGTTCCTGCATGTGTGCGTCTTTGCATGCATGTGTGTGCATGTTCCTGCATATGTGCATCTTTGCATGCATGTGTGTGCATGTTCCTGCATATGTACGTCTTTGCATGCATGTGTGCATGTTCCTGCATATGTGCATCTTTGCATGCATGTGTGTGCATGTTCCTGCATATGTATGTCTTTGCATGCATGTGTGTGCATGTTCCTGCATGTGTGCGTCTTTGCGTGCATGTGTGTGCATGTCCTGCATGTGTGCGTCTTTGCATGCGTGTGTTCATCTTTGTGTGTGTGTGTGCGTGTGTGCGTGCGTGTGTGTACACATGTGGGTGTTAATGTGTGCAGAGGTCAGAGGACAACCCCAGGTGTCAGTCCTCAGCGTGTCTCCCACCCCACCCGCCCCTCTTTTCAAAGACACTCTCTTATAGGTCTGAAACTCGCCAATGAAGGCTCCACTGGCACTGGCTGCCTATCCAGCCACAGAGATCGACCTGCCTCTACCTGCCCTGTCTGAGATTATAAACATGAGCTACCGTGCCTGGCTTTTTATAACATGGGCTCTGGGAATCAAACTCACATTCCCATGTTTAGGCAAGCATTGTACCAACTGAGTACCTTCCCTGGAGTGTGGAGGGAGACAGAGTAGGAATGGTATACATGAGCAAAGATTCAAGGCTTCATGGCAAAGATGCTCAGAAGGTTTTTTTCTTTAGGAAACAGAAAACCTGTGTATGGAAGAGAGTGTGGGGACCACACTGAGAGTGTGACATTAGCTGACAGCAGCTAATGCTGAGCAGAGGGATGGTTATAAAAGAAATCCTCCATCTTTGAGCAGGTGTCTAAGGGCTTGATATTTGTGTGACTTACTTTTCCTGCAGCTGTGATAAAATACTGAGAAAAGCAACATCAAGGCAAACAGTTCACTTGGCTCCCAGTTTGAGGTTACAGTCCTTTGTGGCAGGCAAGGCTGGTAGCAGGAGTAGGTAGCCTGGTATCCACCACAGTCAGGAAGTGACTGATTCTTCTTAGCCCAATCTCTCTTTTGCTCTGTGGTCCTTACATCTCCAACATCCTAGAATCTCCTTTGCATCTTAAGCTTTGTGTCCATAGCCTCTTTACACAGTAGCCTCTCAGGACCTCCTTGCAGGGGTTTAGAAATCATTTCTAACGTTGCCCACAACAGATGGAGTCATGAGAATGGTCCCATCTGCCATGTAAAAGAGGGATGTATTCTTTCAATTGTTCTGCTATAAATCTTTTCAAGAAAAATTAGTAAAAATCAGGGAGAAGGGGGGGGAGCAGACAATGGGGGAGGGGAATAAATGAGAGCAAAGCTATGAAACCTATTCTTCTCTATAGTAAGCTAAAACATTATATTCAAACCATAAAACTGACTTGTCAAATGCATATCAGTGGTCATAAAAGATGTTTTATGTCCGTTGCCCGTAACCTTACCCTTGGAAATTTATTCCAAGAATATACTTTGAAAGAGATGAAAGCTCATATGCAGTGTGATTTCAGTGTTTCTTTCTGCATGCTGGAGACTGCCCAAATGTTTCAACAACAGAGGGAACAGTTTTTACAAATTTTGGCACCTCAATCTAACAAAATTATAAGCTACTGGTTTTGTACTCACAAATTCTAAAAGTTCGTAATGCAGAAATAAAATTTTACTCTTAAGTTAAAGGAGACTACAGAATTGTGTGTTTTCTGTAAGAAAAAATAGGTACATGAAATGCTAAAAGAGAAAATCAGAATTAAGTGTAAATATAGTTTAAAATCACATCTGAAAAATTTTTGTTTTCATCAGTTCTTGTTAAAATTTCTATTTCCTATGAATAGTAGGACTATATATCTTCATTTGTTTACTTTTAATTTTTTTTTTTCTGGTGCTGCTGAGGATTTGAACTTAGGAATTCTCATGCAAGGCAAGCATTGTGCTACCCGGCTTTAACAGTAGCTCTTAGTATTTTTATAAGACCATAGTATATTCATTTACTTCTACTTCCTATCTGTACTGTAATTATGGCCTTAGTGATATTGTCAGTAGATGGTCCACATTCCAAAATACTTTTTACATCAGTAGTATTCTTCCCAAGTAATAACGGACAATCATTGCATATGAGTGTCTTGTTAAAATACTGATTCTGTTGGGGCTGTAGAGTTAAGAGCACTGGCTATTCTTCTAGAGGACTGTGTTTGATTCCTAGCACCCACATGGCTTATAACTGTCTGCAGTAGAGGATCCATGGTCTCTTCTTACCTCTGCAGATACCAGGCACACAAATGATACACAGATATACACGCAGGCAAAACATTCATGTCATATTAAATCAATTCAAATTTGTTGTTTTTAATGCCAGTTCTGGTTGAGTAGATCCCATGGGCCCAATATTCTACCTTTTCAACGAGCTCTCAAGAGATGCGGTCGCTCTTGGTCCATGGACCACACACTGAATACCAAGGCCCTGGAGATCTCTGGGGTAGGAAGACAATACTACTGACCCAGTATCTATCATGGAAAGCAATACTCAAGTTCCATCTGTCACCTCCACAAATGGCACAAAAGCATGTTTTGGGTATGGGGCAGGGGTGTTGGTTGCAGGTGTGTGTGTGTGTGTGTGTGTGTGTGTACGTACATGTGCCTCCAACTCGGATTTTGCTCATCAACCAAACTGATCAGGGGCCCCAAAATAAGAAAGGATAATGTATGTTTGACCCTTTGATAACGTTTGGAGCCTAGTTACAAGGTTGCAAATCTCATCTACGTTAAGAAAAGCTTTGGTTGGAGTTCATTCTGGGAAGACAGCTCTTGGCCTTGCAGGGGGTCCTTGTGGCCTGTGGGGTCTGGCAGGGTAGAGACCTGCCTTGTGCGATGAAGTTAAGCCTCGTCCATTGTAAGGGAGATGCCAGGTTACCTTTGTGCAGACATGAGACAGCGCCTTGTATGGCCTTGTGTGGCAGGAGTAGGAGCCATTGTGAGTGCTTGTACTGTTACTGCACATCGATTGCTGTGTTCTGATGACAATAGCTCATTGCCTACTTGTTCCATACAGTGACGGAAGCTGGCTTTGGGGCTGATATTGGGATGGAGAAATTCTTCAACATCAAATGCCGAGCGTCTGGCCTGGTGCCCAACGTTGTTGTGCTGGTAGCCACCATCCGGGCCCTGAAGATGCACGGAGGTGGGCCAAGTGTAAGTTCTTGGGTTTTTCCTAGCAAAAAAAAAAAAAAAGCCAGGGGCTGGAAAGATACTCTGTGGTTAGAAGCACTTGCCACCCTTAAGAGGATCTAAGTTCGGTTCCCAGGACACAGTGCTCATAAACATACGGGTTTTGTGCATAGATAACACATAAATAGGAAAAATAAAAAATCTAAAGCCATATATGAGCTGCAGAATTGGCTCAGTGGGTAAGAGGACCTAGGGTCTGTTACCAGCAACCAAATACTGTCTTACAACTCTCTGTAGTTCCAGTTCCCAGGTATCTGACACCCTTCATTCAGACAAACACGCAGGCAAAACACCAATGCACATAAATGAATGGCTGATCCAGGATAATTTCTAATCATTGCACAAATTGTCATGGCTGCCTTGTGTCTGTTTACTCAGCTGAGGTTTGCTTTTAATCCATTGGAAAATCCTGTGGCCTTTGAACCTGCCCATTTTAACACAGTTCTATACCTGACAAGAAGCTGCTTAAAGGAGGAAGGGCTTGCCGGGGCTCATGATCTGAGACAACAGGATGGGGGCCATTGGTGCCAGGAAGGATCATGGTTTTCCTGCAGTGAAGAGATACCATGACCGGGGGCTGGAGAGATGGCTCAGTGGTTAAGAGCACTGACTGCTCTTCCGGAGGTCCTGAATTCAAATCCCAGCAACCACATGGTGACTCACAACCATCTGTAATGAGATCAGATGCCCTCTTCTGGGGTGTCTGAAGACAGCGACAGTGTACTTAATAAATAAATAAATCTTTAAAAAGAGATACCGGGATGGAGAGATGGCTCAGCCGTTAAAGGCTAGGCTCACAACCAAAAATATAAAAAGAGATACCATGACCAAGGCAACTCTTATAAGGACATTTAATTAGGGCTGACTTACAGGTTCAGAAGTTCAGTCCATTATCATCAAGGTGGGAAGCGTCCAGGCAGGCCCGGTGCAGGAGGAGCTGAGAGTTCTACATCTGCATCTGAAGGCTGCTAGCCGAGTACTAGATTCCAGGAAACTAGGACAAAGCCCACGCCCACAGTGACACACCTACTCCAACAGAGCCACACCCTCTAATAGTGCCACGCCCTGGGCTGAGCATATACAAACCACCGCTGGGACCAATCACACGATCCACAGTAGGAAGCAGGGACTATGCTCATACCATCTTGCTTTGTGTTTTTGTCTTGTTCCCTTTTGTATTAATCATGGACCCCAGCCCATAGGATGCTGCCGCCTACATCCATCATGGGTCTTCCCTTCCCCCTTAAGCCTCTCTGGAAGCACCCTGAACAGACATACCCAGGGGTGCTTCTCATTCATGCCCTGGACATTTCCTAATGCATTCAAGATGACAGTGAAATTTTTTTTTTAATTAATTAATTTACTTGTTCACTTTACATCCCACTTACTGCTCCCCTCCCAGTCACCCCCTCCCGCAGTCCTTCCCCCATCCTCCCTCCCCTCCTCCTCTGAGCAAGTGGGCCCTCCCCTAGATAGTCCCAACTCTGGCACTTCAAGCCTCTGGGAGGCTAGGAGCTTCCTCTCCCACTGAGGCCAGACAAGGCAGCCCAGGAAGAAGAACATACCCCACATACAGGCAACAGCTTTTGGGATAGCCTTCACTCCAGTTGTTCAGGACCCGCATGAAGACCAAGCTGCACCTCTGCTACAGAGGAGGTGATGATGGATGAATAGGTCCAGCCCATGTATGAAGATTTAACAGCTACACCACTGACATTTTAAGTTCATAGCCTGTCTTCCAGCACGCTAACTGTTCTTGGTGCGGTATAAGAACTGACATCCATTACTCGGAATCTACACAGTCTTTTCCCATTTAATCCTTTAAATGCACTACAGTAATCAGGGTGATTAGGTTTCTGGACAGTAGAATTCACTGGGTATGTAGATATGTGGTAGGAGATGGAGGGTAGTAAAGAACCAGGTCACATGTGTAAGTCCAAAATCCAGGATCTACACATTCACCTGGGAACTCAGGAACTGTAGATTGTGTGGGTCCAGTCTGACAGCAATCTACTGGAAATTTCTCCTTGGCTTAGAGGAGGCCCGTCTATGTCATATATACTTAAATCTACTGATTTATGTATATAATCTCATCAAAAAATATCCTCACAAAAATCACATACAATAATACTTGACCAAATATCCAGACACCCTAAATTCTCAGCAAGTTAACACGTGGACGAGTGTAGGGCATTGACAAGATTTTTTTTTTTTTTTTTTTTTTTTGGTCTTTCAAGACAGGGTTTCTCTGTGTAGCCCTGGCTGTCCTGGAACTCACTCTGTAGACCAGGCTAGCCTCGAACTCAGAAATTCGCCTGCCTCTGCCTCCCAAGTGCTGGGATTAAAGGCGTGCGCCACCACTGCCTGGTGACGAGATTTAATATCAATTTCTCTTCTGTATTAATAAGTAATTGCGTCCATTCTGTATCTTAAGTGGTCCCCCCCCC
>CM052717.1:26257846-26300771 GCA_028551405.1 Uromys caudimaculatus | reverse complement strand
CTACATGCTCAAAACGTGTGTGTATTTGAGAATTACCTTATAGGTTTCTGCAGTCTCTGTGAGATTTCTATTCAAAGGACATTAGACATCTCTTCATAGTTCTGTTTGAATATATTCCCATGAAAGTTATTGCTTATTTCACAAAGATGTTCTAGAGCTTCCTACAGATCTGTTCCTGTATGCCTGCATGCTTTATGTCTTTAAATAACAGATTATTTCTGTTCTTATGTGTTATTTTGTCGTTAACCTGTCTGAATTCACTTAATTGTTGTACTGATTTAACCTGCCAGGTCTTTGGGGGATTCTGGGCTGCCATTCATTGCTAAAAATGAGTTCCTTTTCTTCCTTCCACTCCATACATTTTTTTCCCCTTGTCACTGGCAAGGGCTTCCTAATTTCGATGCAGTGTTAGATAGGAGTTTTGGCTGCAGGCGTCTCCTTAGTCCTCATCTTCAAGGGGGTCGTTTCAACAGCTCATTGCTCAGTGCAGTGCTTGGGATCCATTTTTAATGAGGACTAAGGGATTACCTTCTATTTTTAATTGGCCAAATTAGCATAAAAACTGATGCAGGTTTTTCTTCCCTCTTTTGAGATGACAATTTGGGTTTTCTCTTTAAGATTGGAAGGGTTGCTTAAATTATCATTACTTGCAAGAAATTGTACCTTGCCAGAACAAGCCTGATTCAGGCAGCTATATCTGCTTGACAAATAACTGGATTTTACTAGTCAATTTTCTAGTATTTTGAGTCGTTCCCCCCCCCCATTTATATGAGTAAGATGTTAGCTACACAAAATTTAAAAACTTAAAGTATTATTTTTTTTCTTAACTATGGAAGGTTTGTGTAAAAATTACAGTGATTGATTTATTCAAAGTTGACTAGACCTCACCTTTTAAAGCAGATCCATTGCTATAGGGAGCACTTTTTTTTTTCTTTTTAATTCATGGAATGGGTCTTAGTTTTTGTCTCTTTATTTCAGGTAACTGCTGGGGTTCCTCTCAAGAAAGAATATACAGAGGAGGTAAGAAGAACTAATCATTCAACCCAGTCAATGATTAGCTTCCAGTTGACTATCAATGAATATACAACTTGTGTTTATCTAGACTGAGGAGATGGCCCAGTGGATAAACACCTTGCAGGCATGAGAACCTGAATTCCATCCCTAGCGCCCGCATAAAAAACAAAGCATAGTGACACACACTTGCTTTCTTTTTTTTTTTTTTTTTTTAAGATTCAAGTCCTTTTAAATCTTTTTCTTTTTTTTTTTTAATTTTTTAATTTATTTATTCATTTATTTATTATATGTGAGTACATTGTAGCTGTCTTCAGACACCCCAGAAGAGGGCATCAGATCTCATTAGGGATGGTTGTGAGCCACCATGTGGTTGCTGGGATTTGAACTCATGACCTTCGGAAGAGCAGTCAGAGCTCTTAACCGCTGAGCCATCTCTCCAGCCCCCACACTTGCTTTCTTAACACTAGGGAGGCAGAGACAAGAAGATCTTTGGGGCTCCATGGCCAACCAGTCTTCTTCATGAGCTCTAGGCCAGTGAGAGACTCTGCCTCAAAACGAAAGGTACCTGAAGAACAGCCTAGGTTGTCCCCACATGCATGCGTGCACGCATGCACACACACTATAATTTCATTTTTTAAAAACTCCCCGTGAAAATGGATGGGATAAAAGGGTGCAACCCTCTCAGTTAAAACTCTTACAACTGAAGAAAAGATACAGACTTATTTGCAGTTCTCTACTCACATGACAGCTATCCAAGCACAGAGACTAGTGAAGCTTTTACCTGTGTCTACTTTTGTTGTTATAAAAGTTGTCTCTTGGAAGATGCACACTTGTTTTGATGGCTTTTAAGAGTGTACTCAATATCTGTCCTGCAGATAAACTGGTTAGCTGGTGACAGTACCACTTAGCTCCTACAGGTGGCGCCATGGGTTTAAGCCAGAAGAGGCAGGACCCCCTCAGCATCCCAGGGACTTTTGCTCCCTAGCTGCAGAGGGTGGACTGCCAACTTTCTGTTAGCCAGTCTTCCATAGCAATAGTTGCCTGGCCCAAGTCTCAAATGCATATGCTTGGACCCAGAATAGTTTTAGAACCCAACCTGAAGATGAATCACCTCTGTCTGTAGCCATCTTTTCTTGGGAAACACAAGGTGATATAGGTTTCTAGGACAATAACTTAAGGAAAAGATAGAAACAAAAGTTGCCAGTGTGGTGAGGCCCGTCTAGCTTGGGAGGTGGGAGAGTTAGGTAAGACATAATGACACAGAAGCCGTTTTCCTTCCAGAACATTCAGCTGGTGGCTGATGGCTGCTGCAACCTACAGAAACAAATTCAGATCGCTCAGCTCTTCGGGGTGCCCGTGGTGGTGGCACTGAATGTCTTCAAGTGAGTCCAGCTTTCTGCTGTCTGTGGGGCCATGCTAGCGACTACATTTGTGTCCTGAGGGCACTTGGCTTTCTCAGCTTGATCTGAAAGACACAGAATTCTGTTTGTTTGATTTGGTTTCATTTTCCCAAATGTGTTCTCTAGCGTTACTGTGGAAATGAAACACACATAGTAAATTACCATCTGTTTTGTTTGGGGGGAGGGTATTTTGGTTTTGTCCCATTCTACCCAGTGACTCTGTCTGATAAACTGAATGAATGATCAAAAGGAGATGTCATGGAGTTTTCTTGATTGAAAACCCATAGCAAGGTTGGGTGTGGTGGTGCACGCCTTTAGTCCCAATGCTCCAGAGGCAGAGGCAGGCAGATCTCTGTGAGTTCGAGGCCAGCCTGGTCTACAGAACAAAACCAGAAGAGCCAGGATTTACATAGAGAAACCCTGTCTCAAAACAAAACAAAACAAACAAAAGAACATTTGAGTCATGTTAAAGGGGATCCTTTCTGCATGCTTTTCGTCAAGTCTGATTTATTTAAACACAACGTGACCACTTTTGATGTTCAAAATATATTCAGTGTTAGGGAGTGAAGTTCTGTATAAACCGTTAGTCTTTCTCTCAAAACATCGCTAAGTGAATACAGATGCGAATCCACAAACGTTCTCATCACCAGGACGGACACCCGTGCAGAGATTGACTTGGTATGTGAGCTCGCTAAACGGGCCGGTGCCTTTGATGCGGTCCCCTGCTATCACTGGTCGGCTGGAGGGAAAGGGTCCGTGGACTTGGCTCGGGCTGTAAGAGAAGCTGCGAATAAAAGAAGCCGATTCCAGTTCCTGTACGATGTTCAGGTAAGCCGCAGCTACCATGACAACATCGGAGTGACAGCTCTCGTATCTTGTAGAAAGCCAGCGTTTCGAACACTGTTTACATGACCCATCTTATGTGGCCTTGTTGGAGCCTCAACAGTGAAGGAAGCTCATGACTAAGGGCATTAGCTATCCAATATGCCATCTGCCAAGGGTAGATCACACCCCGGCCCCAAATCTGTGCTCTTAAAGCCAAAGTTCTGCTTTCAAATATTGGGCTCAAGGGAGGGGATGGCTCTGGGTGGTAAGCTATGCTCAAAGTGATTGACCTTCCAGCAACAAGGCTTTTGAACAGTATCAGAGCTACTCAATTAGAAGGCATGTTGCTTGTTCATGTGTGTCTGTGTCTGTGTGTGTGATATGTGTGCGCACACACATATGACACAGCATGCATGCAGAAATCAGAGGTCAATCTGTGTGGGGCTCAGTAGCAGGCACCTTTATCCACAAAGCCATCTCACCAGCAGCTCTCATTGTGGTTTTCTTGCCCAATATCTTACATAGCTTTTCCTTGTAGTAAAACATATGTTACCACTTACAAGTGGTACTGAATACATTCACATTACTGTGCAACTGGTTTCTAGGACTATTCTCATCTTAGAAAACTAAAACTTGGTATCCACCTAACACCCCCACCACCACCCCTTCCGGCAGATCCTTCAGTGAACCTCCATCCTACTTTATGTCGGAATTTGAATTCTTAGATGCCTCTTAGGAATGAGATCTTGCCATAGTCGTCTTTTTTTTTTTTTTTTTTTTTTTTACTGTGGCTTGTTTCACACAGTGTAACAGTAGATGACGTCATAGCACATGTGGAGTCCTCGTTGCTTTGAAGACTGGATGTTGTCTTTACTACATGTATGCACCATATTCTGCTGACAGGCCTGAGCTGCTTCCACCACATGACTACTGTAAACTGCTGTGACTAGTGTGCGTGTGCGTGTGTGTGTGTGTGTGTGTGTGTGTGTGTGTGTGTGTGTGTGTGTCTTCAACAGGCTTTCTAGTTTGGGGCAGTATAACCAGCAGTGGGAATACTAGGTTTTCTGGCTTAGCTTTTCTCTTTTTCTTAGGAGCAGGTGGGTTTTGGTGTTTAGTCTTCTGAAACAAGTTCTCATATAGTCCTGGCTGATCTTGAACTTACTATGTAGCTAAGGGTGGCCTTAAATTTCTAATCCCTCCCGCCTCTACCTTCTTACTTCTTGGACTGTAAACAAGCGTCACTGTATACAGTCATTCTTAAACCAATGTTGGCGTTCGGCCTTGGTGGAAGAGGCACACTGGGAATTCAAGGTTGTTCTCCAATCTATAGTAAGTTCAAAACCAATGGTTCTGGAGGGATGACCCTGAAAGCTAATTTTGCTTGTTCCATTGGGAGTTAGGATTAAACATCCTCCTGTGCCCTTCCTCTGAGTTTGCACACACTTTGAGGTGTGACCTTCACATCGGGACAGGCTCACATTTGTTTTTGTTAGGTCTTCCCTTTTACATAGAACCATAGAGCCTTCTTCTGGGGTGTAATGGGGGCTGCAGGAAGAAACTCACAGCACAGCCAGCTGTGTGTTTATGAACTGGGACGTTCACGGCCACCTCCCCTACCTTACATTTGGGTTTTACCCTGCGAGTCATTTTCTTTTTTTTTTTTTTTTTTGTTTGTTTGTTTGTTTTGGTTTTTTTGTTTGTTTGGTTTGTTTTGTTTTGTTTTGTTTTTTTCGAGACAGGGTTTCTCTGTGTAGCCCTGGCTGTCCTGGAACTCACTCTGTAGACCAGGCTGGCCTCGAACTCAGAAATCCGCCTGCCTCTACCTCCCAAGTGCTGGGATCAAAGGCGTGCGCCACCACCGCCCAGCGCAAGTCATTTTCAAAGCAGAGTATGCTTGGGTTTTTTTGTTGTTGTTGTTTTTGATTTTTTTTTTTCTAGTTATTGAGAAAATTACTTCATTTTTCTTCAAAGGTCCAAATTTGAACATATTCCAGTTAGAGATGGGCATTGTGAGTTTTCTTGGCATTGAAACTTAAGGCTTTTGACACCAGATTCTCAAATTTTATATGCATAAATTTAAAATACATGTATGCTTCTTGCACATGTGTTTACATCTATGTATGTGAAGTAGGGATTTTTTTAGAGGAGAGGTGTGATTAACTCAAAGTCATTCGTTTTTAAATGTCCTTACAGCTTTACATACATTACTGTGCATATGGGGTTGAATCTGTAGAATTTTAAAGCTTCTCTGTATGTCTTACCCACTTTGTAGCCATTAGGGAAGCTGGAGGAGGGGACACACTCAATAAGAAAAGTTACAAGCCCTTTCTCGTTATCCATGCCCCTGCCCCTACTCTGTCCTCTTCTGTCATCTCTCCCTTGGTCACCTGTGCCTGCATGGCCTTTGCCCCATTTCTCCTTCACTAGGCCCTGTGGGGTCTGTGACAAGCTGTCTGCTCCTGTCCCAGCTGGTTGAGTTTCTTGTTGGTGAATCTCCCTTTCTCACTTCTGTATTGTTTAATTAGTGATTTCTTATCTATGCGTGAGCTGCCTTTGCAGAGGTCTGGTCTTCCATCCTGCCCGTCACCAGCCTCCTCTGAGTGATGCATCCTCAATTCCCCGAAACTATATCCAGAACAGATCTTGCCCAACTCTGGCTCCTCTGAGTTCTGCTTTGACCTGCACGCAGCTCCATAACACATCCGGTGCTTCATTCCTGCGTGCTAAATGGCCACAAGAGATCTGAGCCTCTCAGTAGAACCACCCTGACTTGCGAAGCATCTTCTTCGTTGTCCCATTTGTCCCCTCCCAGCTCCATGTCACTGATGGAAGAAACAGCATTTGGATGACTTCATTCCTGTAAAAAAAAAGGAACATCATCGAGATGGAAGTTGCTAGAAATACATTATTTTCACTAACACTACGAGGGAATCTCCAGTGGCAAGCTATGAAGGTCCAATACCAGTTGAGAGGCCACCATTTACCTCATCCCATTCTCGTAGCATGAAAATATAGTAGCCTCATTGTAGGGGCTCAAAGTGGACCTTAAAGATACCAAATATAAAATATATCTCAAGACAACAGCTCCCTTCAGATTCAGGGGAGCCATCTTAGTAGGCATGAAATAGCTTTGCTGTGCAGTTAGGAAAGACAAACACTTAAAAGTATATGAGGTCCTCAAACATGAAAGTAAAAAAAAAAGCCTTGTGCTTGCTCCCATTGCTCTTATGATGCGTGCCCGTGCACGCACTCACACATACACACATTTCCAAGTCAGGTTTTTGAACCCAAAGGAGAGGCTACATCACGAAAATACACGCTCAGGCAGCCTGGTGCTACATACTTGTAATTTCGCTCAGGAAACTGAGGCAGGAAGATCAAAAAAAAAAGGGAGTGGCAAACAAGTATTGGTCGTCCCTGAAGAGCTGTGTTCGAAAATAATAACCAAAAACATTACTCTTGCCAATTCTTTATTTGCAATATTTCTCAGTGACAAGTGCAGATTTTGTGACAGTAAGACATTTATTCATTTCCCAGAGCCCACTGCTGTCCATCACACATTGCGCTTGCCTTGGAAAGATGAGGTTTCTCAGGGGTTCTCAAGTGAACCTGCTGCTCAGGGGGATGCTCGGGGTCCAGGCTCCTAGAAGTTCACACTCACCCCTTGGTAGCTCACTGTGCTAGCCTCTGGCGCAAAGTGTGGTTTGTGTCAGAGATACAGAGCCCTGCTGTTCCTAGTAACGATGACAGCTGCTCCCAGGGCACACAGGTGGTCCATGTGTCATGTAGCCCTTATACCTGTGTGGTCTAATCAGTGCAAATGCACGTGGACGTTTTCCAGTTGTACGTCTGTCTGAGTTACTGGAAAGGGTGCCTGCCAGCCTACATGTCCATCATTTAAAAGTCAGGCTTCACCGGGCAGTGGTGGCGCACGCCTTTAATCCCAGCACTTGGGAGGCAGAGGCGGGCGGATTTCTGAGTTCGAGGCCAGCCTGGTCTACAGAGTGAGTTCCAGGACAGCCAGGGTGACACAGAGAAACCTTGTCTCTAAAAAACAAAAACAAAAAAAACAACAACAAAAAAAGTCAGGCTTCATTTAAAATCCAGACTATGAGCTGGAATAATTACTGTACACCTGGAGATTTATATCCAACTCAAAAGTTATTAATTGATCCTTCTCTTTGAATATTTTATGGGCATCAAAATACATGATTTCAGTATCACAGAATAAAAATGGTTAACCTACATGCCTTCAGCTCCATGGCCTTGGAGACA
This sequence comes from Uromys caudimaculatus, assembly GCA_028551405.1. NCBI lineage: Eukaryota > Metazoa > Chordata > Mammalia > Rodentia > Muridae > Uromys > Uromys caudimaculatus. The sequence goes on along the minus strand of CM052717.1, from coordinate 26,293,257 downwards.
CAAAGGAACGCTATCTTTTATTCAGCATGTCAGGATGCATACCAATGACTTTATTTGGTGCAGAGCTGAAACAGCAATAGTGTGGCCTTGCTAAGATATGGTCAGGGGTGGGTAGCAGAATATAGTGGTTTTAATCAATCACTCAAAAGGGATTTTTTTCCCCCAAGCTGCTACCTTTAGCATCTGATCTCCAAGTGAGCAGAAACATAACTGTTTATAAGCCATTGCTTTGGTTTTATTGTGTTGTTGGTTTCTCTCTCTCTCTCTCTCTCTCTCTCTCTCTCTCTCTCTCTCTCTCTCTCTCATTGATGCCCACATGTGGCAACGGGAGGGGTATGCATTCCCATATGCACTTAGGCACTTGAAGGTCACAGGAGAACATTCTAGTCCATCACTGTCTACCTTACTCCATTGAGAGAGGCTCTCTCGCTGAGCCTGGAGCTAGACCAGCAGCCACCAGACTCCATCGGCCTATGCCTCTCATAGCACTGGGCCTGCACATGCATGCTTTTCACATGGATGCTACACATTCAAACTCGGGTCCTAATGCCCGCCTAGCAAGAACTCTTGACCACTGAGACAGCTCTCAGCCCCACAAGCCTTTTTGCATGGTTATTTCCAGCAGCCTCATTTTTCAACCTTTAGTTCTATTCCATTTTATTTGGTGCTTTTTTTTTTTTTAATTTACTTAAAACATTATTACATCTCTCCCACCCTTTGCTCCCTCTGACCCTGCTTAGGCCCCCACTTCCTCTCTCTCAAATTAATGGCCTCTTTGTTTTTATAGTTGGTGTGTGTGTGTGTGTGTGTGTGTGTGTGTGTGTGTGTGTGTGAATTCATACATTTATAAATTCTATCAGCTGAGTCCCTTTTTGTTTGTGTGTACATGGTTTAAAGGCTGGCTGCTTTGTATTGGATAAGGGACTAAAGAGCTCATCTCTGAGAGAAGCTAATTCTCAGCAGTCATTTGTTGCCTAAGATTCTTGTCTATAGATGGGACCCCCTCATCTCCCCCTCCACATTCGAATTTCTCTTAATATTGCCATCATTTAGGCAGCCATTTTGAGGCAATACATTCTCACAGCGCATGTCTTGATCTTCTGGCTCCTACAGTCTTTCTCCTCACTCTTCTGTGATGTTTCCTGAGCCTTAAGTGCAAGGCTTGTGTTATGTATATAGGTTTATCCACTGGGGCTGGGTCCCCACAAGCCATTAACCTCTGTGGTGGGACCATTGTTGTTTTCTGTTAATGGTCTCTACTTGCTACACAGAGAAGCTTCTGCTGAGGAGGGGTGAGAACCACACTCACCTGTGGGTATAAGGATAAGTTTTAGTAGAGTTGGGAATTTGCTGGTCTGGTAAAGTGGATTCTCCTCTGTACTGGCTGGTTTTGTGTCAACTTAACACAAGCTGGAGTTATCACAGAGAAAGGAGCTTCAGTTGAGAAAATGCCTCCATGAGATCCAGCAGTAAGACATTTTCTCAGTTAGTGATCAAGGGGGGGAGGGTCCCTTGTGAGTGGTACCATCTGGTACCATCTGGGCTGGTAGTCTTGGGTTCTATAAGAAAGCAGGCTGAGTAAGCCAGGAGAAGCAAGCCAGTAAGCAGTATTCCTCCATGGCCTCTGCATCAGCTCCTGCTTCCTGACCTGCTTGAGTTCCAGTCCTGACTTCCTTTGGTGATGAACAGAGTAAGCTCAATAAACCCTTTCCTCCCCAACTTGCTTCATGGTCATAATGTTTGTGCAGGAATAGAAACCCTGACTAAGACAAATTGATACCAGCATAGTGGAGTATTCCTGTAACAATCTGACCATGTTTTGGGGAGGACTGTGGAAGGACTTTGGAACTAGAAGAGCCAATCGGTGTTAAGAGCTCTGTGGGATGTTGTGTAGGAGCTTGGAAGATAATGTTGAGAACAGTGCAGAAGATGGAGGCCTGGCTTGTGAAATTTCAGAGGGAAGATTAAAGACTCTTATCAGGGCCATTGCTATTTTGATTTTAAGATTCTGTGGTTTTGGTTAGCTGGGGCTGAAGGATCAGCTGTGATTAACAAGATACCAGAACTACTAAAGCAAAACCATTGCATTACTGGGACTGTTGATGCTGGTTGGCTGGAGCTAAGAAATTGGCAGCAATTGGGAAGAGACCAGCATCATTGGGGCGAAATCTTCTGAGAAGTGTTTTCTGAGAGCACAGAGGCTGCGTTCCAGAGATAGCCAAGGTTGTACCTTGTGCTGTGGCTGGACTTGGTAGTGTGTAAGAGTCACCCAGGTGGTACTGGTTTTGAAGGCATGAAGGAGTCATGAAGAGCAGCTGAGGCTCAGTACTGCGAGAGGCCGCGGAAGGCCATTAGTGAAGGTGCAGACTCAGTTGCAATTGATGGCCCAGGACTGAAGGGATCATGCAAAGGAGGTGAGGCATAGCACCATGAAGAGAGCCTATAAGAGGCTGTTGGTAAAGCCTAGTTGCTGTGGAAGACAGCAGTGTTTTGGAGATGCCAGTACCATGAGATGACCACCAAGAACAGCAGCAGCAGTGGAGTACAGGCATTTGGAGCCTAGAAGATAAGGTGTGTGCTACAAAGGGCAGAGCTGGAGAAGTGACTCAAGCCCTTAGAGGAATCCAGAAGATCATGAATGGATCCCAGACATTGGACGGTTGGAGTTTGATTTTGATTTTGATTGTGACTGTGCCCTGATATATTTTCCCTCCTGAAGGAAGAAGGTATTTTAGTGGAGCCCACAGTTAAGAGACTACTTTTTTTTCCTTTTTTTTTTTTTCCCGAGACAGGGTTTCTCTGTGTAGCCCTGGCTGTCCTGGAACTCACTCTGTAGACCAAGCTAGCCTCGAACTCAGAAATCCGCCGGCCTCTGCCTCCCAAGTGCTGGGATTAAAGGCATGTGCCACCACTGCCTGGCTAGTTAAGAGACTTTTAATGGTAAAAAGACTTTGAATTCTAAGAGATTGGATATCTTTAAAGGGACTGAAATTTTAATATGTAAGAATTTGCAAAGACTGTGGGACTTTTAAAGTTATTTAGATCTTGGGATGAATAAGAAAGTAAGGGTTGAGGCTTAATAGTGATGTATTTGTGTGTCAAGTTGACAAGGAGTCAATTGTACTGGCTGGTTTTGTGTCAACTTGACACAAGCTGGAGTTATCACAGAGAAAGCAGTTTCAGTTGAGAAAATGCCTCCATGAAATCCAGTTGTAATGCATTTTTTCATTTAGTGATTAAGGGGGGAGGACCCCCTCTAAGATCAAGATCTCACTAGGCCGAGATATTTGGTTAGGTTTCTAGTACCAGGCGTGATTTCCCTCCTTTTGAGCATAGCTATGGTGATCCAGGCTGATAGAAGCTACTCACAGTCACTTAATATATTATTCTGAAAAGATTCTGGTAATACCCGAAGAAGTCATAAAATCAAACTACTGAAAAACTTGTCTTTTTACTGAAATAAAGCAGTCAATATATCCCAGAAAAGTATTTACTTAAACCTTAATACATATTTTTGTGATACACACACACCCCAGTCTGGGCATGGTGGAGCATGCATTTTTAACCCAACACTTGGGAAGCAGAGGCAGATCTCTGTGAGCCCAAGGCTAGCCTGGTCTACAAAGCAAATTCTAGACCAGCCAGAGCTATGCAGTGATGTTCATATGGTGGCAGACACCAACAGCTGTCTAGTGGTACTTAGAGGTCCAATGCTGTTTGAGCCCGGGCTCCTGCCTTTCACTGACTGTACAATAGTCGTTCTCCCTTCTGCTTGTTGAGATATTTCTTGTTCTTCCTTTAGGACACTATTCAAGTTGTTTGGGTTTTGTTTTGTTGCGGTTTTCCATACTGGGGATCAACCCCAGAGCTTTGTGCATGCTAGGCAAGCGCTCTACCATCGAACTACGCCCTTGCAAGTTTCCTTTCATGTCTGGCCAACTATTACAGATCTCCATGCAGTCAGCCCCCTCCGGACTGCTTCGTGTTTACTCAGAGCCTTCACTGTCAAGAGTGTCTCTCCTCTCCACTTGTTTATTGTGCCATGGTTTGCTCTCTCTCAGGAATTCTTGCACAAAACATCCCCAAAGCTTGTGGATGACATCTTGATGCTGTGAGAGTACTTGCCATAGATGGTTATTTTCCTATTTAGCACAGGCTTGGGCAAGGCCTACTATGTATGAGCCACTCTGCTACTCACTAGGCGTATCAGGGTAAGGGAATAAACAGATTTATCCCCTGTGTACACAATCAAGGGGATGTTGATAAATGAATAAACACTCATAACTTACTTTATCATTTTATTTGTGTTTATAAAAGCTATTATTTGCCTCAAAGCAGCTTAAGTGAATCTTAGTTCAGTCGAAGATCATGTAGACTGGGCTTGCCCCACAGAGCTTATACTTCTCTTCACAACCAAGCAAGGAAATAATAGAAAGTTCCTTTGATGAAGACCCAGAATACATATACTACCCACGGGGAGGGTAGCGCTCACATGGGGCCATTTTCACACTAACCCTAAGCGGTAAGTTAACCGAGATGTTTTCATTTATTTACTTGTTAAACACTGTAGGAGAAGTCTCTCAGAATCTTGGCCTGGGGCTTCCAGCTCAGTGTGTTGGGGTGCCTGCTGAGGCCATGCATCTGTGACAGTGAGAACCAGAGGGGAAGAGACTACCCCAATGCTCACCTCTTCCTGTTTTGCCTCCTGCTATAGATTCTGTGGGCGTCCCATTTAGTATAGGTCACAAAGTCAGCCTGGCATGGGCTTGGTATTCCCAAAGCACTTTCCAGTAAACACTAGCAAGGAAGATAGTAGTTATCGGCAAAAGCTATCCACACTCGAGGTGCTCACAGAAGGTTGGCGTGATGCTGAGACAAGTAACATCGTGAGCTTAGCAGAGATGCAAAGATGTGTAGGAACTGCCTTTCCCCACTTAAGGATCAGGGATCCTGATGATTGACATCCGCCACCAGGGTTTGGTCCTAGTCCTGGATGAGAGAATCCTTTCCTGCTAGAAAGCTCTCCTATCATCTCATGAATTTTTTTATCTTGGAGTGGTGACATGTGCTGTGTCTGTGTCACGTCTGTGGAGGGCAGAGGACAAATGTCAGTTCTCACTTTGCTACCATTTGGGTTCCCGTGGATCAAACTCCAGTCGGGCTTGTGGGCAAGTACCTTTACCTGCTGGCTCTGCCCCATGATATGGCTGACCAGCAGAGACGATGGCAGTAGCTTCAGTACAGTGTCTGGAGCAAGTGCTCCTTGCGTGGTGATGCGCTGTGCAGACAGTGAGATTATCGGTTCATGTACAAAGTCCTCTGCCACTGTCACCCCAGCACCTCCCTACCTGAGCTTTCCTGTCTCTTCTGGGACTTCTAAACACCCACAAGCTTGTGCTTAAATGATAGGAAATGTATAGTCCTTTGTTCACCAGGATATTGAGGGTAACTGTGCACCCAGAGGACAGAGTAACTTAGGTAAATAGATGGTATCATTGCTAACAATGTCTAGCAGCACCTAGGAGACATACCCCGGGGCATGTCCATGAGGGCGTGTGTAGATTGGGTTAACTGAGCTAAGATGACCCAGTCTAAATGCTGGTGACACCATTCCGTGGACTGGCATCCCAGACTGAATAATAATAATGAGAAAGTGAGCTGGGTGCTGGCATCCGTGTATCAGGTATCGTGGTGCACCCCATCACTGCCCTTTCCTAGAAGGAGGGAATGCATGCCCTCCAACTGCAAGCCGAAAGGAACCCTCCCTTACATTGCTGCTTTTCAGATACTTAGTCACGGTAATAAGACAAGTACTGCTGGGTGGTGGCACACACCGTTGATCCCAGCACACAGGAAGCAGAGGCAGGTGGATCTCTGTGAGTTCAAGGCCAGCCTGGTCTACAGAGCGAGTTCCAGGACAGCCAGGGCTATACAGAGAAGTCTTGCCTTGAAACAAACGAGAGAGAGAGAGAGAGAGAGAGAGAGAGAGAGAGAGAGAGAGAGAGAGATGGATACATGGGTGATGGTTGAGAAAAGTATCTGCTACAGTCCTTGACCTCAGAGGCTTTGCAGCCCATCTCTGTCCCTCAGCTAACATGAGCTCTGAACTGTGTATGTTAGAAGTGTATTGGGCCTCATGGAATAGTCCTTTAATCTCAGCTACCCGGGAAGCAAGTGCAAGGCTAGCCTAGGCTACACAGAAGCTCAAGGCCAACTGGAGCAATTTATTGAAACCTTGTCTGAAGAATAAAAAAAGAAAAGAAAAAAGTTGGGCTAGAGAGCTGGGGACGTAGCTCAGTGGTAAAGCATTTCTGTCATGGAAGCAAACCTCTTTCTTCAGTTCCCACTACTGAAAACAACATTACCCTCAAGCTTATCTCCTCTGTGTTTGTGCCTCAGCTCTTTCTGTACCATTCCCACATCCATGTTCTTGCACTGAGCTCTCCCAGAGTCTATGCCTATAGGGCAGCTGCGCTAACAGCGGTTCTCCCTTAGACACTGGGATAGAAACGACTTCCTTGACCTCTCGCTCGTGGTTCACATTCTGCCCTGCTGGAAAGTAATTAGTAATTAGTACTTAGTTGTCCCTTTTCAGAGACGAACACTCACATGGGATTTTTCCTATCGTGTGGTTTGTAAAAGGCACCTTGCCAGCCAGCGGATTTTAGGATTAGAGTTCCGTTCAGCCATTTGAGTCTATTGATACCTCTGAATCCATCGGTTCTTTCCAAAGCAGCATGAGCCTTGCCAGCAGCCCCTCCTTCAGGGAGGAGCACTACAGGTGCTCCCAGTGTCAAAGAAGGGAACGCTGGTGCACATTAATAATGTCCCTAACACCGTAGTTCTCAGCCTTGCTAATGCTGCCACCCTTTAATATACTTGCTTGTGTTGTGGTGACCCAAGCTCCCCCCCCCAGCCATAACATTATTTCATTACTATGTCATAGCTGTAACTTTGCTACTGTTATAAGTCATAATATAAATATCTGATACGCGAACCCCCCCCCAAAGGGGTCATGACCCCCAGGTTGAAAACCGCTGCCCTAAAGGATTTGTAAGAGAGGTGGCCTTTGACACAGACCTGAGAGCTTCAGAGACCTTGATGTTTGAAGAGGCCATGGAAAGGGGGAGTCCCAGAAGCAAGGAAGAAGGAAGCAAGGACATAGGGTGCCGATGCTGAAATGCCTCGAGCAGCTTGTCTCTTGGCAGACCATGCAGTTCTGTAGTGCGGGATTTTTCTCACTGGGGTGTGTATTGGGAAGGTTGGACTTGCAGTAGAGACTGTTCAGAGTGAAGAGAAGCTCCCTCAGTGATGAGACAGTTGGTGCCCTTCCCAACCTTCCAACAGAGGTAAGAATGTGTAACTTCCTGCCTCTTCACCTGCACTTGGCATTTGACGAGTAGGAATTAGGGTTCGTATTTTTGTGGTCAGTGTGGTTTGTTTCTTAGATGAGGGTGGGAGGGAGAGGAAGAGCAGGCTACACATGCGCAGGTGCACTCACCCACGTGTGCTCACATGGAGGCCAGAAGTTGACCTTGGGTGTATTCGATCTCACTTTCCAGCATTAGTGTGTCTTCACACAAACCACAGTGTGGAAGTCAGAAGACAGCTGGCATAAATGGTTCTCTCCTTCCACCACGTGGGTCCTAAGGATCAAACTCAGGTTACTGGGCTTTGCAGCAAGCCCCTTTACCCGCTGAGCCATTTTGCCAGCCCTCTACCTTGTTTTTTCATCTTTTACTAAACCACAGCTCGCTCTTTACCTAAGCTGGCAGACGAAGTGAGCCTGTCTCCACCTCCCCAGTGCTACAAGTATTGGTGCATCAGAGCCATAATTGTGTGCAAGCTGGATCTGAACTCAGGTCCCCATGCTTGTATAGTAAGCACATTACCCACAGAGCGATCTCCCGGCCCATGAGTTAATTTTTTTAATCATTTTAATAGCACTTATTTAAGTGCCAATCTTCTGGCTTTTAAATTATTGAAAGCTTTATCTTCTCTCAGTTGTACCCTAATCCCTTTACTTTCTGAGTTTTATATTTTTAAATTCAGAAGTTCCTGGGTTACACACTCATAATCCCAGTGCTCAAGAGTCTAAGTCACCCTGTCTCAGGAAAAAAATATTGTTGTTTTAGGTTTTTTTTAATGTATATGAGTACACTGTAGCTGTTTCGGACACATTAGAAGAGGGCATCAGATCCCATTACAGATGGTTGTGAGCCACCATGTGGTTGCTGGGATTTGAACTCAGTACTTCTGGAAGAGCAGCCAGTGCTCTTAACTGCTGAGCCATCTCTCCAGCCCCAATACTGTTGTTTTAATTTTATGTATTTTATGTGTCTGCTTCTTTTGTCTGTATGGATGTCTGGGCACCATATGCATGCCCTGTGCTTTCAGAGGCCAGAAGAGGATTTCTGATGCTCTGGGACTAGAGTTCCAGACAGTTGTGAGCTGCCATGTGGGTGCTGGGAATGGAACCCAGGCCCTGTGAAAGAGCAGTCAGTGCTCTTAATCACTGACTGAACCGTCTTTCCAGCCCCTGGGGAAAGAATTAAAGATCTATAAATCATTTCTTTTATGACTTATTCTGGTATGTGTGTGTGCATTGGCGTGGGGGTGTAATTGTGGGTGGATTGACAGGGTTTCATGTAGTCTAGACTATCCCTGAACTCACTATGTAGTCAAGGCTTGACTCTCTGTGAACCCCCCAAGTGCTAAGAATGCAGGCATGCAGGACCCGTGTCCAACCTTATGTCTTTTCTGTTGTCGCCATCTTTAAGAAATCCTTCCCTCCTTTGGGAAGGCAGAATCCTGTGGTATTTAGAGTTTTCATTTTCAAATCTCTTCCGTGTTGGATTTTTTGCAGGGAGAAGGCCTGGTGTGAATCTAGTTTTATTTCTTTCTCATCAAGTCTACTGGGTCACCAACCCTTCTCCATTGTACCCCGTGTGTTGTATACTACCTCATATCTGTGGAAATGCCTTCCCAGTCTATTCTTCTCTTCTGTGTGTTAATTCATCTCTTCTGTGTTGATACCATGAGGAATTGACTAATATAGTTTTGAGGTATTATTGATACTTGATTTGTGACTCTCTTCCTTATGTATTTTATAACCAGTTGGCCACATTCCAGAATCCCAGGTGCTCTTGGGATTTTTTTTTCCACTGGATTTGCATTAAACTAATAAAGTAAGTCATAAAGAGCTGATGTGTGTACAACCCTGAGTCTCTTCATTCATGCACACAGCATTAGTCTCTATCCCTTATGGTCTTTTCTGTATCCTCCAATGAAAGCTTAGAAATACATGCGCCTGCTGTGCATGGCGGCTTGTGACTTTCATACCGGCACTGGGGAAGCAGAGGTGGGCAGAGCTCTGTGGGTTTGAGGCCAGCATGGTCTACATAGCGAGTTACCAATCCAGCAAGGACTACGTAATGAGAACCTGTCTGGAGGTGGGCGGCAGTGACAGAGGTGTGGGAGAGGGAGCGATCTACATTTTCATTTCTGTTTCATTTGTTAAATGTCCAATATTTAAGTTCTAGACCATGGAATGACTTGGCAGTAACACAATCTGCTGTACTGAAAAGTGTGATTCCAAGCCGTTTATGGCTTTATCAGGGTGGAAGGTAGCAAGAACTAGGTTTTGGTGTGCCTTTATTGTATAACTCTCCTGCCAGTAGAATATACCATATGCCCTTGCTGTGCACAGAGCATGGGGTCATCTGCACAGTGGGTGATGCTGTCCTTCCAGCAGGGTCACACCTAGATTTCCCATCCAGTATTTTCCAGATAGCATCACGCACACACTGATTTACTACGATCCTTCGCTTTGCTTTTGTTTGGTTGGGGGTGACTCACTGGTTTTTCTGTTTGGAGGGAGTTGAGGGTTTGTTTTTGTGGGGTTTGTTGCAGTTATTAAGGGTTTCAGTTCTGTGAGGTAGCCTCCCTATGTTACCCAGGTAGGCTTAAAACTTACAGTCCTGCCTCAGCCTTGCAGGTGCTGGGGTTTGGGTATGGACCACTACAGCTGTCATCATTTGCTAATCTCTAGTCTTCTCAGAGCTTCTCCCACACTGCCTGATTTCCCAGAGCTAGCTAATGTGACTGGAGAGTCAATGTCTGGCTCTCCGATGAAACACCCAAACATATCAGCATCAACATCTGTGAAACCCGACTGTCTTTGGGAATGTTTTCCGCATCGCGTAAACCATTATTTTAACGTTGAAATGGATAAAAATGGTTAACTAGGTTGACCGCCTTTTGTTGGCTAAATATCAAGGCGTCCTTTCTGCCAGCTGACTTCTGATGTGAACACTTCAGGGCCTGGATGGCAGAGGGAGAACAGATAGCTGGTTTTGAATGCTATGCAGGTTGGGGAATTTTCAGTCAAAAATGTAAAACTTCACCAAGCTTTTCCTTACTTCTTCGAGCATGTTAAGGCCAATGATTCTGTTGTCATCTGTGTTTCTCCAGCTTCCCATTGTGGAAAAGATAAGAGTCATTGCCCAGACCGTTTATGGAGCCAAGGATATTGTGCTGTCTCCTGAGGCGCAGGCCAAAATTGATCGCTATACGCAACAGGTAAACAAGGTCCCTGTCCTCTTAGGTGGGGTATCTGCCTTGTAATCTCCAAATGCACGCCTTGATTTTAGGACAGGTAAGTTCCGTCTCATAGTTAAGCTCTTCTCAATGACCTGAGGATCAACAGAGATTAAAGTAGTAACACTGGTAGCGTTGGCTAAGTAAAGCATCATGATAAAGACATTTACTCTCTGACTCAGGCATCCTTGATCTCTGAGATCATGAAAGTGGCTCTGGTTTACAGAGCTGGGGATGGAACCCAGGGCCTGGCTCCTGTACTAAGTCAGCACTTTCCCATGGGACTCTATCCTTATCCAATGTATGTGGTATGGGTGTCATCCGTGTTCATACACACTCCCATGCGCTCAGCCAGAAGCACTGGAAAGCGTGCATTTGGTATGCAGAGGGGAGTCAGCCTTTGATCCTTTACAGCACTTTCTCCTCATTGTGGGGCTCTACTGTCTTAAAAATCCTTGCACCATGCCAGTGACGTGAACGCAATGGGAGTGTTCAATGAGGTTTGTATGCAGGTGGTTCATTACCTTGTTCTCAGGGATTGAAGGCTCCACCATCTTCTACCTTTACCAGGGACAAGGGCTAGTGAGCTGTGGGAGGGACTGTGACCCAGACATGCCATCTGAACGTGTAGTCCAAAGGTCTGTGTGCCTCAAATGCTTCCACCTGCTTTAGCCTTGTGACATAGAAGTCAGCATCTCAGCTTCCTGTCCGGATCACTACATTACAAATAACGCCTTTGGCTTTCCCCCTCCCACTCCTTTCTCCTATTTAGAATATGTGTGCGATGTCTCACACCTTTAATCCCAGCACTCAGGAGGCAGAGGCAGGAGGATCTCTGTGAGTTTGAGCCTGTTCTACAGAACTGGTTCCAGGACAGCCAGGGCTACACAGAGAAACCCTGTCTTAAAAACCAAATGTAAACATGCCTGGCAGGGGTGATACCACCATCTTGAAGTTGATTTTCCCACGGTGAGGCTTATCCATTGCACTCCGGATTTGCTGACCCTGCTATGTTCCCAAATGTGGGAAACTTGACTGTATAATTTGTGGTAGTGGGGGACTCCATTCACCCTCTCCCCTGGAGAAAAGAACGTTTTGTCCTTGAAGTTTGAGCATGTATTCTTTTGGCTTGGCTTGTTCTATTCTATTTTTTGTTGTAACTAAGAGCCTCTCTCACACACTCAGCTGGTACTCAACACTGAGCTACATTCCTGGCCCCAGATTTTCTCTCTCTCTTTCTTTGTGTGTGAGAGAATGGGTGTGTTTTGCACACATCTGAGCATATAGGTGTGTGCGTGTGTGCATAGACATGCAGAAAGCATGTCATGTGCTTTCTGCTATCACGGTCTCCTGACTGCCTTGATGTAGGATCTCTCACTGAACTAAAAGGTAACCGTTTTGGCTGGGTTGCTTAGCCAGCATGCTCTTGGGATCCTCCTGTCTCTGTTCACACCACTCCCACCATGCTGGAGTTACAGGCATGCACAGCCACATATACTTATGATATATTTATGCATATTATATATAATATATTATATTTACATATTATTAAATTGTATATATTATATAATTATATATTATATTTATATTATATATAACATATGTAATATAATATATAGTTCTATATGCTATATATTATAAATGGATTTTATACATTTTATTTTTATATTATATATAATTTATATTCTTTTATGCTATAATTTATTCTAATAGTATTTTCCATTATAAAATATGTTTTATGATGAAATATGTTAAGGGGATGATACATTTAAAAAATTTTTATAGTAAATTTTCAAAGGCTATGCATATAATCTTATAGGAATTATTTCAATACATAACTCATTTTACTAAATCAGAAATTCTAGGTACCAGTTGTGATGTCTTTTCCTCGACAAAATCCTCATTGGTATGTAAAAGTAGGGGTTTCATGAACACAGCACCCCCACACACACACAATTGATAATGCTCTAAAATGTTCTAAATAGTTGTTGGTTGAATCATGAGCAATTACATTCTGTCATCTGTCTGTCTAGCACAGGAATATTCCTTAAATGTCAGTGTCAAGTGTGTGGCTGCAGTTCATTAGTAAGGTCTCTGAAGGCACACCCTGTGCTGTGTAGTTACAGCATCCTTCCCAGACACTGTCCTTTTTGTAAGAAGCCTCACGTGACTTCCTCCCCTTTCACCTTTGGAATTCTGGGTCAGGCACAGGCTTTGGTCCTTAAAAATAAAAGGGGCTGAAAAAGTGACCTCATCTTGGTTCCTATAATGTAATCGCAGATCAAATAGCCATGATTCATAAACCAGCACAAAGGGCCCTTTGCTTCCCAGCAGACCCCAAGAAGGCCAGAACAATGGCACTAAGAGCCTCATTGGGAGCCTTGTTCTAGGTTACCTTTCTCCTTTCTGGGTATTAATAGCCTTGGAAAGTGCTTTCCACAGTGTTTCCAGTGCTGTGCCTAAAAATAGCCTTGCTTACACACACACACACACACACACACACACACACACACACACACACCATGCAAGTAGTGCCTCCTCTCTAGGAGAACCTCCAGAGTAAACAGAAGACCTCACACCCTAAGTAATGGCCGAATGAGCAGAGGTCTTGTCCTCAGCTTCTAGCTGAACAAATAGCGGCACCCATTAACCGCACCTGCGAGTCTGCACCCACACGCACTTGCTGCAGAGCTGGTGTAAAACAAAGATCCGGTCCGAGGCACCAGCACTTCTGGCAGTGAATGCAATTCCATTTCATCTTACAGGGCTTTGGAAATTTGCCCATTTGCATGGCGAAGACCCACCTCTCTCTGTCTCACGAACCTGACAAAAAGGGGGTGCCGAGGGACTTCATTCTGCCCATCAGTGATGTCCGGGCCAGCATCGGGGCGGGGTTCATTTACCCTTTGGTGGGAACGGTGAGTACCTGGCCTCAAAGCTTTTCCTCGTTTATGTTGCTGTCACGTCTTAATCAAGTTGTGCCAGCTCCAGGAATCGCACAGCAGGGAGGAATTTACAACATTTGCTGTTTCTCAGAGCACTCTTCCACCAATAACAGAGTGAAAACGCACCTCTGCCATCTCAGGCCAGGCCCTTCTATTCAGATCATGTGTTCGGGATACAGAGAGGTATAAGTGAATTTCCTTCTGGGACAGAGGAGAGAGTAAGTGGCCTGGAAATCAGTCTGCTGACTCAGCAGCAGTGTGGCCCAGTGACCGACTTCACAAACTGTCTCACGTTGCCTCAGACTTACTGAACTGTGCTTCTGTGGGCAAATTGGGGCTGGCTGCTCACACTAGCCAGGACCCTAACATTTCACATTCAAACTATTACTAAGTAAAGAATGTAGAAAAAGCCACTGGTGTGCACCTTTAATCCCAGTATTGAGGAGGCAGAGGCGGACAGATCCCTGTGAGTCCAAAGCCAGTCAGTCTAATTTACATACTGAGTTCCTGTTCTGTATAATGAGACCTTGTCTTGTGGGGGGGAGGGAAGAGACCATGTAACCGTGAGCATAGGAAAGAGGCAGATTGACAGACAGAATTGAGTCTACTGTCAGTTCATTTAAATCGTTATCAGGACATAGGAAATAAGTCTCTTAGAAACATACATGAAGCCAGGTCCTGTGGCAAACCTCCCACCCACCACCTCCGTGGCCAGGCTAAGACCAAACCTGTCCTGAAAAATCAAAGTAGATGCTTTACCCCCAGCCTGTTCTGGGCCTGGCCCTTTGACTTATGACCCATAATAAATGGATGCATGGAACAGCCCTGTAGCGGCAGCAGCTCACAGGGTTTCCTGGACTGAGCCATCTGTGATATTATCTCAACTCAGAAGTTCCTCCTGCAGCTGCTCTAAGGGACAGAGGGGGTGTCCCTGCCTGCCTGCCCGCACTGTGGTGCAATCCTGAAACAATCAGGCCTGAGGAGTCAGGAAGGAAGTGAGGCCTGAGTAAAGGGGGTCCAGGAAGGCAGGACACTGTCACGTGGAGGCAGTGACAGGCCTGCTCTCTGTGACAGTGCAGGAAGCCGAATGCAAGCTGGACAAATTCCCCAAGGAGGCCAGGATCTCCTAATAAGGGTGGAATTTACTTTCTTTGACGGCACTCTGGGCCCTACCACAGGCTTCGAACATTTATCACGCCTTTGAAAGACATCGTGGTAACTTCCTGGTGGGATGACTAAGGAGAAGAGATGGGGGAGGCACTGGGGGAACTGACCCCTGCCGGTGGGAAAATTCTAGTAGAATGAATCAATGTTATGCTTAGTCATTCCACATTCTTTTGCTATCAGGCATCTGAGATACTGAGATAGGCCATTCGCCTCCCCACCCCGGCCCCCAGCCCCCAGCCCCCACTCCCAGACCTCACAATCTGAACTGTTCTCCATTCTTCAATAGAATTCATTCATTCATTCATTCATTCATTCATTCATTCATTCATTCATTCACTTATTCAGCAAGTCATTCATAAGTACCTGCAGCAGGCATGGGGAAGAACCAGATCCCATACCTCCCTTGTGGGCCTCTGGTAGATAGACATGGACAGAACCATGTGGGCTTTAGACTACAGGGCAGGTCCCCTCTTGGTATGTCCTGAAGGGAGGCACATAGCCCTTCTGTACCTCTGCTACTGCCTAAGTCTTGAAAACAAAGAATTCCAATATAAGCCAGTCCACCCGTGAATAATAACTGTGTTCAGCTTGACTGGTGTTGGGAAATCACACAGGAAAATACTGGAAAGGAGTCGCTTCTTTGTCCCTTCTGCATGCTACCTGCTAAACACTCCCTGAACTTCCGTTTTTCGCCTAGCTGTCCCATGTATTTTTGGGGCTGGGCTGTCACATCACATTCTGTTTGGTAATTGCTCTCATTGGTATTGGTTAACACAGTCAGTTTCTAGTGGTCAGTGTAGAAGCTTCTCTGGCCCATTCCCCCTCCCCAGGCTTTTCTATAGAAACTCCTCGGCTCACAGGCCAGAACACTTTGGCATGGGGGTTTCTGTATGTCTTAAGGTAGCCAAGTATTTCTTCCTACAGTAGCTTTCTTTGTTCCTATGTAAAAATGCGTCCCTGGGCTGGCAGGATGGCTCAGTGGATAAAGATGCTTGCTACCAAGCCTAAGGTGAGTTACCAGGGACCCGTATGGTAGAAAGAGAGACCCTGCTCCTGGAAGTTGTCCTCAGAACTCCACACATGCACACACACACACCTATATGCAAAATTAATTATTGTCAAAGAATTTAAGGAACGCATTCCTGGGTATCCCTGCTTCTTTGGGATGACATTACACATGCATATTCTTCCCAACATATTTCTGGAAAGTACAAAGTAATATAAGATTGTCAACTGGTACAGCGCCCCTCAGTGCCTCTTTTCCTCAAGAATAATTTGCCAAATGCACATTTTTATTTATTTATTTATTTTTTTGTGGTGGGGGTGGAAGGAGCAGATACTTTCTTATAATTTTTCCCCACCTCAAATTTTATAAACTACTCTATTCCTTGGCACTGGTGGTTTATAACAGCCAATAAACTCAAGAGCCTGTACAACTTTTCAGAAAATAATCTCATGCTGAGAGAAAAAAATATATATATAGCAGGTGGTCTCTGTCCTGTCACGTTGGTTCAGCCTTTAATTACTTACAAAGCCTGTTAAATCACTTGGCACGAAATATTTACTCTGGAAGCCACATATGTAAAGTGATGTTGGAACATAAATTCCTTAGAGAAAGGACCAGAAAGACCACACCAAACCCTTAGCATGAGGCAGCGTATATCACTTTTATAACACGAAAAATATGATAAATGGGGAGATTATAAACCATAAGCACTTAAAACAATATTTAACTTGGGCCAAACACTTTCAGGAGAATCGGAGAGTGTCCCATCATGTGGGATCTGACCCCGTGTCTCTATCTTGCCTGTTTGGGCTGCTGGTGGTGTTCTGCAGGTGGCCTGCTGCGTTCAAGCAAGGGGAACGAGCTGGAGTGGCCCTAAGAGACATGGTCTCTGAGGGTGGTGTGTCTGGATCTGTTCGGTGTTTTTTGCAAAAGGGAGAAAACCGAAAGGTTTCTCCCTGTTAATTAGTCCCGGGCCCTTCTTACATTCGGTGTCGGGGTAGAGAGGGGGGCGAAGGGCTTCTTTCTTCTCAAAGAGCTTTCCTAAGCAGTGACACATTTTCAAAACAGCATGGAGAGGTATCCAACCAAGCTCGAATTCTTAGCAGATGTCCATTTGAAGTTAGCTTCTTCTGTGACTGTTTTTCTTTGATAATCACATCGAGGCTTCGAGCAAAGGGCTCCAAAGGAATTTACAGTGTGAGTTCTTTCTAGGTGGCTTTGTCAGTGGCTGGTTAGTGGGTCTCCCCATACATCCCAGGCTAGCCCTGAGCTCAAGGTTCTTCTGCCTGAGCCTTCTAAATGCTGCCGTTATATGAGTTACTAAGCCTAGACTGAATTCTTTTTTTATTAAGCACTGTGGGATTTATGACATGCAAGTTGTTTTTGTTTTTGTTTTTATGATAATCTTGCCTGGAATCTTGGGCTTTAACAATCTTACAGTTCATCCAGAAGAGATTAAGCCTTCTAGTGGTATTTATGGGGTAGTCAGCACCATATAGGGCATTTCTAAGAGCTTCTGGGGGTCTGTCTCAAAGACTCATGAGGAAGACATACACTGAAGCAGGGACATCCGTGACACCCAGTCTGACACTGTGGCTGTCCATCTGGTTCCTTCTGTCTTCTGGGCCATTCCCTGTGCACCTAGCCTAAGGAGAAGGTTAAAAAAAAGAGAGAAAGAGTCCTGTAGGCATACACACCTTTTGTATTCTCTCTTTGTGGGAGGAGCCAAGGCTGGACCTACCCCAAAGTGGAAATCTCAGGAATAAAGGACTAGAAGATCAGCTCCAACTGGCTGTGGCTTTTGTCTCTCCTATGGATGGCCTGTACCACTACCAGGTGCACCCCTGACGTCATTGTCTTAGCTGGCCCCCAGAAAGCAGGAAGCTGCCAGAGCCAGTGTGGGAATCAGTGAAGTCAAACCCAGCTGACACTGGGTGGAGACTTACTGGACCTGGTGCAAGGGGTGTGGGGTAAATACAGCAAGCCTGGACCTCACCCTCCAGAGGCATTACCGGTTTGTTCTTTCTCACGTTCGGTTGAACTCTGTTTTCCCTCCTCGCTCTCGGTCTAAGTATGTGCTGAATGTAGAACTAGCTGCCTGCTGGGCTGATTCAGGTCAGTGATGAAGTTCTTTCAGCTTGCTGGGGTGCATCCCCCACCCCTACCCCCTCCACTTCAGGATGCATGGTTAGCCGAGCGCTTTCTAAAAACTCCACTGCCTGTGAAGGTGAAGTCATTCAGACCTTGTAGATTTTAATCGGAGGGACGGTTTGTGGTATTTTCCAGAGATTGACTTTTATTTACACAGTGAGAAAATCAAACACTCCCCAAGCTGTGCTCTAAGTGAGATCTACGTACAAACCATAGTAAAGAGGTGAACTCCACCAACGCAGATTGTCCTTCGGGGGAGCTCTCACACAAGGTGCTTCCTGCAAAATCACCTACACCTCTCTCCCCTGCTCTCATGCCCCATAGATGAATGGAGAAAACTCTCAGCCTGCTTCACAAAAGTCTCAGCAAAATGCCTTCCCCTCTCTAGTGCCCCTTGCTCCTGGCATCTATACCCTGAGTTTGAAATGAAGCAGCTACTGCTCTGGCTTGATCCCTGTGACCTCTAGCCCCTGGCTGAGTCTTTGGCAGCTCTCTCCTCTACTCTACCCTGTGTGGTTTCGCTTCCCTATCTCAGCATCAGAATTTCCTGCTTTCCCTCAGACATGGCCCATGCATCAGCTGCTTCCTCTTGACGCGGTGTCCTGACAGGGTGTTCTCTGCATGGCTGCTTTTCCAGGGAAACCCCATGTGTCTGGCCAGAAACAAAGGACACCTTCCTGTCCTTTCAGCATGGCATGTCGGAGGGAGAGGAAGGTGACCGGTGTCCTTAGTTTCCAAAAACTTTTGACCAACAAGAGAGAGCTCTGTGACTCACTGGGATGGTGCCTTTCAGCTACAAAAGGTCGTCTGGGTCCCATCCCTTATTTCAATCTTTTCCTCCCTAGCTGGAAGCCAACTTCATCTTTACATAAACCCAGAGTTAATTTAAATGAAAGTAGTCCCCCTGGTTCCCCAAACTTGGTGGCACCACTTGGGAGCAGGAGCAAGTAGATTATAGGAGTTCAAGGCCCACCTGGACTGTGGGGGAAATGGAGAGGGGGAGAAGGGAACTGATTCCTCCTGCTGAGTGGCAAGCTTAGCTTTCTGTGATGGGTGGAATCCAGCCTGCTACATGCTCGCCCAGCCCTCTCCCGCTGAACTACAATCCCAGGCTGGAGTTGAACATTGTTCTTTGGCATTCTGTATATGTAGCCACTCTCTGCCCAGCCTGCAATCAGCTTTATCAACTTACTGTTTTCTCTAGTGATTGATACGATCCGATTCCGTTCTCTCCCACCTCCAGGTTTGGCCTCCTTGTTTTCATTCCCCGGGGATTTGGTTTGGATTCCAGGCATAGGAATGTTAGCAAAAATACACCCTAGTTCACGCTAGTGCCTGAGAGACACCCATCAAATCATCTTGTGCTTCCGGGATTTGTCAGAGTCTGTGTCTCTTTATCATACTTCCCTACCCACAGGCTTTGCCAAGAAGCCTATAATCAGAAGCAGGGGGGAACATTTATGCAAATGAAATAAAATTAAAGCCAAAATGCCAATATTTGCAAAAAATAATAGGCCACCCTCAGAGTCTGTCAGAGGGCTCAGTGGGAAGAATGAATGAGAAAGAAAAGATAAACTCATAAGAAAATATCCTTCTGTAAAACTTGGATTGCAGTTTGCTGAGAAATTTAGCTGATAGGATCTGGAATTCATGGCCATTTACAAGCAGAACTGAGTTTGTGTCTGTTAAATTGTCCAGTCATGAATAGTAGGTTGAACGGGAAATGGGCAAGACTGCTCTTTTGAGAACTGGTACCTCCGCCTTCTCTGAGGATCACTGAACATACAGAGCGTTTAATTTGATCTAGCTCTGGACGGGAAGTCAAGGAACCACTCTAAATGGGCTTAGAACAATAATTTATGTCAGTTTAAACGATCAGGCCTATAGAAGACCCAGAATCAATCCATAACCCTTTCACTGGCCCCTTGTCAGAACTTACAAAGTAGCCACATTAATGCTTCCCAGGCCATGGGTTGGTAAAGGTACTAGAGTTTGCTACAAAAGAAACTGAAGGCTGGAAGTTTAAGATACTGAACCCAATTGCATGTCAGTCTCCAGTTGAGACTGGGTGCTCCCTCCTCTAGAATCAGTTGTGGGGAGTAGAACAGTACCCATGTCTGTTTGTACCTCCCAACACTCACCTTTCCTTTCCCAAACATATCTGTTTTTCGCTAAATACAAAGCTACTGCAGCTCCCAAGCCTTGCCCAGGATGTGATAGGGAGTGGGCAGGCTTGGGCGAGTGCCGTGAGAATATACCTGTTCTCCGAACGTTCCATTTCTCTGGCAAGCACACATCATTCATGCCTCCCACTGCACCCAGATGAAGCATGTTGCATGTGCTTCCCTTGGGTAGCCTCTTAGTCTACCAGGTCACCGTGCCCAGCGTCTCCTGTTAAGCCAAGCCCAGCTCCATCCCCCCCTCCCCATACATCTCTTGCTTTCAGCTCTGTGCACTTGCTGCAGTGAGACACTCCGTGTAGAACAATATCTTGACTGCTGGCCGCTGTGAATAACTTCACAGCGGATGAGGGAGCCTTTCTTTAGGAGTCTTCTGCCTTGATGAACTCACCAGCACTACACTCCTGGACTCAAAATAGTCTCTAATAGTCTTCTTAAGGAGGTAGGAGTATAGACTCAAGGACTCACAAATCCTGTCTGTCCTAGAAGTCCTCATCCAACTAAGTGTTGCCATGAAACCAGGTCCAGATACATCAGCCTTACCGATGTGCTCAGACAGGGAGTTACATATCAAATATCCCACTACAGAGAGAGAAATTAAGGGAAGTATGCTGTCATCCTGTTTCCAAAGCGAGTTCAAAACCAGGGAATACCAATTACAACTCCATCCTGTAACTTTGTTCTGATACTGTCTACCCATAGATCTTGTTAGATGCTATAGGCTGAGGCTCAGACACTTGTGCCTGGGCTACCCATCCTTCTGAATGACTGGCTGACTAAAAACCATGGTTCTTACTACCCTCTTCCCGGCCTCACTTCATCTGCTAAGATGACTTAGAACTAGGGGTCATGCATGACTGCTTTGTTCTAGTTGCTGTGGATGAAATGGGTGAAGACGAGATAAATCAGGTGCTGTCTGGAAGGGCACTGGCTGCTAGAGCTTCTGTCCCTATGAGATTCACCATGCTCAAAGTCCTCAGAGTTTATTCTACAGTGTATGTAGCGATCAGTCCCCACCCTGCCTTCCCTAGAGATAGATGGTGGATGGAGGTCCCTCCTTTCCAGTGATGGGGACCAACTCATGCAAATATTCTACAACCAAGCTCCACCCCAGCCTTACAGTCTTCTTCTCATTTTCTAAGTGTTTCCCAAGCCGGCTCATGTCTGCCCACATTCCAGAAAGTCTATCCCTGATAGAACAATTGTAGGTAAAGAGAAGGTTAGAAGAGATGGGAGCCCTTCGACTCAAATCTGCCTCCTCTGGGATAGAGTTTAGAGATATTTATGGCATTAAGAATCAGAATGTAGGAGCTGGAAAGATGGCTCAGCGGTTAAGAGCACTGGCTGCTCTTCCTGAGGACCTGGGTTGGATTCCCAGCACCCACATGGCAGCTCACAACTGTCTGTGAACCCCAGATCTGTCACTATCATACAGACATACATGAAGGCAAAACACCAATGCACGTGACATAAAGATAAATAAATTAAAAAAAAAAAAAAAAAGAATCGGACCGTGCTGAGACACGGAGAACGGTGGTCAGAGGGAAGAGATGGTGAGTACCCCAACTCTAAATGGTACATTAGCGTTCACTCCTGAAGAAGTTTGCCCTCTGGCATCAATAAGTTACCCATGGAGCAGTTTTTACAGGACCAGTAAAGAGGAGGCAATGTTTTAGCCATTACGAGCTTGACAAGGCCTCCTGAAAATTATTTTAATTGAAAATCAGTGTCACCAAGGTGAGTGTGCATCAGGACCATTACCGGTGGCATCGTTGCCCGTGGCCACTAAGGTTGTCCCGGAATTTTAAATGTAGAGAGTGCTTTTGATTTTTGAGTTTTAACTAGAAAGAGAGGATGTCTCAGGCCTCTTACAAGAGAAAAAAAAGCTGCGAATTTTCTTATGGAGAGTTGGTTCCATAACATTTGATGTTCTTTGTGACCGGACCCTTCCTATGCCTCTCTAGGACCCCCAGTGTCGTTGCCTTGTTAACATGAGAGTGGGCGTCAATGGAAGGACCTTGTTATGGATATTATAACTAATAAAAATATGTATAAAGCTCTCACATTTCCATGGGTGGGAGATACGGGGGAGGGGTCTCTTTTTTGTTTGTTGTTAGTACTGATACTGAACATGCATAGACATTTTCTCTTGTCCTTCCTTAAACAGCACAGAATAGCAACTGTCTAGACCTCTTTTACATTGCTTTAAGTATTGTAAGTAGTTTAGAAATGGGTTAGGTGTCGGGGAAGATCCAACACCATTTCACAGATGACTTAAACATCTATGGATTTTGGTGTCTACAACTAGGGATACCACAGTAAGGTTCCAGGAACCAGTTCCCTGCCAATACCATGGGATGCCTATAGTCCGTATTGTATCACACCCACCAAAATGGAACCCTGAGCATTATAGCTTTCTGTCTATAATTTGTGGCAATGCATTGCATTAGTTATTCAGACTTTTTTACTGTCACCCTGTCTGTGTGAGCATGTGTGTGCATTGTGTGTTGTGTTGCAGTGTCTGTGTGATACGTGCTCATGAGTATTAGTAGACCTTGCTGACTGGGAAGCTGTTTCTGGCAAGGTTGGCTGACTAGCACATTCTCCAGCCCCCTGCCCCCCATCTCATACACACAACCAATGCTAGAGACATCAGCTGTGTCTGGCTTTCATAGATGTGCCTGGGATTCTGCCTCAGAACCTCTGATTCATCATAGATCAGAACCCTCTAAAGTTGTCTCAGACTACATTAACACCCGTAAGTAGAGCGGTCAATGAGGAAGAAATTTCTTCTGATTGAGGACCTTCTAGTTTGTCTGCTCTGTACAGATATTCTGATACATTGTAATTTCTCCATTCTC
The DNA here is from genome assembly GCA_028551405.1 of Uromys caudimaculatus. Classification (NCBI taxonomy): domain Eukaryota; kingdom Metazoa; phylum Chordata; class Mammalia; order Rodentia; family Muridae; genus Uromys; species Uromys caudimaculatus. The sequence continues at coordinate 26,270,348 of CM052717.1, read as the reverse complement.
AACTCTCTGGCCATGATGGAGGCCAGCCCAAAGCCACTGGAGTGGTTAACCTGGTTTTCAATCAACTCTGCATTCTGTCTCTTATATGGTTAGAGGAATTCCAAGGGCTGAGAGATAGTGACATCAAAGCTGTGACGTCACAATGGGAGGTGACAACTTCTCTTCTCCACCTGTGTTTACAAAAAAGCAGTGCATATTTCTTCCACATTGCTCATCTTAAGAGACAAGTTTTACATGTCATCCCAGACAGGAGGGTCGCAAGGCCAACCTGAACTACATTGTGAGACCCCATCTCCAAAAAACAAGGGGCAAGTTCCAGTTGTGACCTGATTTTTCGTGTGTCTTCTACAAGGACCCATCGCCTCAGTCCTCTCCACTGAGGCTGGTCAGCATAGCTCCCAAGCTCATGAGGTCACTGGTATTCCTTCCCAAGTTACTAAGGGCCTTTCACATAAATAAAAATCCTTACACTGTTTAGTGTCATCGTAACTGATGTTTTCCCCCCAAAACAAAGCTTTTTGACAGCTGGAGTCTGTTTTCATTTTGATGTTTGTCATAAGGAGTGGACTGTGCTTCTGTTTGAGGGTCAGGAACATTCTGGCTGGGAGAGAGAAGAGAAGCTGCACCCCACACAACGAAGGGGATCCCTTTCAGTTCTTATGGAAAATCTTGGTTTTCTCTTGAGGCCTAAGCTGGAAGCTTGTGTCTTTGGGGTAGGAAGGATTTCAGGAGAAACATCCATCCCTGGAACTGTGTGCTAGAAAAAGAGAAGACAGCTTTGTGCAGGAAAACAAAATTAACTTTTGCAACCCAGAACTTCAGAGCCCTTTTCCTTGGGCAGTAAGTAGTTATGGCTCGTCACGACCACAGTGGGGAATGTCTGCAGCACTTTCTGTAAAATATGCCCATAAATCCTCCCCCAGAAAGTCTGAGATCACAGATCCAAGCTGAAGGCAGTGATGGAGTACTGGTGAAGTTCATGGGAAGTGCACTGGTCCACTTCAGCGAGCTGGGACAGCCAGCTCCCCGTCCTCCCTTCCCCCCATCAGAGCAATACAGCCTCCGCTCCCCACACAGTTCCTCTCGCAGACTCTGCTGCTACAGTTCAGTGAATCCTAAGGTCTCCCATGGAAGTGAGCTTGCTTGCTTGCTAGCTAGCTTGCTTGCTTGTATCCTTTTTTATTTATGTTTAGTGTGTGTTGATGGCTGGGACACACGGGTACTACAGCACCATGTGAAAGCCAAAGACAACTGTAGAGAGCCAGTTCTCTCCTCCAAAGACAACTGTAGAGAGCCAGTTCTCTCCTATCACCTTTGGTCCCCGGGGATGAGTTCAGGTCGTCGGGCTTGTGGGCAAGCACTGAACTCTCTCACCAGCCCCCCTAGATCTCTACTGAGCCTATGAGTTGATCTCTTTCTGGCTCCAAAAGAATCCTTTTTTTAGAAATATAATATATAACATTTTTAGGTAGTTTCCAGCCAGAAATTACTGTTTTTAAATATATCTTATGATTCCATGACGAAAATGTGTTATTACTTAGAAACCTAATTTGTGCGTAGGGAACTAGGGATGAGGTTCCACGGTATAAACTGTCTACAGTATAAGAATGCATACAAGTGGCCAGGTGTGGTGGTACATACCTTTTGTCTCAGCACTCCAGGCAGGCCTGATCTACATAGCACATTATGGGTTAGCCAGAGCTACACAGTGAGGTGCTATCTTTTTTTTTTTTTTTTAAATTTAAGATTTGTTTTATTTATGTAAGTACACTGTACCTGTCTTCAGACACACCAATAGAAGGCATCAGATCCTATTACAGATGATTGTGAGCCACCATGTGGTTGCTGGGAATTGAACTCAAGACCTCTGGAAGAGCAGTCAGTGCTCTTGTTTGTTTGTTTGTTTGTTTGTTTGTTTGTTTGTTTTTCAAAACAGGGTTTCTCTGTATAGCCCTGGCTGTCCTGGAACTCACTCTGTAGACCAGGCTGGCCTCAAACTCAGAAATCCACCTGCCTCTGCCTCCCAAGTGCTGGGATTAAAGGCGTGCTCCACCACTGCCCGGCAACATAAATATTTAAAATAAAATTAAAGGCAACTAATGCACAGAAGCACAGCTTAGTAGTAAAGCATTTGCCTAGTACCAAAGAGACTTATCTTTTCAACGAACCCCCCCCCAAAAAAAAAGGCATAGAAATAAAGGTGTGCTTAAACCAACCGTGATAAAAATCAAAACATTCATCAGAACTAATGTTTATTGAGCACTTGCAAGTGCCAGGCAGTGTTCAGAGCCGTTTGTGTGTGCTGACACTTGCTGTTCCCGGTGTCCTTCAGAAGAATCACGTCTCTGTCCCTGTTCTGAAAGCCCAGAGGACATAAGTCTCTTACCCAGCCATAAATAGCAAATGGCAGGTCAGGATCCATCACTGACTTTCCTTCTTAGAAAATGTTCCCGTTTTTCTGCTGGGCACATGGTCCTACTTTCTGTTAGTTGGTTAAACTTTTGCTTCTGCCAACCAGTTTATTGGAAAGGGCAACTTCAAACTACTTGCCAGTTACGTGGGCAGATATCCAAAACCTTTGTGCCTGGTGTCCAATATTTCCATACTAATTAGTGAAATGGGCCAGCAGGTTGGCTCAGCAGGTAAAAGTGCTTGCCACACCAGCCTGAAAATGTTGAGTTTGATTCCTGGACTCCTCAATAGGAGAGAACTGACTCCTGAAAGTTGTCCTTTGACCTCTACAGAGTCAAATGCCTTTAGAGGTCTGGGGAGATGGCTCAGTCAGCTAACTACTTGCCAGGCAAGCTTGAGGACCTGAGTTCAAATCTCAGGGGCTCACATAATAAAGTGAGCATGGCAGTGCTCACCTGTAGCCCCAGGACTGAGAGAGCAGAGCCCTAGAGTTCGACAGGCAGGCAGGCAGGCAGGCAGACACCTGCCTAGCCAAACCAGTGAGTTCCAGATTCAGTGAGAAACATTATCTCAAAATAAGGTCAAAAGCAACTGAGGAGGACACTCAGTATCTCCCGCTAGCTCCACACATGTACCACAGATAAATTTTACTACAAGAGAGGCTTTCTCAAGCTCTTAGTCCCGGAAAGGCAAGGTTTCTAACAAACATCTAAAAAAACGAAGGGGCAATATACAAATGGTGGCAGCACTTCCAAATGTTTTTACCCCAAAGAGACAGATTCTCCTCACTAAGAAAAATATCCATATATACACAGTGAGATGGCACTTGGTCCTGCCTTCTCTCTCCACAGTAAATTAAAGCATGCCAGGGAACGTCACACTATGAGGACAGCTGGACACAGAATGTTAATTTCGCTGCGTGTCAGGCACAGCCTGTGGCATGTTTATAATGGGCTGAGGTGAAAACCTTTTTTTTTTTTAAAGATTTATTTATTTATCATATGTAAGTACACTGTAGCTGTCTTCAGACACCCCAGAAGAGGGCATCAGATCTCATTACGGATGGTTGTGAGCCACCATGTGGTTGCTGGGATTTGAACTCACGACCTTCAGAAGAGCAGTCGGCACTCTTAACCGCTGAGCCATCTCTCCAGCCCGGTGAAAACCTCTTGTCTCACTTCATTTCCATATGTGATAAGAGCGGGCCTAGCCAATCTCCCACATTGATGGAAAAATAAATAGCTTTTTGCTGCCAAAGAATTAAGACTGGGGAAGGAGGGCTGGAGAGATGGTTCAGTGGTTAAGAGCACTGACTACTCTTCCAGAGGTCCTGAGTTCAATTCTGAGCAACCACATGGTGGCTCACAACCATCTGTAATGGGGTCTAATGCCCTCTTCTGGTGTGTCTGAAGACAACTACAGTGTACTCATACACACATATATAAATAATTCTTTGAGAAAAAAAAAAAAAAGTGGGGAAGGACCATGGCAGGAACCAGCGTGGGTGGCACAAGAACTTGGGACAGAGCAGCCGGTGAGGACACCAATGGCTTGTATTTTGCATGGCCTGCACTCCTGGTCTTTCAAAAGCTTTAGATTAGTGTCATAGAAACATGATTCATTTTGCTTTAGAGATACCCTGCCAGTGACAGCCAGCCAAAATCATTATTTGCATTACCCGTTTGCACAATTTTCTGCAGGATAATAATCTGCCTACAGAGTCTCATGGATCCCACAAGATATCATGAAAATGATTATTTATGGGTGTACATATAATTTGCCCTTGTGAGAAAGGAGAGACAAGACTCAGATGTGCCCTTGACCCATGCCCTTAATTCCCCACCCCCTTGCCACACCTGTAGTGAGGCCATGGTTTCCCTTGTTGGAGGATACCTGTCCCCACCTGGATATCTTGACCTGCACCAGTCCAGTAAATCCCTACAGGTCTCCCAAGATGTGTGTGTGTGTGTGTGTGTGTGTGTGTGTGTGTGTGTGTGTGTGTGTGTGTGTGTTTCCTGTATATTTTTCCTAAGCCACCATTTCCTGACCCTCAAATTACTATTTTTCTCTAGTGGTAAGCACATTGTGAAACTCGAGGCAATAGGATACCTAGGCTTAGCGTCCACCTCTGTATGGCTGGTACCTTCATCCCTGGGTACACTGCCCTTCCACTCCACTTCTGTTTTAGGCTCTGCAATTCTGAACTAGGTATGATTGGTATTATTATAAAATCAAACTCTGAATGTTAGTGGGTGTTGGGGTTTTGGTTTTGCTGTTGCTTTTCGTGATAGTTGACAACCTCTTGAGGCAGAAAATGCTAGAGTTCTGTGCGTCCTGTTTTGTTGAGTAAATTTCACTACTGAAAACTCTCGGTAGTGGGATACTGTTGCTACCCTGGCCACCTAGTGATTGGCATGTCCCAGAGCACTTTCTGGAGCATGCGCACTGCTGTACGCTGTACCGTTTACTAGAGGCAGCTGTGCACAGCGCCTGTGAGCACGCCCAGCTCCCTTTTGGCACAGTGAGGAAGGACACTTCCTCGGGATGTTGCATAATGCGCTGGGGAGTCAATGCTTTCAATGGATTTTTGGCTTTACTAAGTTCCAGACTGAAGCCCTTCCTGTGTTGCAAAGGAAGGTTCTCTAGTTGCTTAAGGAAGGACATAAGAGTTCAGCACAGGGCAAAGCAGGCCACTGTTGGCAGGGAGGCAGCACTGTTTCACAGAAAACGGTACTGAACAACTCAACCGATGTATTTAAATAGAGGCTTCAGCGTGTCTCCTTGGCATGGGTTATGCGCCCCAGACGGAGCACTAGAGATTTTAGTTATCACCAAAAGTCCAGGCACTAGAGTCCCCCCACCCCAAACAACTAGCCCTCTTCTATTAAGCACCCTATCCTGAGGCGAGAGGGACCATTCATTAAGCTAGTCTAACCTAGCGAACACACCCCATTGCACACAAGATGCTGGAGGTCGGATTCACTTGTTCAGCATATAGAGAAGAATGTTGGGTACGAGGCCAAAAGAAAAACAACCACAAAGGGCTGGACTTTGCCCTTGAGGAATGAACAAGCTAATGAGAAGACGCAATAGTGAGAGACGCAAGTTGTATATAGGGATGACCTAGAGCAGGGGCTTAGACCAGGGCGAGGCTGATGGGCTCCAGGAGCCTGCAGAGTTGATGGCCCTGAGAGCCATAGAGAGCTTAACCAGGTGATACAAGATGAAGAGGCAGAAGATACAAACCTCCCAGGCCTGAAACAAGCGGTATTGCTAATGTCCTTTTAATATGGCAGTCCTGTATAAGTGTTACAAGAGTTACAATGTGTTATGACACTGGGCAGGAAGGCATGATCCAGGTCACATGGAATTGAGTGTCAAGCTTAGGAATGAGAGTTTATCTTGCAGAGCCTGAGAATTTTAAGTGGAGCAATATAATTACGTTCACATTTTTAGAAAGATCACTCAGGCAGCAAGATGGCTGGAACAGAGGGAGGAGGAGTTAACCTTAAGATGGTAACTGTTAGGGTGGGAAAAGGGGGCGCACACCTTTAATCCCAGCACTGGGGAGGCAGAGGCAGGCGGAGCTCTGTGAGTTAGAGACCAAGTTACAAGACAGCCAGGAATGTTACAGAAACTCTGTCTCAAAAAACAAAAACAAAACAAACAAAAAGATAGTAACAGTTACAAAGACAAAGAACTATATAATGTTAAGTGAGCCAGGAGATCCGCTGGGAAAAAGGAAAAGGAATTCTCCGGGTCCTCTGACCGTGTCCTACTGGTGATGGCGTTATTACTCCCCTAGAGTTGCAGTGAAGGGGGCAGGACCATTTTAGAAGAAAGGCAGTTCTTCGGGGCACCCCCAGGATCATTTACAGACACTGTTCCCTTGGGAAGACTTACCAAGTCAGCAGACAGTGGTACTCTGCTTTATTGCAGCAGGGGAATACAAAACAAAATGGAAGGACCCAGGCAAGCTCCGGAGACCTCTCTCCACCTGGAGTCTCGCAGTGAGTTACAATAGTACCTGAAATGCGAGATCAAGGAAGCTCATTAGAGGTCTTGTTACTTGACCTTTTTCCCTTACTGCTTTTAATGTTCTTTCTTTGTTTTGTGCATTTGGTGACTATTATGTGACAGGAGGAATTTCTTTTCTGGTCCAATCTATTTGGAGTTCTGTAGGCTTCTTTTATGGTCATGGGCATCTCTTTCTTTAAGTTAGGGAAGTTTTCTTCTATAATTTTGTTGAACATATTTACTGGCCCTTTAAGTTGGAAATCTTCACTCTCTTCTATACCTATTATTCTTAGGTTTGGTCTTCTCATTGTGTCCTGGATTTCCTGGATGTTGTGGGTTAGGAGCTTTTTGGATTTTGCATTTTCTTTGACTGTTGTGTCAATGTTTTCTATGGTATCTTCTGCCCCTGAGATTCTCTCTTCTATCTCTTGTACTCTGTTGGTGATGCTTGCATCTATGACTCCTGATCTCTTTCCTAGGTTTTCTATCTCCAGAGTTGTCTCCCTTTGTGATTTCTTTATTGTTTCTATTTCCATTTTTAGATCCTGGATGGCTTTGTTCAATTCCTTCATCTGTTTGGTTGTGTTTTCCTGTAATTCTTTAAGGGATTTTTGTGTTTCCTCTTTAAGGGCTTTTACCTGTTTACCTGTGTTCTCCTGTATTTCTTTAAGGGAGTTTTTTATGTCCTTCTTAAAGTCCTCTATCATCATCATGAGATATGATTTTAAATCAGAGTCTTGCTTTTCTGGTGTGTTAGGGTATCCAGGGCTCCATATGGTGGGAGAACTGGGTTCTGATGATGCCAAGTAGCCTTGGTTTCTGTTCCTTATGTTCTTGCCCTTGCCTCTCGCCATCTGGTTATCTCTGGTGTTAGTTGGTTTTGCTGTCTCTGACTGTGGCTTGTCCCTCATGCAAGCCTGTGTGTCCTACTCCTGGGAGACCAGTTCTCTCTAGAAGGAATTTGGGTATAGAGAGCTGTGGCACAGGGTCAGCTCCAGGGTATAGATGGAAACCAGAAGGATCCTGTCCCAGGCTGCTCCTTAGTTCCTATGTCCTGAGGGTTCTGTGTGGGTCCCTCTGAGCAGCAGTGGCAGTCTTACCTGTGCTCACAGGTGTGTCAGCACTCCTGGGAGACCAGATCTCTCCCGGTGGTATTTGGGTATGGAGCGCTGTGACACAGGATCAGCTCCCAGCATAGACGTAAACTGGAAGGCAAGACTCAGAGGTCTTCACTGGGACACTTCATGTGGGCATCTTCTATCTCACCCATGCAAATCACAGATTCTCAAAAGGAAAGCATAAACCTAATCGTTGGATTTTTTTTTAAAAAAAGAAAGAACCGTTTGGACAGAGTGAGCTAGTATTCCTACCTAGGGAATAATTGGAGCCCCGCCCTCACCCACATCCCTAACATCCTTGCAGGCAGAGTTTCATGAGGACTGTGTTTCCCACCTGTTACATTATCCCAGTCCTGCACAGCGATGCATTTCTGGTTGTTGGGGAGGGGGGGTTAAATTATGTTGAGGGAAGCAGTGTTGCATGTTCAGGTGCAGACACTGGGACACTCGGTATCGGCTTTGAGGTTCAGTAGTGAGATCTATTATCAACCTAGGGTTCTGGAGACATGAGCATCTCACGTAGGCATTAAAACCAAGGTTATGCTGGCCACAGTGGTCCACTCTAGCACTCAGGAGCCTCTGGCAGGAGGAGTCTAGCAACAGTGTCTCCCAAACCAGTCCATAGAGAGTCTAACTCCACACCCCCTCTTCAGACTATTGTATTACAGATGTGTAAGAGAAAGAAGCTTAAGCTCTGCCTGTGGCTCACATCGCGTCCTATTTCAAAGAGCCTGCTCCTTAGACTTTCACAATAGAGCTGGTCACATCAAGGCTCCCACCTGGAAGGAATTTTTACACAGCCTTTGAAGTCAACCGTTCATGTTCAATCAACTTGGTTGTCAAAGGACAGTAGATAACTAAGATCTCTCTTCTTTACTCTTGTTGCCTGGCCAACCCCTTTTTTAATGTTTCCAGGTACTGTTAGCTACTAGGAAGAAAAGATAGATGTCGAAAAGTCTTTGCCCTCAACTATTTGTATTCCAGGACCAGGAAAGGGATGCAACATGCATCTCAGGAGTGTGGTAAGAGCAGAAATAGGGTGAGTGGCCCTTTGATGCAGAGAGGGGAAAGATCACATAAAAGCAGGTGAATTTTTGCATAAAATTCTGTGAAGGATACAGTAGAACTTGAAAACTGAAACCTCTCAGTCAGTAAGGGGCTTGCCGTGAGCAAGTGTGAATCCAAGTAAAAAACCAGGGGTGATGGCACACCCTTGTAATCCTAGCATTAAGGGAGCACAGGCAGATCCCTGGGGCTTGCCAGCTTATTTGGTGATTTCCAGGCTAATAAGAGATCCTGTCCCCCTCCCACCAAAAAAGGTTGGTAGCATTCTGAGGAAATACACCCAAGTTTAATTTGTGACCTCCACAGGAGTACGTGTACACACACGTGCATGCACACACTCACACATACACACAGTCTGAAAAGGGAAATCACTGTTTATTTGGGTTTGGATTTCATTCTGGGTGGCTTTAACTGGGATGGAAGGCTTAGAAAGCTCTCTGACAGTTGTTCTTCAAAATGTCTTTCTCACCTAACACCTGGGATATAGCTCTGACTTTGGTCTCAGAAGTTAACATTGGGACCTAAAGTGACCTTGTAAGCCAGATGCAGTGGTGCACACCTGTCTCAGCCACTCTGGAGACAAAAGGATCACTGTAGCCCAGGAGTTCTAGGACAAGCCCGGGCAATATTGTGAAAGTGGCTTATGTGTGCCTCTATTTACACTTAATTACGTGTGTGTGTGTGTGTGTGTGTGTGTGTGTGTGTGTGTGTGTGTGTGTGTTTGAGAGAGAGTACTTCCACAACCCACCCTTAGTGATGGTGGGTAACACCTTGCATTATTTTAAGTGTCTCGGGATAGCGTGAAAAATGTGCCAAGTCACATGTAATAGTAGAAAAGAAGTTTTAAAACAAATTGCAGGCCTTCTGTATAGTCTCCAAGTATATGTTTTAAAAAGTAGGACTTCTCCCTTCGGGGCTTTATTCCTCTCTCAGCTTCCTTCACTGCCTCACGAGTCACCCGCAGCCTTTGTTCTTGGAGTCTTCAAATATGATTAATTGACGCTGTGCAGCCCAGCATCGGGAAAAGCCTGAATATTTTGTAAGACGATTAATCTCCCTAAATGCCCATCTCTTTTTTCAACTTCACTGACAAACATGGCGTATGCAGATGTAGGGGGGTGATCTGTTTATTTCCCTGTTTAAATTTGTGGCTCTTTAGCATAACATGTTTCCTTTCCATGAAGCTAGCCAAAAATAATATTGACAAACCCATGAAGGCTTCCATCTGATACTGTTGCAATCTTATGCAAATACATTTAGACAGTTAAGAGAATAGAATAATTAAACATCCAAATGCCGAGAACAGAGTGGAGGTGGGAGGTGGGAGGTGGGGGATGGGCAGTAGCGCCAGCTGTCCTTACATCTCCATGTTGGAACTCAATGAAGCATTTGAAAAATACACCTTTAAAACTAAAGGTCTGGGTTGCATCTGGTTGGTTTACTATTGTTGTTTTGTTTATCTCGATTTCGTTGTTGTTTTCAGACTTAAACAGAACACACTGTGGTGATAGGAAATGACTGGCATTTTAGGGGACCACATTTTCCTGCACATGCCACCAGAAGCTTAAAAGACCCCTGTCATAATGCTTCCACTGGGACCAGGCCACTCCTGGATGAACTCACTCAAAAGGGAGAGGCTCTCAAAAACACAACACTGAATTGTTTGTCTTTTAAAATATGCTGCTTTAAAGTCTCCAGAAAAATCCAAGAATGAGAAGACTCTAATACTTGGCAAAAATAGTCAAATTGCAGAGTCGTGTCCTGAAGCTTTCTGACTTTTCTAACAAGGAAATTCACAGCGTATGTGATCAATTTGAAACGTTCCCTCTATGACATCTTTTAAATTCCTGAGAAATATCAAACTTGGAGATGGAAGGTTTTCTTTTTCCAATTTAACAAAGATTGGTTTAAGATTCACTATTACCCCCCCAAAAATTTTTTTTAATATTAAAACAAGTGATTGCCTATCTCTATCAAGGCAGCAAATGTCTGCCCAGGGGAGCAGATGGTATTGCCTGGGCTGTCTTTTCTGAAGAAAGGGTCTGGTTAGAGCTCAGGCACAGTCCTGCCCTCCAGCCCCAAGCTGCCCCACCAGGCTCCTGATTCCTTGCTGGCCTGCTCCAGTTCTGCCCCAAGCAGAAAGGCCTTGGGGTTGGGCTGGGATGGAGCTATTTCCTGCGGGGTAAGGGCTTAAACTAGACCTGTTTGTCGGAACTCTCCTGTGGTTTCGAATAACAGAAACTCGACTCAGACTTGGACACAGAGGAGGAACAAGTTGGCCCACATAAGTTCTGCAGTCCATCCGGTCTCAGTCACTGCTGTAGGCAGACTGGTGGCTTCTGTCCTCCTTTCCTCAGAGTGGCCACGCCCACTCTGCCCCCTGTGCCTGTCACAGTGGCCCACCTCAGCTAAGACTCACTGGTCTCTGGGAGAGGGACCTCTCCTCTACTGACCGATATTCAGCATCCCTCCGTGTCCCTGTTTGTCAAGCCAGAGCCTGGCATCACTGCCATGACGCACCTGCAGGGATCCACCTGTGCCTGATAGAATGGCCTCCAGACTCACAGGGCATCAGGAAGCCTGGCAGTGACTTTTAATCCGACTAGACTGCAGAACTAATCAGAGATTTCCCACTAGCAAAGACTACAGTTTGCTCTGTTGGGGGGTGGGGCAGTTGGAATGCATGAGATAAGTCATTCTCCGCTGGGCAGTGGTGGCGTCCGCCTTTAATCCCAGCACTTGGGGGGCAGAGGCAGGAGGATCTCTGAGTTCGAGGCCAGCCTGGTCTACAGAGTGAGTTCCAGGACAGCCAGAGAAACCCTGTCTCGAAAAAAAAAAAAAAAAAAAAAAGTCATTCGCCTTAATGTGTAGCAGCAGATCCTTCTCATTGTGTGTTTTTTGTGTTGAACGGAGTCTGCTCTGTGAGACTTCATTTTCTTTCTTCAAACACAAGTTGCAGACATGAATAGAAAGCCTAACTAACACAAGGGGCTTTCAGACTTAAGCTGGTTGCTATATGCACATGAACTTCCTACCGCTGCTGGTCTTGTTTCTTGCTCAGCACATACAAGCAGTGTAGGTAGATCAGGGCACTCTATTTTAGTGTTAAAACTAGGAAGGCAAATTCTATTGGGCTGGCCAATTAAAAAGACATAAAGCATTCCAACGTTTTTAAATCTGCGTAGCTGACAATGTTATACACGGCTGTAATGTCCTTTGCTCTTCCCCACTCCCCAGCACCGATTGCCTTCAGGTCTCCCTCCCCTTTTCCTGTCTGCTTTCTGTCTGTTTTAGCATGGGGGTATGCACGTGTAGGAGGAGGGCTGTGCTCGAGTCCGCATGCATTTTCCTCAGTTTAATTCAGCTTGCTTGTGAGAACATGGTTAGGGAGTTGTCTATTGGAGCATGGACAACTAAACAGTGGTGACATCATTAGAACACATGGCTGCCACATACATTTTCAGTCTGAAAACATCAGAAAGTTTATTAGTGAAGTGTGGTGTCAAGCAGTGCGATCCGGATACCCAGGAGGCAGAGGCAGGAGGATCGAGAATTCCAGGTCATCCTCACTTACAAGGATGAACTCCGGCACCTAGAAATGTGCTAGTAAAGAAAAGTCCTTAAATTTGAAATTTTACATGTATTTATTTATTGAGTGTGTGTGCATGGTGTGGGAGTGGAGGGGACACATGTTTGCCAAGGCACATAGTGAGATTGAGGCTGGCCTGTGATACTTGAGATTTCATCTCAAAGAAAAACCTAAAAAAAATCAGTGGTACAATGCCTGCTGGGTAATTGGGTAAGTGGTACAAGGCCCTGAATTCAATCTTTAGCACTGTAGGATAGATGGATGGATGGATGGATGGATGGATGGATGGATGGATGGATGG
>CM052717.1:26236633-26257746 GCA_028551405.1 Uromys caudimaculatus | reverse complement strand
TGCTGTGTAGTTAATTCTTTACCCCAAGTTGGAACAGGATGGCAGCCTGCCATCTAGGCTTCACCATTAATTCCTTCCTTCCTTCCAGTGCTATGGGGATACCAGCCGATGTACTCCAATGTATCCCATGTTTTGTTGTCTTTTTGTTTGCCTGAGGACTGTGGGTGCATTATAAACATTATGACTTCTAGTGGGGCTCTACAGGAGACCTGAGAAGACTTGAGAGTCACATTTGCATAATAAGTTTGTTCTTGGGCATGACACCATGGAAGAGATGAGCTATGTTAACCAGACAGCTCAGCTCTGATTGGGGCCGTTGGCCACTGAGGAGGCTGCTGCATAAACCTAAATAACGCTAGGATACATATCCGACAGCAGCCCCCATGTTTAGATTAAATCAAAGGATGACAAAGAAAAGCTTATTCTGGTCCTCCTATGTGTAGTAACAGGGACGTGCCTGCAGGACCACACTGGAGTAGGAAAGCTACACTGTGGTTTGACAGGGCGAGAATGCCTTTTGTCTGGTGACCCATCCAAAGGAACCTGAGCCAGGATCTTATCAGTGACAGAGATAGAAACACCTCAGGTTCTTCCAGTGTTGTTTTTGCTCTTTTTGTTCTTGGACCCGGTCCGTAACGCTACCAGATCTTTGGAATCCTGAGGCGTTTCCTCAGGGCTCTGAGTTGCAGCTTTGGGTCAGCTCCCTCTTGAACTGAGGGTTTCATTACAACATCCATATGCTTCCCAGCTCACTCCCTCCCCTCCCCCCCCTCCCCCGGACTGTTTGGCTTTTTCATGTTTCCACCCACTAACCCCAGAAGAGTCTCTCCTAAGTGTTCGGAGCAGATCGCCCAATCATTTCTCAAAAGTTAACTTAATAGAAATTGCTTAAGCTTGATGTAAATCGTGTAAACACTTTAACTTAGCCCCATATCCCAAGACAGCTTAACGTGACAGTATAGAAAGGGTAGGGAATTTAAACTCTCGCAAGTTGGCAAGAGTATTACCATTTTGCCCACACTTGGCGTTGTCAACAAGGGTCCATTCACTGGAGGGGTCATCGGTCTCCATAAAGACAGGACCAATACTTGTTTGCAGCTGTGTTTCCTTTGAACTCATCTACGTGTCTTTGAAGCAACGGTCCACGGTCTCCAGCTTTGATTCTGACTCTGTGGACCTGCGCCAGTTTTCCTGATTTCATTAAATTTTTGGAAAGAACTGAAACTATGGTATCATCTTATTGCAGCTTTGACATCCATCATAATTTGGGGTGGTCTTGGTGAAAGACGAGGAATTCAGACTGGGAGGCTGGGGCAAGCGGGTCCCGGGGCAAAGGGATAGAGTGCACTGTATACTTCATATGAGTTCAGTTCCTTGACCTTGTGAATTTTTAGCTGGCTTTATTCTAAAGCAGCTACAGTCATATGGCCCAAATCTAGTTATGTAAAACAAAAAACCCATATAATTTTAGTGAGGCCTCTCTCCCTCCTTTCCTCCTCGTCTCTCTTTCCTCCTTCTCTCTCCTCTCTTTCTCCTTCCATCTCTTTCCTTCTTCTGTCTTTCTCTCCCCAGCCCTTTCCCTCTTTCCCTCTTTCCCTCTCTGCTGGCTCAGTAGGCCGGAGGACCTTTGTGTGCTGGTTGTTCATGGCAAAAGCTAAACACAGAATCCATTCAGTAGATTCTCCCTCACTCTGCTTTCTCCACTCCCCACCCTTGAACCAAGTCTGCCATGATGGTGTTTTCCTCTGCTCTGCTTTTGCCACTTTTATCTTTGGAAGCACCTACAGTGAGAAGCCAAAACCCAATGCCCCCAGTAGGGTTGTCTTCATCACCATCCTCTGTCCTTGGTCCTACGTACCAACTTGTCCTTTTTTTTGGTTCTTTGAGACAGGGTTTCTCTGTGTAGCCCTGGCTGTCCTGGAACTCACTCTGTAGACCAGGCTGGCCTCGAACTCAGAAATCCACCTGCCTCTGTCTCCCAAGTGCTGGGATTAAAGGCATGCACCACCACTGCCCGGCCACATATATATTATTTTAAACTACATTTTAAGTACAGACTCTCTTGTGCCCTGTTTTAAGTATTACAGATGCTTGATCTGAAAGGATTGCTTTCTTGTGTTTATTTTATGTGTTAGCTGGGTGTTACATAGTGGAACTTATTAATGTAATTTTGTTCTTGGGGTCCTTATCTTAACATCTAAGTTCCCAGAGTATCATGTTTCGTATAACATTGTTCTCTAATTGGTGGGTGGAATTATAGTTCACTAGAAAAGCTCCGTGAGCCTATAAAATTTACACGCACATTCGTAAGACATTTTATCTCCCTAGATGAGAGAAATAACACTCTTCAGGGTACACTGCATGCTGGGAAAGGTGATTGAACCTCTTCTTGAAATAACTAGAAAGTTGAAAGAAGTTATGAAAAATAATACCTAAGCCTCTGAGTGTCCCCTGGAATAGATCCCTAATCTACAGAGAGGAGGAAGCCAGCAAGGAGAGCCCCAGAACTAAGGTCCTATTGTTAGCTAGAGAAGAGTTCTAGGCTAGTGTGTAAGGAGAAGAGTCCCAGAGAACAGAAGCTCAGCTTGTTCCCTTGTTGAAGGCACAGAGAGGGTGTCGGTCTGGGAAATCCAGGCGGCTAGCGTTTGCCTGGAGGGTGTCTGAGAGGAAAACTGCCTTCCTGGAGCACTCAAGACGGTCTGAACCGCACACATATGGAGACACTACCTGAAGAAGCCAGAGGAGGGGTCACCCAGAAGGATTAAGGAAATCACATGTGGCTGCTATGAAGGCAGGAAAAGGGCAAACTTGTCAAAATATTCAAAAGTCTTGCCTCGGTGGTAAGGATAATTAATCCCAGACTAAACATCACTCTAGTTCTCCCTAACAGAGATTAAAAAGCAAAACCCTAAAGGGTCAGCCTGTGCTGGAGTGACTAAAAGTAACTTAACTGTCCCAGAATAGAAGATAAGAATATAAGAATATATATCCGGGCAGGGCAGTGGTGGCGCACGCCTTTAATCCCAGCACTTGGGAGGCAGAGACAGGCAGATTTCTGAGTTCGAGGCCAGCCTGGTCTACAGAGTGAGTTTCAGGACAGCCAGGGCTACACAAAGAAACCCTGTCTCGAAAATCAAAAAAAAAAAAAAGAATATATATCCGGCCCAGTGAGGTGGCTGCTTAGGTAAAGCCACCTGCAGGCAAGCCTCACAGCCCGAATTTAACCTCAGGTAGAAGGAGAGCGCCAACTCTCAAAGTTTGTCTTATGACTGCTCTACACATACATACATACATACATACATACATACATACATACATACATGTAATATGTTTTCAATAAACATATAAAAACAATGAATACACAACAAAATAAAATGCCTGGCATCCATTCCAACAAAGCCTAAAAAGAAATAAGCACATGTCTTATGATAAAGAAAGCCAATCAAAATTAACCCATTCATTTTACAAATGTTACAGTTAGTAGACAGCGACCCTAAAAACAGCACTGACTGCTCTTGCAGGGGACCCAGGTTCAGTTCCTAGCGCCCTTGTGGTGGCTCACAACTTTTGGGGACTCTAGTTCCAGGGAGTCTGATGCCCTCTTCTGGACTCCACAGGTACCAGGCATGCATACAGCATACAAACTTGCACTGAAGCAAAACACCCATATGTATAAAACTTTTTTTTTTTTTTTTTTTTTTGGTTTTTCGAGACAGGGTTTCTCTGTGTAGCCCTGGCTGTCCTGAAACTCACTCTGTAGACCAGGCTGGCCTCGAACTCAGAAATCCACTTGCTTCTGCCTCCCAAGTGCTGGGATTAAAGGCGTGCGCCACCACTGCCCAGCATAAAACTTTTTTTAAAAGTTACATAAACATGGACTCTCTCAAAGAATCTTATCCTATTGTACTGTGCAAGAGAAGGGTGGTGGGCAATCACTAATACTAATCAAAAGGCAACTGGGGACTCCAGTGGAGAACAGCATGGGAGGCTGGAGGAGATGGCTCTGTGGTAAGGCGTTGGCCACACAAGTGTGGGAGTCTGAGTTCAAATCCCCAAAACCCATTTAAACCTGGACATACTACATGTCTGTAATCCTAGTGTTCCAACAGTAAGATGGAAAGTAGAAACAGGAAGAGTCTCCAGAAGCTTATGGGACACCTGCCGTGTCTTACACAGCGGTGAACACCAAAGACGGTGTCTCAGAGAATGTGAATGCTAAGGACCAGCACCCGAAGCTGTCCTCTGACGTCCAAACATGTACTGTTACATGCATAACACACACACACACACACACACACACACACACCGTACATGTACACAAATCAGACACACAATACAAAAATATTTTTTAAAGTGGCATTTTCGTCAACAGACATAATAATCTTGTGCTTGTTGATAAAATAACATTTTCAATATACATGAAATGGGGGTGGGGAGGCATGAAGGAAAATAGGCAAGTCTCCAAATAGTTAGACAATTTTGAACCCCACTCAGGGAAAAAAAAAAAAAAAAAAAGACTGACACCAATAAAGACGTAGAAGGCTAGAATAATACAGTTGCACTTGACCTATTTGGCAGTTCTAGAATACTCCACCCAGCAGCAGCAGAGCACAAACCCATTGCAAACGTACATAGAGCATTTGCCAAGACTGGGCCACAAGACTGGTCTCAATAGATTTTAAAGGATTCGGATCGCACCAAGTATGTTCAGTAACCACGGTGGAACTGAATGAGAAATCAAGACGAAAAGACATCTGGGGAGTCTCCAAGTATTTGGAGACTAGATACACTTCAGTGGGAGCCTGTTCTCACCAGTCATCTCTCTTGGAAGGACAGCTATTCCAGAATTAAGGGGAGGGTGAGAACCTTTTTGAAGTGATTGTCTTATTTCTTGTTGATAGTGCTCTTGTTTGTTTGTTTCTGTTTATTCAGACAGGGTTTCTCTGTAGACCAGGCTCTGTAGACCAGGCCTGCCAGACGCCCCTGCCCCTGTGCTGGGATTAAAGGTTTGGGGCATCACCCCTTTATTCTATTTTTATGGATATGGGTGTCTTGCCTGTACGTATTTCTTGTGTCTGGTGCCTGTGGAGGCTAGAAAAGGGTGTGGGGTCCCCTGGACCTTGAGTTATATACGGCTGTCTAAGCCATCTCTTCCTCCCTTACAGAGCTTTTAAGCAACCGGGGTTTATACTTCTTTGTCCCTGTCAATCATTGAGGGGTGTCAAGGCAAGAGCTGAAGCAGAGACCATGAAGAAGCATGGCTTACTAGCTCGCTCCCTCTGGCTTGCTCAGTTATCTTTCTTCTATAGCCTGAGCCAACCTGCCTAGGAATGGTATCTGCCCAAGTGCGTCAGGCCCTCCTACTTTGATAGTCAATTAAGAAAATGCCTCAGAAATACGGCCACAGACTCATCTGATCTGGACACTTCTTCAGCTGAGGTTTTCTCCTCCTAGGTGACTACATTTGTGTCAAGTTGACAAAGAACATTAGTTGCCAAAAGTCCATCTTTTGTTAACTTGACACACACACACAAAAAAATCACTATTAAAACCATAGCTTTTTCCTAGAGGCGGGTTGGGGAGGGGACAGGGGGTATCCAAAGAGGAGACTCAGAAAAGGGGAAACATTGGAAATGTACATAAAGTATCAAAAATAAAAAAGAAAAAAAAATACAGGTGACTTAACACAATGCTGTAAGTTATGGAATAAAGTAAACATAAGAATAAATTCAGTAAAAGTAGTTGATGAAGAAAAAAAAAAAACCGTAGCTTTTCCTTTCTTGTTTGTCCCCAAGATTGCATGTAAATATTACAGTATATAACATGGTATAACTTTAAATGTTCACAGCATTTTAAAAATTCAAACCCTTTAAAAGTTTGAATGCAAGACTTTCTCTTGACTGTGTCCCATTGCATGTGACCTTGCTGTTGTTTAGACACCAGTCAACCTCCATCAAAGGCTGGGGCCAACTAGGGTCATCATGAGCATGTCCGCTACAAATATGGGTCAAGGAAATGGAAACTCAGAGAACAGAAAGTTTCAATTGACTGTGGAACAGGAAGGGCTCGCTACGGGGATTGTTTTAACAACCATACAGGATGATGCCAGGGCAGGGTGGCGCCAAAGAAAATTCATCTTTTTCTTGAATACATTAAGAGACGAGTTGGAGGACTGGAGAGATAGCTCAGTGAAGCCTGAAATTAGCTCCAGGCACTAAACGTTAAAGCCACGCATGAGATTAATCCAAGCACCAAAGAAGCCAGAGAGACAAGAGGAATTGATCCCTGGCCAGCTAGGCAAGCCAAATTAGCGTGCTTGCAGGTGTGGGGAGAGACGCTGTCTCAAAAAATAAGGTGGAGAGAGATTGAAGAAGAAACCTGAAGCAGACATCTGGCCTCTGCATGCACACAGTGTACACACAGAACAGTGTTGGGGCGGGGGCGGGGAGGGGATGACCTTAGGCCTCCCAGCGAACATGTTGATATATAGAAGGCAGATATATAGGAAGTACCAGAAAGTATTAACTCAGAGACAGAAGCAGTACAAGGAGACATGATTGATATGCAAGGTGGCTTTGTTGTACATATTTGCATATCCTAATCAATTCTGACCTAAGGTATTTCTGTAGTTAAAGACACAAGAGGCCAGTCGTGGGGCATGTGGAGTGCCGTGTTTAATCTTCCACTTCTGTGTTAGAAAGCAGTAGAGAAAACCTGAATCTGCAAAGCAGTAAATAGAGGAAGAGAAAGGTGTCTAGTTAAGGTTTCATTGCTATGTAGCAACACCATGACCACAGCAGCCCTTGTGAAGGACAACATTGCATTGAGGCTGGCTTACAGTTTAAAAGCTTCAGTCCATTATCATCATGGCAGGAAGCATGGCAGCATGCAGGCAGACATGGCGCTGGAGAAGGAGCTGAGAGTTCTACATCTGGATCAGCGGACATCAGGAACAGAGAGTGAGCCACTGGGCCTGCCTTGAGCCTCTATTTATGCAAGCAAATCATTGAGGTGTTTTTCAGCCAAGGAACTGGAGAAAGTTAAAGTAGGGGTTGGGAGGGGGACATGTTGATATTCCCCCTATGACATACAAGGGCTAGAGATGGTAAAAACATTGCTGTCATTCCATCCTGAGGGAGCCAAGGCAGGAAGATTGTGAGTTTAAAGCCAGCCTGGGCTAGATAGTAAGATCCTATATCTATTTTAAAAATAGACACAGAGCAAGTAAATCAGTCCCAGACCCAGACTGGAATCTTGAAAAGAAGGCTACAAGGCGATGTAGGCCTCTTTCATCTTTGACAGTTAAGACAGGCCATAGATGGTCCTGATCCAGTATGTGTTGGCTAGCCAAGCTTCTGGTTGGTAGACTGGTCTGGGGCCTCCCACCTCTCTTTCTTTCTCTTCATCTCCACCAGGCGTACACACGTGTACACACACACGCACCCTCAGCTCCATGAGCAGGCAGAGCATCGAGGGCAATTCAGTACCATGGACCCCTCTCTATCCTCCTGTTAAGTCTGTCAACTTAGCGGCTTTTTAGATCTCCATAGAGGAGCTTTGCATCAGTCTAGAGGAAAGACAGAGGAGGAAGATGGGGAGGGGGGGAGATATTAAGCGGCTCAGGAGAGGTGATTCCCTGGTACAGTGCTTGCCTGGCATGTGCAAGGCCCTAAGTTCAGCGCAGCAGGGGGGAAGAATAGTAAACCACAGCAGAAACAATGTCCCCCACCCTTCCTTCCGGCTCCTACTCTCCCTCCCCTCACAGGATGGCGATTGGTTACCAAGATCTCTGTTACCATTCAAGGGAGGCACTCCTCAGAAACCTGTTAAGTCACTTTGTGTCCCCAGAGCTGGCAGAGAGTCTCGGGGCATGCCACCTGCAGATCAAATAGCTGATGACTGAATTCCACGCCAAATGACAGGAAAGACCCTCAAAGATGGAGAGGTGGACAGAGGCCCTTCCGCTCTGCGCAGCCCTGCTGGGCCTGCAGACAGCAGTCTCCCTGTCAACACAGCAGCTCAGTTTAGGAGCTCATGTTGTCTGATTTATAATCCCACTTCTGCCGGTCTCTGTCTTGATCAGGGCTGTCCCCATTGGCTTAGATATTTTGCATCTTGGCTCTTGAGTTTACCTTTTAAGATTTGACTGTAGTAACTTGAAACTATAAAAAGTAAGGAGTTAGGAATTATATTCCCTGCTGAGACTGATTTTCAGATAGCTGGTAATGCAAGAAAATTTTCGGGAAATGTTTCAAAGTTAATAAGCCCTATTTGTCCCTGCAAAAAGAAATGTAGTCATGGACCGGGTTTCCTTCTGCTTTTCCTATTTCTGTCTCTGCTATAAGTAATAGTCTTATTGTCATTTGTGTGTGTGTACGTGTGTGTGAGAGGGAGGAGAGAGAGAGATGGTAAGAAGCACACATATTATGGCATGCATGTGGAGGTCAGAGGTCAACCTGAAGGAGTCCTTTCTCCCCCACCTTCATATGGTCCAGGGATAAAACAAGTCCTCAGGCCAGTACAGTAAAGCAGATTCTTTTCTACCTGCTGGGCTGTCTCTCTAGCTGCTCACTTCTTATTTCAACACAGGTAATAAAATAACAAAGTACTGTGTGCTGAATGCCTAACTGGGCCCTGCTCTTACCTTAGCTCATCTTAACTTCAAAATTATGTCCATAAGGTAGACACTGTCGCACTGTACTTACAACAGACTGATGAAGGCTCCGGGAGCCAACTGCCCAAGGGCCACACCCCTTCCTGTGACAGAGAAGTCCAGATCTGGTTCCCATAGTTACCCTCCCCTCACACTGTCCATCCACCTAGAGCCAAGGTACATGCTGATCCTTCTGGCTGGTACCAGGAACATGATACAGCCGTAGTGAATATCACCGCAGCTGTGTCCACATCTAGAGAGGGATGGAGAAAGCCTGTCAGCCTCCACCTACCTCAGGGCTCTGAAGTTCAGGAATGGTGCTCATGGTGGTGTAGGGAAAGGCCAACGGGGTTTCTGTAGCAACCCAGGGGGACGTGGGAAGAGCCACATGTAAATGGCTTACCCCTGTGTACTGGTGATCTCTGTGTATCTCTTAGGGAATGGACAGAATACATCATGTGAGCAACGAAGGAGCAGTTAGCTAGTTAGTGTGTGTGGCCTTGCTTTCGAATTCTCCTGCTAAGGTTTTGCTAGCCCTCTAGAGTTAGGTGGCAAAGCAGCCTTGCAGCCCTCACTATAATTCCTTCAGCTTCCCAAAAAGGTTGTGTGTGGGGGTGATTTGGAGAGGGGGGAGTCAAGCCCAGGGCTTGCTAGCTAGGGAAGCACTCTGCCACTGAGCCGCATCCCCAGCCCAGAAAATTTTAACTGAATGTATAGGTGACTCTTCAGTGAGGTCCTGTCAATGAGAACTGTTTCCAGACTTATAAGTGGTATCAAAAATCCATGTTTGATCAAAAATAGTGACAGGGAAGGTCTGGGTAGTTACTCTATGCATTCCACTTTAGAAAGGTTTCTCTACTCCCTGCTGGGACCTGTTTCTAAAGATGACCTTTGTAAGGTTCTAGCCCTATTGTAAGCTAACACCATTCTCTTGTGGGGTAGAGGGGGATGGTATTTTTGAGACAGGGTCTATATAATCCTGGCTATCTTAGAACTCACTATGTAGACCTTGGGCGCACTATCTGCCTCCTGAGTGCTGGGATGAAAGGCATGCACCACCATGCCTGGCCACTAACACCATTCTTTTTTTTTTTTTTTTTTTTTGGTTTTTCAAGACAGTTTCTCTGTGTAGCCCTGGCTGTCCTGGAACTCACTCTGTAGACCAGGCTGGCCTCAAACTCAGAAATCTGCCTGCCTTTGCCTCCTGAGTGCTGGGATTAAAGGCGTGCACCACCACAGCCCAGCTGCTAACACCACTCTTTACAGCCTTTAAATTTGAAAAGGAATCAAGACTAAAGCTACAAAGTAGAACTTCCTTCCTCGGTCTATCCCCAGGCGGAGATGCCCTCCTGTTTCTCAACAGCTTACCTTTTTCCCTAGCAGATCAGAATGGGCCCATGGCAACTGTTCCTGTCTCTCTACTCCCCTTATTTTGAAAGCCTCTCCCCAAACATTACTGATTTAAATTTATAATCTCCCTGAAAGTCAAATTCCAGAATTGGACATGTGGAACGGGAGGCCACATGTGGGGGCGTCCATGTGTAATCCCTGCACCCAGGAGATAACTCATGTACTTTCCCTCATGTTTGTGAATTGAGCAGAGTGCAGTCTCTGGTGAAGCCAGGTTCATCTGCTCAGGGGTTTTCAGTGCCCTGGGCAATGGTTGGCTGGCACAGAGGTTTCTTTGATGAGTACTTTTTATTGTGTATACGTCTTGTCTGCACGTATGACTGTGCACCATGTACATGCCTGGGGTCCATGGAGGCCAGAAGAGGGCATTAGATCCCCTGGAGCTGGAGTTATAGACAGTCGTGAGTCACCCAGGTCCTCAGACTTAGCAGCAAGCGCCCTTCCCACTGAGCCATCCTACCAGCCCTACGTATGTTTCTAAACACTGTTGATAGAAAGTGTGGTTTCTTGTGGTCAGGAAAAATTTGGGAGATTAGTTGTAGTTAAAATCAGGGTCATGAAGACAAAAGGCTCTTTTTTTCCAACCTTTCCACAAGAATCTATTAATGTGGT
The DNA here is from genome assembly GCA_028551405.1 of Uromys caudimaculatus. Classification (NCBI taxonomy): domain Eukaryota; kingdom Metazoa; phylum Chordata; class Mammalia; order Rodentia; family Muridae; genus Uromys; species Uromys caudimaculatus. Next base: position 26,247,071 of record CM052717.1, on the reverse strand, counting down.
ATGACAAGTCCGGAGATTTAATGGCTCCTCGTTTATTTTTAGTGGGACAGCACACAGTTAGCACAGAGCCCCACTGACCCTGGGCCTGTGGCCAGAAGTCAATCCCCAGACGCTCTTTCTTCTGTAGGACTATATGGAATCTAGGAGCTGCACCCTGATGGCCATTTGTTACTGGTGGGGAACGTGGTACAAGTGTCACAGTCTTGGTTAACATAACTCCATACCACTCTTCCTCAGCAGGGAAGCTCTTGCTATGCAGAGCCTGTGGGTTCTTGTCTGCTGTCCCCTATCCCAAATAAGTAGCCTGGATTCTTGGAAGTAATTACTGCATCGTTGGAAAGGAATGCAGTAATTTTGCCATTCCACGCATGTCTCTCCCACTAAAATAAGCTGAAAGCGGAAGAAAGATGTCTCTCACTTCCTGATGCTTAATATCTTGGCTAGTTTTATGTCTCAATATTGTGACAGAATTTAGAATGACGAGAAGACACGTGTCCACCGTCCTTTCAATAGAGTAACACAGTGGTAACCAGAGAAACATTGATTCCATGCTAGGAGCCTACCTTTTAAGAAGGTAAGCTTTAAAATACAGCAGGGCCCCAGCCCTAAGTCAGGGGCCAGAGTTTACATTTAGTTCATTGTTTGAGATCCAAAGTGTGATTGCCCACCAGTGTGTGACAGAGGGGGCCTTATCCCCAGCTGTGCTCAGAGGCCTTTGTAGCTGTGATACTCCTGCCTACACTGCAATGAGAGGCAATCCTATGTAGCTAGTGCCAAGTGCCAGGCCTTCTCCTTGCCCTGCCTCAGCCTCCACTCCAGGGCCAGCAGGGCAGAGACATGGGCACCCCACCTGGCCAGCATATAAAGGAGACAGGCACTGAGCTGAAGGAGGCACCAAGAAGGACCGTGGGCACCAAGTGAATGGTTTCTAAGCTATGGTGCGTCTATGGCTTTGAGATTCCACCAGGCTCCTAGGCTGCTGCCGCTCCACAGCCCTGGCTAAGTGAGGAAAGTCTGTAAGCAGAGACAGGAGTGAGAGAGGGGAGCAGGGGGTAAGAGCTACATTCCACCTTAGTAGTTCTCTGCAGAGCCACTCTGCAGGCCAGTGCTAGCCCACCACTGCTCCGTCTTAGGACGAGAGTGTCTGGGGACAGGCAAGGTTTCTGCGTGACACAGAAGTCAATCTGGCCTCTGAGGAACCAGAAACCAGGTATCGCCTGCCTGATGGATGGATGCAACTGGAAGATGCGTGTCTGTTAAAGCACCTAAGGAGATCCTGAATCCTCTTGAGTCTTGCAGCACAGATCCTGGGAGCCATGTGCTAATATAGTAACCTTCGTGCTCTCTTGATACACTGGGGCCTTCTGCCACAGGGGACAAACAAAATGACGGCACTGAAAGTCTCGGTTCAGCAAAGAACCAGACTCTGCCCTCAGCTAGCCATGTCCATGAGCTAACTTAGTGTCCTCTCACCTTGCTGAACATGGACCTGTGATCTGAAAACTTGGGAGATAGTCACAGGAAGATCAGGAGTTCAAGATCAGCCTGGGCCACATGAAACCCTATTTGAAAAAAAACAGGTCTTAGCAACCCCCACACACAAAAAATATCTATAAAGTCAGATGAAAGCCAAGTATTTATGTCAGAAGGCGCTGGAAGGTGGCTGAACTGGCTGTCATCCATGTAAAACACACAGAGTCCCACTCCAAGGCAGTGATATGGAAACATGTAACATATCAAGGAAAAGTCCAAAGGCCGCGTGGCACCCTAGCAACCTTGACCGTGTAACTTACTCTCTCTAGATCTCACTACCTCCCCCATGTGCCATGGAAATAATAAAATGCCTCTTTGAGATTGTTAAGAGAGGAAAATGGGTAGCTCCCTTAGCTCTGTGCCCAGTACTAAGCAGCACTCAACACAGGAGTTCCTGCTGGGAGGGAAAGCCAGGTGCCTGCTAGCTAAAGGGTGAGTGTGCACTGCGCCCGGCCTCTAGTACAGTGTCCAGGCTTTTGCTCTGATGAAAATACATGCATGGTGCTGGTTAGGAGGCAACTCTGGCCCCAGCCAGAGGGGCTGGTCTCGGCTTCTGTATACAAACTGGACTTAGAAGAGAGCAGCTTTGAAAATCACTGGTGGCTGCTGCATGCTTGTGGGACCACAGGAGATGGTGAAAGAGCTACATTTGGGAGGAGGTGCTTTCTGTATTTGCTTTCTTTGCCTTGTGTGAGGGCAAAAGGCAAACCGACGGGGCCGCCTGTGTCCATGAGGGAATGTTATATGTGGCTGTCATGAATTGCGTGGTTGGTTTATGTCAAGTGGACCGTGCCGTGATTAATCACTTTGTGAACTTTGCTCACGTGCAGTTTTCTCTTCTAGATGAGCACGATGCCAGGACTGCCCACCCGACCTTGCTTTTATGACATAGACCTTGACACAGAAACAGAGCAAGTTAAAGGCTTGTTCTAACGGAATGGAACTCACAGGACTGGGCCAGGTGAGCTACTGTGGTTTGGGTCTTGTCAACTCAAATGATGTCTTATGTCTTTTTTCTCGGATTTGTTATAAACGCATTCAGCCCTAATAGCTGCCTGTGACTTGGGTCCCCTCCCTAGCACGGACATGCTCTCTGTGTGCCTGGATTGAATCCTATAGACGTTAGATCAGGAATGTGAACTTGAGTGGCGTGCCTCTGGTTGTAACAAAGGCTGGTGTCCACCTTCATTTAAGACTGACTTCATACCTTATTACCCCACGTCTAGGTACAGAGTTACAGTTGTGTTAGGGAAATCTTGGGTTCATTTCCCAGGGCTGCTAAGTACCACGTGGTACTAAGTACCACGGACTGGGTGGGTTAGAACAGAGGTGTGTCTTGCTGTCCTACAGGCTTGAAGTTCAGAGTCAAGGTTTCAGTCGAGCAGGTGTCCTACGCCCTCTGAGGGATGTCACGGCACAGCCACCACCATGTAGTTGTGTCTCTACCGTCTCTTCCTACTATCTCTGCCTCATTGGCCCCTGGCTTCCTAAGTCCTTCTCTTGTTCTTTTAGTTTGTATATGCATGTGGTGTAACTGCTGGTTGTTTTCAGAGGGGTTTTGGTTTTCGAGATGAGAACTCACTAAATAGCTCAGGCTGGCCTTGAACTCATGCCTCACCCTCCCAAGTGCTAGGCTTACAAGCACCCACCACTACACCTAGCACTTTTTCCTCTTCTAAAGACCCCAGACACATCAGATTCAGGCTCTCTAAGACCTTGGGGGAAAGGGGGTAAGACAAGATTTCTCTGTGTAGACCTGGAACTCACGTTATAGACCACTACATCTGGAAATTTTTGTCTGTAGGTTCTGGGACTCGAACTCAGACCCTCATGCTTGCAAAACAAGGACATTACTAATTGAGTCATAGCCCAAGTCTCTTTGCTGTTTAAGAGTTTAGGGAGGTTCCTTGTTTGGTTTTAGGGGTTTTTTCCCTACAATATTTTTTTTTAATTTATTTATTTATTCATTTATTCATTTATTTATTATATGTAAGTACACTGTAGCTGTCTTCAGACACCCCAGAAGAGGGCATCAGATCTCATTACGGATGGTTGTGAGCCACCATGTGGTTGCTGGGATTTGAACTCATGACCTTCGGAAGAGCAGTCGGCGCTCTTAACCGCTGAGCCATCTCTCCAGCCCCCTACAATATTTTTTTTAAATTAATTTAATGATGATCTGGGCTCTGGTGCAAAAGGTAAGTGAGGAGCCACTTAAATGGCCTCATACTGAACTGAGGTGTGGAAATGTCATAGGAAGGATGGAGGTGTCTGTGTGTGCTGCTAAAAGTGGGAGCTCTTGGGTCTCTCAACCGCAGCCATGTGGCTTTTCTTCATTATCCTGGGAGAAGAAAACCCCCAAGGAGGAAATCAGAGGAGCATTTAACAAAGGGATCCATGAGCTTAAACCTTTGGTAACAGTGCCATTCTTGGTCTTTTGTTGTGGTCTCCCAGCTAGGCCTTGGGAAAATAACTATTGTTTTAAACCAAAAGCTGAACCTTCTCCTAATTTCTTTTCGTGTCAAGAATCCTATATAAGGTGTTATCTGCCTCCAGAACAAGTGTGTACAAATCTCTCATCTCTAACGAATAGTATTTTTTCCATACTTTTGGTCAGTTTTCATTTGTTCTCCAAGTAGGTCATATGAGCCCAGTTATACTTTAATTATTGTGGTTAAGACTGAGGTAATATCAGGTATGCTGTACCAATGCATACACCTAAATAAATTTCTTGTGACTTGTCACCCATGTCTTCCCTGGCAAGCATCCTTCCAGATCTTTACTGAAGATGAAGCAATCCAGGAATAGCCACTCAAGCTATTAGTCTTAGTACTTTGGAGGTGAAGGTAAGAGGATCAAGATTTTAAGGTCATCATCTTGGTTATGTAGTGAGTTCTAGGTCACCCTGGGCTATACAAACCCTATCGAAAATAAGTAAGGAGCTGGAGAGGTAGCTCAACAGAGGACCTAAGTTTAGTCCTCAGCACCCTTAGTAGAGGGGCTCAAAAACACTTATAATCTAACTCCAAAGGTCTACTGCCCTCTTGTGGATGGGATGGACAGACGGACGATCTCACACACACAAATAATAGGAATCTTAAATTACATAATTAAAACGGATCAGGAGTCTGTGGTAATGAACTTCTGGCATGCCAGATACTGTGCACAGCAGGTGTTTTCTCAGTAAATCATAGAGGCTTCAGGAAGATCGGTCCACCTGAGGGCAGTCTGCATCCCCCCACTGCATAGCACGCCACTCTTTTTGGTTTTTCGAGACAGGGTCTCTCCGTGTAGCCCTGGCTGTCCTGGAACTCACTCTGTAGACCAGCTGGCCTCGAACTCAGAAATCCACCTGCCTCTGCCTCCCAAGTGCTGGAATTAAAGGCGTGCACCACCACTGCCCGGCAGCACTCCACTCTTAACTGCCAGCATGTATTGTTTTGCCACACCAGTCAACTAGCGTGGAGAGATCCAGCCAGTGAGGTAGTGACAACACAGACCCAGAGAGGTCAACACACTGCACAGCTAATGGCTACAGAGGCCAAGCTCCAACTCAGGTTAGCCAGCTCACAGTGTGACACAGTCCTTACACCCCATTCCCCACAGGAACTTGGACCCATTCCAAAAGATGGTGTCAGCTGGTGAATACGTTTGGGAGATTTTTTTGTTTTTTGGTTTTTTTTTTAATAACCAAAGATAAAAAGTATTTGGGTATTCAACTCAAAACTCTCGAGTTTATCAACACTCCGTGTAAAAAGGACCTCAGTGTGGTGGGACGGCCTCTTACCTCCTCCTCTACTTGAATGGCATTGCTTCTCATTTATCTGACAGTAAATGTGAAATGACTAAGCTGCATTCTAGGCTTGCTGGGCAATAGTTCAAAACCCATCATTTGACCCTGCTGCAACAATTGAAAAGGGATCTGGTGACCTCAGATAACAGCTTTTTACAAATAACCATTTCGCTCCTTGGCTCCTGTAAACATTTTTTTCTGTTTTCTGTCACTCTCCAATGTGGCTCCAGAACCACTTCTATCAATATGCAGAGGGCTGTGAAGATGCATAAATAAAAATGTTTCGTCTTGGATGGCGCTCCAGCATCAGAAATGTACACGCTTTGCCTTGTTATACTTTAGTGGCCCAGCAACATGGTGCTGGTGGTTCTAAACCTCAGCGGCAGTGCAGGGCAGCACGGTCACCCGTCCTTCGAGGAGCACAGTGGGCACCTGTACCTGTGCCCCTTTTGGGAATGAGGGATGCTAATGACTACTTTTGCTTCCTCCCCTTTCTCGCCCTTCCTAACTCCCTCAGTTTCCTTCCAGGAGACTGAATGTGAACTGAATGTGAGCGTGAGATCCAAGGAGTCCCCTTTGTCCCAAGACTTCCCTGTAGCTCTTTTGCTATTGTTAGCATGAGCTGTGACTCATTCTTTTGGATGTCACTAAATAGAAATCTCTTAAATAAGGTTTGGCCTCATGAAATCCACCCCGTGCTTCAGTCTCTTGCTACAAGGTGTTTGTGTTTCATGGGGAGGGCTGCTGTGCTCCCCTCTCTTCTGGTTCCCGTTCTCTGCCTTGATCATATTTCTGAGCCTCCAAACGATCCGTACGAGGAAGTCCAGCAACTTACTGAAGAACCGGGACTGCCCTCACTCCAACCCAATGTGCGATGTTTAGTATGCACTGGGAGCCACTGTGGTCCCACTGTAGATGACAGTGTTTTGCCAGAAGTCTCTTTTCTAGAATTGCAGCCATAGAAGGAAACCCCATCTCAGTTCATTTCTTCCCTAATGTGCCTTTAGGGAGGAGAATTTCTGATCAGAAGTTACTCAAGTCAGGTGGCCACATGCATGCCTTTCTGTGGATGGACCTGATCAACCCCAACTCCCATATCAAAGGGGAGCCCACAGTAACACCCCAGTCTATAATATGGGTTTTGAAATTTATCTTTTTGCTCCACCACTAAAGTAAACACACACGTTTTCCCTCTTCCAGGTAAGAATCTAAGGAAATAGCAGCCCTCGCTACTTAATCCTTTCTGGCATTTGATAACTATTGTGTGTGTCTTCCATATCTGGGTTAGGTACCAACTGTGATCTTAATTCCCCTGAAGAGGAAACTTGGAGCACTTACTGAAATGGGATATTTCATAAATATTTTGGACTGGGGATATAGCTCAATAGTAGACCACTCGCCTAGCACAAGCAAGGCCCCAGGTTCCATCTCTAACATCACGGGTGCAGAGTATTTCATATACTCATCTTAAGTATGTTCCCAGTGGGGAAACTTTCAAGGTTGTTTCTTCTTATAGAATTATTCTTATAATGATTTTGGTGGTGGTGGTGGTGGTTTGGTTTTGTTTTTCAAGGCAGGGTTCTCTGTGTAACAGCCCTGGCTGTCCTAGAACTTGATTTGTAGGCCAGGCTGGCCTCAAACTCAGAGACCCTCCTGCACGTTGGGATTAAAGGCGCGCACCACCATGTCCGGCTAATAACAGTTCACTTTCATACTTTCACCTAAATTGTTGCCCCACTCTCATTTCCATCTACAGTTAGACTTTGAGTGGTTTTGCCAACCCGTAACCTTTCCGTACACGTAGGGCCATTTTCGGATGCTGTGGGACCATTTCAGATGCTGTGGCGCATGCCTGTAATCCACAAGTTCAGGCCTGAGCTATACATTGATCCCATGGTTCACAAAAGAAACATGGAAACACAGACTCTTCTATACACAAAACCATAGGGCGCAATTTCGCACCTCAGCAACAATAAAATTCTTACAGCGCTGAGATTATGCCCAGCCCTCAGAACCAGCCCCCTCCGCCCAGCAGTGCCTTCCCTTCTCAGGATTCACTGGTCACTACAGTGAGGCTGCTGTATCCCTGGGTGAAGAGCCAGGGCCTGCACCAGACAGTCCTCTTAATGTGGCATGTTTTCTTTTCGTTCATGATTATAGGCTGTGTTTCTGTTTTCTGTTTACTTGGACTCTGATGTTGGGGGGTATTTGAAGTTCTGCCCTCCTCTCCATCTCTGTCTTCTCCCTTTAAACTGCCCAGGCATCTCCCTGTCTCCAGACTGTGCAGTTATCTGTGGGAGGCAAACCTACCGGGTTTCAGCAGAGTGAACTCCTTTGGCCCACAAATAAATCCCTCCGTGGGTAAACTCAGATGAAAGGCTGCATACTGGCATTTACATTTTTCCTGGAGTGGGGGCATGTTTTCTTCTGGGACTTGGTTGTTTTGCTTGGTTATTGTTTTTCAGATATAGTCTGGTCATTTTCTCTTTCTAAAAGACTGCAGAGAGCTGGGCATGTGGAGCATGTCTGTAATCCCGCAGCTTCAGAGGTGGAGGCAGGGGGATTGGGATGACAGCCTAGACTATGTAGCAACTTCATGGAGAGCCTGAGTTAAATGACACCTTATCAAAAAAATAAATAAATGAATACATTTTTAAAAGTTAGAGAATTCAAGTTCTACCAAAAGTCATAACGTTGTTTGAGAGAAGGCAAAAGATCATCCCACATCCTGGGTCTATTCACTCCCGTTTATCCCAAGTGTGTTCTTGGAACTTGCTCTCTATGCTGTCTGGATTAAACAGGGGCAGAAGTCCAAGGCAACTAGACTGTTCCTCTAAAACCTGTAACAGTCCGTGGATCCTACATCATGTACAGATCCAAAATACGCAAGTCATAGAAATTGTGGAGAGGTCACCTTGTGGGACAACCCTTAATGGCTGTTGTGGAGCGCTACATCCGAGTCTCAATGTGTATTTGTGCGGAGTCCGCTTATATGTGCACTTACACACGCATGTGGGCAGAAAGAAGACTGCTTTGGGTCTCATTCTTCAGGTGACATACCAGTTTTTGACACAGTCTCTTATTGGCCTGGAGCACACTAAGTCAGCAAGGCTAGCTGGCCAGGGAGCTCCAGGGACCCATGTGTCTCTGCCCTGATTCTCATTTCCCACACAGAAAACATCTCACACAAGAATCCCAGCCTTGGCTTGTGAATGGAGCCCTTTCTCCACTCTTGGATTTTCTTTAAAACCATGACACAAGTAAGAGTTTAACACCAGAGAACGAGGCTACTTGGCTCTGAGAATTTTTCTCCCTCTGTTTTTCAGAGTCTTCAAACAAAAAATGTCTCCTTGCCTTTTTGCTGCAGTTGGAGAAGAAAATGAATTTTGAAATCGGCTTGTTATGCAATGCAGGAGAAATCCTGAGACAGGCCAAGGACCGTTTCCTCATGCCAGATGAATTCCGTTTCCAGCCAAGCGGTATTCAACAGAAGGACCTGCACCACATCTGGAAGGAGCAAAGTTACTCTCGGTTCTGATAGCGTTTACACCATTTCTGCTGCTTCTACTTTAGAAAGTTTATTTTATGGGGACCAGGAGTCCACAAGAGTGTGAACTAAAAGCTAACGTTTCCGTCTATGGGGCTTCTTCCTTTGTCTTTCTAATTCTCCCTTCTCTCACCTGTGTTGGGATGGGATGCCAGGCCTCGGCTTGCACGGTACCCTTGCACTCTGCTGCTAAACGGTACCCTTTGGTTTTGTCTTTGAACTGAAAATAAACATGTTTCTAGAAAACCACCCCAGCAGCATTCGCCAAGTAAAACCACTGTCCATGTGAGGCGGCGGGGTTGTCGCCTGGCACATTTGTGGAGGGGATTGCAAGTGTATTCAGAGCTTTATGAATGATGAGAAAACAATCGTGTTGAGAGAAATGTCTAGGCAGCCGAGACTATGGAAGACTAGCTGGTCTCTTGGGACAAGGTGCACTATCTATCTGCAATGACTTTCAGGTCTCAGTGAAGTCGCTTTACCTAATGCAAGCTTGTGAATTTCCCCCATCATGAATGACTCTCAATGGCCATTCAACTTTCTGGGCCCATGGGGGTGGGAGAGTGCCTCTTAAAGGTCAGGTGTTTGGCAAATGTTTTTCCTTTGGCCCAAATGAATGCAAAATAGAGAACGTTCTATGACCAGTTCCCTACTTTTTGACCCTTCCTTGTCCCCCGCTCCCCCCTTGCAATAATATAAAATTATGTAAAACTTAAAACAAAACCAAGGATTCAGAAACAAACAATAAGTGGTTGTCCGCTAAGCAGTATAAGTAAAATTGTCACCATAAATATCCTAAATATCCCGGGGCACATCCTGCGGGACCCTTCCTGTCTGCCCTTACAATACCCATTCCAGTGACCCTGCTCAGTTCATAATGTGACTTTATGTACAATTTTGCTTGTTCCAAAACACTGTGTGAAAACCAAAAGGCCCACTCAGTCAGTGCCCTTCCCAAGTGTAAATTTGCTTAGCCATTCTAAGGTGTCCTTCCTTGGGGAGTCCACCTCTCCAGATTCACACTTACCCTGTCTTCTCAATAGTTACACCCATGTGATGATAAATTCTCTACAGAATGGACCCAGAAAACAGCAGCTCATGGTGAGCTCATGTTTAAGGAGTCCCAATCACAGCCCCCCTCCCCCCAATATGGCTGGCCACCTGCTGTCATGTCTTCCCTACTTTGTGGACTGTGTTCTGTTCAACTGTAAGCCAAAATAAATCCCCCACCCCCCAGGTTCTTTTGTCAGGAATTTAGTTACAAGGGCAAAAGAGGGATCTAATCCAATCTCCTATATAGAAAAACAGTTTGGAATCAAATTGAAGAGCTAAGCAAAATGTCCATAACTTACCAGTTTCTTTTTTCTTTTTTTAAAGATATTTTTTTTATTTTTGATTAATCAATTTATTTATTTATTCATTTATTTATTTATTATATGTAAGTACACTGTAGCTGTCTTCAGACACCCCAGAAGAGGGCATCAGATCTCATTACGGATGGTTGTGAGCCACCATGTGGTTGCTGGGATTTGAACTCATGACCTTTGGAAGAGCAGTCGGTGCTC
>CM052717.1:26027542-26236533 GCA_028551405.1 Uromys caudimaculatus | reverse complement strand
ACTTACCAGTTTCTTAAAAGCAGGTTAGTGTCCTCAGGCCTGGGCAACCAACACTGGATACTGCAGAAGGGTCAGAGTAAATTAAATGGTGCCTGTTCCTGAAAGGCCAGATATCCACTTCTTGTCAGCTGTTTGTGGGGGTGCTGTCACAGGCAGTCCATGTTCTAAACAGAAGACATGCATGTAACACGGACACAGAGATGGATTTCCCAAGGGGCCATTTGTGATGATGACTGCTTGGCCTTCCCTGACATTTGCTTCCTGGAATGGAAGAAAAAGAAGACGTCACAAATCGGAACAAGACCTCAGTTGCACCTCTAAGATGAAAACTAAATCAAATCCATCGCTAGGTTACCCTCCTGTGATCTCAGCTTTGTCATCTGAGTCATCCTGTTCTCCTCTCTCTGTGCTACTTAAGCCTTAGGTAGGCAGTTCTACAGGTCCAGTGCATAGTCTCCCTAGCATTGCCTCACTGAGTCCAAGGTTATGAGTACTCTGTTTTAGCTACAATAGTCTGCTCCATGAGGCAGCAGTAATTGATAAAGCCCAGTACATTCAAGCTGTTTGCCCCCATGTAGTAAGTGAACATAAATAATCTCTGGACTATTAATAGTAAAACCTTCCCTTCAAACATTTGGGCTAATATTTACATTTACACAAGCTTTACAATCATTACATTAGAAAAGTTGGTTCTAAGACCATCTTTATCAGCTGGTCATGTGCCTGCCAACCCATTCAGGAAGCCCTGAGCTCCATCCTCAGTGCCACACAAAACCAGCTCTCAAGAGGTAGAGGTGGAAGGATCCGGAGTTCAAGGTCAACTTCAGCAAGTTTAAGGCTAGCCTGGGCTACATGAGACTGTCTCAAAAATAGATGGATTGGGGCCGGGCAGTGAGGCCAGCCTGGTCTACAGAGTGACAGCCAGGGCTACACAGAGAAACCCTGTCTCGAAAAAACCAAAAAAAAAAAAAAGATAGACAGACAGATAGATAATGAAGCTTTCCTCTCCTTTTTGAAGTCCATATGCTCTTGGGGATCTTTATTTTTAACACGTTTACTAGATGATTATTCTCCAAACTAAGGATTAAGAATTAACCTGATCCCCACCTTCACATTATCACTGAGCCAGCACAATACTAAACACACAGGAGGTCTAAGTAAATACTCCTTGAAAGGTTAAATGATCACTGATGTCAGCAATGTCTGGCTCAGTGCCACCCCTCTGCTAAATGTCCCTGTTACAGCCCTGTCTCTTCCTCCCTCTCCTTCAGAGCAAGTAACTCAGCTGATTCCCCTGGGGTTTCTTCCCTAGGCTCCCAAGTCCCCCAAGTCTAATTCTTTTACATGTGTTTGACATAGGACTCACTCTGTAGACCAGGCTAGCCTGCAGCTTGAGATTCTCCTGTCCCTGCCCCCCACTGTTGCCCATACCCAGCTCCCAATTTACTTATGTGACCCCTTAGGAAGAGTCATTTGACAGCAATGGAGAGATGAGGTCATAGGAGTTCTGTAGCTCCCATCCCCCCACCTCCGAACCTTGTCTAAAAAGCCACCAAGAGCTGTGTAGACACTCAAACAAGACATCAACACAGCTTGGAGGATAAAAGAAATAAGGCTTAGGAAAGGCTCCCCAGAGATGGTTCTAGAAGCCATGATGGGCGGTAGCAGGAGCTCCCTCAAAGAGTGGAGGCTATCTCTGCACACAAGGCTTTGCACCTACCTGTCAGGATTCCCTCCAGGTTTTGAGTTTATTTTTATAAAAATCAGATTCTGGTAAGGCTTCCCAAGTCTAAGTCTAGCTGGGCCTCCTGAGTAGTCATCTCGTGATTAAGATGAGACTAAAGGCAGATTTGTTCCAAAAATGGACCCGTGCCCCATCTCTGTTTTGGGACAATCCAGCTCAGAGGAGGAGAGCAGCAGGAGCACTCTGCCCTTGCCTGAGGTTACAGTGTTTATGTAACAAATCAGCTCAACTTAAATATTTCTCATCGTGGTCAGGGCTGCAGACCTCTGCCCGCACATCAACATGAATGTCATGTGTTTGTGCAACCCTGTGTGGGCATCTATGTTTATGCAAAAGGAGCCCGAGAGTTCAAAGCCAGTTAATATTGTCAAGTATGCACCATGTCACTTGCATGTTTGCTATAAAGACGGCCAAAGAGACAATTTCTCAAAACCACCAGACTGAATCTGTTTGCGCACACACTTAAGAGCAGAGCCATTTAATGAATGTGTGTTTGGCAAAGTCTTGCAATTAAGGAATTTTTCTTCCTCAGTAATTGCCTGGGTCCTGATAATTCTCCTCTAAGTCAGTCTCCTGATGAGCCCCCGCCTTGACAGAGACAATGTGTACCAGACAAAGAGCAGAGACAGACACGGTGAGAGAACATACAGGCTCTCCTGGGTTCAGGACAAGCCAACTATACAGCAATGCTTTCCAATTTCAGCATGGAGTTTGGAGCCAAAGGAGTTTACAGGCACCAGGGGAAAGAAGAGCATTCAGCATAGCATCCCCTCCTGCCGAGTTTCAGATGCATTTAGGGTCTCCTTTGAGTTCCCAGAATATCCCAAGTACCCTCCAATCTCAAAATGTGAGTGCAGAGATTATTCCAAAGCCAAAAAGAAATTAATTTTTAAATTATTCATGCTACCTAGCTCATCATTAGAACAGATAATTGAAGTAACTGTAAATATGTATAAACAGAAGCTGACAGGAAGGGAGCCATCCACAGCAAACTACGGATGGACAGAGAAACCCACTTAAGCGCCAAATAATTAGAGAGGCTGCTAGCCAAGGATGGTGGGAGGTCACTGGGGAGTGCAGAGCTGGGACAAAGCTAGAAGCAGCAGGGGGTGGGGCCCAGGAGAGGGACCCCCCGGAGGAGCAGTGCAAGCCAAGGAGGCAGGCTTGTGCAGGGGGTTCTGATTTCTGACAATTCTCAACTCTGAGAGGCAGACATGACAGATAGGGCTGCTTGACAAAAAGCAAGTGCACGCTGTAGGAGACATCTTAGCTGCCCAGCCTGGACTGGCTGCACTGCAGAGGAATGGCTGCCCTTGCTCTGGCTCTGCCATGCAGCGTATTTACTTGGTATTTCAGATCACCAGTACGGAGCACTGTGAATACTCCAAACCCAAAGACTTGAGAGTGTTTGTGTGTGTGCACACACACTCTGATGCGTGGGTGTGGGTGTGGGTGCGCGCGCGCACGCGACATGCATGAGGTTTGTTGTTTGTTTGTTTGTCAAGACAGGGTTTCTTTGTGTAGTCCTGGCTGTCTTGGAACTCACTATGTAGACCAGGCAGGCCTTGAACTCAGCGATCCAGAGATCCGTCTGCCTCTGCTTCTGCCCCTGCCCCTGCCCCTGCCAAGTGCTGGGATTAAAGGCGTACACCATGACTGCCTAGCTTAAAAAGTTTTTTTAAAAATAATTTTTAAAGCAAATTTGTTCCATGTTGTTAAAATTCTTTTAAGTTCACATATATAAGTCATGTAGATAAATGTTAGCTATGGCTGTTCCCATAATGCAGTATCTCCACTACTACAGCTGGGAGGGAGGGAAGGTGGGGGAGGACAGGGGCAGACTGGGTATCCTGAGAGTTGGGGAAGGGAGGGGAGAGGAGGAGAGGGCTGGAGAAGGCTGGATTGGGGATTGAACCCAGAGCCTCACGTGTTCTAAGCAAGCACTGTACTACTAAGCTACCTGCCCAACAGTAACAGCATCAGAAAGCCACTGTTTTTACGGGGCTAGATTTGCCTAACATGTTGATCTGATCATTGTGCATGGAAATGGAGGGTTACACTGTGTACCATAAATATGTATGATGTTTCATTCAAAGTAAAATTATACATTTTTTTTTTTTTAAAATTCTCACAAATGACTCTTTCCTATAGTGAGTGATTGGTGATTTGGAAGCAGAAAGATACAATTGGCTACAGTTTGGGATTCTCCTATTTAAAAAAAAATTAAAACTAGGGTTAGGCATGGCAGCACAGAGCAGTAAATCCTAGCACATGAGAGGTTAAGAAAAGAAAATGGAAAGACCAACATCGGCCACATAGCAAGACCCACAGACAGAGAGAGACAGAGAGACAGAGAGACAGACAGAGACAGGGACAGGGAGAAGGAGAGAGAGAGAGAGAGAGAGAGAGAGAGAGAGAGAGAGAGAGAGAGAGAGAAGAGCATACGCACTAGCTCAAAGTAGCCATTTAGTACACAAGTTTTAAGGGTAAAAGAACACTGTGGCCCTCCAAGTTCTCAGCCTCACCCAGGACCTTTGCCCACCACAGTGTGTTCCCACTCAATAGATGAAAATGATCAGCAAAGAGAAACCTCCGCTGTCACCCAGAGAATCAGCAGACGACCTGAAAATGAAAGTCCAGGATTAGCCAGTGGTATATTGATCCATCCGGAAGGGCAAATGAAATCCGAAAGGCTGTGCTTTTTAACATTTCATAGTGGGAGCAGAGCCTCAGGCTGCTGTCCCTCCCTGGCACAGGTACCTGGTTCCACAGATGCCCAGAGACTGCATACCAGAGGCAGTTGGCATGGAGAGCTCAGGGCCTGCGAACACCAATAGGAAGCAGGAAGCAAGCTATGCACATGGGCTGCTGATCCCTTAATGCCTTCTAATGATAGCTAACATTACTGATAGTTAACATTATTGAAAGATAACCTGCCAAGAGCCATTCCACTTATTATGTAAGGAAGTGAATACAAAGTTCATATTTTCCCGATTTTATAGTTCAGGAAATTGAGTCTTGGACAGGTAAGGGGACCTTACCTCACAAGGGGCCCAAGACCTCACAAGTGACACTTTTGGGACTCAGCATGGTCTCTCTGACCCTAGAGCCATGCTTAACCCCACTGAGCATTTACTTTACCTGGATCCAGGGGTAAACCTGCACTCGGAGAGATGAAATTCTGTTAAGGTGCTTGGCCCAAGACCAACCCAGAAGCTTGCACTAGGGGTTAGAAACTGAGAGAAAAAAACTACCTCTAAACAGATGATTTGAAGGCCTAGCTATTAAACTACAGAAGCCTGGTATGGTGACACAGACATGTCACTCAGCAGACTGAGGCAGGAGGATTGCTGTGTGTTTGAAGCCTGGGTGCTGCCAGGGTCACATAATAAGGGGGGGGGGGGGGAATTTAAAAATCACCGTAGTACAACACCTCACAGGGCCTCCGGTCAGTGCACACCCAATGAGGCTATAACTGCCAGATTGTCTCCACCATGTACAGGCTCCATGCCAGGCAGTGTGTGTGTGTGTGTGTGTGTGTGTGTGTGTGTGTGTGTGTGTGTGTGTGTGTGTGTGGTCGGCGACCTGGCTCAGCAAGTTACTGTGGAAGGTTTTAATATCAACTTGCTGTAAGTTAGAAACTCTTGGGTAGGAAGCCTCATCTGAAGAATTGTCCCAATTGCCTTGATTGACCCACCCCAGTTGTGGGTGGCACCTTCTGGCAGCATCTGTGATAAACTCCCTTTTGAAATACCATTTAATTTCTCCCGTTGCCTGCTTGGCTCTGCCTCCTACCACTGTGTTGATTTGCCCAGTGGCAGCTGCTGCTTCCTTCCCAGATAACAGAATCAGAATCTCTAAGCTTTCATCATGGGGATAGGGGCCACTGGCTCTCCAGGAACTTTCTGGGCTTCCTGTGTCAGATGGGACTACTGAGACACCTGTCTTGTGGGCTGAGTAACTGCGGGTTCTATTGCTTTAGAGAACCTGCCCAAACACTGATGACCTGAGTTCATTCACAGAGAAAACAATCAAATTTTGCAAGCTGTCCTTTGGCCTCCATATGTGTGCTGTGCTATAAACATGCCCCCCCACCATAAGTTAATTACCAAGATTAAAAAAATAGCCAAGTACAGTGGCTGCACACATCTTATCTCAGCATTAAGAAGTAGAGGCAGGAAGATCAGGAGTTCAAGGCCAGCCTCAGCTACATATGGAAACCTTGCCTCAAATAACAGGGGAAGAAAATATTGAAAATACATTGCCAAGAACATGATGGGCAGCAGAGTTGATGGTATGTGTATGTAACCCCACCGTTCAGGAGGAAGATGCGGGAGGATTTGAGATCAGCCTAAACAGGCAAGATTCTGTCTCAAAAAAAAGCAAACAAAACCAAAAATCTAACAACAACACCAGGGTGGTGTACATCTGTAATTGCAACGCTCCTGACGTTAAAGGCAAGATGATCAGAACTTCAAGATGATCGCTGGCCACATAGTGAGTTAAGGCTAGACTCGAAACATCCGAATAAGCCGGGCACACACCTTTAATCCCAGAACTCAGGAAGCAGAGAATTGAGTGGATCTCTTTGAGTTTAAAGCCCCAGCCTGGTCTACAGAGCAAGTTTCGGGACAGCCAAGGCTACACAGAGAAACCCTGTTTAGAAAAAAACAAAACAAAAATAACAAACAAACAAACCATCAACAGGAGAAAACAAACAAACATCAGAATAAAAAGAAACAAACCAGGGGCTTTGTGTACCCACTGAACTCCGCCCCAAGTCCTATTCCAACATTGAGTCCATTTCTCACTTAGCGAACATGACCGAGTTAGTGGTACTTTGGCTAGGAATGGTTTCCTTGGGGAGAACAGGGCCAAATCAAGTGGCAAGGCTAGACTTGGACTCTAACCCAGTTACCTGCTTCCTGTCTATGCAACTCGAGCAGATATTTATCTTGAGAAGGACTTGGCTTCCTCATCGCCCAGTGATATGAACACTTTGTAGGGTTGGCATGAAGAATATAGGGGTCAAGTGTTCATAGGTAAGCTATTACTTATTTTCTAATTAGGGAGGGGTGGGGTTGGGTATGGGCACACGAGTGCCTGCAGAGGCCAGAAGGTCCTAGGTCTCCTGGAACTGGAATTACAGATGGTTTGAGCCTCCTGACATGGGGGCTAGGAACCAAACTCAGGTCCCTCTGCAAGAGGAGTACATCCTCTTAACCACTGAGCCATCTCTCCAGCCTCAGACTATTATTGCAATATTATCAGAACAAAATTGCATTATTTCAAATGAGAGACTGGGCTTTAGAAATCACAGAGAGAAGCCAGGCAGGGGTGGCGCACGCCTTTAATCCCAGCACTTGGGAGGCAGAGGCAGGTGATTTCTGAGTTCGAGGCCAGCCTGGTCTACAGAGTGAGTTCCAGGACAGCCAGGGCTACACAGAGAAACCCTGTCTCCAAAAACCAAAAAAAAAAAAAAAAAAAAGAAAGAAAGAAAAAGAAATCACAGAGAGAGAGAGAGAGAGAGACAGAGACAGAGAGACAGAGAGACAGAAAGAACCAGGCAGTAAGTAGTGCATATACGCCTTTAATCCCAGCACTTCGGAGGCAGAGGCAAGTGGATCTCTCTGAGTTTGAGGCCAGCCTGGTCTACAGAGTGAGTTCTAGGACAGCCAGGGCTACACAGAGAAACCCTGTCTCAAAAGAAAGAAAGAAAGAAAGAAAGAAAGAAAGAAAGAAAGAAAGAAAGAAAGAAAGAAAGAAAGAAAGAAAGAAAGAAAGAAAGAAAAAACGACTAAGAACAGCTAACAGTTCCAATGACAGATCAGAGGGAGAAGGCCTCCATGGGAACACTGCACTACATCTCTGTAGCCCTGGCTAGCCCAGAATTCATTATGTAGACCAGACTGACCTTGCAGACACAGAGAACCACTTGCCTCTGCTCCCAGAGTACAGAGACTCGGGGTTTTGCTACTTCCTCTTCTGGCATCAAAAACTTCAGTATATTAATTATCAACACCTCCAGGTTTTGATTCATCAGAAATAAATTTGTCTCTCTGCTTAGCAGTATTATTGCCAGGGTTTTAAAAACCTTAGTTCTGGCCAGGCAGTGGTGGTGCACGCCTTTAATCCCAGCACTTGGGAGGCAGAGACAGGCGGATTTCCGAGTTCGAGGCCAGCCTGGTCTACAGAGTGAGTTCCAGGACAGCCAGGGCTACACAGAGAAATCCTGTCTCAAAAAGACCAAAAAACAAAAACAAACAAACAAAAAAACCACCTTGGTTCTGTTTACGGGGTTCTAACTCAAGCTAATGAAGCCGCCTTGAGTAAGTCACCTTTATGAGTCTGCCTCTTTTATACAATGAGGAACGCCTGTCATGTTTCCAGCTGAGATTCTAGATTAAAGTGCGACTGCCATTTACTGGGTGTCTGACTCGTGCCAGGGTTTCTGTTAGATGTATTATCAGCAGGATGTCCCTCACAAAGGGCCTATGACTGCTATAGATAGCTTCCTCTGAGATACAGGAAGCCAGACCCAGAGGACTTCAGCGACTTTTCCGTGAGCAGCTATCAGGTGAGTGAGATGGGCTCTGAGGGAACCCCAACCCCATAATCTTAGCTGTGGCTTAGTTGTACAATAGGAAGAATACCAGAACCAAACTAATCACAGGCTTTCAGTTTAGAAAAGCAACCAGCCTGGTGCAGAACAGTCTAAAATGAGCAGCCATCTCTGCTATGCGTCATGTCCTATTGGACATCAGATAATTAACTCCCTTTGGGGATGAAGGGTAACAAACAGGGCAAGCCTGTGTGCCTACGGCGCTTTCTGAGCCAGATCTGCAGCATAGACTTCCTTATTTTGCTCTAAGCACATGGAAACCACCTTCTCAAGATTAAGCACAACCTTATTTCAATATAATGAAGGTGAAGATGAAGACATGGGCTTGATGTCTAGGTCATGTTTACCCCTGTTCCTACCATGGATGCAGTCAAGGCTCCACCCCCTCTAGCATCCAGGCCTGGAAGCAGACATCAGCTGATTCCCAGGCACGCAATGAAGAGCAATGGGTCTTCAAATATTCCCTCTTTTTTTTTTTTCCCCCTTTCCCCCTAAACCTCATCCAAAATCAGGGCTCTCAGCGAAAAGCACATGGGACATGTCCATGTGTTACCCACTCATTCCCAGAAAAGAACAGAAGCAAGACCACGGAACCATTGATCGCTGGCTACACTGTGCATAACAAATCCATGGAGCATCTACCTCGGTTGATTGAAATTATCAAATTAGATAACAAAAAAAAAAAAAAAATCAAGCATCCATATTGAGATATTACGTACCCATGAAGAATGAGTTAGACCTATCATTGTTCAAACCAATAAACCAAGCTTTGGAAAATGCAGTCAGTCTACTTGAAAAGCAGTCATCTGGGTGTGACAAAGATAGATCGGAAAATGGTATTAACATGCTTAACCAAAGCAGACATGGAAGGACACATCTATCATCCCAGCGACTGAGGTGGCGGCAGAAGGATCAGGAGTTCAAGGTCAGACCAGCTCCATAGTGAGTTCCAGGCCACCTGGGCTACACGAGACCCTGTCACAAACAAAGGAATACATTTTTAGATTAGTAGTAGCCAGTGTAAACAACAGTGGATAAAGAACAGTTTAGGATACAGTGGAGAAGCAGCCTAATACAAACGGGGGCCTAGGCACCTCCCAGTGCACCCTTCACCTCAGCACCAAATTGGCCAAAACTCATGACAACTCAAAGGAGAATCTGACAGTGGCAGTAATGATTCCACTGGCACACATGAACACATGTACGATGCACTCTTCTTCTCTCTCTCTCTCTCTCTCTCTCTCTCTCTCTCTCTCTATCTCTCTCTCTCTCTGAGGCTGGATCTCATATTCTCAGATCCGGCTCACTGTATGGATCAGGTTGCTTCAGATTCACAGCAGTCCTCCATGAGAAGAACACCACACCACCACACGCTGTAAGAGCATAGGACATCTCTAGGTGTGGCCTGCTTTGGGAAATGCAGCTTTCCCTTGCACGACTCTGTAGGGAGGCGCCCCTGGTACTACGGCTTCATGAATGAGGCTTAGCTTTTAAGAGACCGTGATGGGTAGTCTGGTAGCATGGGGGAAGATAGGATTACAAAAGTGTGTTGTACCCCCCCCAAAATAAAACAACCCCCCCAAAAAAAGTGTGTTGTAAACAGGGCGTGGTAGCCTGCGCCTTTAATCCCAGCACTGGGGAGGCAGAAATGGGTAAATCTCTATGAGTTCAAGACCAACCTGATCTACACAGTGAGTTCAGGATAGCCAGAGCTACACAGAGAAACCCTGTCTGGACAAAGAAAAAAGAGGAAGGAAGGAAGGAAGGGAGGGAGGAAGGGAGGAAGGGAGGGAGGGAGGGAGGGAGGGAGGGGGAGGAAGGAAACGAAGTGTGCCGTGGCCCAGTTTCAGAGAACCCGGAATCAGATGGGATCACCAGAGTGCTCCAGAAGCATTTTTCTGCAGAGCTTACCGTCATGTCCTGAAGAGGATGGCTTGGAGAAAGACTAGCAAAGAGACTGGGAGAGCCATAGGGAAACGCTCCAGGTGAAAAGCAGTCTAGACAATGGCATTTGTCTGCAGCCCTGAAGCACCAGTCTGGGCCATTTGTCTATGTTTTGTTTCTAACTGATTATAAAAGAAACTAGGACCCAAACAGTTGTAGCATCTAATTTGAATGAACTGAACAGAGTTTTAATCTGTTTTTGTTTAATATTTTGCAGTCGGGAGAATTGAACCCAAGGCTTCATATATGCTAAGCAAGCACTGGCTGTCCTGCTGGGGTCTATCCTTAGCTCTCTTTATTTTGGTGTTTTGAGACTGGGTCTTACTTAGCTTCCCAGTCCATCTTTAAACTCATTCTGTAGCCCAGGCACTCCTCAAAGTTGTAATTCTCCTGCCTCAGTCTCCCAGGTAGCTAAGATTATAGATATATGCCAACAGGACCAGTGTACAAATACCCATTTGATATATAGGTTTGTATTTGTGAGAATAAATATATCACTGAAAACAATTTGCCTTAAAACTGTACTTACTTGCCGGGCGGTGGTGGCACATGCCTTTAATTCCAGCACTCGGGAGGCAGAGGCAGGCGGATTTCTGAGTCCGAGGCCAGCCTGGTCTATAGAGTGAGTTCCAGGACAGCCAGCGCTACACAGAGAAACCCTGTCTCAAAAAAAAGAAAAAAAAAGAAAAAAAAATTGTACTTACTTAACATGGGGCTATACGGTCTTATAACGCATTGATTTTTGCTCATAAGCCCCATCATTTTCCTCCTGCCATTTATTGGATTTGTTTTTAATGTTTCATTCAAACACATGGCTTTGGTTCTTCTGTCCTTTGCTGACTTGGCTTGACCCCTTGGCATAAGCTAAATATCAATGAGCAAATTGTGTCCCTGGCCTTCTGGACTGCTGGTTGAGCTACATACACTTCAGAAGTCTGAGAAAACCATGGGAGAGACAGGGATCTCCCAGGTACCCTGAAGAATATGAGAAAAATTCACATGGGAGTTTGTTTTCTCTTGAATCAAGAAATAGCTCTGGGGTAGTGATCTGCATCCCCAGGGCCCTATGAATCAGACGTAAATTGTTACCTATGTTAGGTTAGAATACCCACAGGCCAGCCTGGCTCCTGAGAGGGGTGTTCTGTCTGACCTGAGGCTCCGGTTCATCCCTTTGAACTTAAAAGTCTCAGGGCAAGAATGGTAATGAGCAGACACATGCTGGAGGCAATGCACTGAGGTGCTGGCCATCTGCCCAGTCAAGCAAGGGAACGTGCCCTTTCACCTGGCCCTTTTGAAGGCACAGTGACAATGCTGACTTACAGATTAGCTCACTTTTATTTTGGTTTACTTGAATTTACCTGAATATACAATATAGTTATATAAATACACCTCGGCTTTTCAGATTTGCTATTCTTTCTAAAAAAAAAGATTGGCTCCTCCTCCCCCTCCTCCCCCCCTCCCCCTCCTCCTCTTCCCCCTTGTCCTCTTCCTCATTTTTTTTTTTTCTCCTGAAACAAACTTTACAGTCTAGACTCTGTCAGGTTGATACATGAGTTTGGGGACTGTTTATACTGAAACCGTATACACATTCCAGAAGCCTGCCTTGTTACTGATTTGAAACCAAGGTGATGAGCCTTCGACTCATACAAGAAACACCCGAGGGACCTTATAACCTGTAACCCCTGATCTACTGTAAAAAATGGCACAGACAGACATCTCAAAACTCACATTATTGCTGGAAAGAAGATGTGTTTCAGAGAGAGCAGCTGTAGATCAATATGGGAGAAGATGTCTCATGGTGGAAACATCTCCACAATGAAGCAAGCTGGGTGATCTGTCTCTAAACACCAGCTTTCCGCTCTACGGAAGGACAGAATTGCTAGACCATCTCCAAGAAAACAGTGTGGAAGGAAAGAACAAGGATGCCAGTCAATTAAAAGAGTATTTGCCTTGCACACAGGAAACCTTGAGTAGAGCTCCCAGCATGTCATATGCAGGTATCCACAGAGTTCAGAAGAAGGCATTGGACGCCCTGGAGCTGAAGTTACAGGCAGCTGTGAGCCACCCAATATTGGCACTGGGAACTGAACTCGTCCTCTGTAAGAGTAGTACTTTCTCTCAACTGCTGAGACATCTCTCCAGCCCCCCCACCCCCAAAGAACACATTTCTAAGCTTTGAAGCAGACAAATTATGCTCATTAAATCAGGGCTGGGTGGCTGCTGCTTTCTAGAACAGAAAAAAACAAACCTAGAAGTGGTGATGGTTTGTTCTGCCAACCTGCCAGACTGCAGCTCTTGAGAGAGGCCGTCAAAAGCTCAGGCCTGACGCAACTGTGCAGGAAGGGGTGTGTATGCGCATGAGAACCCCTTCAGTCCGGAAGCATGGCGGTGCCCGTGCTTCCCAAGCAAGCCTGCCTACCCGTTCATGATCTCATTGTGAAGCCAGTTCCGTGGACCATGCCTGTCACCCTGCACCCTGGAGGCTGAGGTAGGCAGAACGCAAATCTAAGGCTAGCATGCACCTCATTTAGACTAGCACCTGATAAAGTCCAGAAGCTGTACCTTCAACAAAAAGCAAATTATCCATTCTGTGGGACAGGGGAAGACAGATTAGAGTGTAATGCTGAAGGCTGACTTAGCCCATGATTATGATCCTGTGTGATCAGGACTTGGAACATCCTGATTCCTCTTACCTGATTCTTCTGTGGAAAAAAAAGTGTGCGTATAAAATTGTACACACACACACACACACACACACACACACACACACACACACATGCACATATCTTATTTTGCATCTGTGAATTTCTTCCTTTGTACTACCAAATAGTGAAATTACGGACCGTGCTTTTCTGATTCTTTTCTGCTTATTACCAACTTACTCTCTTGTACGTTCATACTCTGCCTGCTCAGCATCCAATCCTCTTTCTCTAGAAACCATACTATACTGATTGATCCTTTGGGAAAACCACATCTCTACCCTCGAGTGACTCTGGTAGAGCAAACTCATCCCTGGATCCAAAAGAGAGCCGGGTCTGCCAGACACTAGTATTGTGTTGAGGAGAGAAACGTCACTCAAACTGGCAGAGTATAAGCCAATCTTAAAATGTTAGTGGTGGCAGGGTTTGGAGAATGAAGGGCGGTGGACATGCCATATCTGTGGCTTCACAACCAGATATCCAAACCACCATGAATCAGAAAGACTCAGAGAAATGAATGAACCTGACCTGAATGTGCGCAGACTTTGCGCTCATTGCTGAACAATACAGTAGACAATGATTTGCATGGCGCTCACACATTCTGCGCTGCATCTGAAGATTTAAAGGACCGGAGAGGATATCACAGATTAAGATATAAGGGACTTGCATGCCTGCAGATCGGGGCTTCCGGGGACGGCCTGGAGCCCTCCCCATGGAGAGCAAGAACAGGTGTTTTGTCTCTGAGGCTGCTGGCTTAGTGGGAATTAGGCCTGCATTTGCCAGGTACCACCTGGTGAGAGGCTTCCTGAGCAAGGAGCCAGCAGAAAACAAAGGAACATGAAAGATGGGGAAAGCAGCCACGCCCCAGGACATTTCTTTAAGCCCCACCCCCACCCCCACCCCCCACCCCCACCCCAGATTCAATCAGGACTAAACCAAACCATTCCCAAAGCGTTTCAATACTGAGCCAATACACACTATTGTCAGACTTGAGCTGAGTTTCTGTCATTTGCTATCTCGAGAGACTTAAAATTATAGAAACCAAGCTGTCCCGGCACATTATAAAGGACCCATCCTAGGGGTTGGGGCTTGGGGGATGTTACGCCCCGCCCCAGGTCTGGCTGAGGCGTCTTAGGCAAACCTAATGAGAGAATCAACTTGGCGATAACTTTGTTTTGGAGTTTTGATGCTGGTTTTTCAAGGCTGAGTATCAAGCCCAGGGCCTCAAGTATGTATTGCCTGGCAAACGCTTTACCACTCAACTACCTGTCCGTCTTAGGAATATAGTTCAGTTAGGGCAGTATTTACGGAACATGCACTGTGCCTGGGCTCAGTCTTCAGCATCAAATAAATGGAGTATGGTGGAGCACATATAATCCCAGCAGTCCAAAGGTGGGAAGGGTGTATCAAGTTCAAGGTGAGCCTCAATTACATGGTTGGTTTGAGCTCAGTCTGGGTGATTTGAGATCCTGTCTCTAAATAAATAAATAAATAAATAAATAAATAAATAAATAAATAATTAAAATGGTTTTCTTTCCAATGGGGTTTTCTTTCATGGGTGCTTGGGAGTTTAGTCTGCTTGGTGGTTTTGGTGAAAGCTACTTGTTTCCAACAGGTGATACTAAATTTTAGGTCCACTTTATAAGGTTCATTGGCCTACCTTCCCTAAGTATTGGTCCTTCTGATGTGACTTTGTATTTGTTTTTTTGTTTGTTTGTTTGTTTGTTTTCGAGACAGGGTTTCTCTGTGTAGCCCTGGCTGTCCTGGAACTCACTCTGTAGACCAGGCTGGCCTCGAACTCAGAAATCCGCCTGCCTCTGCCTCCCAAGTGCTGGGATTAAAGGCGTGCGCCACCACTGCCCGGCCTGATGTGACTTTGTAAAGGTACACTGGTAAAGCAAGCACCATCTAGAGTGAGTGGGGATGGACCCACACTGACGACTTCTTGCTCTTGTGTTAGCTTGTGCATTCTGAGAGTACTGAATTCTCCATTTGAGACAAAGTGTGAGGAACATTAAGATACTACCTTATACTGGGGTCTAAGGCAACTGGTTGACAGTATCAAACATTTGGAAACTTGTTTCCTCAAAGGGATTTCGGAGTTTCAAAATTCACTTTAAGCAAGTATGCATATTTAACTTGCATCCAGTTAGATCAGCAGCCATCAACCTGTGAGTCACAACCCCTTTCACAGGGGCTGCATATCAGATCTCCTGCATATCAGATATTTACATTATGGTTCATAACAGTAGAAAAATTACAGTTCTGAAGTAGCAATGAAAATAATTTTATGGTTGGGGGTCACTAAACTATGAGGAACTCTACTAAAGGGTCACAGCATTGGGAAGGTTAAAAACCACTGAGTTAGGCAAGGCAGGCAGAGCCTAGAGCCCTGATACCTTAATTCACTAATTGGGGGATCTGAGTCCAGGGGTACACACACAGACATGGCTCAGATAAATGTGTTGTAACTCTCCCGCTCTACACACTGGAGCACACTCTCTGCAGCTGAAAGCTAGGGGACTTTCCATCGGTACGTGGTTCATAAAATATTCAACATTACAGATCTGCTGCAGACCAGCTCTTCAGAAACATGCTTTTTTTTTTTTTTTTTTTTTTTGGTGGCAGAGAGATGTGGTCGGTTTCACATTGTGGAAGGATCATTTTTGATGCTGCCCCAGGGGATGAACTCGGGGAGAGCAGATGGGCCAAGAAGGCAAGATTTAGGACAAGCCATTTGATAAGTGACAAGGGTGGAAGACGTCAGATTGCAGCAGAGGGTCTCTAAGGGACACTTGATTGGTGGAGTGCAGAGAATGGATTGAGTATTGGCCCCTCAAAAGGTATGTCTACCCAGAATCAGATGAATGTGGCCTTATGTGGAGAAAGATCTCCAGAGGTCCAACTAAATTAAGGATCTTGATATGAAATCATTCTGCATTAACTATAAGTTAGCATTTTGTCTAAGTCAGGTATGCTCCGCCCCCACAGTTGCCTGGCAACAGCCAGGTAGACCTGACTCACTATAAAAGGCTGCCTGCCTTCTCAACTCCTCTCCCCATGCCCTGAATAAACTCTATTCTATAGTATAAGTAGCTGGTCCCTCGTGGGGGTGGAGGGGGGGAAGGGACGCCTCAGCATGGGTCCGCAGAGGCACCCCTTCCCCCATCCCTGATTACACCTCCATAGAACATAACCCCTCCTCTCTTTATCTTTTTATAAACACATCACTATATGTCCTTACAAGAGATGGGAGGGAGAGTGGAGACTCACACAGAGGAGAAAGCTGAGAAGGAAGAGAGCCAGACACTTCCATCACAAGCCCAGGAATACTTGGAAGCAAAATAACAGAGGCACGGATAGGGTATCCGCCATCTTTAGAGAGATCACAGTCCTACTGACAGCGTACATCCAGACTAAGGGTATCAATGAGATTGTCCTAACAAGAAAAAGTGCTAAAATCCCAGACAATACTGACATAAGAGTAGATAGCTGTATAAGAGTCAACAAAGGAAACAGAAGAACTAGGCGTGTTTCGGAAGCCAAGAGCAAGCCAGGCAGTGGTGGCGCAGGCCTTTCATCCCAGCGCTTGAGAGGCAGAGGCAGGTGGATTTCTGAGTTCGAGGCCAGCCTGGTCTACAGAGTGAGTTCCAGGACAGCCAGGGCTACACAGGGAAACCCTGTCTCGAAAAACCAAAAAAAAAAAAAAAAAAAAGAAGAAGCCAAGAGCAGGCAAAGCTGTCAAAGGAGACCACTCCTGAGAAGAAAGTGAGGAAAAGAAGAAAGATACGGAAAATACATACTGGGTTTAGTCACCTGCTGCTGACTTGACAACTGGGGAAACTGGATGGGGCCTGCCCTAGTTTGTTTTCTATTATCGTGATAAACACCATGACCAAAAAGCTACTTGGGGAAGAAAGGGTTTACTTGGCTTACACTCCAGATCAGTCCATCACGCAGGGAAGTCAGGGCAGGAACTCAAGGCAGGAACCTAGAGGCAGGAACTGAAGCGAGACCATGGAGAATGTTACTTACTGGTGTCTCTCCATGGCCTACTCAGCCTGCTTTCTTATACAGCCCAGGACCATCTGCTCAGGGATAGAACACCCACAGTGGACTGGGCCCTCCCATATTGATCATTAACTAAAAAAAAAAAAAAAAAAAAACCCTACAGATTCACCTATAAGCCAAACTGAGGCAGGCAATTTCTCTGTTTGAAATTCTCTCTCCCCAGATGACTCCAGCTTGTGTCAAGTTGACAAGGAAACCTAACCAGCCCAGTGCAGGATAAAACACCAGGAATCAGCTTGAAGAGGGGGCAGACTGAGAGGGAGAAGGACCACCTGATAATGTTCTCGGAAACTTAACCTTGAACACCACTAAACCACCCTTTCCAAGTCTCAGACTGGGGAGGCGTTAGAACTGTGTTGGTGTAGACAAGTTGGGGTGGTATACGTTGGACTCATCAGAGAAGGAAGCAGGAAGTTGAGAGTCTACACAGTAAGGATGGTCTTGGCTTTCACACAGGAAAAAAGACTGCGTTTGTTTCTCAAGGCTGCTGTAAGAAAGCACTACATACTGTGTAGTTGACAGCAATGGGGACATATTCTCTCACACAGAGAGAGACAAACCAGAGCTATGCTTCCTCCAAACCCCCATAGGAGAGTCCTTTTTCTCTTTCAGCTTCTAGTGACCCTAGCACTCCTTGGCTTATGGCCATCACTCCAACCTTTGTCTCTTTGCTCATTCCTCTCCCCCATCTCTGTCTTTTCTTTTAAAAGCTCTAGCCATGTTAAATTAAAGCCCACCTAAAATTGTGTCTACCCTCAATTATGATGTGATTGCCTAGTACACCCAGACAGCCTGCATTTTTTTTTGTTTTTTTTTGTTTGTTTGTTTGTTTTTCGAGACAGGGTTTCTCTGTATAGCCCTGGCTGTCCTGGAACTTGCTTTGTAGACCAGGCTGGCCTCAAACTCAGAAATCTGCCTGTCTCTGCCTCACAAGTGCTGGGATTAAAGGCATGCGCCACCACTGCCCGGTGACAGCCTGCATTTTTGCAGGGTGCCCTAAATCTGTGATATCTGTACATGGCTGTTGAATCAAGTGAGATCATCTGGATGTCTCACCCCACCCCCAATCCAATAAGGCTAGCTAGCATCCTGATAGAAAAAGGATATTTAACTACAGGCCTGCATACAAATGAGTTGAAACAATACAAGGTGAAGGTCATGCAGAATCCTGAGAGAGAGCAAGGACGGACCCTTCCCTCAGATCCTTGAAAAGGGGCCATCCCTGCTGACACCACACTGTCAGACTCTCAGCTGCTAGAACTACAAGAGGACACACATCCGTCATTTAAGTTACATATCAAGGCAGCAGTAACAAATGACTGCAGTCATTCCACAATAACCAAAGGGAATTGGGTTCAGGGCCACCCCACCCCTCCCCATCTCAAACTCCCTTGATATTCAAGTCTGTCATATAAAATGGCGAAGTATTTGCATTTAGCCTATATATGTTGTATCTTGTACTATCTCTGGAATTCTTGGAAGACAGCATAGTGTAAATGATATATAAATAACTATTTGCCATATTGTGTAAGAATTAACAAGAACAAGGCCTGCTTGCATTCAAAACTTTTTTTTTCCTGAATATTTTGACCAGGTTGGTGGACAGCTCAGATGTGAAGCTTGGAGATACACAGGGTTCCCTGCACAAAGGACCCACAGAGAAATCATCTACCGGTTTCCAGAACTCTCTCCACACACCTGGCTCCACTCTCACCTAGTTAAAAGAATTAGCCTGAGGCAAGCTGGCAAGTCACTGACCTGGTTCTCAGGCCTCTTCCTCTTCCTCTTCCCCTTCCCTCCTGGCAAATGAAGAATCCTTTGTAGCCAAACGACATGCAGTCATAGACAGGGCGGGCCCGTCGATACAGCAGTAACCACACACAGCATGCTCGAGCAAAGCGCTCAGAAATCAGCTATACCCTCTCTGAAAGTGGGAGGAGCAAGCGGACCACAGTCTTCTCTAGGAGCTGGAACGGAAGTACCGCAAACACTATTTTAGTGCAAACCTGATGTCTTCACTCCTATATGCTTGGCTGTGAACCAACCATCAACTGGGTTGTCTGCCTCCATTCCTCACCCTCTCTCACCCACCCACTCTCTTCTGCTCAAGGAAGCCAGACATGGGTCTCGAGACAACGAAATATAGGGCACAAAGTCAGGCCCTTCCTCCTCCCAACCACCACTCCGCTCTTCCAGGCCCCTTGTCCTTCTTTGAAGTGGCCCAAGAGCTTAAAGGCCACATTGAAATCTCACACAACAATACCAGCATCGGCCAGTAGAAGACAGACTCTACAATCTCCACCCAGAGAGACAAGCATGCAGGCTTGCAGCCTAGATCCATGTGGCATGAGAACATGAGCTAAGGACTGGCGGGTCACTGCTAAGTGTGCCACATACTAAGACTGAGTTTTGTTTTGGTTTGTGCTTTTGGTTTTTTTGGTTTTTGTTTTTGGTTTGGTTTGGTTTTTGTTTGTTTTTGTTTTGTTTTGGATTATTCAACAGACCATTAGGGAGTTGATAAAAGGACATTGAAATAGTTGTAGACCTGTGTACAACTGTAATCCCAGTACTGAGGAGAGAAAAGCAGTTCCAGGCCATCCTGGGCTACATAGCTATCTCACAAAACCAACAGCTTGGGCTAGAGCTCAGAAGTAAAGTGCCTGCCTAGGATGGAGCGGCGCCTGGGTTCCGAGAGCTTTGAGCATTTACAACCTCACCCCACTCCCAGTCTACTCTCTGCTTTCTGTGTGTTATTGAAGAAATGATCCTGCTGGTTGCCTGCTGCTGTGTCTCCCTTGCCATGATGAACATGCTCTCTGGAACCATAAGCCCAAATAAACTCTTTCTTCTATTAAGTCTCTGTGGGTCAGGGTGTTTTATCACAGCAACAGAAAAGTAACCAATGTGCACTCAGCACCACAAAAAAAAAGGGGGGGGGGGCTAACTGTACTTGTGAAATGTGAAGCTCTGTGCTGACATTGCTCCTCTCTACACCAGCCGTCTTCCTCCCTCTGTGCCTTGTCTTGAATACTGCTGCCTACCTTCTGTTGAATACTGTATCTCACCAAGAACTTGGAAGACAATTTGATGGATACTTCGTGTCCACTTAGCAAAACAACGTCAGTCGTTTATCCACTGGGACTGGTGACCTCCCCGCTATGGACTTTTGATTATGTTTACAAGACTAGATGTAAACTCCCCCTAGAGGAGCAGACGTCAACTGCAATAAGAAATAGGTTGGTTACCCCAATAACAGACTTGCCACCATTGCACCAATAGCCACATCTTGCAGGCCAGTTAATATTGTGGCACCCAGAGTCCACAGCTGAGTATGATCATTAGTGACGGTTCTCCCTCAGCTTCCTACACAGCACCTTCAGACACTCTGAGGACTGGCTGGTGAGAAGGAAGCTTCCAGCTCAGTTCCTATTTGGTCTTTTTTTTTTTTAAAGATTTATTTTATTTTATATGAGTACACTGTAGCTGTCTTCAGACACACCAGAAGAGGGCATCGGATCTCATTACAGATGGTTGTGAGCCACCATGTGGTTGCTGGGAATTGAACTCAGGACCTTTGGAAGAGCAGTCAGTGCTCTTAACCACTGAGCCATCTCTCCAGCCCCCTATTTGATCTTTCTATGTCCTGTGATCAAAGCATGTGGCATCCTCAGCAATAGAGTCTTACCATCTTGTTCTGGTGGGCAACCAACACCGTGGCAATTGCCTGTGTTGTTTGGGAGCTTTAGGCTTCTCAACTTATAGAGAGGTAGCCCACCCATGGCATTGGGATTTTCATTTAATAACCTAGAGCTAATAACCTAGAGTTTCAGTGACCAGCTTATCTACCAATGCAGAGCACCTCTGTTCAACTCCACTTTAAAAAAAGATTTATTTATTTTCTGTATGTGAGTGCACTGTCACTGTCTTCAGACACACCAGAAGACAGCATCAGATCTCATTACAGATGGTTGTGAGCCACTATGTGGTTGCTGGGAATTGAACTCAGGACCTCTGGAAGAGCAGTCAGTGCTCTTAACCGCTGAGCCATCTCTCCAGCCCTTTGTTTCTTTTTTCTTTTTTCTTTTCTTTTTAACTCTTTTTTTTTTAAAGATTTATTTATTTATTATATGTAAGTACACTGTAGCTGTCTTCAGTCACACCAGAAGAGTGCATCAGATATCATTACAGATGGTTGTGAGCCACCATGTGGTTGCTGGGATTTGAACTCATGATCTCTGGAAGAGCAGTCAGTGCTCTTAACCACCAAGCCATCTCTCCAGCCCCCCCCCTTGTTTCTTAATTAGCTTATCAAGTATCAGGTATCCTCAGAGCTTTTCCACACAT
The DNA here is from genome assembly GCA_028551405.1 of Uromys caudimaculatus. Classification (NCBI taxonomy): domain Eukaryota; kingdom Metazoa; phylum Chordata; class Mammalia; order Rodentia; family Muridae; genus Uromys; species Uromys caudimaculatus. The sequence continues at coordinate 26,215,109 of CM052717.1, read as the reverse complement.
CCTTTCTGTTGATTGGCCCTTGCCACCACCCCCTCCCTTCTGAAACCTTTCAATTCCAAGTAGTTTTCTCCCCTCGTCTATGCATGCCACTTTACTCTAGCTTCACCTCACTCAGCTCGGCTCACTTCCTCTACAACTCTGCATGGACCCCAGTTCCAAATGAGTCAAATGATGTTCCCGGGAGGATGTGGGTTGAGAAGTGACACTACTCAGTGTGTCTGGACAGCAGCCATCATTACAGAAACAGTGTGTGCAGAGTGGCTTCCATCATTTTTAAGTTCCCTTAATTCTACGCTTTGAATGTAAACGTTTTTATAGCTTGTTTTGGCAAGGATCTTTATGGCATCTTATATACATTATTTCATTTGAACTTTACCACAAGTCTATAATTAGCCTCATTTTAAAGATGAAAGAAAGAGACTACAGGAACCATATACGAAATTGCCCCAAATCAAACAGAAAGATCAGTGGAGAAATTGAGAGAAAAGCCAAGCTCTCTCAGCCCAATACACGGCTGAAAGAATCAGGCTTGTAGCTGAGTGATCACGGGGTCCCAGACTTCATCTTTTCTCGATAACCTTTGCTTCTTTCTCCCTTTCCTTTTCCTCTCCCTGCTTCTCTTTCTTTAAGATGAGAGTCTTCACTATGTGCCATATGCTATAGTCAGCATAGGTTGACCTCAGACTCATCACCATCCTGCCTCAGCCTCCCTAGTAGCTAGAGTCACAGGTATGTATTCATTCTTCTTCTTTTTTTTTTTTTTTTTCATGAAACTGATATAGAGTAGATTGCCATGTCCCAGGCACCGTGCTAAGATGGACGTCGGGTGAATCTTACAGACTGTTTGACCTACCTAATGACACTCAAGGAGCTGGCAGATCAGCAGGAAGCTGGTAATTAGAGCATTATGTGTTCAAGGAAGTAGCAGGGTAGTGAAGAGACCCAAAGGTCACCAGGCCATGAAGCCAACTCAGACCTTGACAGGCAGGAAAGGCTGCCACAAGAAGTGACAACTGGGCATGATTAAGAATTGTCAGCCAGAACAACTTCCCGACAGCCATCCCTGCTTCAGGGTCCCAATGCCTTCCAGGTCAGCAGAGCCAGTCTATGTCACCAGTGCCTTCTGCAGACAGCCATTCTCTAGACCTGGCCTCCAAAACCATGTCTTAGGGGAGAGAGTTATTAAGAAGACAAGAGGCCCAGATATTCCAGACCAGAGTAGAAGGTTGTTTAATGCTCAGTCTCCCTGTTGACATGGTACCCACACCAGAACTTGGACAGTGTCTGACTCTTAACAGCTGGATCCCCAGTACTCACCCCTGTGCCTAACAGAGAAAGCCATCTGATGTCATAGGGAAAAGGTCTTAGCTGGCACTCCTCCTTTGACACCAGCCATTTCTACTCATACCAGGAAGGATGAGGAGGAACCCTGTGAGTGAGAAGCTACCATAACTAAAATGGCTTTGGAAGCCATGGAGTTCCCCCAAAGATGTCCATAACTGTCTCACCACCAGCCCCCAGAATTTACAAGATGGAAGTACACAGTCACTCTTCTCTCGGGGAAGACACATCCGGTTAAACCCAAAATAGAGAGACTGGGGCCAACCCAGCTGAAGCAAGCAGTCTCCAGTGCTTAGCCGCTAACTGGGGCTTCTGCTGTCAAAGCCATGCTTGCTCTCCGCATGGCGGGAGAAAGGTGCACAAATGCCTCAATCAATCAGTGACTACTGATTGATGAAGAGCTGTGTGGAACATCTGGGCCCCTAGGGGAGAGTTTAAGACTAAAGCCCTTCTCTCTGAAAACTCCCATATGCCAGGGGAGGTTGTTCATTCTCTGTACCTTCCTTCTCCTGGATAGCTCCTCCTACTGTCCTTCTTTGCTTTTAAGCCAAAGTTGAAGGGCAGGATTGCTCTATAGTTAGGATGATATATGAGAATGGCCATTGTCCAAACCTAAAGCCGCCTCCAGCTGGTCTGGATATTCCAGATGTTTCCTGCAGCATACCAAATTCCAAAGACAGGGGATCAACCCACACATGATACCTCAGAGACTCCTGATAAGAGCGACCAAGTGGAATCTCATTTTCATCTGTATGACCCAGCCACAGTGGTCTCCAGGGACAGATGTAGCTCTTGGGCCAGAACAGCCATTGCCAGGGGGAAAAAAAAATTAAGATTGTCCAATAAAAACCATAACCTGCTGGGCAGTGGTGGCACACGCCTTTAATCCCAGCACTTGGGAGGCAGAGGCAGGCAGCTTTCTGAGTTCGAGGCCAGCCTGGTCTACAGAGTGAGTTCCAGGACAGCCAGGGCTACACAGAGAAAAACCCTGTCTCAAAAAACCAAAACAAAACAAAAAAACAAAAACAAAAAAACCCCAACCAACCAACCAAACAAACAAACAAAAAAACATAACTCAAAGCAACTCGGGGAGGAAAGAGTTTATTTGGCTTGCACATCCAGATCATAGTCCATCATTGAGGGAAGTCGAGGCAGGAACTCAAGCAGGGCAGGAATTTGGAAGTAGGAACTGAAGCTGAGACCATGGAAGAACACTGCTCAATGACCTGCTTTCTCATACCACCCAGGACAACCTGCTCGGGGTGGCACCACCCACAGTGGGCTCCGCCTTCCCACATCAATCAAGAAAATGTCCCACAGATTTGCCTACGAGCCAATCCGATGGAGACCCTTCCTTAGGTGAGGAGGTTCCCTCTTCCCAGATGGTCCTCACTCGTGTCAGGTTGACAAAAACTGAATCACTAACCAAGCATTTGCTATGTACTGGGCACAGTTGCTCACTTAATAACAATCCCTAAGAAGCAAGTTATCGGGGCTAGAGAGATGGCTCAGCAGTTAAGAGCGCGCTGACTGCTCTTCCGAAGGTCATGAGTTCAAATTCCAGCAACCACACGATGGCTCACAACCATTCGTAATGAGATCTGACGCCCTCTTCTGGGATGTCCGAAGACAGCTACAGCAAGCGGAGCCAGAGCAAGCAGGGGCCGGAAGGAGGAGAAAAAGTGTCTGAAGACAGCTACAGTGTACTTACATATAATAAATAAATAAATCTTTAAAAAAGAAAAAAGAAACAAGTTATTATCATTGTCCTCTTTATAAATATGCAAATACTGATGTGCAGGGAGTTTAGGTCACTTGTCTACAAGGTGGCAGAGCCAGACTTGGTGCAGGTTGGTCAGAGAGCAGAACCGGCACACTGATCAAGGACACTGTGTTGCTCTTGGCCCAATGTGTATCAGTTTTCTGTAACTATAACAATACATCTGAAACAATGAATTTACAGAAAGAATGGTTTGGTTTGGTTTTGAGCTCAGTGTTTCAATGGTTCCAATCCAGAAACTACTGAGCTGGTTGCTCTGGGTCTGTGGCAGCCCAGTATGATGGAATTGTGTGAGCCAGAGAACAAAGACAAAAAGGAAAGGCCAGGAATCCCGAAAACCCATCTGGGGCACACTCTGGGGCTCAAGGGTGTCCCACTAAGCCCTGTCTTCTCAAAGTTGTACCACTTTCCCTTAGTAGCATCCTTCAGACCAGGGCCTTAGGGGACAGTCAGCATCCGAACTGTAGCCTTGTTATGACCATTGTTGTTTTGCCAGCATACAAAAAGGTCAGTCCTTAAAAGGCACTTGAGTCACCAGGTTCCTTTAATCTAGAAACAGAAGCTGCCAAGGCAGCCACTGTACATAGACCCTCATTGTCTTGTTATGTAACAAATGCCCCGACAAAAGCAACTTAAGGCAGAGAGGGAGGTTTATTTTGACTCACGGATCTATGGCACAGTCCATCACGGAGGGAAAGGCATCATGGAGGGAAGGCAGCTCAAGTATGGGACCCTTGGATGCTTTGGATCTGCAGGAAGCAGAGATGAATGCTGGTTAGTACTCAACTTGCTGTCTCCTCTACTGTTTAGTCTGAGACCTTCCACCTGTGGGATGGTGCCAGCCACATGTAGGGTGAGTCCACCCCAATCAACCTAATCCAGGAAATCCCTCTCAGACATGCCCAAGTGCTTACAGCCTCAGACGTGCTAAGGTATAGAACTTCAGACAAAGGAGTCTGACTTCACCCAACCAGTTGTTCTGGAAATAAAGAGGGAACTGTCGAATCTGCAGGGTGTGAAGGCCATAAGATCAAGGGGGCTTAGATTGGACCAGGGAACAGAGGAAGACATCAGGGTCAGCTTGTGCCATATGCAATTGCCATATGCAATGGATGTCAACCTGCTGCCAAGGGCTCTGCCTCAGAATCACCTAGGTTGCAAGCAACACAAATTTCTGTGCCTCAGGGGAGCAGACTGTTATAGTGAGCCAGGGAACCAGGTGGACATGCTTCCCTGGGGGAGAGGAGCACACTGGGTGGGCTTCGTTGGCAGTTTAGTTAGCATCCACGGTAAAGGGCTTCATCATCCCGTTCTACTTTGTTCTTGTCCTTCTCCCTCCACTCCCCTTTCCTGCTGCCCCTCTCCTGTTCCCCTCCCCCTCCCCTGAATTTCCTACAGTTTAGAATATGGAGATCGTCAGAAGAGGAGCTTGAGGAAGGAAAGTACAGAGAAGAGTCTACCCTGTTGCTCCCAGGCTACAGAGGAACTGGCCTAGCTCTGCAGGGCAGCTGGGGTCTCTGGGGCCAAGTGAACAGGTGACAGCTGCTATGGGGTAAGGAGAGAAACAGAGTCGAGCCATAGAAAACTATCCATCTCCTATGCAAAGGCACCTAGGGCTGGCCTTCCTACGAATGTCCCCTGCCCTGTAGAGACAGGAAGGACAGCAAGGAGAGGAAGGGACAACAGGAAGAAGGGAGGCAACAGAGGCCAGGACTCTAGCCAGGAACAGGGCGCTTGGCCATAGGGCAGGAAATAAAATGCAGGAGTTTCCTATCAGGGCAGGATGTCCCCTCGCAGTCCTTCAGGAAAGGGCCCCGGTGTCCTGTACAGGGTGAGAGATAGCATCTAGCCCCTCTGCCTGTGTGTGCTTGATTCCTAAAGGGCAAAAGAGGAAGTGGGAGAGGGATCCAAAGACATGCATTTTCAACTGTTAATATTTATTTATTTATTTATTTATTTATTTATTTATTTATTTATTTATTTATTTATTTGAGACAGGGTTTGTGTAGTCTGGACCAACCTTAAGCTCACTACATAACGAAGGAAGTCCTTGCACCCCTGAACTCCTGCCTCCACCTCGCAAGGACTAGGATTACAGACTTGTGCCTTCATGTCCAGCCTGAGAGTTCTGTATTTAATCCTCTGCTCAGTTTGAGCAGGAAAGAGGAAGCTGGCTAAGTCCCCTGATAAGGAAGCAGCAGTTTGCAAAGGGTGATCCAGGAGGCCCTCTTGAATGCTAAGGTGAACACTTGCATCATCAGGAAATAGCAGCGAACATGAGACACTCACTCGCTCTCTCTCTCTCTCTCTCTGCTGTGTATGTGTGCGTGTGCATGTGTATTGCTCGTATACGTGTGTGCATGTGTGAGTCCACGTGTGTGTCATACTATGACTGGAACCCAGGACCTTACACATGCTGGGCAAGTGCTGTCTGTACCACTGGACCTCACACTGGAGGGCTCCCCTACTGTACTCCATCATTTGGACAGAGGTCTTCGTCAACCACTAGGTGAAATTATATCTCCTGGGCACTCCCTGCCCTCTACAGTCTTATGTAATGGTTGGCTGCCACTTTACCCAGGAGCCTCTCTAACACTGCTACAACGTCCTGAAACCCAAACATCCCTTCCTCTTCCACTCACCCCTTCCCTCTTTCCCTACACCTACAAATAAACCTACCCCTCCCCCACCACTACCAATACTCAAACACTGGTCCCCACTGCTAACCCTAAACCTAAAACAACCTTACTCCCTCATCCATACTGGGACATACTGTTGTAGGACACTGTCAGTCTTGTTTGCTCATGCTCAGTTGGGTGTATGGCTCCAATCCACTCATATCCACTCAGAGCCGCTAGTCCTCCGCAACAATATATAAACTGAAAATGGGCACTCTCACTCTGACTCTAGGAGACATAGGATGGTGTAAATTGGATGAAGACGACTCTCTGTCTGTGCAGAGGACTCTGAAATGTCCTGCTGGTGTCTCATTCACATTCCTATTTTCTAGGTCACTTCACCCCAGCCCCTGGTGTCTCCTTTGGTATCAGGAGCCAGGCCCTCCTGTGGCTGAAGCAATCAGTTTCCCTAAATCCATCCTGCAGGAGACAAAACACAACAGCCCCTCTTGCAGCTTCTGACAGGTTTCAGGTGCATTCTTTCCGACAAATGGAAGGTCTTCATTTACATTGTCTTACCACTGCAAGTATATTTACAGGGCTGAAGGGTGGCTCAGCAATGGAGAGCATCAGGTGCTCTTTCAGAGGACCCTGGTTTAATTCCCAGCACCCACGTGGCTGATCACAATTGTCTGTAACTCCAGTCTTGGTGGATCCAGCCTCCTCACACAGACATACACGCAGGCAAACACCAGTGCACACATAAATACATACATACATACATACATACATACATACATACATACACACATAAATACATAAATAATCTTTAAAACTCACAAGTACTTTTCATTATTACTATAAATTATATATTAATTATGGAGAACCTAGGAAGGGAAACAAAAGACCATAAAAACTCACTCTTAATTAAGAAAAGCCACCATTAACATTTCCTTTTAGACTTTTCTGTAATATACACAAAATAGTATCTGTATGTCTCAACAAAATCACATCATGATGTATTTATATACAAGTTGCAATCTACTTGAATATAATACCTCACATCAATGATTGCATTTCTACAACATTATTTATTGTGTGAATGCATATATATGTTCATGTGTGAGTGCACACATTTGAGTGTGCATGTGTGTGGAAGCCAGAGGTCAACATTGGATGTCTTCTTTAAACTCACCAGCTTTTTTTTTTTTTTTTGAGATGGACTCACGATGTAGTTCTGGCTGGCCTTCGAACCCTCCATATAGAACAGGCTGGCCTTGAACTCACAGAGATCCTCCTGCTTCTGCCCTCTCTCCTCGTTGAATGGCCAACTCCCTTATCTTTTGAGACAGGATGTTTCATTGAGCCTAGAACTCACCAAAACAACTAGCTTAGTAGGTCAGCAGGCCCTAAGGATCCTTGTCTGCATCTCCCTAGTGATGGATTACAGGTATACACACCACCACACGTGGGTTTTCACAAGGGCACCCTGAAGGATTGAACTCAGGTCCTCATGATTGTGAGGAAAGTCCTTTATCAACTGAGCCACCTTCCACGGCCCTCTATAAGGACACTTTAATGGCTGCACCTTTCGCATGCCCTCACACAGCCGCTTTAACTGATCCCTGTGCCAAGGTCTTTATAGCAAACAGCACTTTAGCAATCCTTTTATATACTCTTAGTTCTTCGAGAGAGATTCCCAGAGGTAAAAATCATGATACCCCTCTGACACAAGCTGAGAATGAACCAGAGATGTGCAGGTCCTGGGGTGGGCTTGGGAAAGGTCCAGCCTACCATTCCCTTCTCAAAGGCTTCTGCTAGTCCTCTATGGTTGCTGTAACAAAGGACCCCAAACACCATAGATTAGAACATCCATCCACAGTCTAATGAGTTCAGGGTCAAGCTTAGTAGTTCAGAAAGACTTTCCTGTACTTGTTGGCTAGAAAGCCCTAACTCAGGATCTCTGGATGGGGATAGGGACTTGAATGGTTATCAGAGCCCCTGGTCTAGAACCCGAGTCTCACAGAGCTCCCAGGCTCTGTACTCAGGCCACCTGGGCATGAAAGGCAGAACCAGTAAAAAGAAAAAAGCAGAATATGATAGAGGGTGTGCAGGGGCTCAGTGTCAGGGGTATTTCTGAGGAGGGAGGTGAGGCAGAAGTACCTGGGGTGTAGCTAGTCACCAAGCAGAAAGTGGCAAAGGGCCAACAACTGAGGTGCGTGTGCGTGCGTGTGCATGTGAGTATATGTATACACACACATCATATATATGTATATATATATACACACACATCCATATACACACACCCATATGTATGCATATATACACACATCCATATATATATGTATATATACACACACATCCATATGTATATACACATCCATATATATATATACACATCCATATGTATATACACATCCATATATATATATACACATCCATATGTATATATACACATCCATATGTATATACACACATCTATATATGTATACACACACATCCATATATGTATATATACACATCCATATATATACACATCCATATGTATATACGCATCCATATATGTGTGTGGGGGGGTATGTGTGTGTGTGTATGTATGTATGTATATATATATATATATATATATATCTCACCAGAGGAAGTTGTAAGACAAGCTTGCCTTTGTTGCTGCCATCCAACTAATGATAACTCAGAGGCTGGGTAGAGATCTTAGTCTATTCACGGCCTAGGGCTGCTGGCACAATGTTCTGTTGACTAAAACAACAGAATTGCTCTGTCAGTTCTTACGTCTGGAAATCTGATATGAGGGGTCACCGAGGTTCGGATCTCTCTCCTTCCATCTCTTGGCTGGCAGCTGCATGGCTCTGTTCTCTGCCTCCACCCATGCCACAGTCTGCTTTCCCTCCTGTATCCGTTATTTGCATGGCCATCTCCTTGGTTATGTGTCTCCTCTCTTCAAATAAAGACACTCATCATCTGGGATTCAAACCTGTCTTAATGACCTCATGATTTGATGCTGTCTGCAAAGCCCCTACTTTCAAACAAGGTGAAGAGACTTAAGATATCAGCATTTCTTATTGGAGGACAATTCAATCCATACCTGTTCTAATTTTATTTTTGTTGGAAAAAAAAAAAGCAACTAAGGGTAAATGGGGTTTATTTTAGAGTGCAGGTTACAGCCCATACTACAGCTTGGAAGACAAGATGGTAGAACTTAAACATCATGTCCACACCAAGAGAAATGCATGCATGCATGCTTAATGCATAGCAAGGTTTCCTATCCTTCTGCAGTCCAAGGGCCCAACCCAGGGAATGGTACTGCCCACTTTCAGACTGGGTCTTCCCACATCCATTAAGGCAATCGAAACAATCCCCCTTAAGCACGCTCACAGGCCAAGCTGACCCACACAACTGAGGCTCTTCCTCAGTTGTGACTTTAGGTTGTGTCAAGTTGACCAAACTAATCATTTTCTTCAAAGAAATCAACAATTCCAATCACTCTTGGAAAAATCCTTCCCAGTGTATGAAATGTGAAGCCCTACAATATCTTTTTTTTTTTTTTTTTTTTTTCCGAGACAGGATTTCTCTGTGTAGCCCTGGCTGTCCTGGAACTCACTCTGTAGACCAGGCTGGCCTCGAACTCAGAAATCCACCTGCCTCTGCCTCTCAAGCGCTGGGATTAAAGGCATGCGCCACCACTGCCTGGCACCCTACAATGTCTTAAGGGTCTCATGCATTACCCTTTGGCTAGTGGTTCTCAACCTGTGGGTCACAACCCGCACAGTGGTTGCTTATCAGATATTCACATTACAATCATAACAGTAGCAAAATTATAGTCATGCAGTAGCAATGAAATAATTTTATGGTTGGGGGGGTCACCACAACTTGAACTGTAGGAAAGGGTCATTAAGAACCACTGCCTTAGGCTGACCTGGAACTCAATATATATAGCCCAACCTAGCCTTAAACTCTTAATGATCCTCCTGTCTCAGCCTCCCAAGTGCTGGGATTACAGGCAGGAACCACCACACCTGGCTGTTCCTATATTTTAACAAACATTGACATTGAAGAGTACACAGGCACGATAGCAATGAATTCATACAGGGTGAATGCCTGTCAACCCACCCGTGTCCAGAAAGAAGGCAGTAAGCTGGGAATGGTTTTTTTGTTTGTTTTGTCTTTTGTTTGTTTGTTTGTTTTGTTATTTGGTTTTTCTAGACAGGGTTTCTCTGTATAGCCCTGGCTGTCCTGGAACTCACTCTGTAGACCAGGCTGGCCTCGAACTCAGAAATTCACCTGCCTCTGCCTCCCAAGTGCTGGGATTAAAGGCATACGCCATCACTGCCCAGCTGGCTGGGTATGTTTTAATGAGCAGTTTTCTCTTGAAATCTTCCAACTGACCTTGTAAGAATTATTAATCTGGCCTACGGATGATGAGGCAGACTATAAATAGTATCCTATAGCTGAAAGAGACAAGGTCCAGAAGGACTCTGTGCTGTGTGAGGCTTCACTCATCAACTCTGGTCTTAGAGAATGACACATTTGCCCACCCATCCAGACAAGGGCATAGAAGGCACCCCAAGTTCAGGATCAAAGGTTATCAGAAAATCAGCATAAACTAGGAATAAGTAGCTGGCTCCATTTTTCTGAGACACAGGGTCTTGGTAGCAGAATTTAACAAGATTTGGGGGACATGCCCACAAATCTGGACTTTATTCTGGGGCCAAGTAAAGAGACACTGAAATAAGTTAAGCCCCAGAGACTGAAAGACAGACAGCCAGTTCAAGACATGCCTGGGCTGCAGAAGCAGTTCAAAATCAGCCTGAGAAACCCACTCAGACCCTGCCTCAAGATAAACAAAAATAAGAGAAGACAACAGGGCCAACAAGATGGCTCAGTGGATAAAGATGCCTGCTGCCAAGGATGTAGGTTCCGTACCTGAGACTCACATGGTTGAGAGACAACTGACTGGCCCAAATTTTCCTCTGATTTCCACATGTGCCAACACACACTAACTTAAATAAAATATAATAACAATACTCAACTACTTCTTCACCTGGTTCAACTTGAAAGACTGAGTGTTAATCAGACAAGAGATCATATGTAGAAACAGAACACTGTCCTGTGATCTCTATCCAGCTGCTCAGAAAGCAGCCTCCTGTCGACAATTAATGGCACAGGCAGCTGTCTGTGATCAGCAGAACTCTCTCTAGTAACAGTCTAGACAGTAAGCCCTGGGCCAGCTGCTCCAAAGAGCTGGGATTTGATCCATGATAGCCAACTTCTGTGCCTTTTGTCTCTACTTCTAACTTTGGACCCAAGGAAAGCCAAATATATACAGTCATGTGGGATGCCCCCCCCCCCCCATTTCAGTAGCATAGCAGCCTACAGCCAGCAGGGACTGAAAACTAGTGGCTTTCTAGAAACTCTCCAGGCCTTCAGCCCCAGATTGAGTCCAGTTTCATGGACTAAACAGCCCTTCCAACATAGAATCAGACTTTGGTTAACTCTCTAGTTCCCAGCAAATAGACCAATCTAATAAATTCTACTTCATGAATGATATTCATTTTCCTGGTTCATTCTAGAAAACATTAGCTAGTCCAGCAAAATTCCTAAAAACACGAGGGACTAAAATGGATGTTTTGTCAAGGTCCTGAGGATTAGAGGTAGGCTTGAACACAGACATTGAATAGAGGTGTTGGAGATGTTACCAAGGCAATGACATTTTAAGGACAGTGGTTCCTCAATCCTGGTAACCCTCAAATCACCTTTGAGAAGCCTTCTGGATTTTTAAAACACACTCAGACACCCCACCCCACCCCGGCCACAGATGTGCTGACTCAGCATCTCTGGGAGCCCCTGAAGTCACATATTTAAATGTCCCTCTGGTGACCCTGATGCTTCGTCTTGGCAAAGGCTGCTGCCAGGAGTGGGGAAGATGATTTTTGGATGGGTGCCGGAAGGTGGGACCAACAGAGATAAAGAATCCCAGGCCATGAATGGTGTTGTCTGAGGGAGGGAGTACTTTGAGGGAGCTGTTTTTGCATGCTGGGGTGACATGCAGACCTGAAGGCAAATGGGCATGACTTTCGGGTATCTGGGAAGCAGCTGGAGCTGAGGAGAATCTAATCACTTACGACCTTTAGACTTTGACATTTGGGTAGGAAAGGGAGAAGTTGCTAGCATCATGCCACGCTGTGTCCTTCATCTGGAGGACGTGAAATTACTGTCAGCAACCCTAATTGATTTAGCCAGGCGATCAGCAATGATTGTCTGAAACAGATATGTCTGTGGCCTGGAGTGACTGAGCATCTGCAGAGTTGCCTGGCCCTCTCACACTCAAACACTGAAAGAAAAATTTCTAGCGGTGTCTTCTATAAACCCTGCTCTTTGCCAATGGTCACGGTTAGACTCCAGTTGGTGTTGCTAACTGTCTGGAAAGCCTGCTTTCACAAATACATCCTAGATCCATAAAATATAAAAGGATCTTTGACCCCACCCCAACTCCCATACTCCCAAAAGGCAAAATCACGTCTGTGAAAATGCCTGACCTAATCAATTTTCAAATTAACCTGAAATTGCAATTTAAGTTCAAACAGAGTAACTGTCAGCAGTCGTGACTCTGGAACACAGGCATGAGCCTGACCTGGTAATTGGCACAAAATAGAGAACCGAGCGATTTTATGTCAGACAGGGACAAGCATGGGCCCATCTGGGCAATTTACAGGGACATTTGTTCCCGCTCAATCCTCCTGTCTCTTTGAGGCATAGACACCATAGACACTGCCTTATTTCTAAGTGTTCAGGCACCCTGTGCTCTCTGGTGGGAGCTCTCTCCCACCCGGGGCAAGCCTTTTCTTTTTACAAGAATCCTATTTATCTATCTATCTATCTATCTATCTATTTATTGAGTAGGTGAGGGTGTGGCATACTTGGTATAGGATGTTACAGAATTGTAGAATTGGCTGAGATCACCCTGGCATAGACAGGACAATTAATACCATCTGAGAGGAGAGGAAAGGAGACGGAACAAGGGAGAAGACAGGCATAACAGACAGCGGGTGGGAGGAGGGATCTATCAGCCCAGGATTGGCAGTAGACACGACCCCCCAAACGCTCCCCAGCTCCTTGTTTCCCCTCGGCCACCCTGTCCCCTGGTTTCCCGGAACACATGGCTGAAAGGGTGCTGTCAGACTTCTAGACTCAAGAACAGTCAGGCTGCTGAGATCTCCAGGGCTTCAGGGATTGTGTGTAACTGGGGTCCTGAGGGAAGGAAGGAAGGACAGACACACGTACAGAAAAGCTGGGAGAGGTGAGCTGTGCTTCTCTGAGAGAGAGCTCCAGCTACAACCTGGAACCTCATTTATCTTATGAACCTGCATAGAGGAGGCATGTTTATTGGATACAGCTGAATAAGGAAGGGGACAGGTTTGTGGCATAGAGCTGAACTAGGAGGCAGGTTTTATCTACTCTTAGTAGGAGGTCTCTGTGGGGGAGCAATCCCAGCTTGCAGTCACCCAGTAGGAAGCACCTGTGATTGATAGTTTCTTCACACACTGTCAACATTCACCTGTGGACAAGCGGACCGAGAATAGCGTTACCATACCTTTGAGCCTCACCTGGGGAAGGCTTTGCCATTCCATGGGTCTGAACCAGCCCCCGGGGTTCTTAACACGGCTGCGCGTGTCCATGCCAAAGATACACACCCACACAGGACTTCCTCCATCCTTACACAAGCACTCGAGGCTTGTTCTACTTCCACAGCAGACAGCTGACATTCGTCATCAGTCCCTCCTCTGTGGGAGGTGGTTTCTGGGCACTTTTCATTGACAGACCCTGGATACTGTCTCTGGAGACCCCGATAGCCTGTCTCTTTGCTGTGTAGCTTTGTTGCTCTTAGAAGGTTGTACAAAGGGGCGACAAATTCAAAGGTCTTTCCCTTGCTCTGCTTAGGAAATCAATGTTTAAATGAAGGGGACTGGGAAGGATCAGCACAGCGAAGCAGGGCTAGGAGAAGAGAGACTTTTCCTGCAGGACGGTAGAGCCAGCAGCGGGCACTCAAAAGGGGAAGGGTGAACGGAATTATGGGAGTGCTTCAGACAGCAAGGCTAGCTCTCCACCCGAATTTATGAACTCTAGTGAACACAAATAGAAAATACTTGGAGAAAGATGTTAGTCTGTACCAAACATTTTTTTAACCATTATTTTCTAAACAATAAGTCCAAAAACTGTTTATATGCCATCGTCTTATGGTATCTATTGCTGTGAAGAGACACCATGACTAGGGCAACTCTTATAAAGGACAACATTTAACTGAGGGTGGCTTACAGTTTCAGACATTGAGTCCATTATCATCACGGCCGGGAAACATGACAACAGAGGCAGACATGGTGATGGAGAAAAAGCTGAGAGTTCTATACCTCGATCTCCAGCCATCAGAAGGAGACTGTGAGCCGCACTGGCCAGACTTGAAGTTATAAGACCTCAAGACCCACCCCAACAGTGACATACTTCCTCCAACAAGGCCACATCTCCTAATAGTGCCACTCCCTATAGGCCAAGCTTGCTCTTCAGCTAGAGGCACTAGCTTAGGAGACTGTGGAACCTCTAGGATGTGGTGCCTTGCTGGTTGAATTAAGTGACAGCGGTCAGCGTCGGGTTGGGGGGACCTTTGAAGGTTACACCCACCTGTGCTAGCTGGCTTTCTGTTGCAGTGATACAATACTAACCAAAAAGCAACTGAGAGAGGGAAGGGTCTATTTGATTTACAATTCCAGATCACAACACACTCTTGAGGGAACTCAAGCAGGAATTTGAAGGCGAGCCCACTTGCTAGTTTACACTGCATTTCCTCTGAACTCACTCACAGCCAAGGACGTACAACAGAAACCACAGAGGAAAGAATGCCCCTGGATGGTTTATGCAGGCTCCTGCTTAGAGGCTGTACTCAGCTAGCTTTCTTAGACAGCCTGGGGCTATCTGAGCAGGGGACAGGGCCGCCCACATGCTTGCCAGGTAAGGGACAACCCGTGGGAGTCAGTTCTCTCCTTCCACCATGAAGAGAATCAAACTCAGGTCATGAGATTTTGTGGAAAGTTCCTTTACCTGCTAAACCATCTCAGCAGCCCAATCTTGAGTTTAAATTAAATCTATGAGTTTAATTTTTGAGGAAATGTCTTCTTTTTAAATTTTTATTTATTTGTGTGTGTGGATACACACACCTGTGCACAGGCGAAGCATCAGGAGCTTTAGTTACAAGTGTTTATGGGGAGCCTGGCTTGTGACACGGGTACCGGGTTCTGAGCGGGGCTCAGCAATCCTCTGTGAGGGCAGCAAGTGCTCCTGACCACTGCGCCATCTCTCCGGCCCCAGGAATATTTCTAATTCTGTGTTCAGTGTTTTTTCTTTTCTGCTTTTTTTTTTTTTTTTTGATACTTTATTTTTCTTTTCTGCTTTTAATAAGCATTTATAGAGAACTTGCAAAGTTCCATAAGTAATACTATGTTATCATAACAGATGCAAATGGGTTGGGTTTGCACTCAAAATCACTACAACAATAACAATGTTTTAAGGCAAAACTTGTTAGTTAGAAACAACTTAAGGTAATGGCCAATGTAATTAGTAGCAAATGCCTATAATCCCAGCACTCCAAAGGCAGGAGGATCATGAAGTTGAAGCTAGCCTGGGTTACATAATTAGTTCCAGGCCAGCCTAGGCTATATAGCAAGACCCTGTCCAAAAAAAATCCCAAAAGTAAACCAACAACAAAAAGACATTATATGGTGGGGGAAAAGAGGATATCCTATCAGTTCTGTAGCGCCTGGGTAAGAAGGGAAGGAAGAGGAAGCTTAAACGGATCCCAGGAAAATGGCTCTGTTCTGCTATCTAGACGGGGAGTCAAGTGTTAGCCAAGGCAGAGGAGAAAAGAAAGAACTCTGAGTGTGAAGGAAAATGGAATCAAGACTCTGAGGAATGGGGGGGCCTTGGTTTGGCTTGGTATGGGTTTGATTTTTTTGAAGCAGGGTCTCTCTCTACACAGCCCAGACTGGCCTTGAACTCATCATTATCCCTCTGTGGCTTCCCAAGAGTTAGGATTGTAGACAAGGCCCTGGCTAAGAGTGGAGAGTTGTCTGACATTCCACCCAGCTTGCTCACTAACTGGCATGCTTACTTGGATCCAATGGGACTCAGCCATGAAAGATTTCAGAGAGCCAGGCATGGCCTGCCTAGCACAAATGTCAACTACATAAGGAAGATTGGGGGGGGGGGGGTTGGCTTTCTTTAGTTTTGTCTTCTTTTGAGACAGAGTTTCTCTGTGTAATAGCCATCACTGTCCTAGAACTTGCTTTGTAGACAAGGCTGACCTTGAACTCACAGACATCCTCTGCATCCCAAGTGCTAGGATCAAAGGCATGCACCACCATGCCTGGCCTGATTTTGTTCTTATGTATAAGAGAATCAATTGAATGGAGAAAGGCCCTGCTCTTGTGTGGAGACCTGCCCATGTTGGACCAATTAATTGATAGCCTTTGTATAATTTCATCAGGTCCCAAAGGAAATAAGGTAGAACTTAATATTTTCTGAGAAAGAGAACAGCCTGGGGCTGGGGGTCAGCTCAGTTGGCAGAGTATTTGCCTGGCATGCAGGAAGCCCTCAGTTTAATCCTCAGCACTAAGTGATGCCCACTCCAGTGCTCAGGATGAAGTAAGAGGAGCTGTGATGGTGTGGAGAGTTCAAGACCAGCCCGCGCTACCAGAAATCCTGTCTCAAAAAAGAAAGAGAGAGAAGGAGAGGAGGAGGGGGAAGAGGGAGGGAGAGAGGGAGAGGGAGAGAGGGAGAGGGAGAGAGGGAGAGGGAGAGATGGAGAGGGAGAGAGAGAGGGAGGTAGGGAAGGAGGGAAGAAAGAAGGAAAGGAAAAGAGGGAGGGGAGGAAGGAGGGAGGGAGGGAGGCATGAAGGGAGGGAGGGAGGGAGGGAGGGAGGGAGGGAGGGAGGGAGGGAGGGAGGGAGGGAGGGAGGGAGAAAGGTAGCTCACAGCTTTAATCTCAGCAGGGGCAGGTAGATCTCTGTGAGTTTAGCTTGGATTACATGAGAGATTCCAGGCCAACCAGGGCTACATAGTGAGACCCTGACTTAAAAATAAAAAAAAAAAAAAAAGGAAGAAAAAATCTCTAGAATGAGGGGATTAAGGAAATGACTATAACATTTAAAATGTTATAAAGCTATAATAGTTTATATCACACATAACCTATGCTCTAACACTCTCTAATACAACATTGTTAGGTTTTATAACAGAGCAATGTGATAACAGCGTTCAGCTACACAGATCAAAAGAACACAAGTCTAGTGATAAACTTATGAAACGTTAAGCGTATGATAAAAAGGCGTCATAAAAATCAAAGGGGAGGAAAGAAAAACAGAACGTTCTTTGAAAATAACAAAGAAGTCATCCGGAGAAATGAATCTTATCAGCTATTCACTACAAACCTGAATCTCAATAAATTCCAGATGATCTCTGTTTTTAAATACAACAAAGAATAAAATAGAATTGGATACATAGTAAACATGTGGATAGAAAAATGATGTCTTACACGACGAAACAGCTGAAGAGATTGTAATAGCTATGATGTCAAATTGTAGGTAAAAAACAAAAATAAAGCCAATAGCCAAAAATAAACAGACATATGGTGGGGGGGCACCAAGAACAGGATGATACAAAGCTGATCTCACTTTCCCAAATTTTGTTTGGTTTTTGGGTATGTTTGTGGTATGGCGTGTGTGTGCAGCTGTGTGTGTGGGTTTATGAACCTTATGTACACATGTAGAGGCCATGGCAGGATGTCCAGTGTCTTCCTCTATTAGTCTCTATTTTGAGACAGGATTTTCACTGAATCAGAAGCGTACTTGTTGGGGGCTAGCCCATCAGCAAGGTCCTGAGGTCTACCTGCCTATACGCCTCCCCAGACTCAGCCCTAGGGTCACAGATACCCACAGCCACACTCCACTTTTATGTGGGTGCTGGGATTTGAACTCAAGTCCTTTGGAAGAGCAGCAAGTGCTCTTAACTGCTGAGCCATCTCTCTAGAATCCCAAGTTTTTTTTTTGACAATGAAGCTCATATAGCCCAGGCTTGCCTCAAGCATACTATATAGTTGAGGATAATTTTGAAGTCTTGTGTTTTTTTTGTTTTGTTTTGTTTTGGTTTTGGTTTTTTGAGACAGGGTTTTTGTTTTGTTTTGTTTTGGTTTTTTTTTGTTTGTTTTTGTTTTTCCAGACAGGGTAATTTTGAAGTCTTGATCCTCCTGCCTCTACTTCCCAAATTCCAAGATTAAAGATATGTGCCTTTAATCATTTAAAAGTTAAATTCATTAAGAAGATTAGAATAATTTCTAGGTCATAGATAACTTAGCAAATAAAGTTAGTGAACACATCCATGGAAAAATGACTAAACAAAATCAGGCTAAGAATTACAGACAGTGCCAGGCAGTGGTGGCGCACGCCTTTAATCCCAGCACTCGGGAGGCAGAGGCAGGTGGTTTTCTGAGTTCGAGGCCAGCCTGGTCTACAAAGTGAGTTCCAGGACAGCCAGGGCTACACAGAGAAACCCTGTCTCGAAAAACCAAAAAAAAAAAAAAAAAAAAAAAAAAAAAGAGAGAGAATTACAGGCATTCATTTGTCATGTCAGTCAATTAACCTCAAAACAAATTCTTTCAGAATTCCGGCTAGCTTAAAAATAAAATAACACTATTAGATATCTATCCTAAGAATAAAATGATGGTTAACTGTGAAAAAAATTTCAACTTACTCAGGCCTTTAAGACAGTATAAAATTAGCAAAAAACCTAAAACGTAAATGGATACACACATTAATCCACAATGGAAGACTGGGTAAATAAAATGTCAATCCAGTGGCAGATTGTACATTTGCCTACAGATTTGTACATTGCCTTCTTAAACATGTGAGTGTTTTGTCTGCAGGCATGTGTACGCACCATGTCCATGGCTAGTACCAGAAGGTTTCAGAACCCTTGGAACTGGAATTATAGGTAGTTGTGAGCTGGGGTGCTGGGGAGCAACCCTGATTCCTCAGACAAGCAGCAGGTGCTCTTAACCACTGAGCCATCTCTCCAGCTTATTTAATTTTATATATAAAGCCATGTAAAATAATTTTATTCTGAGCAGAGGCCCAGTCGGATATATTCTAAGACTAAGGATATGGTTCAGTTATTGAGCACTTAACTAGCATGTTGGGGACCTGGGTTCCACCTATAAAATCTAAAAATAAATAAATGACCCACAGAGCCTCTGACCGTTTGGAATGCTTGGCTCCACACCTGCTCCTTAGGAAGAAGTGGGAACATGGTACAACGTTTCACCATCTGAAGCAAAGCCCACATAGAGATAAAAGAAGGAAAACGTGCATATGAATAAATTTAACCTAACGATGCCAGCATAAATCTCACCACTCAGCTAAAGTAAGAGGGTCACTGATCCAAGGTCCGCCGAGGCTGCAGGTGTTCTGGAACAACATGGGTAATTTAGTGCCTCAAAACAAAGAGTTAAGAAAAGGCTAGGGGGAGCCTTTGATCCCAGCATTCAGGAGGCAGAGGCAGGCAGATCTCTGTGAGTTCAAGGCCAGCCTGCTCTATAAAGTGAGTCCTAGGGCAGCCAGGGCTACACAGAGAAACCCTGTTTCCAGGTGGGGGGAGGAGGATAAAATAGAAAAGAGAGAGGGGGGGAGGGAGGAGGGGGGCACTGGGGATGTAGCCCATGTTGGAATGCTTGCCTATCATGTAGGAGGCTTGGGTTCTATCCTCAGAGCCGAAAATGAAATAAACATATATGTAGTGGGTATGTGTATGCAGACATGGATGTATATACATGTATTGGTAGTTTAGAAACTATATTTTTATTGTTAGCTACATTTATTTCCTGAAAAATTCGAAGAAGCCGTGTCCCAGTGTCCCAGATATTTCATGGAAACACATTGACACTCTTTTTTTTTTTTTTTTTTTTTTTTTTGGTTTTTGGAGACAGGGTTTCTCTGTGTAGCCCTGGCTGTCCTGGAACTCACTCTGTAGACCAGGCTGGCCTCGAACTCAGAAATCTGCCTGCCTCTGCCTCCCAAGTGCTGGGATTAAAGGCGTGCGCCACCACTGCCCGGCCGACATACTGAAACTCTTTATCAAGCTTTATATTTAACCGGGAATCTTCTATTTTTATTTGCTAAATCTAGAAACCCTACTCAGTATCTAATTTGATCGCCTTATAATTAATGTTTTCTACTTGTCAACAAACCACTTTTTGGGGAATACTTAACCGCAAATATATGGCTGTTTCATTCTGAAATATATGGGTTTGGTTGCTTTTTCTTTTTCTACACAGAAAAGGCACAAAGAGAAAAATCATTTCACATCTCACTGCCACAGAGATCTGTCATTTCCATGTTATGGAGGACACGTTATGCATATGTATGTAGTTACACATTTCTGCATCATTTTATGTGCGCTTGTAATCACACCATATATGCTTTCCTATAATCGCCATTTTTAGTTTCTTTTTCTTTTTTAAAACATTTTTATTTACGTGTACGGGTCTGCGTGCATACGCCTGAGGGCTTAGAAAGTAGATTTTGAAACAATCGCTAGAGGTTACTATGTACTAATCTCTGTTCTCTTTCATGTATTTTGACTTATTTTAGCCATCAAACCAGCTGGAACTACTTGATAATTAGAGACTCCCCAATTGATCGTAAAGACCTTGTAATAAGGGGAAGACGATGCCAAGGGAACGCGAGATTGCCTCCTTTTTATAACTGCTGGTGATAAACCCGAATTCTGCCTCACCTGAAAATCAACATGGATTCGATGCAGCTTTTCAAATCTGCGTTCCCACCTCCAATTCCATGGTCATGCTCAGATGCATTTATCTCTGGGCTTATCGCCAGGAAAGTTCGGGCATGACTGATATATGTCTGTGCACAGGTGAGCAACAGCCTCAGCCTCTTAGATGTATAATTGCCTCCTCCATCGACATGAAAAATGCGAACAATTTGGCTTTAAGCAAGGAGGCGGTTTGACGTGAGCAGATTCAAAAGCAGTAAGAAGGACCTTTTAAAAAACGGGATTGCAGAGCCCGGGAGAAACGCGCATGCTCACTAGCATGCCCTGGCGGTCCCTGGAATCCAGATGCTCCAACTGCCAGTATTGAGGCTTCTCCGGGGTGTGAGTGCCCGGGTGCAACTTAATTTCTTCTCATTCTCTTCTTCCTGTCCAACAAAATGAATCATAAAGTTGTCATTCACATTAGTGTATATACTAAAAACAAATCGTATAAAGTCACAGACTATAATGATAAAATCAAAACGCCTGTATCACAATTACTGTACAGACACGCTGTTGAACCCATGAGTTGGATCTAACCTTTTAGTTGGGTCAATAAAAACAGACTTCAGGCTCTGGGGAAAGAAAAGGGCAATGGTATATTTCAAATGACTGCTCTGGGCCCAGCGCTATTGTTCCAAGGTGTGTTTCTTGGTGCACTGCGGGGTGTGTATCAGGTTGTCACACAGGACAGTGGATAGTAGAACTTCCTGGGCTCCTCAGGACTCCAGCTACGCTTATGGATTGTCGTGTGCTAGGAGCCCCTTGCATTTCTGTGGCAGAGAACTCTTGCCAGGGCTTCTTTGGAGGCTGGCACGGAGAGACGGGCTGGAGAGGTCTTACTACTCCTACTAAAGAAAGAGAGGTGGACTCCTTCCCTAGAAGGCCCAGCATCAAATAAATAAATAAATAAATAAATAAATAAATAAATAAATAAATAAATAAATAAATAAATAAAAATAGTACTTTTCATTTTGACACCTGTACTTCCGAAATCCACACCTCGGAGTTGTCTCCATAGGCCAATGAGACAGTTCAGTGTGAAGCCTAGACCAATCAGTTGCTGGAGGTGAAGCCACTTCTCCAAGGTACAACCACCTACTTCATAGGCTTTATTCAGTTTGGGCAGGGAGGGGTTGGGGATAGATCTCAGTGACAGAGCATTTGCTTAGCATACTTGAGATCCTAGGTTCAATCCACAGTACTGAAAAAAAAAATCTTGTAAGGTTCAGGGCATAGTGGTTCATTCATGAAACTCAGCATGGGGGGGGGAGAGACAGGAGAATCAGGAATTCAAGGATAGTATCAACAATTCAAGGATAGTATTTTGAGGCTGGGCGGCAGGGGCTCATGCCTTTAATCCCAGCACTTAGAAGCAAGGGGTAGGTCGATCTCTGTGAGTTCGAGGCCAGCCTGATCTACAGTGTGAGTGGGCCAGTCAAGGCTACACAGAGAAACCCTGTCTTAAAGTAAAATAAAATAGCTGGGCGGTGGTGGCGCACTCCTTTGATCCCAGCACTCAGGAGGTAGAGGCAGGTGAAACGTTATTAATTTGAGATCAGCTTGGTCTACAGAGAGAGTTCCAGAACAGCCAGAGCTGCTAAACAGAGAAACGGTGTCTTGAAAAACCAAAATCAATTAAATAAATAAATGAAATTAAAAGTTTAAAACTTACAAAGGAGCTAGGCATGGTGGCATACTCCTGTAAACCCTGGGGAGACAAGGACAGGTGGACTACATTATAAGACCCTATCTCCAAAAGGAGAGAGAGAGAGAGAGAGAGAGAGAGAGAGAGAGAGAGAGAGAGAGAACGGCCAGGCATTGTGCCTCAAACCTGTTATCCTAGGAAGCCTGGGGTTAAATGATTGTCAGGAATTCCCAGCTGGCTTGGGCTACACCTCAAAACCCCGAAGAAGAAAAAGAAAGAAAAGATGTGGGGGCAGGGAGCCCTGTGCAGCTTTTTCTCCCTTGCAGGACCAGTCTGCTCTGGCCTGGCCAGGACACATGGTTTCTGCCCTGTGCACTCACTTGTAAGGAGCTCTTTCTTATTCCTTGTAACTTTAGAAGCGGTTTCAAAACAGAATCCGCCCAACACTGCCAGGCCAGCAGCAGGAGGTGGGCTGTCTTCTAAGTAGATGGAACGAAGGTTAGGCTTCGGATAGGGTTCCCAAGTTCCTACCGTCAGACAAAAGGGCAAGATGTCACCCCAGGACCACCCAGGGAAAATTAAATACAGATCAACCCTTGATGGCTTCTGTTAACGGAGGGAGGCAAGAGTTTTGATCTCTGCGAAAACAAACAGCAAACTTTCCCCCATAAACCACTGTTTCTCACACCCTACCCGAGGGTACTGGGGTAGCGGGAGCCGCTAAGGACTCGCAGACACACATGAGTGGGAAGGAAATTCTGTTCTTCCCATCCCTCAATCTGTCTTCCTGGACTGGAGAGCAGCACGCACTGCCAAGAGAGCAGCCTCGGGGGTTCCCAGCCATTAAGCGTAGATGAGGACGGGGTCTTCCATGGGTCAGCTCCCTTTCCCAACTCCGGAGCCCAGATCAGAGGCCACCCTGGCTGAGCCAGGATTGGGGGGCAGCCCACCCACCTCCACCACCCACACTGCAGCAGAGAGGTCACTAACAGGCTCTTACCCACCTGAGGATTACAGGTGGGATGGGATTTCCTAATTTTAGCATCAGCTGTTAGCTTTCTACACATTTTTATGAGAAAAACATCACACATACTCACAAGTAGAGAGTGTATTGGAGTGGACCCTCACAGACAGCCAACAATAGTTCACACCTCTCTCTCTCTCTCTCTTTCTCTCTCTCTCTCTCTCTCTCTCTCTCTCTCTCTCTCTCTCTCTCTCTCTCCCTCTCCCTCTCTCTCGTTTCCTCTTTTTCTATAGCTAGTTTCTGACACAGTGTGACTTTATCCCTTCATCCTCCAGGATGTTTCTCTAAAACCACAGGTGTTGCTTCTGTAGACATGAGGCCATAACAGTTATGCTTAAAACACTGGTCGCTGTTCTCGGATATTGTCTAACTCACACTCCACATCAGAGTTCCTCTCTCAGAAATTGTTTTCAGTTGGTTTCTGTTAGTAAAGTATCACTTGACTGTTAAGACTTTTAAGGTACACTTTTAAGTTTCCTTTTGGTGGTTAACCCTTTTACAGGACTTGTAAACCATAGCAGTTATAGGCAGGGGAGATGGCTCAGTTGGTAAGCTGCTTGCTCTCTTTGAAAGCAGGAGGATTTAGATTCGATTCCCAGAACATAAAAATGAAGCTGGGTGTGGTAGCAGGTCTGTAATTTCCAGAACACATGTATCTAAGTGTAACTTTTAATCACCTGTTGTAGCCAGCATCTCTGAGGCTTACTGTCTCCATCTGCTAACCTAGTCCTGGTCCTGGAAGCCTCTGGCTTCATACAATCTTATCTAGGCCCAGAATGCTTTCAGCTTCTGGGACTGACTGCTGAATAAGTCACCCTTTCTTATTCTTTCTGAACTCTGGCTGGGTGATTCAACTCAGCTGTTCTGGCCCAAATTCCTCTCCAAACTGACTAATTCAATCTGGCTTCTCTCCTTCCTCTCCAAACTGACTGACTCAATCTGGCTCCTCTCGGTTTCTTACTGAATTGCTCCCCTTGGCCTCATACTAACTTTGGCAATATGTTCTACTGGCTTCTTCTCATTTTCTTGCTTGTTCTGTCCTCACCTGTGTCTAATGTCTAGCTTGTTCTCTCTCTCTCTCTCTCTCTCTCTCTCTCTCTCTCTCTCTCTCTCTCTCTCTCTCCAACCTGTCTCTGTACAACTGTCCCAGTAAAACTGCCTCCTCTCCTCTCTCTCTGCACTGCCCCTTAAATAGCTTCCCTTTCCTCTCCGTTCTTGTGAGAGTTGGACATATCTCAGTCTGTCAAATCTTTCTCTGATTTGTCATTTTGTCTGCCACCCAATTAGACATCAGTTTCAAACACGGCTGCTTCCTTCTACAAACTAACTTTACTTTCATTGTTTGGGATTAAAGGTGTGTGCTAAGGGCTGAGCCACACCACAACTAGGAACAGGTTTTTTTTCAGTACATAACACAATTTTGGGGTTCATAGTGTGATCAAATATCCTACAACGCATGTAACCTATTTGGAGAGTTCCAGGCTAGTAAGAGGTCCTATTTCAAAAAACAAAACAAAACATACAACAACAACAAAACCAACAAAAAATCCAAGGTGAGCTTCACCTGAGGAAAGGCAGCCAAGGATGTCCTTAGGCTTCCACATACAGAAACATGTTATCAGTTCCTTCTGCACTTTTAAAAATTACATTATTACATTGTTATTTATTTTGTGCATGTATCTGTGAGTGAGAGTGTGTGTGTGTGAATGAGTGTGTGTGTGTGTGTGTGTGTGTGTGTGTGTGTAAGCACTCGTGGTCATCATAGGATAAGTTCCTTCCACTATGGGGACTGAATTCAGGTCATCAGGAATCGTTCCCTGCTGTACCTTCTCAAGGGCCTGTGAGTGAGGACAGTCATCCTTCAGCCTTCATCTTTTCCTCTACCTCGGAGATCCCCATCTTTTTTTGTTTTTCGAGACAGGGTTTCTCTGTGTAGCCCTGGCTGTCCTGGAACTCACTCTGTAGACCAGGCTGGCCTTGAACTCAGAAATCTGCCTGCCTCTGCCTCCCAAGTGCTGGGATTAAAGGCATGCACCACCACTGCCCGGCAGAGAGCCCCATCTTTACCTCCTTCTTTCTGCATCATGCTGTCCCAATTTGTCCTTTTTCACATAGGACCCACAATAATCAACCCATAGACTTCCACTTTAGCCAAACCTGGAACACACTATGTAGACCAGGCTGGACTGCAGCTCTGAGAGATCTCCCTGCCTCTATCTCAAGTGCTGGGACTAAGGGTGTATATCACCACACCTGGCCTTAACATAGATCTTAAGCACAGAGGTGAATATAAAGAGACATTCATGGGAGAAATAAGACTTACTTTATGGGTATGGGAGAATCATACCTTAACTGTCTGCACAATGGCTCAATCTATGCTCTTGTGTATTCTAAATTTTTGTTTTGTTTTATTTTCATCCAGAGAGTATAATTTACAAGGCTTATAGGTTAAAAAATGTTCTTTTGTGCCGGGCAGTGGTGGCGCACACCTTTAATCCCAGCACTTGGGAGGCAGAGGCAGGCTGATTTCTGAGTTCGAGGCCAGCCTGGTCTACAGAGTGAGTTCTAGGACAGCCAGAGCTACACAGAGAAACCCTGTGTCAAAGAAACAAACAAACAAAAAAAAAAAACCCAAAAAAGAAAAAAGAAATAAAAATAAAAATAAAGCTTCCTGCCTCTAACAACAGCAAAGCAGACCAGATTCTGGGATGGGGGTTCCTTTCCTCTGCTTTCCTTCCCATGGCATCCTAATTCTCCCTGTCTCGTTGTCTTGCCTCATCGCCAGTTATCAGTAATGCATTGTCTTCGAAACTAGGTGTGATGGCCCAAGCCTGTAACATCAACCCTCAGGAGGGGAAAGGCTGAAGCGTGACAAGTTCAAAGCGGGCCTAGGCCACATGTGAATTCAAGTCTCAAAACCACAAGAGCTGAGGATGGAACTCAGTGGCAAATGCTTGTGTGTGAAAGGCCTTGAGCTCCATTGCTGTTACTGGAATGAAAAATAATCTTGGGGATTAAGGTGCCAACAATTGAATTATATAGACAAACATTCAAACCACAGAACTTCCTTCTGTGAGTGCGGAAGAGGATTTCGAGCACTTGAGAGGAAGCCAAGCATAGTGGCAACATGCCTGTAATCCCAACATTCGGGAGGTAGAGGCAGGATGAGTTCACGGCCAGATTTCACCTCATGGTAAGGTAAAGGCAAGAAGTAAGCTTACATTTATAGGCTGGGAGCCCTGCTCGCCCCTGCACAAGCTGGGAAACCCCGGCTGCTTTTCTGCCCTCAACCCCGCCCATAGGGAAAAAAACTCTCCTGCCTGCAGCTAAGACGTCATCACTCCTCGCCTCTGCATTTCCGGCAACTCACCCAAGAGTGCATGCCTAGGAGCTCGTTTTTTGACCATATATCGAGACAATCCCAGCTCCTAGCTGAGGGGTCATCACTCCTCACCTATGCTCTATAAAACCCCCTCGCTTTATCCTGGGTATGTAACTCCATTGACCTCCTCCTGTGAGATCAGTGAACCAAACAAGAGCTGCCTCCTAATAAACCCGCCTTTGAATTCTTGATTCGGTTTGAACCGGCTTATTTACTTTGGCAGAGAAAGCCTATTATCTATGAAACCCTGTCTCAAAAACAAAACAAAACAGAACAAGCAATAGGGGTTGGAGAGATACTTCTGGATTTAAGAACTCTGCTTTCCCCGAGGATTTGGGTTTGATTCTCAGCACGTGTATGGTGGCTCCTGACAGTAACTCTAGTTCAAGGGAATCTGACACCTCTTGTGGCTTCCTTGGGCACTGTACATCCATGGTGCATATGTGTCTACATATACAGACAAAAATATCCATACACATAAAATGAAAACGACAATAACAACAACCAAAATAAAAGCAAACCAAAGTATAGAAAATGTAATAGTTAGATGATAATAGCACAGCCCCGCCCCCATGTAAGACTTGAGCATCTGCAGATACTAGCATCCAACATGGTCTGAGACCAAAGACTCTGAAGGGTACCAAGGGCAACCAAATTAAGATGGATAAAATAGAGCCAGGCAACTGGAAAGACGGCTCAGCAGTGAGAAGCCCTTGCTACTCTTCCAAAGGGTTCATACACCCATGGAGTTCCCAGCACCCACATTGGGTAGCTCACAACTGCCTGTCACCTTCAGGGAATCTAACATCCTCTTCTGGCCTCTGAGTGCACCTCTGGACATGTGACATACACTCATAAAAAAAAATTTTTTTTTTAATTTTTAACAGAGCCAAGCATGGTAGCTCACATGAGGCTGATGTAGGACAGAGCTCCAGGACCAGCCTGAACACAGCGTGAGACACTGCCTCCAAAAAGAAAAGACAAAGAAAGAAAGATGGGTCAAGTGTAGCAAGAACATTGGGATGGGGATGGTTAAGACTGGATGGAACTTGTGTGGTAGACTTCAGTTTGAGGTGTCCGTCCAACGGCCTTGGCATCATCTATCAATGTGCCTGGCATTCAGGGGGAGGGTAGGCATAAGAGCTGTGAGCCTGAAAGTTCTCAGTCAGTCTTCAAGTGACATTCACAGCCATAGACAGCTTCTTGAGATCACTAGGCCGAGCCATAGAGGAGAAACAGAACTCAATCTGTAAATGTGGGGAGGAACCAGCAAGGACCCTGAGAAGAACAACTGGAAGACAGAAGAAAGACACATCAAAAGAGCCAAGACTGGCCAAGCCGTGGTGGCACACACCTTTAATCCCAGCACTCAGGAGGCAGAGGCAGGCATATCCATGAGTTCAAAGCTAGCCTGGTCCAAGACAGTCAGAGCTAAATAGAGAAAATCCTGTCTGGGGGAGGGTGAGGATGGCGAGCCAAGACCAGGCTTCAGAGGGTTCTTTTCAACAAAGAAGTCACACAGCCAACTGATGTCAGGTTTGGGCAAACAAGGAACTATGACAATGGTGATTTTGGTGAGTTGAGGGGTAGCTAGGCGGGATCTATGCAGTAAGTCTTATGGGCACAGCTCAGTAGAACTAACCAGAATTTTTCATCATTTTAAACAGAAAGTCCTTTGGACACCATCCCTCCATTCCCACTTCCTGGCCATCAGTAAGTTCTATTCTAGTTTGCTACGCATTGGTGAGCTTTTTCTAGGCAACGTTTGCTACTGGCTTATTTTACTTAGCACAGTGTTTTTGAGGTTCATCATGCCGTTAACAGGAGAATTATATTCCTTCTGATCATGGCTGAAAAGTACTAGATTGCTCAAATATACCATATTTTACTTACCCATTAATTTGGGGGGAGGCTATGTTTGTGTGAGACAGGTCACAGTTATCCCAGGATGACCTCAAATTCTTACTCTGAGGTTACTGAGGGTAACCTTAAACCCTTGACTCTCTTCCCAAGTGCTGAGATTACAGGCATGCTCAGCCACCATGGGCTTGGCCTTCGGCTGTCAATGAACATTTAGATTACCTCTGTTTTGGGCTCTTATGAACTCTGTGGTTTGAATACCTGTTTGAATTACTGTTTCAGAAAATGCAATGCATTTATCTAAAAATGACACCATTGAGAGCCTGATTAGTTGGTTGGCTGACTAGTTGATTGGCTGATCTTTTAGACAGGGCCTTACTCTGAAGCCTAAGCTGGCTCTAAAGGGCCATGACCTCAGGATCCTCCTGCCTCTGCCTCCTGTGTGCTGAAATTACAGGCAGGAGCTACGCTGCTCAGCAGAAAGCCTTTAGTTTTCTTTGATACAACACCCCACAGACACGCAGTCTTCAGGCTGAGCCTTGTTCCCTTCCCTTCTCCCTCTGTGTGGATTTGTATGCGCCGAGCTTTAAGACAGTCCCCCACACTGACAACTCTTGCTGTCCTTAGGGTTGGGTTTCCACATTAGTGCCTCAGTGTCGGGTTCCAGGTCTTTTCTACTCTCACTTCCATAGAAGAAAATCCATTGCAGGTGCCTTTGGAGATTGCTGACTTCAGGCGATGTTTCATGTACATGCCCGTACGGAAACTTATTCTTTTTAAAGACAGGGTCTTATGTCACTCAGATTTGAATAGCAAACCCACTATGTAAACAAAACTAGTCTTCAGGTTTTTGTTGTTGCCGTCATCTGCTTGTTTGTTTGTTTGTTTGTTTGAGACAGGGTTTCAATGTGTAACCCTTCCTGGCTGACCTGGATGCTCTTTTTGTAAACCAGGGTGGTCTCAAACTCAGAGATCTACTGGCCTCTGCCCCTGAGTGCTGGGACTAAAGGTGTGTGCCACCATCGCCTGGCTGACAAAGATGGTCTTGAACTCAAAGCTATCCTCCTGCCTCAGCCTCCTGAATGGTATGGTGACTCGGAACCTAAATTTTTCTCCTGAAGTTGTGCAGCATTGGAAGAGAACTAACCCCGGACGTTCCCAGGTCAAAACCCTGGCAGCAGTGCAGATGGCATGAACCTTGGCTACTTTGAACTCAGCAAAACTTAATGCTTTAAGGGAGACTGTTGGGATATCTTGGTAGAAAGGTGGAGCTGGGGAATTATTTTCGTGAACAAGTAAAAACAATGTTTTAGTGAGTCAAATTTCCTGCCTGCTATTCTAGTCGCCGGACAGCCCCTTGAAGATAGAAAATTATCTCCTGATTCCGAAAATAGCTGATCTGAGCATTGTTTCCATAACATTTGCCTTAAAATAGAACTTTACTGTCCTTGTAAAATGTGCTCTTCGTGATTCTTCAGAATTTACTTCTATTTACTATTATTCTCTGGAACAAGGGTGACTAATGACCCTGGGGGGATTAAATTCAAAACAAAAAAAATTAATTAAAATAAAATAAAGGGGCTAGAGAAATGGTGGCTCAGCAGATAAGAGCCCTTACTGCTCTTCCAGAGGACCTAAGTTTGGTTCCCAGGACCCATATTAGATGGCTCACAAATACCTGTAATTCTAGCCCTAGAGGATCTGATACCTTCTTTTGACCTCTTTGGGTACTTGCACAGAATGGTATACACTCACACATACATATATATATACATATATACACATACATATGTATACACATACATACATCTTTTAAAAGTAATTAAAATAAAATAAAAACTAAATCTTTTTTGTTTGTTTGTTTGTTTTGTTTTATATTTTTGTTTTGTTTTGTTTTGTTTGAGACAGGGTCTCACTCTGTAGTCCTGGCTGTCCTGGAACTCACTATGTAGACCAAGCTGGCCTCGAACCCACAGAGAGTTTAGAGGCTCGCTTTAAGTTTAGTGAGTTTAAGTTAAAATCACTTAAATCTGTGCACCACGAGGCCCAGCTAAGTTCTTTTAAAAAAAAAAAATCATAAAAGATTTATTTTCTCTTTAATTTTGTTTATATGTGTGTGCATGTGAGTGCAGGTCCCCAAGGCATCTACAAGGTTTCAGATCCTCTCTGAATCATCTCTCTAGCCCCTAAGTTGTTTTTGTTTTTAAAAACATCTCAGCTTCCTTCTTTGTATTAAAGTGTGTGTGTGTGTGTGTGTGTGTGTGTGTGTGTGTGTGTGTACACAAGTGTGCTGTGACTTGTGTGTCTTACATGTGAAGGTTGGAGAACAGCTTTGAGAGTCAGCTCCCTCCTTCTACCTTGTGTGTCCCAGACATTAAAACTCATGTCATCAGCCTTGATCATCAGCCTTGGTGACCAGTAAGCACCTTTACCTGCTAAGCCACCTGGCTGGGCTCAATCTCGTTTTTTTACAACAGGGCCTCCCATGGGCCAGGAACTGGGTAGCCTCACTGGATGGCAGGAGAACCCCAGGGATCCGCCTGTCCCTACTTCTCCTTCCAGCACTGGGACTCCGAGCAGATGCTCACCAACCTGGCCTGTCAATCAAACCCCGCTCCTTAGATTTACAATGCAAACATTTTGTTGACTGTACCTTTCCCCCACTCCTTCCTCATTTCTTCTCTGAGCTTTGTCGGCTTTTTATTTCAGTGCCAGGGATCGCGCCCAGGTCCTTGCACATGCAAGGCAAGTGCTCTGCCACTGAGCTATGTGCCCTTAGCGCCTCCCATTACTTTGAGATAAATATTGTCATTTTAGCTTTCGGGTTATATTTTCTTGAACTTTCTCTATAAAACTAAGTCTTCAAAATCTAGTCAAATAGAGGATGAATCATTGCTGGGTTTTCAAACACTTGCATTGGCTTCGTGTTTCTGTTCTCAGTTCTCTGGGTTCCAGAGAGTCAGTGATAAATATCGCGTGTGGCGTACTTTGTATTACACACTTGCATGGACAGATTCTTCAGTTACCCCAGTGAAGGACCCTCTGTGGTATTGTAGTAGTTATTTTCTCATCACTGTGACAAAATACTAACAAAAGTATTTTTAGGTTATGTTTTAAGTTACAAAAGTAACTTAAGAAAGGATGTGTCTTCGGGTTTCATTGCTGTTAAGAGACACCATGACCACAGCAACTCTTATAAAGGTAAACATTTAAACAGGAGCGGCTTACAATGTCAGGGGTTTAGTCCATGACCGTCATGGTGGGCAGCATGGCAGTGTGCAGGCAGACATGGTGCTGGAGGAGCCGAGAATTCTACATCTTGATCTGGGTGGAGGCAGACTGGTCTATCCTGGGTGGATCGTGAGCACCAGCAGACCTCAAAGCCCACCTACACAGTGACCCATTTCCTCCATCAAGGCCACACCTCGTAATAGTGCCACTCCCTACGGGCTAAACATTCAAACGCATGCATCCATGGGAGCCATGCCTATTCAAACCACCACAGGAAGGATTTATTTCAGCTCAAAGTTTGAGGGTACAGTTCAGCATGGGAGGGAGGTCACTTTGGCAGGAACATGAGGTAACTGGTCATGTGACCTCTATAGTCGGGAAGCAGTGAACGCTGAATGATGGTGCTCAGCTCACTTTCTCTCTTACGTTTGGTCCAAAGGCTGAGGTGGTTTGACGGGGATGTACCCCATAATTCAGGCCAGTCAAATCCTTGGTTCCCAGTTGGTGATTTGTCAGAACACAGTCCAAGAGTCATGGCCCAAGAATGGCGTTATGGGAGAAGACTTCTGAGTGCTTGTGAGAAAACTGGAAGAAAACAAGGCAAGAGTCTGTGACCTCGGTTTCTTCAGGACACAGAGTTGTTCTTATACTGCGCTTCCATGCTGCTCTCAGGTGTAGCTGAGAGGAGTGAATTCATTTCATATTTATTATAACTGGCTACTATTATTTGTCTATAAACTCTATGGAAAACATGTTTTTGCTGCCTGTGACTTTCGTCCGTAATGTGCAGCTGACCCTTGTGATTGCTCATTTTTACTCCTGTGACTCTCTCTTAATCTTCAGAGTATAAATTGTCATATGCTCTGAATAAAGTAGGCTATTGCATGAGACTTTCGTTGGCCTCACTTTTTAGGCTCCATTCTTTCAGGTTCCACCATCTTTAGACTGCTAAACAGTGGTATTTGAGGAGGTTTAGTAGGTGTGGCCTTGCTGGAGAAAGTAGGTCACGCTGAGGCAGGCATTATTGACTTCTCTTTCTGTTTCCTGCTTGAGGTTTGAGATGTGAGCTCTCACATGTTCATGTGGCCATGCCTGCTGTCATGCTTCCTTCCCCCAGTGATGGTGATAGGTTACTATCCCCCCCTGGAGCTATAAGCAACACACACATACAACAACAACAACAACAACAACAACAACAACAACAAACCCTTCCTCCTATAAGTTGAGCTGGCCACAGGGTTTTATCACAGCAATGGAAAAGTAAGACGAGACCCCACCCCATGTAATGTGACCATCCATATTTAGGATGGGTTTTTTCCACTTAACAAAATCTTGGTCCCTACACACACACACACACACACACACACACACACACACACACACACACACCCCTCATAGTCATCCCCAGAGTTTTGTTTCCATGGTGACTCTAAATCCTACCAAGTTGACAATATTAACCACCATAGGTTTAAATTATAATTATGGAAGCCTTTAAAATAATACTTGTTTAACTGGGCAGGTAAAGCAGACTACTTGGGAGGATGAGACAGGAGGATTGCAAGTTCAAAATTAACCTGGACTACATGAGTCAGTTCCAGGCTAGCCTTGGCAACCATGTGAGATTATTATAAATTGCAATGTCCCTAAAGTTCTTAGTGGTAAGATGTTTGCCTAACATGGAGTAAGCCCTGTTGAACCCTCAGTACTGAGAAATAACAACAACAATAATGGTTTTAAGTTATGAATGCTTCTATAATGTGTTCTTTTCTTCTAAAGTCAGGCATAGGGTGAGAATGGTCCTGTACCATTATCAAGCAACACACTTCTGGAATCTCTGCCAATTATTCCAGAGCAGAGAAACAAAGATCCTCAAGTATAGAAAGAAATGGTTAAAAAAAGAAAGAAAGATAGTAAGTAAGAAAGAAAGAAGGAAAGAAAGAAAGAAAGAAAGAAAGAAAGAAAGAAAGAAAGAAAGAAAGAAAGAAAGAAAGAAAGGGCAAGATAGCATCAATGTGGGGTTGTATCACCACAGCAAATATGCATATTGTATGCTTAGTATACACAGGCCTTGGGCATCAAGCAACTAGTCCATCAATAAGGATGAGTTTGGCCTGATGTGACACCTTTAATCCAGCACTGGAAAGACAGAGGCAGGTGAATCACTGGGAGTTTGAGGCCAGCCTGGTCTACATATTGAATTCCAGGCTACTGGGGCTACAGACTGAGGACCCCACCCCACTAATCATAGATAATTCAGGAGAAAGATTTTATTGAGAAAGAGAGGGAGGGTAAATTTCAGCAGTTAAGAAGGTAGATTGTGGCCAAGTGTGGTAGTACACAGCTTTAAGTCCAGCACTCAGGGGGCAGAGGCAGATGGATCTCTATGAGTTCAAGGCCAGCCTGGTCTACATAGTGAGGTTCAGGACAACTAGACCTACAAAAAGTAATGCTATCTAAGAAAAAAGAAAATGTCTACTTCTCTAGCAGAGGACCCAAATTGTCCCAGTACCCCCACTGGGACAGCTCACAGTCATTGCTAACTCCAGCTGCAGAGGTTCAAACACCTCTGGCTGCTGGGAGCACAGCACACATGTGCTGAAAGATACCCACACATACATACACATGAGTTTTTAATTTTTTTTAAGTGCAGATACAAATAACAAAACATGAAAATGTTCTGTAACCAGGCCAGTGGTTACAATGGGTAGTTTGGCTTATTGTCACAGATGTCTACATATGTGTGCATTTTCTGTACATGACATATGTGTCCCCGGGGCCTCATACCTTTCTGTGCTGCCACTGAACTTCAGATGAACCTATGCAGAGGCTTAATCTGCCGTGGCCTCATCTTCAAAGGGGTCCCTCTTAAGACAAGGATAATTAGACACTTTGTCCCTTTTTGTTATTATTAATCCGCCCGACACCCTTTGCTTTTTGGAAACAATCTTCTGAATAGCACTTGTTTATCTCATTACTCTGGGCTATTTTTCAATGGCCACGATCCAGGCCATTTTCATACAAGCATAGAGTGGTTTTGAGCATATTCCTCCCCCCCCCCCCCCGCCACTCCTCAATCTTCACAACCCTCTCTTCTCTTGTTAGCCCCGTTTGTCGCCCCAGACAATCTTACTTCCATTTATACATATCTTTACATATATGATCTTATGTACCTATATGATCTTATGTACCTATATAAAATGTTAAGCAAATAAGAAAAAACATGATATTTGTTTTCCTGTGACTTAATTCACTCAATATGATTATGTCCAGTTGTGCTCATTTTTGGGTAACAACGTAACTTCATTCTTTATGGCTAAGAAAAGTTTTATCCCCACTGAGAAAGTATGATGAGGAAAAAGTATTTTCTCTGAAGCAGAGAGAGAACAAAGACACCAAACCTGACCATAATTCTAAGGCCTAAAAATCCACAGAAATGTTTCAAAACTCATGTGGTCATAATCCTTGACCTAGGGCTGGAGAGATGGCTCAGCAGTTAAGAGCACTGACTGCTCTTCCGGAGGTCCTGAGTTCAAATCCTAGCAACCACATGGTGGCTCACAACCATCTGTAATGGAATCTGATGTCCTCTTCTGGTGGGTCTGAAGAGAGTAACAGTGTACTCATATACATAAAATAAATAAATTAATCTTAAAAAAAAAATAATTCTTGACCTAAAAGAATATGAGGCTTGTCCACCTTTAATTCCCTGTAGTATTAGTGTTCGTACTGTCCTAGTAGGTTTCTCCTGTCCTGATAAACACCATGACTGTCTTAGTCAGGGTTTGTATTCCTACACAAAACATCATGACCAAGAAGCAAGTTGGGGAGGAAAGGGTTTATTCGGCTTACACTTCCATGCTGCTGTTCTTCACCAGAGGAAGTCAGGACTGGAACACAAGCAGGTCAGGAAGCAGGAGCTGATGCACAGGCCATGGAGGGATGTTCCTTACTGGCTTGCTTCTCCTGGCTTGCTCAGCCTGCTTTCATATAGAGTCCAAGACTACCAGCCCACAGATGGTACCACCCACAAGGGTCCTCCGCCCTTGATCACTAATTGAGAAAATGCCTTACAGCTGGATCTCATGGAGGCATTTTTTCACCTGAAGCTCCTTTCTCTGTGATAACTCCAGCTTGTGTCAAGTTGAGCCAGGACAATGACTAAAAGGACCGTTAGGCAGAAAGGGTTTCCTTGGCTTATACACCCCATCCCAGCCATGAGGGGAAGTCAGGGCAGGAACTGAAGCAGACACCTCAGAGGAATGTTGTTCCCTAGTCTGTCCATCCTGACTTGCTCGTTGGCTTTATTATACAAAGCAGGACCCCCTGCATAAGGGCGGCACCAGCCACATCAATCCTGAATCAAGACGATGTCCTACAGACCTTGCTTACAGGCCAGTATAATGGAGGACCCTCTTCCCAGGTAACTCTAGTTGTATCAAGTGGACAAAAAAGAAGCAACAAGATAAGATCATAAGAAAAGAGCACACCAGGTTTTACCACAGAAAGCTTCTGCAGGCCTCACTGCCTTTTCCATTCGTGGCTTTCTGGGTGGTGCTGGGTGAAACCCTGGGTGCTGGGCAAACTCCCTAACACTAAGCTGTGCCACAGCCCTCTACTGGAGGGATGTATGGTCTGTGCTGCCTTTCTAAAAATCTCACATATGGGCTGGAGAGATGGCTCAGCAGTTAAGAGCACTGCCTGTTCTTCCAAAGGTCCTGAGTTCAATTTCCAGCAACCACATGGTGGCTCACAACCATCTGTAATGGGATCTGATCCCTCTTCTGCTGTGTCTGAAGATAGCTACAGTGTTCTCATGAAGAAAAACAAACAAGCAACAATAACAAAAAAAAACCTCACATACTCTGGCCTGTCAATCAAACACAAAAGGTCCCAGGATTTTGGATTATGTATCTGTAACACACACACACACACACACACATACAGGAGGAGACAAAAAGTAGTAATATGAACTCTATAGCCCTGGAGTCCCCAGCCCAAATGAAGTTGACAAGGGATGTGCAGAAAACACTTGAAATCTTTCAATCTAGCCTTTAAGCAAACACATCGTCTTGGTTTGCACTGGAACGAACAGATACACCATGTCAGCTCCCAGATCCTACAGGATTCTGTGAGATGGAGAGAGCCTGACCTAAGACATGGAAGATATGTGAATGACAGGGAGGGGGGGAGATTCTTTCTGATCTGTTTATTAGACTCTAAATTGCACGAATCAGCAACTGGACACTCAGAAGGAGCCTCTCGGCCCCTATTAGAAAAGACGAGGCCTGGTGAAACCCTCCACTGCTGTTCTTACATCCCATTCAGTCCAGATTCTGCCTGGGTTTCTCTCCCAGGCATGTTCTTTCTGCAGAAGGCCACTGCAAATGCTCAGTGTTTAATCCCTGGGTGCTGCCATCCCAGCCTGGAAGAGAGCACCAGCCATACATACTCCCTCATCTCGGGCCTGGGATGCCACCCAGCCTAGCCATGCCGGTATGGTGACCTTGAGATGCAATGATGCAATGCAGGGGTCATGAGGGAGACTCACCAGCACAGATCACTCGTTAATGATGAGGGTACACAGTTTGACCATTGACAGTCAACGTCACGGTCACATGAAATAGAAGAGTTATAAAATCAGAGGGCACTAGGACAGGTGGATTTTAACATGGAGCAGATGTTTCTTTTTTTGGTTTTTCAAGACAGGGTTTCTCTGTGTAGCCCTGGCTGTCCTGGAACTCACTCTGTAGACCAGGCTGGCCTCAAACTCAGAAATCTGCCTGCCTCTGCCTCCCAAGTGCTGGGATTAAAGGCGTGTGCCACCACTGCCCGGCTCGGAGCAGATGTTTCTAATGTCCCTCTAACACTTTCCTCTTAAAGGTGACCCTCTTTCTAGACATGGTCACAGGGCAAAATCAGAGGCTCTAGGAGATCTGAAGAAATTATCGGGCTGGAGAGATGGCTCAGCGGTTAAGAGCTCCGACTGCTCTTCCGAAGGTCATGAGTTCAAATCCCAGCAACCACATGGTGGCTCACAACCATCCGTAATGAGATCTGATGCCCTCTTCTGGGGTGTCTGAAGACAGCTACAATGTACTTACATATAATAAAAATAAATGAAAAAAAAAAAAAAAGAAAAGAAATTATCACTCTGTATGTACAGTAATGAAGTTTCTGCATATGAAATAGATATGTGCTCTACAGGTAGATAGAAAAGAGAAGGCATCGGGCGTCAATCGCCCTGAAAGTGCCTTTGCTAAATGAAACTGGTCCTATGATACTGAGGGCGCTGGGTGGTGGTGGTGGCTGCATGTGCTTTTAGTCCCAGCCCTCAGGAGGCAGAGGCAGGTAGATCTCTGTGAGTCTGAGGTATGCCTGGTCTATGGAGTGAGTTCCAGGACAGCCAGGCCTACACCCAGAAAAACCTTGTCTCCAAAAATAAAACAAAAACCAAAGGTCCTGAAAGGCTGCCTGGAGATGCAGCTTGGTGGTAAGAGGTTTGCTTAGCACAGAGGAGGCACTGGGTTCAATCTGCAGCGGGACAAAGGACAAAATAAAGGAGGGGACAGGGACTGTAGGCAGCAGATGCTTGAGCAAGTCCATACTTGGCCTCGCCAGTTGCAGGAATCTTGGGAGTAGCTCCGTATTCCAAGAAACTTCTGGCTCTCTTGTAAACTGTGATAAAGTAGTGACAGATACACAGTTTATGAATACAACTCTGAGTGACCTAAACTATAGAAAGAACTCTTTGGCAAAGAAAAAAAAGGTCGTTTACACTCTACATGTGTTAGATACATCTCAATGACCCAATAATAGCTAATAATATCTAAGAAACAATCATCTGTTGTCCGCCAGGTTTTGTGGCCCATGCCTATGCTCTCATCACTTGAGCAGTAGGAGATGGAAGTTTCAAAATTCAAGGTCATCTTCAGCTGCACAGTGAATCTCAAAATAATAATACGAGGGATAGAGAGATGGCTAAGGATTAAGAGCACTTGAAGCTGCTGCAGAAGACCAGGATTGGTTCCCAGCACCCATGTGGTGGCTCACAACCATCTGTCACTTCAGTTCCAGGAGATCCGAAGCCCTTCTTCTGACTTCAAGGGCACAGTGTATAGGTACACAGACCCACATGCAAGCAAAACACTCAATACGCAAAATAAAATAAATCTTAAAAGAAAACAGTAACCTACTGTCTCAAAGAAACAGCAAAAGAGGCAGTTAGAGATCTGGGTTTCTCCCACTACAGCTGTGATGTCTTGGAGTTACAGCTTTCCATATTCCCACGGTAATAACTCTCGAAGTAACTTCTTGAAAGTCTCGAGAAAATGCTCTGTGATGTTTCAGAAGAGGGAGGTGCCCAGGCACAGAGACAGTTCCTGGAATGTTCCTGAATAATTAAGCTATAGCTGCTGTTTGCAAGTCACCATGCGAGGAAAGGGTCCAATAGATACAGCCTCCCCAACCCCCTGAGTGAAGCAAGCTGCTTCTTGCTTAACGTCGTGACTCTATTTGGAACCATCCTTTGTTTTCCTCTTGAAGGACAAAGACTGAGTCTTAAAGGCCAAAGTTACAGCAAGCAAGACACATTTCTCATGCCCTGGAGTAACCTCCATCTGCTGCGTTGGACACACACAAGGCTATTCAGCCCCTGCTCTGCTCCTATCCATTATCAGATGCACAAGGACTCTGGGATGAGGGAGATGGAGAAATGGCTCAGAAATCAAAAGCACTAATCACTCTGGCAGAGGACCCGGGTTCAAGTCCCACCACCCACAATGTGGGTCACACTCATTGAAAACTCCCATTCCAGGGAATCTGATATCCTCTTCTGACCTCTGTAGGCACCAGAAATGCATATGGTACATATATATATATGTGTGTGTGTTGGAGACGTGGCTCAGCAGTTAAGATTATTAGCTCCTCTTCCAGAGGACTTGGGTTCAATTCTCAGCATCTGTATAGTGGCTTACAACTGTGTGTACCTCCAGCTCTAGAGGAGCTGTGCCCTCTTCTAATTTCTTTTCTTTTTTTTTAAAGATTTATTTATTTAATGTATATGAGTACACTGTCACTATCTTCAGACACACCAGAAGAGGACACCAGACCCCATTACAGATGGTTGTGAGCCACCATGTGGTTGCTGGGAATTGAACTCAGGACCTCTGGAAGAGCAGTCAGTGCTCCTACCAACTGAGCCATCTCTCCAGCCCCGCTCTTCTACTTTCATGGTGCCTATGCACACATGTAGACAAAACATTCATACACATAAAATACTGTGAGTTTCTTTTCTTTTCGAGAATACATACTCCAAAAGCTGAGACTCGATTTCCCAAATCCATCAACTTCTGAAAGGTAAATTCAGAATTCTGGAACTGAACTAACTTCTGAGCCCGAGTGAAACTATAGGTATGTTGCCAGCATCTCAGTAGCACCTGCTAAGCAGCTTCTAGCTGCCTCCCCAAGCAGCAGAGAGTATAGCTCAAGGGGCACACTGAGTTATAACATGTATGAGGTCTTGGATTTGATTCCCAACACCAAAATATAAAATAACATAAAGTAGTTGGCAAGAAAAACGGCTCAGGGGTTAAGAGCACATACTGTTCTTGCAGAAGGCCCAAGTTTGGTTCCCAGCACCC
The DNA here is from genome assembly GCA_028551405.1 of Uromys caudimaculatus. Classification (NCBI taxonomy): domain Eukaryota; kingdom Metazoa; phylum Chordata; class Mammalia; order Rodentia; family Muridae; genus Uromys; species Uromys caudimaculatus. The sequence goes on along the minus strand of CM052717.1, from coordinate 26,174,706 downwards.
ATGTCGGGCAGCTCACAACCACCTGTAAGTCTAGCTTCAGAGGATTTAATGTCCCTGGCCTCTGAAAGCACAGATACACACACACACACACACACACACACACACACACACACACACACACCAGAGAGAGAGAGAGAGGTGTGCACAGATACATAATTAAAAATAAAGTAAGCCTTTAAAATAAAATGGCCATAGAGAGCATCACAGAGTGAGATAGCAAGCAGGCTAGCTCACATTTCTCTTCTTATAAAGCCACAAACAGCATCATGGGAGTTTCGTTCGGATGATCTCGTCTAATCCTAATGAGAAAGGAGGAACAGTGGTAACCAACACATGAAGTCAGCAGCTGGCTGTGAAGAAGTTAGCCTCAGACAGGGATGCCAATGGGAGAAGAACAGTTTCTTTCTTCCCTCCCGCCTGCCTGCTAGCACTCCATATGAGGTGCATTTGGAATTGAATCAGCCCTCTGTGTGGCATTCCGAGAAGCCCAGTATTCGACTCCATGTCCCCAGGTCACACCTTCGCCATCTGGCTGCCACCTTCTATTCTGGGTGAAGGAAAAGTAAAGTTCTCCCTAGGTGAGGCCACGGGTGCTTTGGGACGTATTCCCATGGCTTTACTTCTATTCATTTGTCTGTCTGTGTGCTTGTAGAGACCAGGAGACAGCTTTGGGGAGTTGAGTTTTGCTCCCCACCGTATTGAGGTGGGGTCTCTTGTCTCTGCCACTGCATGGCACGCTCCGGGCTTCCTAGCCGATGAGCCACCAGCCCGTTCACCTATTTCTACTCTCATCTTACTGTAGGACTGTGGAGATTGCAGACGTGTACTGCAGCTTGTTACCCAGGTTCCGGGGATTGAACTCAGATTGTCAGGATGGCCATGCTCAGGGTTTTCTCACTGAGCTGCCCTCCTGGTCCAAGGCTGTGGTATGGGCTGTTTCCCTCCCAGTCCAGTCATGTGACTTTCAGTAAGTGACTGACTGTTTCCCAGACTGGCAGATAGAGCCTTGTGAGATAAGGAGAGGGAAGAAAGAGGCTGATGCAGGGGAGTGATGGACTCGGAGTTTCTGTGGAACTGACAGTGTAACATTTACGGGACGACTAAAACTGTGTGTCCCAGATAATCAGTTCTCTGGCAATTCAGAGGCCAGAAAGCCTTGTGCTCAAATAAACAATACAGGGTGCAGACACATGACGTACAACAGAGGCCTTGAGGAGTAAATTCCATCGAGTATTTAAATCAACATCTTTTACCTGCAGGTTATGGCTTAAGGTAAAGTGAGCTTAACCCTACTCCAGAAAGGAAGAGGAGGGGAAAGAAGAGGGCGAGGAGGGGGTTGGTGGTTGGATTGTGTGGTTAAAAGAACTAAAGGTAAAATCAGGGAAAGCCGGCCAGAACCAAATGATGTCGTGCCACGAGAGTGTGACTTTGGCTCTGCTTCTCCAAGCACCATGCATTTCACAAGCTGAGAACAGCAAATACATCGGCCTGGTTAGCAACCCAGCAAAGAAGGCCTCCTTCAGCCCACGAGACTGTGCGCTTCTTTGCCTCAGATAAAGGTAGTAGCGTCGGGAAGGATCTTTAATGGTTTCTTCATTCTCTTTGCTGTGCTAATAGTATCATAAGCCTCTAAGTGCTGGACAAAACTTTCGGCGAGTATATCCATTAACCGTGACTTAATTTCATTTGCTCTGAAGCTTTTTGTCTTACTCACCCACTGCTTCTCCCAAGGTTAAGCAATTCCTAGAAATAATGACTCATCAGTGAGATAATGAAACAACCCGGGGTCAACATTTCAACCCCTTCCATTATTCGCTCCCCCAACACACACGCAACACACACACAAGCATTCACGCATACACACATACACAGACACACACACACACACTCACAAAGACACATGCACACATGCACACACACACATACACAGACACACACAAACACACATGCACAAACACACACACTCCAGCCATCATTCATGTACCTATGTTATCTTAGACCAGGTACAGAAAGCCAGTAACAGTCCCTGGTTCCCCAAAACTGCTGAAGCGACTCAGAGCAGCTAATCCTAAACTACTTATGTGGCCTCGTGTGGGTTTTTTTCCCCCACAGAAACCACATAAGAGCCCACAGCTCCCCCTTGGCCTCCAGCAGCTCAGGTGCTTCTTCACACACCATCCGACCGCATGGTACTATGCAACCCGCCACTAGGAACTGTGAGGACCATTTTAATAACAGACACATTATAATCTGTTCACCTTCATGTAGCTCAAACTTTCCAGCAAGACACTGCACACACAGGCACACACACACAAAAACACAGAGACACTCAAAGAGAGACACAGACACAGAGACACAGAGACACACAAAAAGAGACACACAGACACACACGCAGAGAGACACACAGAAACACACAAAGACACACAAAGAGACACACGGACACACGCAGAGAGAGACACACAAAGAGAGGGACACACACAGAGACACACAAAGAGAAACACACAGCCGGGCAGCAGTGGCACACGCCTTTAATCCCAGCACTTGGGAGGCAGAGGCAGGCGGATTTCTGAGTTTGAGGCCAGCCTGGTCTACAGAGTGAGTTCCAGGACAGCCAGGGCTACACAGAGAAACCCTGTCTCGAAAAACCAAAAAAAAAAAAAAAACCAAAGAGAAACACATAGAGAGACACATGGACACACACACAGAGACATACAAAGATAGAGATACACACAGAGACACACAAAGAGAGGCACACAGATACACACACACACACACACATACACCCACTCACACAAAATCACAGGGCTCTTGTACACTTGATACTTTCTTCCTAACCTACACAGCAACTCCCAGAAGGTTATGTGCCTTTCCCTGTCAGGAGATAGCTTGTTGGACATCCACAAGCATGTCTTATATCTAGCTCCAAACTGAGGCAATTATGAAGTCAGAAGAAAACTTGTCAAGCTCACAACGCATGCTGCTTAGCCCAAGCACAGTCGTCTTTTAACATATGGATTTTACATGAAGCTAGGTGCGCTAGGTATCTATGACCCCAGCTCTTGGAAGGTGATGGAGGGCTCAAGTCTTAGCCTTGTTTACATATCTTCCTGAGTGTGTGTGTGTGTGTGTGTGTGTGTGTGTGTGTGTGTGTGTCTTAAAACAGAATCTCACTGTGTAGCCAGACTGGTCTTGAACTCCTGGGTTCAAATGATTCTCTGCAGGTGTGTATTACTAGACCCAGTTAAATACTTAATATATTTATTAAGAAACATTTCATTAAGTAACAGAAAACCCAAATTCCATCACCTTGCACCAAAAAGGAGATAGGCTGTGAGCTGAGAGTCAGCGCAGGGCTGATAAAGTCCTGATGACTAAGTGTCTGTCTCTCTTCTGCTCTCTGACTTAGCTCTCACTCCCAAGACCCAAGCTTCCTCCATCCAAGCCTAGAGAAAGAGGCCATGCATGGTTCAACCTGGGGCTGCACAGGAAGAATCGGCAGCCTTACCCCGGGAGCTCAAGCAGTCCTCTTTGCACATGGCCACCCTTGATTAAGAAAAAATGTTCTGCCTGTGAATCTGGACCTGAGCCAAATGACTTCTCCGGATTCATGAGGCAGCCGGCTTCCCAGAAAGCACGTGGGCAGGGAGGAGCAGGTGTGGGTGCCTGAGTGGATCTTTGTGAGCACGCAAGAAGGAAGTGATGGGACGTGTGTGTTGAATGGCACAGTGATTCCACTGTACTCACAGGACGGCAAGGAAATAGGAATAAAGAAGCAGAAGGAGGCAGGGCTGAGTGGAAGTAAATGGTGGTCGTGATTTTAAGAGAGAGGAGGCTGGAGAGATGACTCAGCTGTTTAAAGCACTCAAATCCAGAGATCTTGGATTCTATTCTCAGCATCCACACAGAGGCTCACAACTGTCTGTAACTCCAGTCCCAGGAGATCCCTCAGTCTCTTCCGGTTCAGACATGGACACGGCACACAGACACACATTGCAGGCAAAACGCTCATATGCATAAAATAAAATTTAAGAAATGTTAGAAAAGGGAGAAGCAAAAAAAAAAAAAAAACGGAGACAGGAGGATCACCACAAACCCAGGCCAGGTTGAACTGCAGGAAAATCTTGTCTAAAAACAAAAGATAGGAGAGAGGTGGCCAATCTGAATTGCTGGTAAAAAAAAAATCCCATATTTGCAAGTAAAATCACCTGGCTTTGATGGCTTTACCTATAAAACTCTAGTCTGAGGTGGCCATATAAAGGGAAGTCACTGCATGTATTTCCATTCCTGCCTTCCGTTTGCCTCTCTTGTCTTTGAAGGTTGTAAAACCGATGAGCAAAGGGGTTAATGTGCTTTTATGGCATAATGGTATTTGAAATGTCAAGAAGAAAAAAGTGGGGGGTGGGGGCCGTTTAACCTGACATTTTGATCTCATGGTCATTTGTCTTCAGCAGCTCCTTGTACTTCACACATGCGTACAGCTACTTCTTCACACACGTGTGCACGGTTCAGCCGGACAAGAACCATTGGATGGGGGAGGGGGGAGGCTAATTTAATTGCTGTCTAGTCTGGCAGTCTTGACAAAACAGAGGGAGGTTATTTATAGTCTGTGTTTTGAACAGAAGAACCCTCTTCTTCCTTCCTTCTTCCTTCTTCCTCCTCTTCCTTCTTCCTCCTCTTTCTTCCTCCTCCTCTTCCTTCTTCCTGGAACTGATTCTGTAATCCAGGCTGGCCTAGAACTCAGAGATCCATGTACTGGCACTAAAGACATGCTCCGCCCCACCAAGAGGCTCAGAAGAACCCTCTGGATTTGCATAGCCCCACGCTCTCTGCTCTGGCTCTCTGCGACAGAAGCTGCCCTCCCCTGTGCAGCCACAAGCAACCACTGGGCTCTTCTACACTCCCCTCCTAATCTACACAGCAACTCCCAGAAGGCTGCATGCCTTTCTTGAACATTCCACAAGCATAGAAGTAAATATGATTATTTATTTCCAAACTAGAGGTAATTGTGAACACAGAGGGGAATTTATCAAATTCATAAAGTATGCTGAATAGCCCAAGCACAATCATCTTTAATATATGGATTTGCCTGTAATTTTTCTTTTGTTTGTTGGCGCTAACTTCCCATGACAACAGAGCTAGAAAACAATATCTCATCATTACTTCTCAGAGGAAGAATGAAGCTGGGTGTAGTACATATCTATGATTCTAGCTCTTAGGAGCTGGAGATAGAAAGACTGGGGCTGGGATGACGTTCAAGATCTAGCCTTGGCCACATAGCAAGTTTGAGCCCTGCTTGAGCTACATGAGATCCTGACTCAAAACAAAACAGGAGACTATAATGAGAATATGAATCTGACAGCACATTCAAAATCCTAAAACAGTATATAGATGTGTTTCTTTCTGATGTCATTGCTTGCAAGTTATTTAAAAGATAAAAAGGATCTAAGCCAGGTGGGGCACACCTGTAATCCCAGCATTTGTAGGTAGAAGCAAGAGGGTCAGAAGTTCAAGGCTGGCCTTAGCTACTTTCTGAATTCAAGGCCACACTGATTCAAAATTCAAGCAGAAAGGAAGAAGAAAAGAAAAATGTCAATAAACAAGTATTATGACATCATAATACATTGGAATTGTCTTTTTGTTTCTAGGTATTCTAACACATTCAGGTGGAAAACCTCACCTTCATGAGTATTTCCACGATCCAAACATAATCAGTCTATTTCAACTCAATTTAAATACAATTTCATAATTCTCTGTGTGTGTGTGTGTGTGTGTGTGTGTGTGTGTACATATGTACGTGTGCACTTGCCCTTGGAAGCATAGAGACCTCTAGGCTGACCTGGGCTACACAGGGAGACACTCAACTCTTTTTCTTTTTTCTTTTTTGGTTTTTCGAGACAGGGTTTCTCTGTGTAGCCCTGGCTGTCCTGGAACTCACTCTGTAGACCAGGCTGGCCTCGAACTCAGAAATCCACCTGCCTCTGCCTCCCAAGTGCTGGGATTAAAGGCATGCGCCACCACTGCCCGGCTCAACTCTTTTTCTTTTCAAATCTTTTTCAATTTGGATATGTGAGCCAACCTTGCATCTCTGGGATAAAACCAATCTGGTCATTTGTATGTTCTTAATAAATTCTTGAATTCAGCTTGCTAGTATCTCTTTTGTTTTGTTTTTGAGACAGGGTCTTGTAGCTGACCAGCAGCCATGGATGAACCGGGTCTACCTGAAAAGAAGGCTGGAAATGAAAAAGGGACGGGGTGCGAGAGAAGAATGAAGCCAAGACAAACGCTTCTGATCAAGGCTTGAACTTTGTTATCCATACTCCTTATAAAGGGAAAGCCTAAAGACCCAATCCTTTGTTTCCAGCAAGCTCAGCGGCTGGTCGACTCCAAGGTTTCTGTAGGAAGTTGCAAATGCAGAGAGGCCAGACTGGCTCCAGCCAGGTTGTTTGTCCTACTCAAGGCTGGGGAAAGGGCACAGGGTCTCTTTACAAAGCCCTAGATATCATGGAATGCACTCTGTAGACCAGGCTAGCCTCAGACTCAGAGGTCTGCCTGCCTGTGCCTCCAGAGCGCCCTGTTACAGGTGTGCACCACCATACCTGGCTCCTCCTAGTGTCCTGCTGAGCTTATATGCATGTGTTCATCAGCAAGATTGGTTTGTGCTCTTGTTTTATTGTAATGTCCTGTCTGATGTCAGTAGAATGTTAACAATGGCCATAGAATACATTTGGTTATGTTCAATCCCTTTCTATTTTGTGAAACAGTTTGATCAGTAGTGCATGTGATCACCCTTGAACGTTTGGTAGAATTCGGCAGTGAATGCATCTGACCTAGACTTTTCAAGAGGGAGACAGTCAATCACCACATTACTCATGGCTTGCCGGGGGTCTCTATAAATTCTCTCATTTCCTCGGGTTAAATTTGAAATTCTTGTGTGGAAGACCAAGCAGTTCTTTTAGCTTTTCCAGCTTGTTGGAATATAAGTATCCAAATACTCTCTAATGGTCCTCCGGAGTTCCTTGGTGTCCATTGTAACAATTCCTTTCCGTCTCTAACTTTACTAATTTTCTTCTTCTCTCTTTTTTGGCCAGTTTGGCTAGAGACTGACTTGTTAGTCCTTCCAAAGAAACTGCTCTTTGCTTCTCTGTACTGTTTCCCTAGGCTCTAGTTCATTCATTTCCACCCTGAGCTTCTTTATCTCCGGCCGTCCGTCCGATATTCAAGGCTCCTGGTGATCGGTGTTTGCTCCTCCCTATCCTTCAGGAGGCAGTTGCTTGCCATGTCAGGGGTTTGCTGGTTTACTGTGTTGGAAAGGATTAATATCTTCCTAGTTCTTATCTTCATTGGTTCCTCTTGTGAGACACAGTCTTCCTGAGATATCATGGATAAGCCTATCTTTCTTCTTCTTCTGTGTAGGATACACATTCAGTGCTGGCATGGTTGCTGTAATTTGCCTTGATTTGGGCTACACACACACACACACACACACACACACACACACACACACACACACACACACGGAGACATACACATGCACACTGATACACATACATACATACATACATACAGGCAAATACTTATACACATAAAATAAATTTAAAAAACATTTTTAATGTAAATAAAGTATCAAAAATAAAAATAAAAAAAAAGAAAGAAAAAAAATGTAGGGGCTGGAAAGATGGCTCAGTGGTTAGGGACACTTCCTGCTCCTGCAGAGGACCTGGATTTCTCAGCACCCATATGGTGGCTCACAACCTTTGTTACTCCAGTTCTTCAGGGTCCAATAATTTTTCTGGCCTCTGAGGGCACCAGGCATGCATGTGGTATACGCACATACATGCAGGCCAAAAACACAAACATAAAATAAAACTAAAAAAAAAAATTGAGAATATAATCTTTAAAAAGAGATGTGTTCTGCTATTAAAATGAATCGCCCCACCCACACTGCCAGCTCTACTTCTACTCTTACTGAGAATGCAGCATTTCTGTCTGCTTTGAGGCTGTAAGTTCAAGACCCACCTGGGCTCCATAGTAGATTTCAGGCTAACCTGAGCTACAGTGTGAGACCCTGTCTCAGAAGATTAAAAAATAAATAAAATAGGAAGCTGATCAGTTCACAACTGCCTAAAGTGTCAGCGCTAGGAGCATCTGACTCCTCCGGCCTCTAGAGGCACATGCAATTCCTACACATAGACACAAAATTAAAAATAATAATAAATCTTAGAACAAACAAACAAAAAACAGGCTCATGGGGGAGATAGCTTTCCGTGCAAACCTAAGGACCTGAGTCCAAGCAGCCACTTAAAACTCAGTGCCTGTGGCCCAGGAGTAACCCCAATGCTAAGACAGTGAAGGCAGATAGATCCCTGGGGCTTTGCTGGCCAGCCAGTCTAGCCTAACTGGCTAACTGGTGAGTCCCAGACCAGCAAGAGATAAATAAAGTGGGCAACTCCTGAGGAACATCTTTGGGCTACACACACACACAGAGAGAGAGAGAGAGAGAGAGAGAGAGAGAGAGAGAGAGAGAGAGAGAGAGAGGAAGAGAGAGGAAGAGAGAAGAAGAGAGAGACTGACAGAGAAGAACAAGTCTCCTGATTTACCTTTGAGCAATAAAATTATTCATTCATTTCTTCTGAGAACAGGGTTTTGTTGGTTTTTTTTTCCTTTGTGTTTCATATATCCAATTTCTTCAGCATTTAATTCCAGAGTTCCTTTAGGACCCTATCTCAAAGAAAGAGAAAGGAAAAAAAATTTTTTTTTCCACTTTGCTGCATAGTCTCAGCTCGAATTCTCATCTTTTTACTCTGTGAATGTGGAGAAAAAAAATTTTTTAATCAATTTGCATAGAAATGCAAATAATCTTCCTCCAGGTTTCTACTGCAGCTGTTAGAAAAGATCTTGGAAATGTCTTTTGTGATCTAAATACAGTGGCACCCACCTGCAAGCCTTCCCTCGGAGATGGAGGCAAGCCGATCAGGAGTTCAGAGTCATCATGGCTGCATAACATGCCGGAGGCCAGCTTGGGATTCCTGAAGCTCTCTCCCAGAAAAATCCAGTTCTCCAGCTGGACGGAGAGTTCAGTTGGGAAAGTAGCCTGACAGACGTATGCCCTGGATCCCATCATCTGAGGGCTGAGATTTACAGGCGTGTGGTACTGCCACTCCTGGTTTTATGTGGTGCAGAAGCTTGCCCCAAATTCGAGGTCGGCTTGGACTGCAGAATATGACTATCTCAAAGGAGCAAACAAACAACCCAAAACCTTATCTTGGTTGTTTTTAGTATGTGAGTGTGTGCGTGAGTGTATGTGTATGAGTGTGTAAATGTGTGTGTGTGTGTAAATGTGTATGAGTGTGTAAATGTGTGTGTGTGTAAATGTGTGTGTGTAAATGTGTGTGTGTAAATGTGTGTGTGTGTGTAAATGTGTGTGTGTGTGTAAATGTGTGTGTGTATGTTCAATCACCTTTTTTTTTTTTTCGAGACAGGGTTTCTCTGTGTAGCCCTGGCTGTCCTGGAACTCACTCTGTAGACCAGGCTGGCCTCGAACTCAGAAATCCACCTGCCTCTGCCTCCCAAGTGCTGGGATTAAAGGCGTGCGCCACCACTGCCCGGCCAGTTCTCTCCTTTTACTGTGTGAGCGCCTAGGACTGAATTCAGGTGGTCATGCTTTATGGCAGACACCTTCACCTACTGAGCCATCTTGCCAGCCCAGTGGTGCTCTATTTTGATTTCATATGGGTTTTGTTTTGAAACAGGGTCTCACTATTTAACCGACCTAATCTCAAACCCAAGAACCCCCTGCTTCCTTATCTCCAGTCCTAGGATGGAGGTGCCGCCCACCAGACTCAGAATATGTATTGCTGGTATTAAATAATGGCTGCTTTACCCAAACAAGGTAAGAATCAAAACTTAGAAACCAGGAGGCCGGCGAGATGGCCCAGTGGTTAAGAGCACTTAGTGCTCTGACAGAGGACCTGGGTTCAATTCCAAGCACCTGTATTGTGGCTCACAACCACTGTAACTCCAGTCCTAGGGATCTAATCTTCCGGCCACCGTGAGTGCCTAGCACACACATGGTACACATACATGCATGCAAGCAAAACACACATCAATAATAATAATAATTTTTTTTGGCTCAAAGTGGGAAGGGTTGTTGAGACAGGGTCTATTAGTGTATGTAGTTCTGGTACTCTCTACGTAGACCAGGCTGGACTTGAACTCACAGCGATCCTCCAGCCTCTGCCTCCTGAGTGCAGGAACTAAAATTGTACACCACCACACCCACCTTTTTTTTTTTTTTTAAACTTAGAAACCATATATACCCAAGAAGCTCCGTGGGTGGAGCGCTCCTCCTGCTTGTATGAGGCAGGACTCTAGACTAGGATTATTCAGAAGTATTAGCATTCCTTCTAGGCTCCGCCCAACAGTTACCTGGCAACAATCGGTAGCCTGGCTCGCTATAAAAGCGACTGTTTGGCCCCCTCCTCGCTCTTTGCCCCTTTTCTCTCTCGGACTCACTGGTCCCTTTCTCCTTCTCTCCCCTTCCCCTTCCTTCCCCCTCCCCCCCATGTGTTCCTGGCCAGCCTCTTCTCTTTCTCTCTGTATTTCTCTGTCCCCTCTCTTTTTCTGCCCCTACTCCCTTCTCAGCTCCCCTTCTCATGACCTTCTAAACTCTGTATGTTTGGTACCTCGCATAAGGGATGGACCCACTGAGGCACCCCTCCCACCTCACCATACTTCGCTCTATAAAACATATACTCAAGAAGCAAATGGTTTGCATTCTTTAGTACCCACACTTTATTCTGGATTCAGGACTCTTTGTATAATGCTTGCTTTTCTCTCCACTCAAAGAAGTGTCAGGTGTCAGATGAAAGTGCAGCAGAGTCCTCCGAAGGACCACGCCGCCCTCCACAGCTGTACCGTTCCCTCCAGCTGCTTCTCTCCTGAGATTGGGAATCTCTCTCTCTCTCTCTCTCTCTCTCTCTCTCTCTCTCTCTCTCTCTCTCTCTCTCTCTCTCTCCCCTCTCTCATCACACAAGCCTGCTGGCATGGTGATGAGCAGCTCAAGCCAGAAAAACAAAAACAAAACATTTCTAGCCCAGCTGCAGATCAAGAAGTAAAAGGAACAGCTGGGGAGGCCTGGCCTCTTGGCCTCCCTTTTAGTTGGCAAAACAAATCCCCTATCCAAAATGGTTGCCACCCAGCTTAAGGTCCTTTACATTTACCCCCCCCCCTTCTCTGTCCCTGTTCTTCCATTCTTAAACATCATTCCGTCGTCTTCACAGGGTGTGTGGTTCTTTCATTACGTTAACAAACATTCGCTGTATGCCTAGATCAGGTGGGAGTACTTTGGTAGGCAGAGTGGGGCTGTGTTTAAAGAAATAAATTAAATCATCGTAAACAACCCCATCACTTAGGAGGCTGAGGCAGGAGGATTGCATGAGTTCTAGGCCAGCCTGGGATGCAGGGTGAGGTCCTCTCAGAAATCCAAGCAAAGTGGGGGAGGAAGCGGGGAATGACTCCGCAGTGAGGCACACTCACTGCTCTAATAAAGAACCCAGGTTCGGTTCCCAGCACCCACTTGTTGACTCACAACCCATAACTCAGTTCCAGCGATCCTATGCCTTCTTTTGGCTTTCTGGGGCACCAGGCACGCACATGGTACAGACACATACAAGCCAACAAAAACACTCATACCTATAAAAATAGGTAAATCAATCTTTAATATTACTTTTTTTTTTTTTTTAATCCAAAAAAGAAAAACCAGTTAAGATCCTGTGCCTTTTAATCTTTCAGTTGCTCTTGGACCCTGGACAGTTCTGTCTGCGACTCACCCTGAAGAAGCAGGAGGGACCAGCACCTAACACCTAAAGGGGACAGCAGCCTCTGCCTGCTACCAAATAGGAGGATGTGCTTACGTGCTCAGACTCAGCTAGACTGCTTATGTCATGACTTTTCAAGTTTTCTAACCCTGGCCTGTGGCTCTCTCACCTGGGCAACTTGTGTCCTGGGTGAAGCCAAGGTGTAGAGGAGGCATTGCCTCAGAGAGAACCACCCTCCTCCCAAGCTCACAGGCAGGAGGGAAGAAGGCAGCACTCGGGAGGCAGAGGCAAGTGGATCTCTGAGTTTGAGTCCAGTCTAGTCTACAGAGTTTTGGGATAGCTAGGGCTACACAGAGAATCCCTGTCCCGAAAAACCCAAAAGGAGGAAGAGGAGGAGAAGCATTAGACTCTAGGCACAGCAAGTAGCTCACATGATGGGGAGGTAAACTTGGGAAGGTTTCTTGAGGGAGATCACAGAGATCCAGAGTGGATGAGGGGCAGGTAGCCTAGGGCTGGATCCTCACTCATCCTCTGCCTTGTTTCCTTCACTGTATACATCGTGTGATATCCAGATGGACTGATGGAGGCCAGCCAGTTAGATGCTCCTGCAGTGGGGAGTGGGCTGGACTCCTGCCGGTAAGGATTTACTCTGTCCCTTCCAGGAAAATAAACAGAAATTAAAGAAGATTACTGACATAAAAAACCTTGTCCTAGCTGGGCATAGACAGGGTCGTATATGTCTGTTATCCTAGAATGGCAAGGGCTAAGGCTGGGGATCCTGAAATCCTGAGTTCAAGGATAATCTAGGCAACTCCTGAGACTCTATCTCAATGTTTTTTTTTTTACATTTACTGTGTGAGAGGCTCTCTCTCTCTTTCTCTCTCTCCCTGTTTCTCTGTCTCTGTCTCTGTCTCTCTCTGTCTCTCTCTCTCTCTCTCTCTCTGTGCGGATGTCTGTGTTTATGTATGCATGCATGTGCAGAGGTGCATGCTTGTATGTGCACCTGCACGTGTAATGTGTACCACAGAGCTTATGTGGAGATCAGAGGGCAACTTGCAAGGGCTCCTTTCCTTCTTAAACCAGGGTAAGTTCTCCAGGATTTACACTGAGTGTCTGGGGACGGAACTCAGATCTCGTATCCTCAGATTTGGCAGCTACTGTCTCTCCTGCTGAGTCATCTTGCTAGCCCTCGATTTCTTTTCAAGGTTTTTCTTTCTTTATGTGCATGAGTGTACATATCCACGCTCCTGTTGGTGACCATGGAGTCTAGAAGAGGGTGGCAAATCCTGTGGGGCTGGAGCTGCAGACAGTTGTGTGCTGCCCTGTGTGGGTGCTGGAACCAAGCTTGGGTCCTCTGCAGCAGCAGTGTGAACATCTCTCCAGCCCCAGCTGTGGAGATTTGGTCTGCTGCTATGTATTGTAATGCTTAATGCCAGCCCCAAGGTCTGGTAACCTCCAGGGACCAGGAACTCCTCATGTACACCAAATGATGCTATGTAACCTTGTCCCCAATTATCTCTGATTGGTCAATAAAGATGCCTATAGCCTGCAGCTAGGCAGAAGAGAGGTAGGCAGGGCTTTGGTTTCCTTGGTTGGGGTCTGGGGAGAGATCACAATGAGGTGAGGAAAGAGGAGAAGATTCCAGGGGTAAATCATAAAATCATAGCCATGAGGGCTGGCCTACTGGAGTAAGAGCAGCCTAGATAGAACATGGAAAGTTATAACTCCTGGGTATTGTCAGGGAAGTAGGCAAAACAACATAGGTTGATATCTGCCCAGCTCTAGTTCTGTTAAGACTTATTATAAATATAAAGGTTTTGTGTCTTTTATTTGGGAACTAAATGATCAAAGGTGGGATAGAAACCTCCAATTAAATATTTACCATAAAACCCAGCCTTTAATTTTATTTTTTGATTTTTTTAAATTAAAAAAAGGGGGATTAGGGCTATAACTCAGTAGTAGAGTGCTTGCTTAGCACAAAGACATAAATTCAATCCCTAGCACCAAAAGACAAAGGGAAAGGAGAGAGAGAGAGAGAGAGAGAGAGAGAGAGAGAGAGAGATTCAAACAGTGAGGAAAAATTCATTCCACCTGAGGCTTCAGTGGAAGTTCATGAGAGAAACGAAGTGTGGGCAAAGGGCACTGGAAGCAGAGCAGGCACCATGAGGAAAGGCCCGGAGGGATGCCAATCGTTCTAAATCCCAGGAACATGGCTACTGAAAGACAGAAACTGTGGCTTCAGACACCATAAAGGCCTTGTGGGAGCCGGGAGGTGGTGGCGCATGCCTTTAATCCCAGTGCTCGGGAGGCAGAGGCAGGCGGATTCGAGTTCAAGGCCAGCCTGGTCTACAGAGTGAGTTCCAGGACAGCCAGGGCTACACAGAGAAACCCTGTCTAAAGAAAAAAAAAAAAAATGGCTGCCAAGATGGCTCAGCCAGTAAAGGTGCTTGCCAATGTAGCTAAGGACCTGAGTTCAATCCCTGGATGCACATGGTGGAAGGAGAGAATCAGCTCCCACGAGGTGTCTTTAGACTCCCACATGTGTACCAAGGTACCCTCATGCACACACACACAAATAAATAAGACTATAATTTACCAAAAGCAAAACAAAACAAAACAAAAAACTGAACTAAAACCAACTCCATTGGGACAACTTTCAATGTAAGCAGCCCCTAGGAGATGCTGAAGTGAATCCAAGCTGAGAGCTACCAGGTACAAGGCGGGAAACACAAGAGGTGCAATAAAGAATAAATAAATATAAATGAAAATAAAAATGCCATGTAGAGGTGGTGCTTGCCTTTAAACCCAGCTCTTGGCAGGCAAGAGGCAGGTCGATCAAGTCTAGCCTGATCTACAAAGTGAGTTCCAGGACAGCCAATGCTGTTATGCAGAGAAACCCTGTCTCAAAAGTCAGGAAGAAAGAAAGAAAGTAAGAAAGGAAGGAAGGAAGGAAGGAAGGAAGGAAGGAAGGAAGGAAGGAAGGAAGGAAGGAAGGAAGAAAGAAAGAAAGAAAGAAAGAAAGAAAGAAAGAAAGAAAGAAAGAAAGAAAGAAAGAAAGAAAGAAAGAAAACCCAAATTAAGGGCTGGGATATAAAAGCTAGTGTAACAGTATGCTCAAAATCCCAGACCAAATCCCAGCCCAAGATCCTAGGAGCTTGCAGATCACCCAGTCTAGTGGAGTTGGTGACCTTCAGGTTCTGTTAGAGACTCTGGATAAAGTGAAGTGAGCGATTTTTTTTATTCAATTTTTTTTTTTTTTGGGGGGGGGTTCGAGACAGGGTTTCTCTGTGTAGCCCTGGCTGTCCTGGAACTCACAGATCAGTCTGGCCTCGAACTCAGAAATCCACCTGCCTCTGCCTCCCAAGTGCTGGGATTAAAGGCGTGCGCCACCATTGCCCTGCTGAAGTGAGCGATTTTAAAAGAAAATCTTTAAAATATATTACACAAGATATATACAAAATGAAAGAATGTATCTGGAATAAATTATAATAAACTTCAACAAAAATAAGTGTTTGTGCGTGCGTGCGTGCGTGTGTGTGTGTGTGTGTGTGTGTGTGTGTGTGTAGAGAGAGAGAGAAATTTGAGAAAGACACCAGACAGACCTCTAGTTTCATGGGTCTGAATGCGCACATGCAAGTAGACAAACACATACACACACATACACACACACACACACACACACACAATGAATCAATATGTGTGTATTTGATGTTTAGGAGATTAAAAATGGGACGCAGATTTGGGGAAGATTCCTCAAGGGAGGTAGGAAATAGAGATAATAAACTTGTGACAGGGAAGCAGAAGCAGAGAGGAGCTGGGAGAAGAAAGGGAACCAGCTACAGGGGGAGGGACTACAAGGAGAGCTCGTGGGGGGAGGGGTGAGAACACAGGAGAATAATGTGGGACCTCGGACCATGCCAGGAAACTGGGTAAGGTTGAGTAGGTCAAAGACTCTGGCACCCAGGCACCCACCTGAGGTGGTAGGTATCTCCCTGCTCCCTACAGGATTCCTGGCCTGGAACATGTGACCAAACTCCCCACATTGGTCACAAAGCCCAGAACAGAGTTCTCCATGCGAATGAGGTGTCTAGGGACCCTGAGGGTTTAGCCAATAAGCTTCCCTTTCCCGAAACTCCTCCCTGCAAAAGGTATTTAATCTTTGGTCTACCCTGAGAAGGTGGTATGCACCCATTTTCTGCCATGAACAACCAATAAACAGTTTGGAACCAAGGACTGTCTCTTTCATCAGGAACCACAGTGGGGAGCTTGAAGAAAGCCTTGCACTACGGAGCCATGCTGCCTAAGCTTCCACAGAAGGCCCCTCTGCACTCCCAAACAACCACAGCCAAGCTAAGGACAATTGTTGATGAGCTATGCCAGAGTTCCCATTCACCTGGGCTAGTCATCGCCCTCAGCCTGAGAGTCCCCAACTCTCCTCAACCCAGCAGTGCCCAGATGTCCAGGAGTTTGGGAGTCCCCTGTCCTGGACTCTTCAACCCCAGTTTCAGCCCTCCACATCTTAGATTGTGTTTTCCCACCCCCCTGAGCAGCATCTCGGAACTTCCCTAAAGCCTAGCACTGGAGGTGGCAGCAAGGGATAAATGCAGTCAAGCATTCTGTGTTTTGCCTGTCAGGTGGCATTCCTACCACCCCAGCAGCAGGGCGAACACTGGCCCACACATATGTATGAAGATGCTATGACAGAAGCTTCTGCCTTGTATGCTAGCTACAATTTATTTAAAAATTTGTTTGTTTGTAGTTTTTGAGACAAGGTCTCTCTCTGGAGCTCTGGCTGGCCTGGAACTTGCTATGTAGAGCAGGCTGGCCTAGAACTCACAGAGATTCACCTGCCTCTATCTCCTGGGGCTTGGGTTAAAAGTGTGCATCACAGCCGGGCAGTGATGGCGCACACCTTTAATCCCAGCACTCAGGAGGCAGAGTCAGGCAGATTTCTGAGTTCGAGGCCAGCCTGGTCTACAGAGTGAGTTTCAGGACAGCCAGGGCTATACAGAGAAACCCTGTCTCGAAAAACCAAAAAAAAAAAAGTGTGCATCACCACCCCCAGCCTTTTTTGAAATATTTTAAAAAGCATGCTCTCAAGGAGATATTGCATTTTTATGTTCATGGAGGCACTGTTCCCACTAGCAAATAGATGAAGTATCTCAAATGTCTACCAGTGTACCAACAGATAAGAAAAATGTAGTATGAGCCGGGCAGTGGTGGGGCACGCCTTTAATCCCAGCATTTGGGAGGCAGAGGCAGGTGAATTTCTGAGTTCGAGGCCAGCCTGGTCTACAGAGTGAGTTCTAGGACAGTCAGGGCTACACAGAGAAACTCTGTCTCGGAAAAAAACAAAAAAGAAAAAAAAAGAAAAAAGAAAAATGTAGTATGCATGTGTGGTAGAGTAATATCCATCCAGTGTACCAACAGATAAGGAAAATGTTGCCTGTACTTGTGTAGAATAGTATTTATCCTTCAGAAGAGGGAAAATCCAAGTATCAGTGACTGCTGTGGATAGCCCTGTGGCTGTTTGTATTTTGATGCTAATTCTGCTCTCCTGGGAGAGGCATTGGACACGGAGTTAATCATACACTCATGTGACTTCTTGTGAACCAATCCTATAATGAATAAAGGAGTCAATCACTGGGTGAGTAGGTGGTACTTCTGGGTTGGATGGAGGAAGAGTGGAAGCAGGAGAGAGGGTCCTTTTGGATGGGGACAGCGTGAGGACAAGATGTAGCTACTAGTGTCTCCCTGTTTCAATGGCGGATCCGACAGGATTCGCCTCCGGAGGATTTAGATTTAATTAGGCTTACAAGATTAGGATTTTAGTTGTTGTGCCCAGAGATTGAGTTATCATTGTTTCTGAACTAAGTCTGTGTTGCTTTTTCCTTTACACGGCAGCTTGTCTGTGTTCCAGAGAGAAAGGTACGGCGACAACGTGTGGGTTTGCCTGATGTGCACCACAAAGGCTGTGGGGGTTTTGAAACATGGGGCTGGTGTGGTATCGACCCACCACTGGGAACCTAGGGAGCTGGGTGGAGAGATCTGGAGCTCTGATTCAGAGTCTCCATGAGATAAAACAGGTCAGCCCTTGCCCACCAGCGCATGGCCAGCCAGGCCCCATGGGGCAGAGAGAACCAGAGTGTAGTACGGGAACTTGACAGTTTCAGTTTTTAATATTTCCTGCAAGAGGACCATGGTGAAGGGCTCCCATAGGTTCATATATTTGATTGCGTAGTCATCAAGGAGTAGCACTCTTTCAGAAGGATTAGAAGGTGTGGTTGGAGTAACTGTGGCCTCCTTGGAGGAAGTTTCTCACTGGAGGTGAGTGTTAAGGCTTCAAAAGCCCAGGCCCAGGGAGTTTCTCTCTTCCTGCTGCCTATAGATACAAATGTAGAACTCTCAGTTTCTTCTCCAGCACCATATCTGCCTGCACACCACCATGCTTCCCGCCATGAAGATAACGGCCTAAACTTCTGAAACTGCAAGCCATCCCCAATTAAATATTTCCCTTTGTAAGAGTTGCCTTGGTCATGGTGTCTCTTTTTTTTTTTTTTTTTTTTTTTTTTGGTTTTTCGAGACAGGGTTTCTCTGTGTAGCCCTGGCTGTCCTGGAACTCACTCTGTAGACCAGGCTGGCCTCGAACTCAGAAATCCACCTGCCTCTGCCTCCCAAGTGCTGGGATTAAAGGCATGCGCCACCACTGCCCGGCGGTCATGGTGGCTCTCTAAAGCAATAGAAGCCCTAAGACAGAAGTTGGTACCAGGAGTATGGTATTGCTGTAATAGGCCTGAGTTTCTATCCTGACTTCTCTCAGTGACAGAAGTGTAAACTAAGAAGTGTAAACCAAATAAACCCTTTCCTCCTCAAGCTATATTTGTTCATGATCTTTATCCTATCAATAGAAACCTAATTACGACATGCTATACGTGCATGTGTGTGGCTGTCCACCCCATGAGTATAAAAAAGGCCGAAGAAGAATGTCAGGTGCCCTGTTCTATTACTCTCTACCTTATTCCTTTGTTGAAGGGTCTCTTACTGAACCTAGAACTGTCTAGGGTTCAGTAAGGCCCAAAAGTCTGTTTCCACCCCTCCACGTGGCCCCCCAACACACAGAGCATTGGGGTTGCAAGCACACATGCTGCCATGCACAGCTTTTTACATGGGTGCTCGGGATTCGAACCCAGGTCCCCACGCGTGTACAGCTAGAGATCGTTCTTACCCACCAAGCCATCTCCTCAGGCCCTTAAATCCTTTTTGACTTATCATATTTTCAACTTATGACGCATTTATCACAACGTAACCTTATCACAAGCCACGAAGCTTTTGCTTATGCATCAATAAATGTCATAAATGTAACAAAAAGCCTTGTAATAAATCCCTTTGGGGGGTGGAGAGACAAACAGGAAGATTTGATATAGGGTCTAACTCTTACTTAAACCAGGTTGACCTGAAACTAACTATACAACCCAGGCTGGCAACAAACTCCTGAAATCCTCCTTGGGATTAGAGACTCAGACGTCTATGGGGGAGACGATCCTGAAAGGTTGGGAGCACAGGGCAAGTGAGTAGAATCTAGTAATACAGATGAAGTCCATGGGTGGAGTAATATAACTGTGTGAGGTACCAAGTTCCCAGATACAGTAGCTGGTCACATCTGTACATCAGCTGGCTGTTTACCTCATAGCATATTCCTAGATCACACACACACACACACACACACACACACACACACACACACACACATACAGGGTCTCATGTAACTCCAGCTGACTTCAAGCTCACCTCACCATGAAGCCAAAGATGACCTTGGACTTCTGATCCTCCTGCCTCCACCTCCTAAGTGCTGGAATTACAGCCCAAACTATGAAGGGACAGGGATAGGAAGGGGATCCCGAGGCTGTCCAGCCATATGTTATATGAGGTAGAATGTATACATTCTGCTTTGTGCCTTCGTCCTCACAGCAACCCTGCCAAGCCAGGTGAACAACCCAGTGTACCAGCACGGAGCTTGTGTGCAGCAGCCTGCCCAGCCCTCCCCACACCCAGTCCTGCCTTCTGCTCTCCAGCTCTTTCCATCTGCAATAATGGAGCTATGACATTACAGGAATAACCAGAACTAACATTTATCTAGTGAACTTAATGACTTATGTCTATGAACTTAAAATATTCCTTTGAATAATGTAATACAAATTAACTTTAATTTAAAAAAACAAAACAAAACATTTTTTGGTAAGCTAGGTAGCACATACCTTTAATCCCAGCCCTCAGTAAGCAGAGGCAGGAGGATCTCTGGGAGTTTAATGCCTCCTGAGCAAGTTCCAGGACAGCCAAGGCTACACAGAGAAACCCTTTCTCGGAAAAAAATAAAATAAAAAATGAAATCTTTTTGTGTCTGTGAGTGTGCGTGTGTTTATGTGTGGGTGTGTTGTGAGTGTGTGTGTCCATATGTGAGTAAAAGTGCCCACTGACTCCAGAAGAGGATGCCAGATCCCAGGCAGCTGGTGACACAGTTACGGGTGCTAGTGAAAATCCCAGTTGGTCTGGGCCCTTAACTGCTGAGTCATCTTCCCATCCCCTAGCTATCATCATCATCATCATTATTATTGCAATTACTTTTGTATGGGCACACCCTTTGAATAGTGCACTGTAGAGGTCAGAGGAACCATCTCAGCAACCTGAAAACTGACTCTTTACCCCTGATACACAAGGGTAACCAGTAAATGAAGGCTCGGAGACGTGAAGAGATTCAGCTAAGGTAACAGTGCTGGGGCCTGCCTGAGAGTGGACGCTGGCTGCTTTGGTAACGATGGGTGTCCTACTCATCTCTCTCCCTGAAAAACTGTTCACTGGACATACACACCTTCCCTGGTATTGTCCTGACCAAGCAGGTCTCTCTGGCCACTTCAGCCCATGAAACAAGAATAACCTGACCAGGGGATCCAAGAAAATCTCACTAATTCACAGTGTATGTGTATAGTACGGGGCCGGGGAGGTGGCTTGTACCATAACCCAGCCAATGTGTGTGTGTGTGTGTGTGTGTGTGTGTGTGTGTGTGTCGGGGGTGTGTGTGCTTATATCTGCATAACCCAGTCAGTGTGTACTGGTGGTGCTGGGGGACTTGTATCTGCATGGTACTTGTATCCTGGGAAAGAAAGTGTCTCTTCCACAAACAAGAGCACAAGCCAGGCCTGTTGAAGCTGCCATTGTTTTATTGAAGAATGGACATTCGTATGGGTTTCTATACATTTTGATTTAGAAATGCCACTGAGGAGCCCATATACTCACTGAAACTGCATGGGCAGTCCCAGTTAGAGAGCACGCTCAGAAGAAATAATGCTTCACCCAGATTTTACTCAAGAGAAAAAAAAAAAAAAAAAAAGTTTAGTTAGGATAATTGCCTTAAAAATTGGAGCTAAGGTATTCTGGAACCAGAAAAGTCTATTTCAACCTCCTCCCCCTCCCCTTATAGCCTTGTTAATCATGATAATGCTTCCAAGCCCCACTACAAGCTTGTGAATTAATTGGCCATATTTTATGACATCCAGAGCACACATCCACAGAGGCTGGCAGACAAAAGATAAAAATTGAGAAACAAAGGCATGCAGCTGGACATGGCGGCTCTCGCCCGAGGGACACACACACACACACACACACACACACACACACACACACAGCAGAATTATTATGAGTTTAAGGCCAGACTAAAAAGAAAAAAGTGGGGAGGGGGCAGAGCGATGGTATAGCCTCTGACCCTGCGGGATTCAACATTCTGAAGGTTCAGCAGGAGACTGAAAGTCTGAGGCTAGCCTGGGATGCATAGTAAAATAGAATTTCTGAATAAAAATAGAAAAAGGAGGAAGAAAATTGGAAGGGAGGGAGGGAGGGAGGGAGGGAGGGAGGGAGGGAGGGAGGCCAGGCAGGCAGGCAGGCTCGCTCACACTATCCTATGTATCCTGTGTATGTCTTTAGGGCCTCTGCAAGAGCAGCAAGTATACTTAACCACTGGGCCATCTCTTTTGCCCTCCGAATGTTTTTAACAATGCCTTTCAACTTTCGAAATCTTGTCTTGATGGCCACTCGAATGAGGCACAAGTCAAATTACCTAATTTGACTTTAAGATGTTAGGTTGCTAAAAAAAAAAACCAGTTCTTCCAAAAGTGGAGGGATCGAAACTGGCTACCCCCAAGACCTGCCGGGAAGAGCCTGAGGTAAATCATAGCCCTGGCTTCCATTGTACCGCCATCCATTGCCCTAAAGACTGGGGACTGGTCTCAGCTCAAGTACAGAGATCCTAAAAACCTGGCAGCCAGGTCCAGACTCACTGGTTACAACCGGAAGGCTTTCCAGCCACTCCCAGAGAGAGGCCCCTTCAAGCATCTTAGAAGGAAAGGGAGCCCGGCATGAGGCTATTTGAGGAACAAAAGCAGCTGCGCTCTGGGCTTCTTTTTCTCTCTCTGGGAGCAGCCGGTCTCCATTTCTTTCCTTTGTGTCTGAGTGTCCTTCTTTCTTTGTCAAATGGATGCTTTCATCAATGCAGAAAGGAGTGTGTACCAGAAGACCAAATTCCAGACCCAGGTGCTCTCCTGCTAAGGGCGGACCTGGCATCCTGGCCCCCTAAGCAGAAGTCGGTGAGTCAGAGGAGAGACAGAACTGACCGCATGCGCAGACATGAAAAGGTGGGGCAATAGGTTCAAGAGTTGTCCTATTAGCTCTGACGATCGATCCACAAGCCTCCAGGGATAAGGTGAGACCGAGCAGCAGAGGGAGAACAGGAGAAGCCTGGTGCAGATCCCCAAAGGCTTGGCTGCGAGGCTAAGGGTTAGGACTGTAGTCTGAAAGTAAAGTGTACTCAAGAATTCCAGTCGAGAAAATGGCATGACCCGATTTGTGTTGCAGGAAGATGGCTGTCCAGGAATAAGGGAACCAAGAACACTAGGTCTTTCTTTCTTTCCTTCCTTCCTTCCTTCCCTCCTTCCCTCCTTCCTTTCTTTTTCTTTTTTTCGGAGACAGTTTTTCTGTGTAACCCTGGCTGTCTTGGAACTCACTTTGTAGACCAGGCTGGCCTCAAATTTAGAGATCTGCCTGCTTCTGCCTCCTGAGTGCTGGGATTAAAGGACTCGCCTCAACACTTGGCTGAGCATTAGGTCTTACCAGGTTGGCTTCTGGAGAGCCAAGGCCAGGTCCCCAGCCAGGTACAAAGCCACACTCAACCAAGCAGTTGCTGTATCTGATCCTAAAAAGACCACAGTGATTCTGCCTCAGGGCCCTTGTTGGGGTTGGGGAATGGGGGGGGGGGGGTTTCGGGGTGTTGTAGCAGTCTTTATGACCGCTGTCACTTGAAGGAAGCCATTTTTTCCTGGGGTCTCAATTCAGTCCTCTCAGGGGAAAGCAGAAACCCTTTCTCATAGAGCCTTCCCCAAACTGTGACCTTGGAAACATCCATAGCCCTGAAACCACGGGCTTTCACAACTTGCCGAAGATCACCAAGTTCTTTTTGTTTGATTTTGTTTCTTTTCTTCTTCTTCTTCTTCTTCTTCTTCTTCTTCTTCTTCTTCTTCTTCTTCTTCTTCTTCTTCTTCTTCTTCTTCTTCTTCCTTCTTCCTCTTCTTCTTCTTCTTCTTCTTCTTCTTCTTCTTCTTCTTCTTCTTCTTCTTCTTCTTCTTCTTCTTCTTCTTCTACTTCTTCTTTTTTTGAAACAGGGTTTCATGTAGCCCAGAGTGGCCTCAGTGTCACTAAGTAGCCAAGGCTGACCTTGAGCCTCGGATCCTCCAGCCCACACCTCCTAAAGGCTAGGATTCTAAGCAAGCAGAACAAAGTCCACTTTTTCAAGCACCGGAAATGTACCTTGAAGCCATTAGTATCTCAAATCAGGGACAAAAAGCAGAAGTGCCTACTTAACATATCAAAGCGGACTTTCCCTCCAGGTTCTCCCAGCATCCCTCACTTCCTACCTGTCACTAGGTATGGCTCCCATACTCCACTCCCAACTCCAAACCCTAAACTTCTCCAGCCCAGGGACTGGGCTGCCCTTCCCGGAATAATACAGCCATTTTGGTCTATCCCTTACCCTCTTAGTCCAGGCCTCTTGGTCGGTGGCTCCTCTTCCCCTTCCCACCCCTATTTCCTCACATGGCCCAGCTCAGTCTGATCATGCTCACTCTGGATTTTCCCAGGTGTCCCTGCCTCAGACTATGCGCTCCCTCAAATCTTATCATTAGGGGCTGGAGAGATGGCTCAGCGGTTAAGAGCACTGTCTGCTCTTCCAGAGGCCCTGAGTTCAATTCCCAGCAACCACAGGGTGGCTCACAGCCATCTGTAATGGGATCTGATGCCCTCTTCTGGTGTGTCTGAAGACAGCAACAGTGTACTCACATGAAATAAATAAATAAATCTAAAAAAAAAAAAAAAAAAAATCTTACCATTAACTCTGTCTTCCACCATCCCTAGGAGCTGTCATGTCCTTTCTTTTTGTAATTTTTTTTTTTTATTTATTCTGAATTGTTTGTTCAGGGCACACAAACCCAGAGCGTTTAAAGGAAAATAAGAAGAGAATCCATGTCGTTTCATGGTTTCTGAGGACCAGGAACCAGGAAATGGCTTGTTTGGGCTGTCCCTGTTAGGGTCCCTGGAGATTGCATTCAAGCTGTGAGCCAGGCTATGAGTTTTTAGAAACACTGGGAAAGTCTCCTGTTAGTAGGAAATTATGGCAGGCCCAGGAGTGTGGCAAGAAGAACTAATCACGTGTAAAGATTTTTCCTGAGATAAGTAGATTTCCTGGGTGTAGTGGCTCATGCCTCTACTTTTGGAATTTGGGAAAAAGAGGTAGGCCACGCCACTCAGTGCTACATAGTAAGGCCCTGACTCAGAAGAGGAGGAAGGAGAGGAGGAAGAGGAGGAGGAAGAAAAGGAGGAAGAGGAGGAGGAAATACAGGGTGGGGGAGGCTCTCAGACCTGGGATTGTATAGTCCAGCACAAAAGAAAAGGAAGAAAAGAAAACACCATTATACATAATCTCTTAATTTTCTAGATTCTAAAAATAAATTAAATAGGTTTGATTTCTGGGTTTTTGGTTTTGTCTTTAACAATGCTTTCTCTAAAAACATAACATACTTAGAGGGCATGGTGGAGAGTAACCTTAATCTCAGCACTCCAGAGACAGAGATAGACATATTTCTGTAATTTGAGGCAAACCTGGGCTATATCGTCCTGATCTAGCCTGAGCTAGATACCAAGTAAGACTGATAAATCTTAAAGACCATCAAATGTCCTTGATGGTTCTCACATTATTTTCTGAGGCAGGGGCTCATACTGAGACCTGAGGCTAGATCATGAGGTTAGGCCAGCTGACTACGGAATCCCAGGTCCTCATGCTCACAAGGCGAGCGAGCATCTGATCCACTCAGTACCTCTCCAGCTCTGTCTTTGTTCTTGTTTCAGGCAGGTCTTCTGTGACATAGGCTGGTTTTGACTGTATGGTCACGGATGACCTGGAATTCCTGTCTCCACTTCCTAATTACTGAAATTACAGGTGTGAACCACTGGCCAGTTTACCTCTTGTCTTTTTTTTTTTTTTTTTTTTTTTTTGGTTTTTTGAGACAGGGTTTCTCTGTGTAGCCCTGGCCATCCTGGAACTCACTCTGTAAACCAGGCTGGCCTTGAACTCAGAAATTACCTCTTGTCTTAGCTATCAGTTTTTTACAGACAAAACTCACCTTCAATGATAAAAGGTTTGTTTTTTGTTTGTTTGTTTTGTTTTGTTGTTTTGTTTTTGAGACAGTTTTTTTTCTTTCTTTCCCTGGCTGTCCTGGAACTCACTCTGTAGACCAGGTTGGCCTTCAACTCAGAAGTCTGCCTGCCTCTGTCTCTTGAGAGTTTCAATTAAGGATGCCACCACTGCCCAGATGAAGGCATTGTCTTTAATTGCACTTTTATTTATTTATTTATTATCTATTTGTTTGTTTGTTTGTTTTTCGAGACAGGGTTTCTCTGTGTAGCCCTGGCTGTCCTGGAACTCACTCTGTAGACCAGGCTGGCCTCGAACTCAGAAATCCGCCTGCCTCTGCCTCCCAAGTGCTGGGATTAAAGGCGTGCGCCACCACTGCCCGGCTCAAAACAAAATTTTTAAAAAAGCAAAAGAGATTTGTGTTCCTCCAACAAGTGGTCTGGAAGTGGCTCAGGTGGGAGAATGCTCACCTCACTCAAGATTTTGTGGACTTAACATATACTAAGGGTCACCCGGACAAGGGGATCACAATTAAAGAATTGCCTCTGTCAGACTGGCCTGTAAACACGCCTATGGGGCATTTTCTTAATTGCTAATTGCTGTGGGAGGGCCCAGCCCACTGTAGGCTGGTGGGCCTGGGCTGAATAAGGTAGCTGAGCAAGCCAGAGGTGAAGCAGAGTGGGGTGAGGTGGAGTGGGTGGAGCTGGGGGTGCAGCTGGAGGTGGGAGTGGAGGTAGAGATGGTGTAAACCAGTAAGCGATATTCTCATATAGTCTCTGCTTTTCCTGACTCAGCTTCCTTCAGGGATGAAGTAGTGTACTAGCAGCAAACCGGACAAACCTTTCCCTTTTCCAAGCTGAACTGGGACTGTGTTTTAGCATAGACTTGGCCAGCTGGCATGTGCTAGGCCCTGGGTTCAGTCCTCTGTAGGTGCATGGGGTAGGTGGGAGTCCAAGACCCTCTGCTCAAGCTACCAAGGACCCAGAGAGATCAAGAGAGGCCTGAGTTTCTGAAAAAATCTGCTTTCTCAGGTCAGCCCAAGGGAGGACCTGGTGTTTGTCCTGGAGTCTCTCAGGCCCCAGAGGAATAGTGCAAAACCAAGAGGGAAAGGAAGGCCTAAACAGTAGAGTGGGTTTGGATGACCGAGCATTGGTGGCTCACGCCTTTAATCCCAGCACTCGGGAGACAGAGGCAGGCAGATTTCTGAGTTTGAGGCCAGCCTGTCTACAGAGTGAGTTCCAGGACAGCCAGGGCTACACAGAGAAACCTTGTCTCGAAAAACCAAAAAAAGAAAGAAAGAAAGAAAGAAAGAAAGAAAGAAAGAAAGAAAGAAAGAAAGAAAGAAAGAAAGAAAGAAAGAAAGAAAAAAGAAAAAAGAAAAACCAAAAAAAAAAAAAAGGCTTCCGACTGGAACATCGGTTCTTACGGTGAACCTGTAATGGCGTGGGGGTAGGGTGGGAACATGCAAACTGAAATGTTACAACCTCAGAAAGAACCCAGATGTGTCCTTAACACAGTAGATAGGGTGTTAGTCTTATAGAAAGAACTAGAAGAAACTGTTCTGGGCGTAGGGTGTCAGCTGATCTCAAAGAGGCAGCCCATGGCTTCTTTACTTGACTTCCAGAATGTTTTTATTTACGAAAGGCTCTCAGAATGTAGCATAGGCTAGCCTGAAACTCCCTACCTAGACCAGGCCTCCAACTTGTAGTGATCCTCCTGCCTCAGATGCTCGTGTAGAGGTGCTTGCGTGGCCACAGCTGCCTCCATTTTTGGTTTTGTCTCATCCCTTTGTGGCCTTTCCAGGCAGGAGAATGTGGAAATGATATTGACCAGGGAGACTGCAGGTGGGTGGCTTGGTGGCCATTGTGATATCAAGCCTGGGAGTAACAGCCGGGCAGGAAAACCATTGTTTTTATGTTGGATGAAATCTGTTTCTTTCAGAGATGACAGTTTATAAGCAAAACAAACACCAACCTAATATTACTCTGCTGGCACCAACTCATCTTGGTTCAAGTCTCAGCTCAGGGCTGGTTGTGGAAAGCAATACTCTGTAACCCTGACCTACAACTCCAGCTAGTGTCTTCCCGTACACTCGTGTGTACACACACACGCACAGGCACATGCTCACATGCACTCCCACAGGGCAATATATACATAGATACAGATAGACAGTTTATCCATCTTGTGTTCACTGCGATTGTAAGAAGCAGCCACAAGAGCTCTAGCACACCCTTACAGACCATCAATGGCAACCTTTTACTAAAACCCGGCAACACCCCAGCCAGCACATTTACTTTGATATAGTCAAGGAAATGTTCTCAATCCTGCTGTTATCTTAGAGCCACACCTACATCCCCTAGCCCTACCCTCTTGGCCGCCACCAATCTCTTCATTTCTATAATTTGTCACCCCTAGGTTGTCACAGAGCAAATGTTAGAACTTTGGTGTATCGGTGGGTTTGTTTTAGCAAATTCTCTGGTTATTGCGTATAAAAACACTATTTCCTAACCAGGCTGTGTCAGTGATGTTCCTTCCACCTCTGCTTCATAAGGGCCAGGATTATAATCCAGAGCAACCGAGCACGCCTTTAATCCCAGCCCTTGGGAGGCTGGTGGATTTCTGAGTTCGAGGCCAGCCTGGTCTACAGAGCGAGTTCCAGGACAGCCAGGGCTACAAAGAGAAACCCTGTCTCGAAAAACAAAAAAACAAAAACAAAAAAAAATATTTCTATTAGATTTTACTCATTTTGTATGTACGTCTGCACAGAGGGCAGAGGACAACATGTGGGTGCAGGTCCTTTCCCATTATGTGGGTGTCGGGGATGGAACTCAGCTGGATAGTCTTGATGGGAATTCCTTTTACCCCCACTGAGCCATTTTTTAAAAAAGATTTTTTTTTCTTCTAAGACAGGGTTTCTCTGTCTCGAAAAACCAAAAAAAAAAAAAAAAAAAAAAAAAAGACAGGGTTTCTCTGTGTAGCCCTGGCTGTCCTGAAACTCACCACTCTGTAGACCAGGCTGGCCTCTAACTCAGAAATCTGCCTGCCTCTGCCTCCCAAGGGCTGGGATTAAAGGCGTGCGCCACCACCGCCCGGCTAAAAAAGATTTATTAATTTTATGTATATGAGTACTCTGTCCTCATGTACACCAGAAGAGGGCATTGGATCTCATTACAGATGGTTGTGAGCCACCATGTGGGTGCTGGGAATTGAACTGAGGACCTCTGGAAGAGCAGCCAGTACTCTTAACTAAGCCATTTCTTCAGTATATATATATATATTAAGATTTCCACCAAGCTATTTTACTGTCTCTGCAAATGTTTCTGTTAATTATTCCTCATTGAACAGATATTCAGCTGGGCACTTGGGAAGCAGAGGCAGGTGGATCTCCATGTGTTAGAGGTCAGCATGGTCTACACAGTGAATATTTCACAGTTACATTTTCTTCAGTACTGGGGACTGAACTTGTGGCCTGGAGCAAGCTACGCAAGCACTCTATCGGTGAACGATATAAAAGCCCAATGCAAGTCATCAGCTGCTTGACAGGAAGTGAGGTTCCAGGGAGCAAAGACCTGGGTTCAAGGCACAAAGTGATTGGGGGCGGGGAGGTTGGTGATAAGGGACGTTGTTTTTCTGTCTGTTTCCAGATAAGGTCTTGCTATTTAGCCCAGACTGGTCCCAAACTTGAACTGGAGACTCCTGGGTACTGGAATTACAGGTGAGCATCACCACACCTTTGTACACTTTGGGGATTTTGTTGTTATTGGTTTTGTTTTGTTTTGAGACAGGGTATCATTGTGTAGCCCTAGCTGGTCAGGACTTTATATGTGGACCAGGTTGGCCTTGAACTCACCGAGATCTTTTACCTCAGTCTCTTGAGCGCTGGAATAGCAAGGATGAGCCACTCCAGTCGAGTGTGCAGTTCCTATTAGGTTAATTCTGCATTTACATGAAGCCCCAATACAATAGTGGAGCACTGCCAGCCAACAAATGCATTCAGTACTGTGGATCTTTTTTTTTTTTTTGAGACAGGGTTTCTCTGTGTCTGGCTGTCCTGGAACTCACTCTGTAGACCAGGCTGGCCTCGAACTCAGAAATCCACCTGCCTCTGCCTCCCAAGTGCTGGGATTAAAGGCGTGCGCCACCACTGCCAGGCTAGTACTGTGGATCTTGTGGTCACACACTAGGTACTATTGTCAGTAATGGGCTTGTTTTCACTTGGAAAGAAACCCATTAATTTCATGGGATAAAATAATTGGCGACTCAAGTTCTGCCATAGAAAGGAAAATTCAAAGTGGGCCTGGAGGTTCTCACCTATAATTCTAGCATACGAGAGGCTGAGAAGCTAAGGCAGGAGGATCACTGAGAGTTTGAGGTCAGCCTTGCCCTGAGTGAGACCTTGTTTCACAACAAAGGAACACCTGAGTACCAGGGCCAGCAACAAGGCTCACTGAGCAGAGGTAGGAGCTCACTACCCAAGCCTGATGATCCAAGTTAGACTCCCAGAACCCACAGAAATGGAAAGAGAGAATGGAGTCCACATGGTCGTCCTCTGAGCTTCACCCTGAACACCGTGGCACGCACACTAATAAACTCAGAATTTAAAATGACACAGCAGAAAAGGAGAGAGAAGGAGAGAGGGAGAGAGAGGATATACAATCAAAAGAAAGAAGAAAGTCTGGGGGTTTACTTCACAGGGGTAGAGTTCTTACCTAGTATGTATGACATCCTGAATTCATTCCCCAGCACCAAAAACTAAAATAAAAAGAAAGCAAAATTCAAATAATTTCTTTCACACAACTCTCAAGAACACAGTAGCATTGAAAAGATATGTATTTTGGAGTTTTCCATGTAACTGAGCTCCCAGGGATATTGTGACGAAGTCTGGGGTGGGGAGAGAGGAGGCGAGGGGAGAATCTAGTTTTATTACTGATTTGATTTGGTTTGTTTTTTTGAGACATACTTACTCTGCAGCCTTGGCTGACTTGGAACTCACTGTGTAGATCAGGCTGACCTTGAACTCCCAAAGACTTGCCTGTCTTTGCCTCCTGCTGGGATTAAAGATATATGCCACCATAAAAAGCTGATTTTTTTTTTAAGTCTGGGTGTCTTGTCACACAAATTGACCTTGAACTTGGCTTGTAGCCGATGGCCTCCCGATTCTGATCCTCCTGCCTCTACCCCTCCAGTGCTAGCATAAGAGGTGAGCAAACCCACACCTGTGTATGTGATGTTCCCGGTGAACCCCAAGTCTTTGAATATGCTAAGCAAGCATGACCCATTACACCCGGTTACTGAATTTGTTTTTTACTTTAGTGTAGTTATAGTTACTTTTTAAAAAAATTATTATAGACTGAATGTAATGTGCCTTTAATCCCAGCACTTAGAGGTAAGTGGATCTCTGTAAATTCTTTTTTTTTTTTTTTTTTTGGTTTTTCGAGACAGGGTTTCTCTGTGTAGCCCTGGCTGTCTTGGAACTCACTCTGTAGACCAGGCTGGTCTCGAACTCAGAACTCAGAAATCCACCTGCCTCTGTAAATTCAAGGCCAGGCTGGTCTACACAGTGAGTTCTAGGCCAGCCAGAGTTACATAATGAAACCTGTCTGGAAAAAAATATTAACTATGTGTACATGTCTGTGTGTGTATGTGCCTGTAAGTGCAGGAGCCAGAGGCATTGGGTCCCCTGGAGCCTGTGTTCTGGGTGGGTGGCTGTGAGGTGCCCCGGGTGGAGCTGGGAACTGAACTCAAGACTTCTGGAAGGACAGGGAGTGCTCTTAAGTAGCCAAGTCATTTCTCCAGTCCTAGTTCAGCGTTTTGAGACAAAGATCTTGCTTTTTTGGTCCTTGCTGTCCTGGAAGCCATGAACCTCCTGCCTCATCCTCTCTAGGACTCAGATTTCTGGCTATGGCACCACACCTTGATATCTTTTACTCTTGTGAGAATGACAAGAAGTCTTTGAAGAAAAACAGTAACAACAATAACAAAACCAGAAGCAAAACTAGTTGGTAAAAATGAGATCAGTCCACAGGAATGCATCTTTATCAGGATACAGGTGGGGCAGGAAACCAAACAGGTACAACAAAAGAGTCACATGATCTGTTATCCGAGAAAAATAATTCTTCATGACTACGGATAGCAACCTGGTTTGTTCTGCTTTTAATTCTTTTAATGCATTTTATTTTGTATCACCTATCATTTACTATGTGTATACCCACTTGTGCACATGGCTACATGTGAGTTACAGACAGCTGAGAGTCACGGCTTGGATTTTGGGAACTCAACCCAGGTTTTCTGCAAGATCAGGAAGTGCTCTTAACCACCTGAGCTATCTCTCCGGTGCCTTGTTTCTTTCTTGAGACAGTCTTTTTTTTTTTTTTTTTTTTTTTTTTAAAGATTTATTTATTTATTATATGTAAGTACACTGTAGCTATCTTTAGACACCCCAGAAGGGGGCATCGGATCTCATTATGGATGGTTGTGAGCCATCATGTGGTTGCTGGGATTTGAACTCATGACCTTTGTAAGAGCAGTTGGGCTCTTAACCACTAAGCCATCTCTCTAGCCCTTGAGACAGTCTTATATTCACTCAGGCTAGCCTTGTAACTCTGGTTATCTTCCTTCCTTAACATTCTAAGTGTTGAGTTTCCAGCCATGAGCTCCTACACTCAATTTATTTCATTCGTTTTAATTTAAACTTTCTTTTTTTTTTTTTGGTTTTTTGAGACAGGGTTTCTCTGTGTAGCCCTAGCTGTCCTGGAACTCACTCTGTAGACCAGGCTGGCCTCGAACTCAGAGATCCACCTGCCTCTGCCTCCCAAGTGCTGGGATTAAAGGCATGAACCACCACTGCCCAGCTTGTTTTAATTTAAACTCTCCTTGGACAAAGTAGTTGCAGTTAGACTGAATTAGTTCTCTGTAAATAATAGATCCTATGAAAGACTGGAAACCATCTTGAGTTGGAAAACGTAATGTGAAAAATATTTTTTTTCATATATATAGTTTCATATTTACATACAATTTTTTTTTATATATTTGTGAAATAGAATGTGATATTTTGATAATACCTGTTCAAGTAACCAACTCAGAATAATTTGTACACACCTTGGGCTGGAGAAATGGCTCAGTGGCTAAGAGCACCGACTGCTTTTCCAGAGGTCCTGAGTTCAATTCCCAGCAACCACATGGTGGCTCACAACCATCTGTAATGGGATCCGATGCCCTCTTCTGGTGTGTCTGAAGACAACTACAGTGTACTCACATACATAAATAAAATAAAATAAATCTTAATTTGCACACACCTCACCTTAAACTTTCCTCAGTTCTGGGCTGGGGAATGCTTGTCTGTAGTACAGGAACCCCTGGGCTTGCTCTCCCGCACTGCATCAAACCAGGTATAAAACAGCACACCTGTGTTGCCAGCATTTGGGAGGTAGAAGCAGGAAGATGACTCGGGGCCAGGCTTAGATAGACACATAGCAAGTTAGAGACCAGTGTAGGCTACAGGAGGCATGCTCACTTCCTCCCTCCCTCTCTCCCCCTCACCCCCTTCCTTCCAGCAGTCCTGAGGAATTGAACTTGTTATCCAAGGCAAGTGCTGTTCTACTGAGCTATGGCCACTGGTCTGAAAATGAAAATGCAGTAAGTCTTATCATTTCTTTCTTTTTTCTTTTCTTTTTTTTTTTTTTGGTTTTTCGAGACAGGGTTTCTCTGTGTAGCCCTGGCTGTCCTGAAACTCACTCTGTAGACCAGGCTGGCCTCGAACTCAGAAATCCGCCTGCCTCTGCCTCCCAAGTGCTGGGATTAAAGGCGTGTGCCACCACTGCCCAGCCGTCTTATCATTTCTTTATGGTGAGTTCTCTTCTAACTATTTTGAGCTATATAATGTATTCTCGTTCGCTGCGTTCAGCCTGGTACTGAGTGTTTCAAGCTTCTTCTGCCTGTACCTCCTTTAAAATCACGAGTGTGCACACAAGGTGTTCAGGCGACGTTCAACCTTTTCTTTTAAATGACATGTGACCAGAATTTCTGGAGAAGTCAACTTAAGGACAAGCTCAGCCTGCTCTACAGGCAATGTGTATTTGTTTTTGAGAGCTCTCAAACTGTTTTTGATGAGAGAATTAACCCTCTCGGGGAAACATCTTAGTCTCTGACTGTCCCATGGGAGAGTGTGGGGGAGGACACCTGCGCCCTGTTGTGTATCAGGAGGTGCCAGGGCCTGCTAGACAGAATCTGTGTAACTGACGCCTCTGAGGGAGGGGTGAAAACCAGGGCCAGCTGCCTTTCTGTTCCACCACAGAGGAAAAGAGAGCAAGTCTTCAGATATTACCAAAACCCAACTCAAGAAAACCTTGTAGGCTTGCATCCCGAGCATTGGGTGGAAAGCATAGTACTAGCTCTGTGTTTCACATAGGATAGGCACTTGATCAATGTGTACTGGGGGGCTGGGGATGTTGTTCAGGTGTTAAAGTGCCTGCCTAGCATGCATGAAGCCCTAAGATACCAGAGTATTCTACTTGTTGGGTGGTGGCGGCACATAACTTTTATCCTAGCACTTGGGAGGTAGAGGTAGGCTGATCTCTGTGAGTTCGAGAACAGCCTGGTCTACAGAGTTTCAGGACAGCCAGCGAGACACAAAGAAACCCTGTCTTGAAAAACAAAATAGAAAGAGTATTCTACTCGTACTGAACTAACAACAAAAAGCAAACAAACAACAACAAAAAGACCTCTAAGCATAGTGATCCATACATGTAGTCCCAGTACGAAATAGAGAAGAGGACCAGAAATTCTAGGTTATGCGCCATAAGGAGTCCCAGGCTAGTCTGAGCTACAGAGGCTCTGGATCAAACAGCAGAATTGAGAGGGAAAAGAAACAAAGCAAACAAACAGTAAAGGCTAACCCTCTAACCTGGTAGTGGTGCTATGCACCTTTAATCCCTGCATTCTGGAGGTAGAGGCAGATAGATCTCTAAGTTCAAGGCCAGCCTGGTCTACAGAATGAGTTCCAGGGCTACACAGAGAAACTCTGTCTTGAAAAACAAACAAACAACCCACTAACTCTAAGGTTTTGTTATGTAGTCCAAGCTAACCCCAAACTTACTACGTGGCCTAGGCTAACCTCCGACTCATGGGAATCCTTCTGCATCAGGCTGCCTGGTGCTGAGATTATAGGTATGCGCCACCAAGCCTAACTGAGCCTGTTTGCTGTATCAGTATCCTGGAGGTGTTTGGGAAGAGGGAGAGAGGAGGTGTAAGAGAGAAAGAAGACTGAACTCCCTGGAGGTGGGGGAGGGGTGAGTGGGATCTGTGGGAGCAAAAAAATCTGGATAATATAGGGAAGAGCCTCTGGAGGAAGGGCATCCCAGCCCCTGGGTTGGACAGTTCAGGGTTGGGGGCAGGATTGCCTGGAAGGGACTGAGGGATGCTGGGAGAACCTGGAGGCCAGGTCTGTTTTCATATGTAAAATATGCACCTCAATCCCTTGTCCTGAGGTCAGAAACCAAACCTCTAGTCTCCCAAAATACAATTTTACTTTTTAAGGTTTTTTTTTTTTTTTTTTAAGCCAGGGATCCACCATGTAGTTTATGCTGTCCTTGAATTCACAATCAGTCTTGAAAGTGCCTGGATTACAGGGATGTACCACCTCACCTAGCTGTTTTCTGTTTTCCTTCTTTTGATGAGTGAGGGTGGTGTGTGTGTGTGTTTGTGTGTGTGTGTGTGTGTGTGTGTGTGTGTGTGTGTATGTGTGTTCCAGGGTGAGTGTGCATCTGTACATGGGGCCATGTGGGGCCATGTGGGGCCAGAGGTCTATGCAGGTGCCTTCCTCATTTGCTCTCCAGGTGTTTTGATGGTTGGTTTTGTTTCTCTTTTTTTTTTTTTTTTTGAGACACAGTCTCACTGTGCAGCCCTGACTGGACTGGAACAGACAGACTCACAAAGATCTGCCTGCCTCTGAGGTAGGAGAATTAAAGATCCGAACTACAAAAGCTCAGGTTTTGGTTTTGAACATGGTCTCTAGCTGATTTGTCCAGGCTGGCCAAGGTGCTCCAGGAATCCTCGTTTCTCTTTTCTCCATACTGGGACTTCCGGTCACAAGCCCACCTCACCAGACATTATGTATCTGGGGATCTGAATTTAGGTCCTCCGGATGCTTGCACCACCTGACTGGCCCATCTCCTCATCCCTGTGATTTTACTGTTCAAAAATAAGAAAACACACATTTTTTTTTTTTTAAGATTCATTTTATTTATATGAGTACACCGTAGCTGTCTTCAGACACATCAGAGAGGGCATCGGATCCCATTACAGATGGTTGTGAGCCACCATGTGGTTGCTGGGAATTGAACTCAGGACCTCTGGAAGAGCAGTCAGTGCTCTTAACCGCTGAGCCATCTCTCCAGCCCAAAAACACACATTCTTATAACCTGGACAATAAGCACGTAGGAAGCAGGTTGTGCTCTAAGTGGGCACAGGCTAGGTTGTCCTCAGCACCAGGCTGTGCACTGCTAGCTGGAAATCTTTGACCTTGCAATCTTCCTGAACATTTCAAGGCCAGTGGATGTGAAAAGCTTTGTCTAGAATTTCCCAGGAATTTGAATAATACAATCGCACAAAATGGGGGAACGTTGATACTGTTTGTATCAAATCGGTGGGACAAACAGTCCCTCCTCCTCCATTTTCAAATGTGCTGTCTTTATTGTTCTCAAGGAAGTCCCCTGCCTGCGTTTGCTTCGGGGATGGAACCCAATGTGGACGGTGATCCCGGGCTCTGCGTCAAAGCCACGCCCAGGCTCTGCAACTGTTTCAGCAGCATTTTCCAGTTCCTACCATCCCAAGGTCAGAGATGACTCTTTCTCGCCAACATCCTTGAGAGAAAGGGAGCCCACAATGAAAGCTTCATGCAAAAGGATGAAAGTGCAGTTTGGTGGTTGTGCGTGGACCTCAAAGTCACGTGCTCCTCAAAGTCACATGCTCCTTAGATGTCTTGCTCACATCCCTGTACCAACTATGAATCCTTGGGTACACAAGAATTTGACTTCTTTGGTCAATCGCCTTCCCTCTCTCTATTGGTAACCTGAGGACGATGTGATGAACGCCGTTGGGGTGTTGTAAGGACTACAGGCGATGATATACGCAATGTTTTTTTGATTAGACCTGATACAAAATGAGACCACGTTTGGGCCAGAGATAAGGCTCAAAGCTGGTGTGTTTGTCTCACTTGCACAAGGCCTTGGGTTCCAAGCCCCACCCCCCAGCCCTGTAAGGGGTGGGGGAGGGGAGATGCTAATGTTCTCCAAACAGTCGAAATTTAAATTGAAACAGGGTGTGGTCTCACAAGTCTGTACAGTTTTCCCTCCAGAGACTGAAATTAGAGAGCTTATGGCTAGCCTGGACTAGATTGTGAGAAATTCTGTCTCAACAAACAAAACAAATCAAGGTAGATGACACACAAATAACTAAAAGCAACTTGAAAGTCTGTTTCTAAATGAATAAACCCCAAGAAACTGGTCTTCGGAAACAAATTGAGAAAACAAATTTTATCCTGAAAAACGAGTGGTTCCCAATATACACTTATGACAGTGAATAAGGACCAAATGTTATTAGCTAAATTAATGTTTCCATTGACACTCAAGTAACCTGTATCAAATCTGGGGACGAGATATTTATCTGGCATCCAGGTTCAATGCTCTTACTGTTTTTAAATCATTAATTCCTTTATTCATCGACAGAGTCTCGCTTTGTGGCTCTCACTGAGACTCACTATCCATCCCATATCGGCCTCAGACTCCAGCTGACCCTCCTACCTCGGCCACTGAAGCACCAGGATTTCAGACAGGAATCACAGCACCCGGATCACCTGACGTCATTACATCTTTTCTCCCTAGCATATTCATGCTTAGTGATGGGTACTCCAACAAAATTTCAATGTAAGTCAAAGACTTATTGGCTGCTGTGTTAATACAATGAGTATTTAATCAAGTGGAAGAAGAAAACAGGCCCCTTCTTTGCTAGTAATGCCGGAAGGCGACTAAGCAGACCTAAGCCAAGGTGGTGTTTAAGCGTAGGGAGAGCCCAGTGGCCTGAATGTGTAACCTTCAGCATCAGACGCTCAAAGGACAGGCACATTTCCAGTAACAGCTTCATTTCCCCGCGTTCCCCGGAGAAAGAGGGCGGCGAATTCTGTTGATGGCATCAGCTGACATCACTGGCTGGGATCATGGGGACGCTGGGCCCACCTCAGCGGTGGCCTGACTGCATCAACCTCTGGGTTCCCCAGCTCCTGCCACGTGAGCCGCCCTAATATGGCCAGGCTCAGGAGCAGCCCAGGAGCGCTTCCTTTCTCCTGCTAAAGGAGAGAAAGCTAGAACAAATGCTTAAAAGTCAAACTCAGCCTGAAGAAAAGCAAATGGGGATTTGGGTTCGCGCCTGGTCAAATGTAAATCCATGGGCTGCAGAAGATTCAACCTTGGGTTATCAATCTTTAAATTAAAAAACAAAGCTTTTGCCCCCGCCCCCTTTTTGGCTGCTCCTGAACCTTCTGCAGCCCCGGGACAGACCCCAAACCTCTTGTCCCCCTTTAGTGACCTGAGACGCCCTGGGGGGTGGGGTGGGCTGCTGGGGACCTGGTGGCGGAGCCTCTGGTCCTAGCAGCCTTGGGGGAGATGCTGCAAGGCGTGTCTGGGCTGTGCTCATGTGATGAAGGGAGGGAAAAACAAGGAGGGGGGAGGAGGCTACGAGGTGGCTTTTTTTTTTTTTTTTCTTTTAAGGAGTTTGCCACGAGCGCGTCCCCTTCATTCTCAGTCCGGGTGCGTTCTCAGCAGGATCGCAGAGAGCCGGCGCTCCTCACCCTTAGTCCCTGTGGTCCTGGGCGCACATCTCCTCGCCCCTCTGCGTCTCCACGGTCCCAGGAAGGCGGTTAGCCGGCGGGAGTAGGAGAGCCACTGAGCCATGGGCGCAGGCAGTTCCACCGAGCAGCAGAGCCCCCAGCAGCCGGCGGGGAGCGACACGCCGAGCGAGCTGGAGCTCAGTGGCCATGGGCCCGCAGCGGAAGCATCGGGAGCAGCTGGAGATCCGGCCGACGCCGACCCCGCCACTAAGGTAAGCTGCGGCCACCTGCCCGGGTGGGGCGGGATGGAGATGGGGCGTCCTGGCGGTTTCCGCCTACCACAACTTCCCGCCGGTGCAGCCCATCTGCAAACTCAAGCGCAGCCCTTTGCAGTCTCTGGGGTCTTTTGCACCAGGGCGGGGCTGGCATCTTTGTGGAGGGTCTCTAAGGGCGGCGACCTAGCCAGCCCTTCTGCAGCCATCAAATTTGCCCCTGCCCGCCGTTCTCTAGTCTTTCTTCTCTCTTCCGGTGGGCTGGCAGCCTAGGGGGATGGCCGGTGGGGCATCCATAAGAATTGATCGCGACCAGGCATCTTAAGCCACTTTACACACACCTAGATCCTAGGTCCCAAAGAGGAAAAGTCGGGACCTGCTTTGAAGCAGGGCAAACATAGGTCCTAGGTTCTCCGCCCATGTTGGCCTTGATACCAGCTTCCACCCGGGCCATCAGGTTTGGTACCCAGAGCCCTGCAGCAGCGCCTGGGACACCGCCTAGCTGATGCAGAGAGCCAGGCGTGTAGCTCACTTCCAGACAGTGAGAACCGGAGCAGAAGCACCAATGGAGGGATAGGCAGAGCTCCTGGAGTCCTGTCTCCCTTTCTACAGTTTACTGCCTGTGGACTCAGTTGGATAAACATTGGAGTTAGAAGTTCTGCACGGTTGTAGGCAAAGGCTTAAGTGAGCGTTCCTTGCCCTCTTTCTGTCGAGTCCACTGTAAAGCTCTAGAAATACTGCATTTTATAGGGATGCTTGGTTTGAGACTGGAATATTTGATCCTGCCCACCACAGCCTCTACCTTGTGTCTTGCTCTCTTTATTGTGTTTTACTTCTGTTCCTTTTCTTTTGTTATGGTTCGGGTTGTTAATTAATTATTTTGCTTACTTGTTTTAAGACAGGGTCTCACTCTGTAGCCCAGGCTGGCTTGGAACTCGCTAGCTAGCCCAACTAGTAGCAGTCTTCCTGCCTCAGCCTCTCAAACGACTTCGCAGCCACGCCCGGCTGGCAACATTGCATTTTAGCTGTTTTTCCAGGCACGTGTTTGTGAGCGAGACTTGGCTCGGGTGGATTTACGATATTCTTACGGGAACATGTTGAACAACCACACAACTTAAACGAAAAATCAACCGATTGCTGAATTTGGTGATAGAGAGCAGCGAGGACCTTTAGGAATGGGTCAGGAAGTGGAAACCGTCTTTGTGTGAGAATAAAACATTGAGATCCAGGTAAATCTCACAGAGGTGGGACCTGATGGTTTTGACTTCTTTAGTTCCCTAGTATAATGTAGGCTGAGTGGTCTCTCTTTAACAGTTTCTGCCTCCAGTTTTTAACTGATCGCTACTTGTAAAATCCAAAGTCCTCACTGCCTCAGATGCACAGGTTTTCTGGGAGGCTTCTGCCATACAGTCTCCATCTTTTGGACGTCTCAGTTGCATTTTAATACCTGTGTAACAGTCTTTCAAAAAAAGAATTACTTTGAGGAGTACACCTGTGCATGGTTTGTGGGTGTGTTGGGCAGGTGAGGGTGGGGCAAATGTGCCATGGGGCGCATGTGTGGAGGTCAGATGACAGCTCTGTGGGGTTAGTTCCCTCCCCCCACCTTTATGTGAGCTGTGGGGCTCGAACTCCTGTTGCCAGCTTTGCACAGCAAGCGCCTGTACCTGCTGAACCATCTCACTGCCCCTCGCCCTGTTTTGCTGACAATCACCATCAACATAGCTCCAGTTTGGAATATAGTCATTTTAAGATCTAATTGCTAAAAATCTGCAGTCAGGAGACTTTTTTAAACTTCAAGCCTTATTCTCTGTTTACAGTAAGTTCTGGACCTTTCTTTTCCTCCTTCCATTGCCGTTCCATAACCTGCTCCCTCTTCCCCATCGTCATCAACCACCATCTTGAACCAGCCAAGCAGTCTCTTTTAAAAGATGACATAAGTGACACCATTAATTTGTTGGCCTGTTTCCCAGATATCAATTTGGTGATGGATCAATACCCATGCACGTGCTTGTTGGAATATATATATATATATATATATATATATATATATATATATATAAATAAAATTACTTCATTCCCACCCACGGGTTACCCAGGTTTGAAGACCTGAGACT
The DNA here is from genome assembly GCA_028551405.1 of Uromys caudimaculatus. Taxonomy (NCBI): domain Eukaryota; kingdom Metazoa; phylum Chordata; class Mammalia; order Rodentia; family Muridae; genus Uromys; species Uromys caudimaculatus. The sequence continues at coordinate 26,133,955 of CM052717.1, read as the reverse complement.
TTTTCACCAGGATCTCAGAATTAAGAATGATTCAGCACCTCTAACTCTTCCCTTACTTTTCTCCATTGTAAGCTCAATCCCTGACCTCCAAGGCATAGGGCTTCCAGCTCTCTTGTCTCCTTAGCCCCTCCCCCCCCTTCCCAGCAGTTTCTACCTTTGTGGGTTTAGGGCCTTTTTAACTAACTTGCTCCACAAGGCAAGGGCTTACCTGGTTTGCTGAGCAACTGTCCCCTGTGTGAGGCAAGCTGCCTGGCGTGAGGCGTAGGGAACTTGGCAGGAGCTTATGGGGGAAAGGAAGTGGCGACTCTGGCCCGGGGGTTCTCACTGGAGAAGGCCAGCCGCCTGCTTCTCCACCTTCACTTTCAACCTCATTGAGATTAGTTTTATGTATCAGATAGTGACTGAGACCAGACCAGTCTCTCTAGTACTTAGTAGATTATTGAGCAAATGATTTAGGAAGAAAATCAGATTTGAGGACCAGTTTGCTCTTTAAAAATAGAGAGGCCTGGCTGGGTGTATAGGCTAACATTTGCAATCTCAGCATTCTGAGGCAGGAGGACCACTGTGACTTTGAAGCCAGTTCAGTCTGAGCTACATGAAACTTTTTTTTTTTTCGGCTCAGATGAAACATACACAAAGTTACTCATGGATTACATCATGAATATATAATCTTGATGGATCTGTAGACATTTTGGGGAGGTTTGCTATATAGTATACAGTTTTCCCCTCTTTGGATAGAATGGTTTTTTGTTTTTGTTTTTTCCTTTTTATAGAATTGATCATTAAAGATTACTATTGGGTTTTTTGTATATAATGTCAAATATTTATATCATATGCTACATATTTAATAAATCAGTCGGCTTGGGGTTTTTGCTGTTTTGGTTTTGTAGACAAGGAATCAACTCTTTAGCCCAGGTTGGCCTAGAACTCAGTATGAAGCCTAGGCTGGCCTTGAACTCTTGGTGATCATCTGAAAACCGAAATTACAGTTAGGATCCACCATTCTACCCAGTTTAATTTTTTCTGAGATATATATATAAAATTTTAGGTCAACATATTAAAAATGGTTTCATTATGGCATCTCTATACATTCCAAATTGTATTTACTTATTTATTGGATGCTAGAAATTGAACCCAGAGCTTTGGGCAGGATGCTGGGCTACAGTCCCCAGCCCCTTGTGCTAGTGACTTTAGTTAGCAGTTCTTTCTTTCTCTCTTTTTTTAAGATTTATTTATTTTTATTTATATGAGTACACTGTAGCTGTCTTCAGACACACCAGAAGACTGCATTGGATCCCATTACAGATGGCTGTGAGCCACCATGTGGTTGCTGGGAATTGAACTCAGGACCTCTGGAAAAGCAGCCGGTGCTCTTAGCCACTGAGCCACCTCTCCAGTCCATGAGCAGTTATTTCTTTTTTTTTTTTTCTTTTTCTTTTTTTTTTAAGGTTTATTTATTTATTATATGTAAGTACACTGTAGCTGTCTTCAGACACTCCAGAAGAAGGCATCAGATCTCATTTTGGATGGTTGTGAGCCACCATGTGGTTGCTGGGATTTGAACTCAGGACCTTTGGAAGAGCAGTCAGTGCTCTTAACTGCAGAACCATCTCTCCAGCCCGAGCAGTTATTTCTAAGAGTGCCCAAAGGCAACTCTTTAGTTGAATGCTGCCATGAGGTCAAATAAGAGGTAAGCTTTTTTTTTTAATTAAAATTGTGTGCGTGCACACTCGAGCATTTGTGCACTTGGTGCCCGTGGAAGCTAGAAGTGGGCTCCCTGGAGTGGGTGCTGAGATCCCGCTGGTCCTCTGCCAGTAAGTGCTCTTAGCCACTGAGACATCTCTCCAGCCTCTGGGAATTAAACGTGATCTTTTTCTTCCTCCTCCTCCTCTTCCTCTTGCCTTGGATTGTACTCAGGGCCTTTCTGGAGCTAGACCTACACTCAGGCAGCCTCAGCCCAAGACTTAAACTTTGATTACTCAGGTTTAACATTTAAATGCCCGCCTTCCGGTTTTTATCTATGCTGTTCTTCAGTAAAATGCAGGAAGTCCTATAGCCAGTTGTCTTAGTCAGGGTTTCTATTCCTGCACAAACATCATGACCAAGAAGCAAGTTGGGGAGGAAAGGGTTCATTGAGCTTACACTTCCATGCTGCTGTTCATCACCAAAGGAAGTCAGGACTGGAACTCAAGCAGGTCAGGAAGCAGGAACTGATGCAGAGGCCTCGGAGGGAAGTTTCTTACTGACTTGCTTGCTTCTCCTGGCTTCAGCCCGCTTTCTTATAGACCCCAAGACTACCAGCCCACAGATGGTACCACTCACAAGGGGCCCTCCTCCCTTGATCACTAATTGAGAAAATGCCTTACAGCTGGATCTCATGGAGGCATTTTCTCACCTGAAACTCCTTTCTCTGTGATAACTCCAGCTTGTGTCCAGTTGACACACAAAACTAGCCAGTACACCAGTCTTCATATGCAAATTCTAAGGGGAAATGGCTTCCTCTGTTATTTCCCTGGTTCCTGGTTTAAGATTTTTTGGCTGCTCCTGAGGACAGTAAGATTGGCTTCTCATTTTCTCAGTTGTGTGTCTATAATCTCTGGTCTCTGCAGGTTTATTTTCATTCACTTGCTGACAGACCATGGATGACCAATGACTAATAGACTTCCATTGCTCTGGAGCCAACCTGCTGGCCAAGTTTGGCAATCAGAATGCCTCTGAATTAACCTACTTATTTATTTATTTATTTATTTATTTATTTATTTATTTATTTATTTATTATGTGTGCAGTGCTCTGCCTGCATGTATGCCTGCATGCCAGAAGAGGGCACCAGATCTCATTATAAGACGGTTGTGAGCTACCATGTGGGTACTGAACTCAGGACCTCTGGAGGAGCAGCCATCACTCTTAGCCGCTGAGCCATCTTTCCAGCCCCCTAACCTTTGTTTTTAAATAAATGATTCCGTATGTGTGTGCGTGCACTCACTTATACATATGGAGGTCAGAGGACTAGCAATGGGAGTTGGTTGTCTCCTCTTACCACGTGGGGCCCGAAGATTGAACTCATGGCCTCAGGCTTGGCCACAAGCGCCTTACATGCTGTGCCTTCTTGGCAGCCTTGAGTTAGTCTTTCTCTATCTTCTCCTGATCAGTGAGTCCAAAGCTGAAAACAGAACAGGGTCAGAGCAAGCTGGATGAGGCTAGTGTCCCCAGGAGGTGGGCAGCTGGAGACCCTTGTCACGTCTTGCAGGCCATGGCTCCATTTGACTGCAGGAGTTATGGGTCACCAACACATAAGGTGCAGAGTTGAAGAACCCACTGCTTTTTTCTAATTAATGTATTCTAATGTACACTTGAGCAAAGGGTTTGCCCATAAATATGTATACGTACACCACAGTCACATCTGGTGTTCCCAGAGGTCAGAAGAGGGCATCAGATCCCTGGGCACTGGAGTTACAAATGGCTGTGAGCCACCAGATGGGTGTTGGGAACTGAACCCAGGTCCTCTGTAAGAGCAACATGTGCTCTTAGTTGCTGATTCATCTCTCCAGTCCCTTGATAGGTGTTGACTGGTGTATTAAGACAGATATTGGGGGTGCCATTATTCCATTAATTGACTGTCCTGTGCTACTGTATCTGAGAAATGGAATAATAAAAATACTGGCTTTTAAGGCCCAAGTCATCTGTCTTTACCCTGAAGGGTCTAGAATTTAAAGTAATTGAAAGACTCATCTATATTAATGACATGGATTTTTTTTTTTTTTTTGTATATGTGTCTGTATGTCATGTAGTACAGGCTGGCCCCAAACTCACTATATGGAGGATACTGTCCTTGAACATCTGATTCAACCTTCCTGTACTCTTGAAGAATGTGGTGGTTTTGCCTGTGTGGTTACCTATACGCCAATAGATTGTCCCTAATATGGGAGGTGATATTTTCTCACTACATCGGAGACCAACCAAACCCAGCGCAGATCACTTTTGAAATATACAGATGCATAATATATTTAGTTTAAGAGCTTAATCAGTCTTCCTATGTGTGTGGGAAACACACTTCTTACTCTTTTTTTTGTTGGTTTTTTTGTTTTTCGAGACAGGGTTTCTCTGTGTAGCCCTGGCGGTCCTGGAACTCACTCTGTAGACCAGGCTGGCCTCGAACTCAGAAATCCGCCTGCCTCTGCCTCCCAAGTGCTGGGATTAAAGGCGTGCGCCACCACTGCCCGGCTCACTTCTTACTCATTTCCAGGCTGGAGCGGCTCTCCTGTTTCAGCTCCCAGCAACTAGGGTTGCAGGCATGCAGGGCTGTGCTCTGCTTTCATGAGCCTATCTGCTTCTAGAATCAGAGACCTCTTACAAAATGGAATAGTTGTCTAGATGAGATGACTTGAGGTTGACTTTATAGCAAAGAAATGGCTAAGGAAACCAGAGACGGTACCAAAAGTTACTCATCTTGTGAAGATTAATGCAGAGGGAACTCACTTATACAGCCAAAACTTTTATTCATTTGTTTGTTTGTTTGTTTTTTAGGCAAGGTCTGTCAATGTAACCCAGGCTCAAAACAGGCTCAAAACTCTAACCTCACCCTCTTGTGTGGGGGATGAGTCCAGGCACGCACCCTTCCACATAAGCTGGGTGCACCCTTCCACATAGCTGGGTTTGGCCACTACCTAACTCTTCATCTTTTGATATCTGAAAGGTCAGATAAACAATTTGGTTCCGGCTTGGTGGCCTGGAACTTTTTAGCAAGAGTCACCTTACTTTGTTCCGAGCCTTTGGGTCTGGTGGAGGAGCTCTGTTGAAACTCTGTTTCAACCTTGTGAATTTTATAGGACAATCAACACAAAGGAAATAGTATGCTGTGTGTTGGGCCTGGGGTAGCTGAGGACGATAAGCCATTCTTAACAACAGGTGGGAAGCCCTGGGTTTCATTCCCACCCACACAGCACACACGAACAAAAGTGTTTTGTTTTCAACGCTCTAAAACTGCCTGCTTTCATTGTCTTCTGTGAGTTTTAAAATATATGCAGGGCTTGGGGAACAGAACACCTGTGCAAGGAATGGGTCCCGGGAGCTCCTGCACATCCATCCCTGACCCAAACATTTAAGACTACTACTGTAGACAGGTAGGCAGAGAGCCAGGAGAGGGATACATGATACATTGAGTTGTTTGTGTTTGTACACGTGTGTACGGTACTGTGGAGAGTCTGTGGAGGCCTAAGCCAGTCCTCCATTTCTACCACAACCAGGAGAATGAACTCAGGTCATCAGGCTGAGTCATGAGGGCCTTAAGTCAATAGCCTATCTTGCTGATATACTATAACAATGGTTTAAAAAAATAGTTTTTATTCCATATGTATGTTTGCCTGAAAGTATGTTTGGAGTACCATAAGTGTGCTAGGTACCCACAGAAGCCAGAAGAGGGCATCAGATTCTGTAAAGCTGGTGTTACAGATGGTTGGGAGCCACTGTGAGGGTGCTGGGAACTGAATGTGGGTCCTGGGAAGAACGCCTCTTAACTGCTGAGCTTGCTTGCTTGCTTTCCCTTTTTTTCTCTCTCTCTTTCTCTTCTTTTTGAGACAGGGTTTCTCTTGTAGCTCTGGCTGTCTTAGAATTCACTCTGTAGACCAGGCTGGCCTCAGAGATCTACCTGCCTCTGCCTCCCAAGTGCTGGGATTAAAGGTGTGAGCCACCACTGTCCTGCCCTCCTTGAAAAATACATGACTGCAATTATTTGACTCACTGTTTGGATCTTTTTTTTTTTTTTGGTTTCTGGAGACAGGGTTTCTCTGTGTAGCCCTGGCTGTCCTGGAACTCAATCTGTAGACCAGGCTGGCCTCGAACTCAGAAATCCACCTGCCTCTGCCTCCCAAGTGCTGGGATTAAAGGTGTGCGACACCACTGCCCGGCTACTTTTTGGATCTTGAGCCTGCTGATCAGAACCTGCTGTAGGATGCAAAGATGAGACTTTGGGCATCTTCTCTTTTATACATTGGTGCTTTGTTTGTTTGTTTTGTTTTTTAGAAATAGGCTTTTATCATAAAGACCAAGATTGTCCTTGAAATCTCTGTATCCAAGTTTGCCCTTGGTCTCCTGAGCCTTCCTTCTCTGGCTCAGAAGTGCTAGAATGGAAAGCATGCATTAGCATGATGAGGGAGGGAGAGGTGTGTGTGTGTGTGTGTGTGTGTGTGTGTGCTCCTGCATATGTGTTTGAGACTGAGTCACACTGTAGCCTAGAGTCCCGCACCATGGTCTGAATTCTTGAAAGATCATTGTGTATTCTAATGTTCATTGTGGGCACTGTAGCCTGGGAGGAGGAGAGGAGAGGAGGTGACACACAAGCCCCTCCTCCCCCTGGTGTTACGTAATAACTCAAGAATTACTAAGGTTGGAGCTTGCGTAGGTGGAAAGGAAGGTGTAAGATGATAAAGGCATTTATTCCCTCTCACAGATCTGGAGAAGAAAATAAAGGAAGCTATCTTCCTACTTAGCATGCTGGGGGAGTAGAGGCTGCTCTGCCTGGGCCAGGCTGGGCGGAGGCTGGTGCACACAAGTCATGTCAGGTGTTGGCCTACACAACTGTGTCTGGTGGAGGTTCAGGGCTAGAGGAAGTGTGCTACCATACACAAAGTCCCAGGGGTGATTTGTTTTGCTTTATTTTGAGACACAGCTTTGTATGTAGCTGTGGCTTGCCTCTGCCTCCCAAGACCTAGGATTATAGGTATATACTGCAGATTGAACCCAGTGCCTCATGCTTCACACAGGTAAGCACAGGGCTCTGCCCCATCCCACTTAGATCCTCCAACCCCAGATAGGGGTTCTCTGTGTAGCTCTGGCTACCCTGGAACTTGCTCTATAGACCAGTCTCAGAGATCCACCGGCCTCGGCCTCCGCCTCCGCCTCCGCCTTGAGAGTACCAAGTTATAGGTGTTCTTCCCATCCCCCAACCCAAATCCCATTTAGATCCTAACCCACAAGAAAGGATTATTTTTATGCCTAAGAGGGGATTTATTGTCCATATATGTCTCCTATTACTCTACTGCCATGGGGCACGTAGTCTCTCTTGTTGAACCTTTTGCTACATGTGCATATGTCTGTTTCAATTTTTTTTTAAAAAATTAGACAACTTTCCTCTGTATTTGTACAATAAATTAAAAACATCTGGTCAATTATAGCCCCAAACATTATAGTCTAAAATATTTTCCTCTTTCATATTTCACATGTTTTCCTTGCTTCTCAAGGCTGAGGTGAGTGTTGAGGGCGTGGCTATGTGAGTAGAGAAAGTCATTTGTTGTCCTAGGTATGATACATATATATATATATATTGGTTTTTTGAGACGGTTTCTCTGTGTAGCCCTGGCTGTCCTGGAACTCACTATGTAGACCAGACTGGCCTTGAACTCAGAAATCCACCTGCCTCTGCCTCCCAAGTGCTGGGATTAAAGGCATGCACCACCACTGCCCGGTGAAACCATTATATATTAAAGATAGCCAAATATGATGTGGGCATGGCTGCACAGCACTTTAGGCTCAGTGCTAGGGACGAATCTGCAGAAGCATGGAGAGACTGAAGCCAGCTGGGGCTAACAGAGAGGCTCTGTTTCTAAGGGAAAAGGAAAGCGTGTCTGTATTCTCTAAGCTTGGAGAGAGAGCCCAGCAACCGTGTTTGTCTAGCCGTGCACCAGGCCCTGGGTTGGATCTCCAGTATCACAAGTAGATCAAACAGGTAATTCTTTAGCATGTAGTGTTCAAAGGGCACTGGTTTAGATTCAGAGGGCGTGACTGGGATGCGCACAGCATTGCTCTCCAACCTGGGAAGGCCTCTTCAGATACAGTGTTCAATGACAGATTTAGGTAATTGCTAAGAGGGTCGGAGACTTGCCATCAGTTGGTCCAGATCCACGAAGAGGATTTTCTAGATCACTACGTTGAAAAGCAAAGAATATTTTAGAAAAGGATTCTAGTCACATCCCAGGCCATTCGTGCGGAGGCCGGAAGAGACAAGACTTGTTAGGGAGCTGGGTGTTTTTAAGGGGATAACGGAAAAGTCTCAGTTCACCCAATGGCATTCAAGAGCCGCGCAGAAGGTGGAGAGCTTCAAAGATGAACTGAAAGCTGCTGACACTGGAGACATAGAAGCTCTCTGCCTTCTATCCCGAGAAGGCCATCTAGGGGACAGTGTGGGCTGGAGACAGGTGGGAAGTGAGGTTGCAAAGGAAGACTGCCGGCGAACATTTTCAAAGGATACTATTGGCTCAGATCTCTGCCAGGTCAGTGAAATTTGAGCAGGATACAGGCTTGGCACAGGGCACACAGGGCAGACAGGAACAACGGAGGGGGCCAGCAAGATGGCTCAGCAGGTAAAGGCACTTGCCACATAAGCCTGATGACTTGCTTGACCCACAGAACCCACAAAAGAAGGAGAGAATAGATTTCAAAACTTGTTCTCTGATCTCCATACACACGCCCTGGTATCTGTGTGCCCAGACAACACAAAAACATCACATATCCCCTTCCCTATTAATAATAAAGACCTAGGGCTGGAGAGATGGCTCAGTGGTTAAGAGCAATGACTGCTCTTCTAGAGGTCCTGAGTTCAATTCCCAGCAACCACAGGGTGGCTCACAACCATCTGTAATGGGAACCATTGCCCTCTTCTGGTGTGTCTGAGGACAGTGACAGTGTACTCACACACATAAAATAAATAAAATCTTAAAAATAAATGAATGAATGAATGAATGAATAAATAAAAAAATGAAGACCTAAAAGCTAAGACGACAACAGAAAGCAACCAACTCTCCAAAGTAAAAAATTACAGTTAGAACACATGCCTGTAATCTCAGCACTGGAGAAGACCAACAAAGGCGAATAATGATTTGCTAGTCAGATTAGGTTACAAACCAAGGTAGATGAAACCCTCTTTCTCAAAACCAAAACAACGTTGCCTGTGTTTTCCAGGCTTCCTCTTGATCTCCCCGGTTCAAGGAATGCTTCTGGGTCCTCCTCCCACGCGTCTGAACACGTGTCATGTGAGTGGCTCCACCTGAAGGATTCCTTAGAAGGGAGAGTCACTTAGCATCCTTAGAGGAGAGCCTTTTTTGGTTATCTGTTTTTCCAAGGCAGGGTTTCTCTCTGTAGCTTTGGCCTCTGCCTCCCGAGTGCTGGGATTAATGGTGAACACCACCATTGAAGGGAGACCTTTTTAACTGTTAACTCGATACAACCTAAACTCAGCTGTAAAGAGTGTCAGTGAGGGATTATCTAGAGCAGGTTGGCTTATGGGCATATCTGGGAGATTGTCTTGGTTGATGGGGAGAGATCCAGCCTGAAGGTGAGTGGTACCATTCCCTGGTTTGAAGCCCAGAACTCTTAAGAATAGAACTAGCTGGGTTGTAATTATGCATGCAGTCACATCTCTATTCTTGACTGTGGATGTGGTTACTTGAGCTCCCGCTGCCTTAACTTCCCCTGAGTGATGGACTGGAACCTGGAACGGAGATCAAATAATCCATTCTCCGCTCAGCTTTCTGTCGGGGTATTTTATCACAGCAACAGAAATGAAGCTAGGACATCACTTGTAAGCAATAATTTGGGACTCAAGGGTTTACAGAAGGGTGCACCCTCAAGGAATTGAGTTTGAGGCCAGCTGCGACTATGTGGCCAGCGCCTGTCACAGATATACACATATGTAAGTGGAAGCTTCAGTAATGGCACAGGCATCTTATACTTAGCTATACATCTCCAATAGTGCTGTTATCCTGAGAGCACAGACTGGGCGTGGTGTGTGCCACGGAGGTCATCAATAGAAGGGGATAATGTTGTGGAACCTGAAGGGAGGGGAAGAGCTGGAAGTAGAAGATAAAGCTAAAGCCAGTGAGCTGGGCAGCTGCCAGAACAGCACTTACCTCAGCCAGTCCTCTCCATCGGAAACGAAGGTCCCTGAGGGCTGGCCACACCCCTTACGTTTGCAGGCAGAAGAGATGTCTTAGGGATGACTCTCTTTTGGATAATGTCAATCTTTGTTATTTTGTGGATTCTTTTCCCCCGCCCCCATCACCAGATAGGAGAGAAAGGATAGAGGGTGAGAGAGACAGAGGTCCTTGAATCTAATTTTTTCTTGTTTCTTCTTTGCTTGTACTGGTCTTTGCCACTTTGCGAGTTCTTTTCCCATTTGTTTTTTATCCCTCCTGGTTTCACCCACTATCACTAGATAGGAAAGAAAGGATGGAGTTGAGAGAGATCCTTAAATCTAATTTCTTTTGTCTTGTTTCTTTGGGCATGACTGCTAACAAACCACAACCAACCCCCTTAAACAACCAACACCACCTGTCAGGGCTCTAGCATTTATTTACCCTCTGAAAAATTCCCAGAATTCCAAATGTCACGCAATCGCAGAAACTATAGGCAGCTTCAGAACCTCTGCTAGAGCACAGGGCAAATCAGAGTCAGCTGTGGACAGCCCGCGGCAGCCCCATATCCCACACCTGGGATTAAAACAAACAAAAAGAAAGAAACCGTATTCTTATAATATTTCTGCATTTTTAAAGAAACCCAAATTCCAAAATTGTGACTCTAGTGTAATGTCTATGCTCGGTGTCTGCTTTTGGGCTTGAGCTGAGGACGAGGCAGTTGGTGGTTTGCTCTCTTAGTTGCGTGTCTGAGTGTGTGGTTGCTTATCCGTGGATCCAATGCAGGCTCTGTGTTCTGGTTGTCACTGCAGCCAATTTGTTACTCTTTTTAAAATGTCCTGATGAACCAGATGTGGCAGCGCATGCCTTTAATCCCAGCTGGGGAGGCAGAGGCGGGCGGATTTCTGAGAGTTTGAGGCTAACCTGGTCTGCAGAGTGAGTTCCAGGACAGTCAGGGCTACACAGAGAAACCCTGTCTTGAAAAACAAAAACAAAACAAAAAGGTTCCAATTATTATTATTACTACCAATACTATCATTTATGTGTGTGTTACGGCTTATGTGTGCTCAGAGGACAGTTGACTAGGTGCTCTCCTTCCACCCCGTTTGGTTTGAGAATCTGTCTTGTCTCTCTTGTGCTACCTTCAGGCCAGCTGCCCTGGAGCTTCCAGGCAATTCTCTCCTGTCTCTACCTCCCATCTCATGGGGCGTGTTGGTGTCACAGATGTAATGTAGTTTTTTTTAGTGTAGGTTTCAGAGACCTAACTCAGGCTTGCTCTGCAGCTGCTTTTCATTAAAGCCATCTTGCAGCTCAGGTTACTTTTTCTTTTTTTTAAATTTTTTTATTTTAAGCAGTTTCATTCTGTAGTGCAGGCTGGAACTTACTATGTAGCCCAGGCTGCCCTTAGCATGTGACAATCTTCCTGATTCATCCTCTTAAGTATTAGGACTAGAGGTGTGTGCCATCATACCAGCCACACATGATGGCACACACCTGTAAATCCCAGCCGGGCTGAAGCAGGAGAGCAAGTTCAAGGCTAGCCTGGGCTACATAGTAAACCTGTCTCTCCTAAGGGGAGGGATGAGGAAAAAAGGAGAGTTGGGAAGATGGCTTAGTCAGTAATGTGCTTCTCATATAAGCATGATAGCCTGAGCCATGTCCCCAGCATCCAAGTGAAAAAGCCTGGTGTGTACCCATAGTCCCATCACTGGAATTACAGAAGCGAGAGGAGTGATCCCTGGGGATTGCTGGCTAGCCGTCCCAGCAAAATTGGTAAGCTGCTGGTTTTATGAAAGACTATAGCTTGAAAACTTAAATTGGGGCTGGGCATGGTGGCACACGCCTTGGAGGAGGAGGAGGAAGAGGAGGAGGAGGAGGAGGAAGAGGAGGAGGAGGAGGAGGAGAAGATCTCTGTGAGTTTGACGCCAGCCTGGTCTTCATATCCAGTTCCATGCCAGCTAGGGCTACATAGCGAGATCCTGTCTCAACAAACAAATAACAACGACAATAGATATAAGTTCAGAGCAGCAAGATTGCTTGATGTGTTAAGGCACTTGCAGCCAAGCCTGGCCTGAGTTTGATCCCCGAAACCCACAGGGTAGCAGGAGATAAGTTACTCCTTCCAGTTGTCCTTGTCCTTGACACGAGCACCATGCCATGGGTGGACAAGTGAGCGCTCTCTTGTACACACAATAAATACACGTAATACGACTTGTAAAAGATGAGCCATTGAGGAAGACCTGGCCTCCATTCACACATTTGCACCTGTTCTGGTTCACACACATATATGAGCCCACACTTGCATTCACATACACAAGTGCAGGTGCTTCCTTGTGGCTTGGTAGTCATGACTGGTATGTTATGCAGTAAGCAGTAGTGGTGTTTGTTTTATAGTTAACTTTTTAAAATTTATTCATTTCCTCCTCTTCCTCTTCCTTTCTTCTTCTCTCCTCCCCTTCCTTCCTTCCTTCCTTCCTTCCTTCCTTCCTTCCTTCCTTCCTTCCTTCCTTCCTTCCTTTCTTTCTTTCTTTCCTTCTTTCTTTCTTTCTTTCTCTTTCCTTAAGACAAGGTCTTACTATATAGTTCTGGCTCTCCTAGAACTCACTATGTAGACCAGGCTGGCTTTGAACTCATAGAGATCTTCCTGCCTCTACCTCCCAAGTGCTGGGATTAGAGGCATGGGCCACTATTCCTGGCTTAATTGATTTTTTTTAGATAGATTCTTGATCCTCCTGCCTTAGCTCCCTGATTCCAGGGTTTACAGGTAGGTACTGTTGTCCTTTGCTTCAGCGACTGCTAGATTTCATACATTTGGTTCTTGGTGATCATTTAAACTAAGTCCTAACGGACTTTTTGGAGAATGCCTTTTTAGAAGCTTTTGTTTGGAATTCTTCTTCAATGGAGCATGAGCACTAATTCTGTAGACAGTTCAACGCTGTGCCATCTCTACCCTGAGTTTACAATTGGTTAGACACTACAATGTCAATGTAAATGATAGGTGAGGTGGGACAAGATGACCTCTAGAACACTAAGAACTGGCCATGTTTTGTTTCAATTTTTGAAGCAAAGTCTCACTGTGTAGCCCATGCAGGCCCTGAACACAGGCGTTTAAGAAGCCATCACACTGGTTTATAATTACCCACTTTCTGTGATCAATATTTGTCTGTTTGGTTGGTTTGGTTATTTGGTTTTTGAGACAGGGTTTCTCTGTGTAGCCCTGGCTGACCTGGAACTTGCTTTGTAGACCAGATTGACCTTGAATTCACAGAGTTCCTCCTGCCTTTGCCAAGTGCTGGGACTAAAGGTGTGGACCACCACCACCTAGGTTATGAGAGCTTTTTTTTTTTTTTTTGGTTTTTCGAGACAGGGTTTCTCTGTGTAGCCTTGACTGTCCTAGAACTCTGTAGACCAGGCTGGCCTCGAACTCAGAAATCTGCCTGCCTCTGCCTCCCAAATGCTGGGATTAAAGGCATGCACCACCACTGCCGACTATGGGAGTTTTTTAATTGCTTCAGAAACAGCATGTATAGCAAATCAGTATTTAGACTTGAGCTCCAACTTCTGTATTGTAACTGTAGACATTTAAATGGGAATTCGTAATCTCTCTGTTCTGTTTTGTATAAAATAAGTCACTCACACAGTAGGGGAATGTTATAAATTTTGTCAAATCCTTCTTTATTATCACAGTTTCTCCCAGTCTTGGCACAAGATGGTATATAAAAGTGAAGCAAAAACTACTGAACTGTACTGCGAATAAAACCCAGGTTGGTTGAGTTTTATCCACACATACTCTTTATTGCAAAGCCTCAAGGGCTAAACTTTACTTGAAAGAAATTCAGTAGTCTTAAGTCAGTCTTTTGTTTTGTTTATAATAAAACTAAACTTGTTGGCTTCGATCAACACGAAAACCAGTACTTCTTTTAGTAGATACTGGGGTCTTTAGAATGTTTAAAAGTTTGTTTATTTTGTTTTAAATTGCTGTGCTTTGTGGAGATTTTGTGGTGACAGACTGAGACCCAGCAATGCTATCTAGACTCTCGGAACAGTGACAGATTTCAAGTCAAGTCCCTTATGACATGGAGGAATGCAAGGAATGCTTCAGTATTCGGGGAAGTAGGTCATGGTTTAAAGCATTACATTGGCCAGAGAAAGCTTCTCGGACTGTCTCTCTGAGGCCTGGTTCCTTTCCCAGAATGCTTCCGTCCTAAGCAAATTAGGCGGCAGGATGAACTTCTCCCTGGATTCAAAGTTCCAGATTCATTGTTAAAACTTGCAGCTCCAAGAAAAAAAGTCATCTGTGGGACTGACATATATAATTTTTTTTTTGTAACTTTGTGATCCTGAAATACATTTTATTTTATTTAATTAATTAATTTATTTATTTGGTTTTACAAGACAGGGTTTCTCTGTGTAGCCCTGGCTGTCCTGGAACTCACTCTGTAGACCAGGCTGGCCTCGAACTCAGAAATCCACCTGCCTCTGCCTCCCAAGGGCTGGGATTAAAGGCATGCGCCACCACCGCCCGGCTAGATCTTATTTTAAAGATTGATAGGCAGTACCCACATCGGAGGCTTAGAACTGCCCCATAGCTCCAGCTCCAGGAGATCTAATGATCCTTTCTGGCCTCTTTGGGAACCCACACTCAGGTGGCATATACTCTCACAGATGAGAAACACACATGTTAAAATGAAGTAACAAGAGTCATAAGCACGAGGAGAGGAGCAGAGGGAGAACAGGAGTTAAGTACCCTTAGCAAGAAAAGGAAGAGAGTCAGCACTTTTAAAGAATTGGGGATAGGGGTGCTGGGAATATAGTTCAGTTGGTTCAATACCTGCCCATCACACATGGCCCTGGGTTTAATCTATAGTAAACTCCTGTTGTCTCAGCACTTGGGATGACTTACTCTGTATAGAATAAGAAGATATCTTGGGCTACAGGAGATCCTGTATGAAAACATACACATAAATAAACCTAACTGGGGATCCTCTCTGGCAATGTTAGGCACTTCAGGGGGACTCAACTTGAGTCCCAGTAGAATTACAGATGACTACGGCACCTGCAGTCTGTGGAGGACTTGAGCTCAGGGAAACTCTGTTTTGCCCAGAATTGTACATTAGTGCTACACCCTAAGGCTCAAACACGGCAGAACATAGCCAGTGAGAGGGGCCATGCAGAGAAGACCAGAAGCGGTGGCCTGCATTAAAGTGGACAGAACGCTGTATCGGTAGCCCCTGAGAGAAACAGCTGGCCCAAGAGGTCAGAAAGAGCCAGCCCGTGGGAACCTTGAGTGAGCAGTAGTCCAGGGAAAGTCGGGTGAAGGATGAAGGATGCAGCTGAATGGATAGAATACGTCCCTAGTATGTGTGAAGCTAAGACCAGGTGTGGTGGTACATGCCTGTAATAACAGTGCCCAGAGATACAGGCAGAATCAGAAGTTCAAGGTCATCTTCAATTACATCTCCAGTTCCTGGGCCAGCACAAGATGGTGTATAAAAGTGAAGCAAAAAAAAAAAATTCTTTTTAAATGTGTGTGTGTGTGTGTGTGTGTGTGTGTGTGTGTGTGTGTGTGTGTGTAATGGGATAAAACCCAGGTCGGTTGATTTTTTTTTTTTTTTTTTCCCACACATATACTCTATTGAAAAGTCTCAAGATTTTCAAGGGGGAAAATGGCTCAGCCTGGTGACATGATATGATTTTGGTCTTAAGGACCCACATGATGAAAGGAGAGAAGTAACTCTCACAATTTATCCTCTGGCCTCTAAAGGAATTCTGTGGCACATGTATGCCCACACACAAATGTAATAATGTGTGTTTAATTTGGGAGACAAGGTCTCTGAGGGTAGCTCACCCTGGACTCAATATTCACAGTCTCGCTTCAGCCCTCCGAGGGCTGGGATTATAGGCTCTCCCACTGTGCCCACTCACAGCTAGAACTGAAATAATTTTGAAACGGTAAAAGAAAATCTCTTCTTTGAGTAGAGGAGGGGAGGGCTGGTTTCATGTCATGTAAAAGTAACCTTTCTTCAGGACGTGTGGGACATACCTGTAATTTGAACACCAAGGAGGCTGAGGCAGGAGGATTGAAAGTTAGAGACTAACTTGGGCTGCATTGTGAGACTTTCCCCCGATATATTACTACGGTTAAATTCTTGTTTATTGCCAGGCATTGTGTAAACCTTTAATCCCAGCACTTGGGGAGGCAGAGGTGGGAAGATCTTCGAATTTGAGGCCCACCTGGTCTACAACGCCAGAGCTACACAATGAGACCCTATCGAAGTGGGGGGTGTGTGTGTGTGTGTGTGTGTGCGTGCGCGCGCGCGCGCCCTGGTACCACATTGCATATTGGAGTTAGAGGGCGACTGTGTGGCGTCTGAGTCAAAAAATGAGGAGCTGACTGTTCGTAGGGATGGGGTGACTGTAACCTCCTTGGGAGGTTTACTGTAGATAAGAGGAAGGGCACAGCTGGAAGCTGTTCCAGACTGAATGGGCCATGAGAGGAGGGTTGGGGAGGAAGAGGGAGAAGGACAGAGAGAAGAGAAAAATGAGAAAGCAGGCAAGGAGACCAGGAGACCAAGAGGTCCTGTGTCCAAAGTGGCAGATGTTATACAGTAAACAGAGGCTGGAAGGAAAGGAGGAAGCCCAGTACCTGGGAGTGACAAGTTTAGTTAAGGAGCAGGGTGAGAAGTGCTGGGAGGAGCCACAGGCACAGTGACGCTGGGAGAAGTAGGAGGAGCCATAGGCACAGGGCTGGGATCTGCTCTGATATGTTAATAGGGAGGGAGGGGCCTCAGCAGTTCCTCCCAGGTTGAGACCTAACATGCTCTGTTCTTTCCTTTTGACTTCCCATGGTCTCTAGGGTTGAATTCAGACTGCCAAGCTTGCGTGGCCAGCGCTTTGACCGCTCAGACATCCCGCCCCTCCACCAGGATTTTATTTAAGTAATGGATTAAGTTTATTTTTTGTGGTACGGAGGCATCAAACCTGTATGTCTGTTTTGAGACAGGCTCTCCCTGCTGGGTAAGAGTTCTTGATCCTCCTGCTTCAGCCTCCCAAGTGGGTTACAGGCCAGGAGCCATCCTGTCCAGCCCTTTTTAAAAATCTTTGGTTTTTTTGGTTTTTGATTTTTGGTTTTTGGAGACAGGGTTTCTCTGTGTAGCCCTGGCTGTCCTGGAACTCACTCTGAAGACCAGGCTGGCCTCGAACTCAGAAATCCGCCTGTCTCTGCCTCCCAAGTGCTGGGATTAAAGGCGTGGGCCACCACTGCCCGCTCCTTTTTAGAAATCTTATCTTCTTATTTAATTGCAGGCAGATGGAGATAGTCCACAGGGCGAGGCGAATAAGAGATAAAGCAGAAATTCGAGGCAACAATAGAGAAGGTTTAGAAAATTCAGTATCCAGAACCTTTTGGGTTGACCTTATTGTTCAAAGAATCCAGATAATTTGCTTCAGATTTCATTCGACTTTCTGACTGCAATAATAACTGTTTACAGGTTTAATTTCAAGCAAAGCCAATCGTCCGGGCTCAAGCCCCGCATTAAGCCCTCGCACTCTCCCTCACCCCGTTTTCTAGGGCTGGAGACAATTGGACTACTGTAGAGTTTAAAAGCTGTAAATTACTATGTTCCTCAAGTCCTTGCCCGATCCTGCAGAGTGAATACTAGATTTGTGCCTGTGGGTGAACTTGAAGGAAGAGCAGGGGAGGGTCAGACAGCCTGCCTGAATGGGGTTGCAAATTCCTCCGCTGGCAAACTCAAGTGCAGGGAAATGTCACCCGCTTGTTGCTTTTTATGGTCATGTAGAAGGAAAATCTCTGAGGCTTTCAATCCCTTTGCTGGGAGCTGACCAGCTGCTTTATTTCAGCTTCAGATAAAAAGCCAGAGCTTGAGAAGGACCTTGATTTATTTTTGCCTTGAGTCTGATCACCGAAAGCTTTTTAGTTTGATTACTAGAGAAGAAAATTAACTCTACCTCGGGAATTATAACAACTGCAAACTTTTGGGTTTTTTGAGACAGAGTTTCTATAGCCGTCCTGAAACATGCTCAGCTCCGTAGACCAGGCTGGACTCAAATTCAAAGACCTACCTGTCTCTGCTTTCCTAGTGCTGGGATTAGAGGCGTGCACCACGGCCATCTAGGGCTCTTTCATAATTTGTATAAGGAGTGGCGAGGAAAATGTCTAACTTCAACCTCTATTGCATGCGCTTGTGTGAATATGCAAATGTGCACACCAGGAAAAGGAAAACCCAGGCACGCACCTGCTGAAACGAAGCACTTCTGAATTGTTAAAGATTCACGGGGTGGGGGGGGTGGGAGGGATGGGGGGGGGTTTGAAGGAGAGATGACTCAGGGATTAAGAGCACTGACTGCTCTTTCAGAGGGCCTAAGTTCAATTCCCAGCACATGGTGGTTCACAACCATCTGTAATGGGATCAGATGCTCTCTGCTGGTGTGTCTGAAGACAGCAACAGTGTACTCACATAAAATAAATAAATATTAAAAAAAAAAAAGTCACTTGGGCGTTGGTCAGAGGGTTCCTGCTCTCCCTGAAACCTACACAGTGGAAGGAGAGAAACAATTCCAATTCTTCAAGCTGTACTCAGACCTCCACATCTCCACATGCATGCACTTTTCCCCCCACACAAAAATTTAAGGGTTTTTTTTTTTAAATCGGATTTTTTGGTTTTTTTGAGACAGGGTTTCTGTGTAGCCCTGGCTGTCCTGGAACTCACTCTGTAGACCAGGCTGGCCTCGAACTCAGAAATCTGCCTGCCTCTGCCTCCCAAGTGCTGGGATTAAAGGTGTGTGCCACCACTGCCCGGCTAAATCGGAATTTTTTTTTTTTTTTTTTTTGGTTTTTCGAGACGGGGTTTCTCTGTATAGCCCTGACTGTCCTGGAACTCACTCTGTAGACCAGGCTAGCCTCGAACTCAGAAATCCACCTGCCTCTGCCTCTCAAGTGCTGGGATTAAAGGTGTGTGCCACCACTGCCAAATCGGAATCTTTTTAACATATTATATTGAGTTGGGAATTTGAACATTAAATCCGAGAAAAGTGGCATGCTGGCAAGGCAGAAGGACTTACAGGTTTATTTTCTTTGCATCTGTTCTGGGCCGGGACCACCTGCACCTGCATCATTCTTTCTGAAGATGGATGAGTCCAGGTTGTGTATCTTCCTCTCCAGTGAGGGTTGCAGGAAGGTTGGTTTTATTGTTATTTATTATTATTATTTTTAATGACTTTATGTAGATTAAATCAATAGAGTTCCTCATTGTCCTGAAAAATTATTTGTTATTATCTGCTCATTTTGACTGGTTTCAATTGTTTAGCATCTGTGTGAGAAGAGATTCTGTTGCTGTGTAAGCAAATGTTAGAGTGAGAATAATTATTAATTGGTGACACCACTAAGTATTTGTTTGCCTGTGCCTAATAGTTCTTCATTAATAAATTGGCCAGAGTGAAATTTTATGTGTAAGCATGATTTTGGTAGTGTTGAGCATAGAGAACTTGAAATATAATTTTCTTTTTTTTTTTTTTTTAAGATTTATTTATTTTTATTTATATGAGTACACTGTCACTGTCTTCAGACACACCAGAAGAGGGCATGGGATCCCATTACAGATGGTTGTGAGCCACCATGTAGTTGCTGGGATTTGAACTCAGGACCTCTGGAAGAGCAGTCAGTACTCTTAACCACTAAGCCATCTCTCCGGCCTTTTCATATACACATAATTAAGATAGGTCCTTTACTAATAACCTCCAACTACAACAGAGGGAGAGGTGGAACAGTTGATGGATGGGACTGAAAGAAATGGTTGTCACTTACAAATGAGGCTCAGGCTGAACTGGGCTGCTTTAGTAAGCAATACTCGGTTCTCATCTCATGTAAAGCCTGCACGGCACTGACCAGAATCCCAGCACTTAGCAGATGAAAGAAGGAGGCGCAGGAACCTGAAGCCCACCTGCAGCATATGAGCTTTTGTTTCAGAAAATTGACTAAACACACACACACACACACACACGCACACACACAAATGCCTCTTATTTAACCTTTTTTGTTTTCTAGCATGCTATATTTTTAATGGGACTTTACATCTTTTTGGTTTTTTGTTTGTTTTTGTTTGCTTTTGCCCCCCCTTTGGTTTATTTGCCTTTATGTTTGTGTTAGAGTTTTACTGCTGTGAGCAGACACCATGACCAAGGCAACTCTTATAAAGGACAACGTTTACTTGGCTGACTTACAGGTTCAGAGGTTCAGTTCATTATCTTCAAGGCAGGAACATGGCAGCATCCAGGCAGTCATGGTGCAGGCAGAGCTGAGAGTTCTTCATCTGAAGGCTGCTAGCAGAATACTGGCTTCCAGGCAGCTAGGATGAGGGTCTTAAAGCCTACATCCACAGTGACACACCTACTCCAACAGGACCACACCTTCTAATAGTGGCACTCCCTGGGCTGAGCAACCATCACAACGTGAATGGGTGTTTTGCTTGTGTAGCTGTGTGTGCCATATGCATGCATGGTACCCACTGACCAGAAGACGGCCTCAGACACCCTGAGACAAGAGTTACTCATGGTTGTAAGCTGGGAATCAAACCCAGGTACTCTGGAAGAACAGCCATTACAGACACTGAGTCATCTCCAGCCCCTTTTTATTTTTTGAGACAAAGTCTTTATGTAGGTCAGGCTGCCTTCAACTCAGTCAGACTCCTTCCGCTTTCACCTTTTATGATAAAATTAACACCAGGCTGGCTTGTTGTTTAGTGAGATAAAGTCTAATAGTGTAGCCCAGTCTTAATTAGAACCTTCAACCTTCCTACCTCAGCCTGTGAAGGCTGGAATTATAGGTGATTATCAACAACAACAAAAAATTAATCATATTCATATTAGCCACTTGGGCATGTGTGTGGTTACATTCTGGAAGAAAAGAGACATTATTTCTCTTTGATAGAGGAATATAATAGAATTTGTATTCATCTTCTCTTTGGTGTTTTAAAGTCTTCAAAGGAAAATGTATCACAAAAGAGTTCTTAAATTTTTTGAGGCTTAGCTGGGTGGTGGCACACGCCTTTAATTCCAGGACTTGGGAGGCAGAGACAGGTGCATTGCTGAGTTTGAGGCCAGCCTGGTCTACAGAGTGAGTTCCAGGACAGCCAGGGCTACCCAGAGAAGTCATCTCAAAAAACCAAAAATAAAACAGTTTCATGACTTTATTTCACATTCTGCTTTTGAGCTCCTTGCTTGCATCCGTTGTAGCCTTGTGTAGACTTGCAACGAAGGAGAAGCCAAGAGTAGCTTATCAAAGAGTCAGCACATCAGGAGTATGAGCAGAGAAAGACTTCTGGGAAGCCTGGTGTTTCAATGCCACGGTGTGCTGGGTTATGCTGTCTGCAGTGACAGTACTACAGTTAGCAGGAGGAAGTGATGGGCGACTAAGGTGGGTGACCAGCTCAACCTAGGCATGGTGGCACATGCCTGGGATCCCAGCACTCAGAGGTAGAGGCAGCAGGATCTTGAATTTTAGGTCAGCCTGTACTACCTAGTGAGTTCTAGGTTAGCCTGAGTACAGTGTACAAAATCAAAGCCAAAGCCGCCTTTGTTAAGATGTACCTCATCTTGGAGCTGAATTGACGGAGCACTGGCCTAGCATTCCTGAACTGCCGACTTTCATCCTCAGTACTTCACAGACTCCATGTGGTGGGTCACATCTATAAGGGAGGTAGAGGAGTTCAAGGTTATTCTCAGCACACCATGAATTCTGGGCCAGCCTGGGCTACAAGAGACCCTATCTCAAAAATAAACGTTCAACAGGAAAACTTACCTTATCCCTCTCTATCATTTCTTGAATAAAAATTTCAGGAGTTAGCTGCAGGCTTGCACATGAACAGTATCCCACCCATGCTGCCGTGGTGGCTTCCCACGTCCTACCCTGACCCTCTTGTTGGGCAGATACTCTGTTTTAGGTAGGGTTTCCATTGCCGTGAAGAGACACCATGACCATAGCAACTCTTATAGGTTACAATATTTAATTGGGGCTGGCTACAGTTTCAGAGTTTCAGTTCATTATCATCCTAGCAGGAAGCATGGCAGCATCCAGGCAGACACAGTGCTGGAGAAGGAGCCAAGAGTTCTACATCTTTATCCAAAGGTAGCCATGAGAGGCTGTCTCTTCCACAATGGGTGGAGCTTGAGCATATAGGACCTCAAAGCCCACCCCCACGGTGACACACTTCCTCCAACAAGGGCAGACTTATTCCAACAAGGATACACCTGCTAACTCTTTGTGGGCCAAGCATTCACACACATGAGTCTATGGGGGCCAAACCTATTCAAACCACCACACTGTGTTCAAGTATTCCTGGTTATATTCCAACTATGACATTATCTTTTTAAAAGGTAAAAAAGGAATGTGTCTCCTGTGTTTTCTGATCCCAAGGAACCTGGACAAATGACACTGACTCAGTGATTGGTTCTCTGCGATAGATCTTTGTTTTCCTTTTGGTGATTAACTTGGGGTAGGTTGATTTGCACACAATTCTCTGACTTGGGGAAATGCATTCTAGGGAGTAGAAATAGGAGGCAGTAAACAAGTGCAGGTAAATTGTAAACTGAAACGGAAAGTTTGCTTTTGGCATGTAGACCCTTAGGCAGTTAGAAAAGTTACAAAGTTACAGAATAATTCATTGTAAGCAGGCAAATGGCTCTACAAGGAGAGACGGGAGTCCATTCTCACTTGGTACTTTGTTTCTTCCTTCCCCTATCCCCTTCTCTCTCCTACTTCTCTAAAGCCCTGTGCGTGGGTGTGCATGCATGCGTGCATCTGTCTGTCTATCTCCTCTTCCTCCTCCTCTTCCTCCTCCTCTTCCTCCTCCTCCTCCTCCCTCTCCCTCCCCACCACTTTTCTTTGTAAGTCAGGGTCTATGTAGCCGGAACTCTCCCTGCAGACCAGGCTGTCCTCAAACTCACAGAGCTCTGCCTTCTGAGTGCTGGAATTAAAGGTGCATACCACCACACCCAGCTCAGCTCTCTGAGACAGGCTCTTACACAGCCCAGGCCAGCCCTGAACTTGCTATGTAGTTAAGGCTTGAGTGTCTATCTTCCTGTCTTTCTCTCCCAGGTGCTAAAGCTACAGGCATGCACCACAATGCCAGGCTGAGGTTTTCAATATATATACTTGCTCTTGAATTTAAAACATGTTAAATACCAGATCAGCCTGTGTTTTTCACTCGTTAGTGTATCTTGAACCTCCTCTGGCTTGGAATGTGGGGCTCCGTGTGTGTGTGTGTGTGTGTGTGTGTGTGTGTGTGTGTGTGTGTGAGTGTGTGTGTGTGTGTGTGTGTGTGTGTGTACACACAGACATCCAGCTCAAAGCTTTAATGGCTATTTGTCTAGGGACGTAAATATCCATTATTAATATATATGCTGATTGACATTTAGGACAATGCCCTTGTTTGGCTGCTATTACAAATGCTAAAATGGACCCACAGGCACCAGTGCAATAGGAAAACAACCTTTGTATACAAAAATGCAAGCTGCACCATTCCAGTTTTTCATACAGTAAATCTCTTCCAAATTTACTCGTTAAACAAGAAACAATTTAGGCCTCTGAATATGCTCAACCCCTTCAGCTTCCAGTATCTCTCAGCACAGACTCTATCTAAAAATGTGGAACACTTTGCAAATTTCTGTGTCATTCCTGCATAGGGCCCATGCTAATCTCAGCATCATTCTGTCTTTAGCAGTCTGCTGCCAGGAAAATACGATTAATACCCATGCTTTATTAGATAATAACCAGTCCCCGCCTATTCTGGCAGTCCATTGATAAGCATATGAGATTTCTCCGGGTTGTAATTAGCTTGGAAGAGTCTCAATTTGCTTTCATCCATAGAACAGCTATTCCTTATATTTCTGTGTAATTTAACAAATACATTCTAGCTAAGTGGGCTGCCGTTTTTATTTGCTAGTGAGCACACACTGGCAGCAGTTTGCCATTCTGCAGGAAATGGCTTTGTCTCTGCTCCTTCCTTCCGAGGCGTCCTTTGCCTATGCTGCTGCTCGGTGGGAAGGGACTGCACTGGGGAAGTGAAGGTGTGGACTGAGTCCTCAAGGATGTCACTTTCTAGGGTGTGTGGCTGCACTTGTGTGTACCCCCCTGCAGGCTGGATGAAAGGTTCTTAGGGTACATGTGTGACTAGCTGTGCTGGGTTTTATCCTGCTGCGTGGCGGGTAAGCATCGGACACTTACTCCTACCTCACACGTGTTTTGTTTGCCTTGGCAGGTGAGGGTGATGCCTCAGCACTGGCTTGGTTTCGGCATTTCCTTAGGTTATGGAACATATATAAATATAATTCCATATGTCAGCCACTAATTTTAGGCTTGAGCCGTCTTTATTGCCCGCTTGGTTCTTGCTCTGTCATTATCTACTTTGAAACTGGTGGCCCAAGCTGCGCACGGTGTTGCTGCATGCTTATTATCCCAGCACTTGGGGAGTAAAGGCCGGAGGATCCGGACTTCAAGGTTATTTCCAGTTATATAACAAGTTCAAGGCCAGCCTGGGGGATATGGAACTCTGTCCAAATGAAGCAAGAAACCTCTCGTGCTTTATAGTTGTTTTTTTTTTTAATTTAAAAATTATGTTTAACTGCCAGACAGTGGTGACACATACCTTTAATTCCAGCTCAGAAGGCAGAGATAGGAGGATCTGTGAGTTTGATTGAGGCCATCCTGATCTACAGAGGGAGTTCCAGGTCAGCCAGGGCTACACAACAAACTCCTATCTTGAAAAAACAAAAGAAGAAAAAAACCCTTTTTTTTATATGTGTGTGTGTGTGTGTGTGTGTGTGTGTGTGTGTGTGTGTGTGTGTGTGTACACGTATGTATATATGTGTGCATGTGTAGGTATGTGCACAGGAGTTCAGATGCCCTTGGGGGCCAAAAATATCAGATCTCTATGGAGCTAGAATTATAGGAGATTATGAGCTGCTTGTCATGGGTGCTGGGGACAGAACTTGGGTCCTCTGAAAAAGCAATATGCACAAACATTGAGTTTATCTCTCCATTCCCCTATCTTACCAATATTTTTTTTCCATTACTTTTTTTTTTTTTTTTTGGTTTTTCGAAACAGGGTTTCTCTGTATAGCCCTGGCTGTCCTGGAACTTACTTTGTAGACCAGGCTGGCCTCAAACTCAGAAATCCGCCTGTCTCTGCCTCCCAAGTGCTGGGATTAAAGGTGTGCGCCACCACTGCCCGGCTTTACCAATATTTTTAATTACATTTATTTATAGGGGGGCAGTTAGGGGAAGCGCCTGTGCGTGTGCACACAAGCGTCTGTGCATTAGTGTATACACATGGAGGTCAGAAGGTAACTTTACCCACACCTTTACCCACTGAGCCATCCCGCTGGTCACACATGTACATTAAATATTACTAATATTATGCACATATTAATTAATGATGGAAATTAATTATTCTTTAACCAGCGAGTTCCCCAAATAATTACACAGAGACCTTTTACTATTTCAAGGCTTAGGCTTTAGCTGGGCAGATCCTCAGCTAGCTCATCTAAGTTAACCCAATTTCCTAGCCCCAGCCAGCTATACCCTCCAGGCCCATAGACATGTCTGTCGCCTCCCACATCTCCTGACAAAAGGCCTTCCCCTTTCTTCTTCCAGGAGTTCCTTTCTCCCTTCCAGGAAGTCCTGCCATCCATTTCCTGCCCAGCTAATTGACCATCAGATTTATTAAACCAATCAGAGAATGCCTGAAGAAGGTGAGGAGGTACAACTTCAGACAGCATATCCCACCTCATGTGCTCCCATTTGTAAGCAGGCTCTTTGTACTGGTTATTTTTCTGTTGCTGGGATAATATTCCCATGAGCCGCCGGGCAGTGGTGGCGCACACCTTTAATCCCAGCACTTGGGAGGCAGAGGCAGGCGGATTTCTGAGTTCGAGGCCAGCCTGGTCTACAGAGTGAGTTCCAGGACAGCTAGGGCTACACAGAGAAACCCTGTCTCGAAAAACCAAAAAAAAAAAAAAAAAATTCCCATGAGCCAAGGCAACTTACATTTCCAGAGTGGGAGGCCATAAAGTCAGCGTAGGCACGGCAGCTGGTGGCTGGAGCAGGGAGCCGAGAGATCACATCCTCAGCACAGTACTTAGTGAGAGAGAACGAACTGAGAGTGAGGTGAGACCACACGCTCCCAAAGTGATGTGCTGAGTGACGGACACCTTCCAGCAAGGCCGTACCTTCCCACCACCTCCCCAGATAGACAGCACCACCCACCGGACACCAAACCAGCACAACCTTGGCTAACAGGTTTGTTTGTTTGTTTGTTTGTTTCCAAAATTTGCTTTCAGTGTGCTGAGGAGCTGAAAACATCTTCCCATAGACATTCTTTGTGTGTGAGGATTAGCTTCCTACACTAAGCCCTCAAATCCTAACTCAACCCATTGTTGGAAACAAATGCTCTCTACCCAGGATTTGTGTGTGACACGCTGTGTCTAGATCAGTGGTTCTCAACCTGTGGGTCTCGACCCCTGAAAGGATTCTAACCCTTTCACAGGAGTCTCCTAAGCCCGTCAGATATTTATAAAATTATGGTTATAAAGTAGCGACAAAATAATTTTACAGTTGGGGGGTTACCATAACATGAGGACATATATTAAAGAGTTGCAGCATTAAGAAGGTTGAGACCCGCTGCTGTAGCTGATATTGAAGGAGTGTAAGCCTTGCCTTGGGGGCCATCTATGAAGTTAAGAGTCAGAGTGATGGCCGGGCAGTGGTGGCGCACACCTTTAATCCCAGCACTTGGGAGGCAGAGGCAGGTGGATTTCTGAGTTCGAGGCCAGCCTGGTCTACAGAGTGAGTTCCAGGACAGCCAGGGCTATACAGAGAAACCCTGTCTCGAACCCCCTCCCCCCCCAAAAAAAGAGTCAGTGTGATGGTTTGTGTATGCTGGGTGGCCCAGGGAGTGCCACTATGGGGGGGGGGGGTGGCCCTGTTGAAGTAGGTGTGTCACTATGGATGTTGGCTTTAAGACCCTTGTCCAAGCTGCCTGGAAGTCAGTCTTCCACTAGCAGCCTTCAGATGGAGATGTAGAACTCTCAGCTCCTCCTGCACTGTGTCTGCCTGGATGCTGCCATGTTCCCACCTTGATGCTTATAGACTGAACCTCTGAACCTGTAAGCCAGCCCCAATTAAATGCTGTCCTTATAAGAGTTGCCTTGGTCATGGTGTCTGTTCATAGCAGTAAAACCCTAACTAAGACACTCAGTATTTCTGACTTTCTTTTTGTGTTTTGTTTTTACATACCCCCTCCCCCATATTTTGTCCAGTTGTTTATTTGAATGTTCTCCAGGATTTGCTTCACTTTCTTTCCAAACACTACTCCATGGATTGCTCTACCAAATTCTTGGTTGTCTGGGCACTTTTATCCCCATTTTACAGTAAGGAGCAGGGAAGTGGCTTGTACTAGGTTGTGAGGCCTAGGTTTGAACCCAGCCTGCCCAATGTCCCTTCCCCTCTGGGCTTAGTGCTTGATAATGGAGAACAGGAAGTCTCTCAACTCCATCCTGATAGCCCAGGCTCTCCCTTCATGGCTCCTTACCCAGGAGCCTCCTACCTGCCCTGCTCTCTTGGCTTCCTGTAGTTCCTTCCATCTCGCTGCGGCCAGGCTGGTCTGTAGACTTTTAGAGTGTGTTGATGTTACCTATTAGAGTTGTAATAGTTTCTTCCACCGCTATATCCTCGGGCAGGTTGTAGACCCCAAATATCTCCCTTCAGCCTTCTCTTTGTGTCTCCCAAGCTGACTTACCTCCTTAGGTCAGCTATGTGCGGCTATGGTGACCCATCAGAGCAATAAATCATGTGTCTAATAATAGCCAGAGACTTGAAGAATTGAAGGCTTGGGGAAAATGATGGTTTGGGTTGCAAAGTTCTGAGACTTTAGTCCTCTTAGTCTGCTTCCTGTTATTGTAACAAAACTCCTAGCAGTGTTCTCGTTACTGCCCAGCCCAGTGCCCTTTGCAGTACACTCAATAAACCTGATCTCTTTCTAAAAATTTGAGGGGTAGGGATAAAGGTGATTACTGGGTTCATAATTCTGGTTGCCGGAAAATCCCAGCAATGTGGAGCTGACTTCTTCACAAAGACTTCCAGACTACTTTGCAATGTGTTGGAAAAACAAAGGCTGAGTGGTCAAGCACTTGGGAAGTGCACATGAATCACTTCCTGAGGTGTAACTTCTATCCTTCTAGACTCTACTTCTCCAACGTTCCGTCTACTTAGCATGGCTACTCTGAGTACCAAGTTTCCAGAATTTACTAAAGTCTCATCTGTACTATAGCAAGAATGGTGTGGAAGAGATCATGGTCCAAGAATCAACAGAGTGGGGGATGTCATTGGGACCAAGTCCAACTGATGTTCCATCCTAGAACCCTGCCTGTCCATGCACACTTACCTGCTTTCTAACCACAAGCTACTCTCACTATTATGCAGATGAATACTGTGATGCTTAGCTTTAGTTGTCAGCTTTACACCTTGGAAGGGAGTCTCAAGGAGAGATGGTCTACATTGGGTTGGGCTGTGGGCGTGTCTGTTGGGGGTTATCTTAAGAAATGTATGAAGACCCAGCCCACTGTGAGAGGTAACATCCCCTAGGTAGGGTTCCTGTAAAGAAGCAAAACTGAATACAAGCAATTGGGTGTGCTTACATTCTTCTCTCTGTCTCTGTGTCTCTGTCTATCTGTCTGTCTGTCTCTCTCTCTCTCTGTATGCACAATACAGGCTCTCACTATGTAGCCCTGGTGTCATGGGAACTCACAGAGATCCATCTGTCTCTGCCTCCTGTGTAATAGGATTAGCATGCTTAGCTCTTGCTCATAACTGGATGTGGAGTGATTCGCTCTTTGAAATTTCTGCCTTGACTTCCCCACTATGGTAGACTGAGACCTAGTTTTAACTGAACTAAAGCCTTCCTCCTCTAGGCTGCTTTTTGCCAGCGTCTTTTATCATGGCAACAAAAATGAAACTCGAACAGGTACCAATAATTGTCATTTTGGCCTTGCCTGGGGGTACACACGGAGAACTGTATTTGATCTCTGGTCTTTCTCAAAACACTACTTATCAGACTTAAGAGTTTTCAAGGGAAAGAGGAATTTGTGTTAGGAAAATAACAGGCAAGTTCAAGATGAGGAAAATGTATCTTGTATTTGTTTTATTGTACCTACTTCTCCAGATGTCTCAGGGAAAATTGTTCTCACTGGGTGTGGTACTCAGGATCTTTGTGAGTTCAAGACCAGCCTGGTGTACATGGTGAGACCATGAAGTCAAATGTTTTCAAACAATGAAAGAGTGAGGGATTATGTAAATAAAACAAGAATATTTCCCAATTATGCTAGTCTGTCATTGGGGTAAGCTGTCTGGAGAAAGAGGAGTTGCATGAACCAAAAGTTTAACAGTTTCTAAAGATAACTTTTATGTGCTGTGTATTTAAGCAAGTCACTTTCTGTAATTCAGTATGTGTCTAGAAAGAGCAAAGGCTCCACAACTCCCGTCTGTGGTATGACCATCTTCTGAAGGGGAGATGTGAGATGTGTGTGTGTGTGTGTGTGTGTGTGTGTGTGTGTGTGTGTGTGTGTGTTGTTTTGTTTTGTTTCAAGACAGGGTTCCTCTCTGTATCTCTGCCTGTCCTGGAACCCAGAGGCTGGTCTCAAACTCACAGATATCCACCTGCCTCTGCCTCCTGAGTGTTAGGATTAAAGGTATGGACCACTGTTGTCCGTCCTGAGAATATATTTTTTTTAAAGTAAAGAGAGCAGTGGGGCTGGAGAGATGGCTCAGTGGTTAAGAGCACTGACTACTATTCCGAAGGTCCTGAGTTCAAATCCCAGCAACCACATGGTGGCTCACAACCATCTGTAATGGGATCTGATGCCCTCTTCTGGGGTGTCTGAAGACAGCTACAGTGAGCAGGGCCAGAGACAGAAGAAAAAGTGTCTGAAGACAGCTACAGTGTTCTTTTTTCTTTTTTCTTTTTTCTTTTTTTTTGGTTTTTCAAGACAAGGTTTCTCTGTGTAGCCCTGGCTGTCCTGGAACTCACTCTGTAGACCAGGCTGGCCTCGAACTCAGAAATCCGCCTGTCTCTGCCTCCCAAGTGCTGGGATTAAAGGCATGCGCCACCACTGCCCGGCAGCTACAGTGTTCTTACATATAATAAATAAATAAATCTTTAAAAAAAAGAGAGAGTAGCAATTTTTAAAAACTCTGTATATGTGTGTTTGAGTGTTTGTAAGATACAGGTGCCCCAGTACCTGAAGCCAGGAGAGGGCATAAGATGCCCTGGAGCTGGAGGTTCAGGTGGTTGTGAGCCCCAAAAGGTGAATGCTGAGAACCAAACTTGGGTCCTCTGGAAGAGCAGCAAGTACTCTTAACTGATGAGCCATCTCTCCAGACCCTGTATGCTTCTTTAATGGTGCCTTCAGCCAGGCATGGTGTAGCAGGTCTGTAATCTCAGCACCTGGCTTGTGTATCAAAACCAAACAATGGCCCCCAGGATGGTTTAGTGGCTCCTGTAGGAGTGAACAGACTCCTGATGTTGGCTTCCTGTGTTCCATGGCCCACCCCTACACTCTCTCTCTCTCTCTCTCTTTCTCTCTCTCTCTCTCTCTCTCTCTCTCTCTCTCTCTGTCTCTCTTTCTCTCTCTCTCTCTCTCTCTCTCTCTCTCGCTCTCGCTCTCGCTCTCTCTCTCTCTCACACACACACACACACACACACACACACACACACACACACACACAAATACACACAACTGAAAAGATTAACAGGACCACTAAGTCAAATGTTACTTTGGCCTCCTGTTCTGTGCAGTGCTGTTCCCCACCTTCCTAGATTTGTGTGGGTCTGTTTTGTGACCTGCCTCCAACCCTCCCCCATCTCTGCCTCCTCGACCCAGCAGGTAAGCCATCTGCTTCTCTTCTTTTCAGATACTCCCTTTTAGGCCCCTTCTATAAACTCGGGGGCACCTCCATCCTGATTTGCCTGACCAGGAAAAGCTGGGAGCAGTGTCTACAGAGAACAGTGCTAGACGATTTATAGAGAGAACCACTGTCAACATCTCTAAGAGCCAGAGGGTTGATGTATAAAAGCCTTTTCTCCTACTGCCCAGTCTAGTAAATCTTGACTGTGCCTAAGGCTGCAGGGACTGGGTACTGGCCACTTTTATTTTGATTTGCAGCGGCCTGGATTCTATGAAGTACAAACCTAAGAACACGTGTCAGCGGATGAAATTCCAATTCACCATTTTAATTTTGCTAATAATCATTGAAGTGTATTCACCAAGATGGCATCCTTGTGGTCCATTATCAGATCTAAATATATAATGACTTCATTAAAGAACCCATGTGATGGTGTGTAGGATACTTTGCTTCTTCTTTTCCCACAAAAGGAATCTTTTCTTGAAGTTCTTGGGAATGTTTTAACATGGCTCTGTAGGCCACCTGGCTACCTGCTCACTTGCTCCACAGCATTCTTTGCTGAGTGCCTTCTAACTTACCTTCAGGTCTGGCATGGGTCTCCTACTTAGCAGACTTTGGAAGGAATAAAAGTCAGAGATGCTCAATCAGTTGAGAAGCAGTCTACCATCCAGCATGGATGCTTTCGGTGAATTAGCAATTTGGTGTTTTCTAGAACCATTCTGTGCATCGGATGATGGCATCGCACGTGTGGGCTCCTGGGAAAATCACATTAGACAGGCGAATGTTTTCGCATTAGATGCAGCCTGTAGAAAACAAGACAAGCAATTCCGCTTGTTTTCTTTTCAACGGAAACATGGCCCACAGAAGAGAATTGAACCGCAAAGGGGTGGCCAGTGCATTCTGAGTGGATTAAAAGGAAAGCCAGCAATCCTTCTATGAAGAGGTCTCAAAGCCACTGAATTTTCTTAGGGTGGGTGGCTTTTATTTTTCTTACATGTTGCCTGTATTGAGCTGATTCGGGAGCAAATTTCTGTTCCCCTTTCTGTATATTGCAACCACCAGCATGGTGAAGAACCTCCAAGAAATGGTGGTGCCTGCTGCTCTGGGCTGCTCCGAACCATCAAGCAGCATTTTGCAGAGTCGGGAAGACTTTAGAATGGGAGACCCCAGTGTGTTCCTCCTAACCATCTCTGCCTTCTGTCCGAGATGTCAATGGGGACCCTGCAAAGTTTGAACTCTGTGTATTTTCCACATTCTCCATCTCTCCGTGGTGAAGTTTTTATCTTTTAAAAACTGTAAATATTTTTAGTAATTCTTTGAAAATTCCACCCGTCCATACGGTGCAGTTTGATCATGTTCACGGTACCTGTGTCGGGGATACCTTACTTCTTTTAGACAGGATCTTGTGTAATACCGCATCGGTTCTCAATCTGTGGGTCTCCGCCCCTGGGGAGGGGGGGGGATTATTGAACAACCCTTGCACAGGGATGGCCTAAGACCATCGACCATCGGAAATATCAGGTGCTTACATTATGATTCATAACCGTAGGAAAATTACAGTTGTGAAGGAGCAACAAAAGTGATCTTATGGTTGGGGGTCACCGCCACATGAGGAACTGTATTAAAGGGTCGCAGCCCTAGGAAGGTTGAGGACCACCGCAAAAAATGATGGCCTTGAACACTCTTAAGAGCTGGATGACAAGTATGTGGCACCTCCCTTGATTGGGGACATGCCTTTGATGAGAAACTGCATTGGCGTTTAAAGTTTCTATACTTTGGTTGCTCATTCTGGGGGCACACCTGTTTTTATGTGGTTGGTTTGGTTTAGTTTTCAAGACAGGGTTTCTCTGTGTAGCTCTGGCTGTCCTGGAACTCACTCTGTAGACCAGGCTGGCCTCGATTTTATAGAGATCCCCCTGCCTCTGCCTCCCCAGTGATGGGATTAAAGGCAGAGACCACCACTGACTGGCTGGTACACACCTTTATTGCCAGCATTTGAGAGGCAGAGGCAGGTAGATCTTTGTGAGTTCAAAGCCAACCTGGGTTACATAGTGAGACCCTGTCTCAAAAACTTTTTTTTTTTTTTTTCCAAAATTTAAACTTCACTGGGGATGCCACTGGCATGAGGGTGGGTGAGGGTGGGGGTTTGTTTTGTTTTGTTTTGTTTTCTGGTTAAAACTTTATGTCATCCCATGACTGTAAGTTTTTTCCATGGCACACAGTGAATTTCAAAACAAGTTTTATAATCAGGTTTACTAGGCAGCAACATAATGTAATTATTTTACTATGAAGTAGCAGATTCCTTTGAGAAAAGCCACCACTGAAGAACTTGAATATAATGTGCATGTAGCAGTTAAGTGAGAATTTAGGTCTTTACTCTAACATCTGCTCCAGATAAATTCTGCTAAGAACTCCTGGGAACAGGGCTCAAAAGAAACCCAGAATGTGTGCTACCAGAATTGTGTGAAATGTCTCTCCACCCTAATTGGGACTATTTGATGCATTCGGCTTACTTATCTTGTGTGTGCTTTCGGGGTGAGCACACATACCACAGCATCCATTGTTGAGATCAGAGGACAACTTCTGGGCATTGGTTTTCTCCTCCTACATTGGTGATCTTGGCAACCAAACTTCAGTTATCAGACTTGGTGTCAGCGAAACCACCTTGCCACCTGATTTTATATTATTGGTAGAGTCTCATCATATATATCAGTACTGGCCACACATACTCCATATGGCTTGTTTGATCTCAATAATCCATTTGCCTCCGTGTCCTGAGTGCTAGGATTACAGGTGCACCACCCCCACCCCCTATTAGCTCATGGCCGCCATTTTCATTTTTCTGTCAGTTCATAGTAATACTTTGCTGCCTTTGTGTTTAGGACGGATGGTGGCCCTTGATTTGTTCTGGATAGCTTATATGTATGTTCAGCAGCTCTGAGCTCACCCATGGCACTCACAGTAGAGGTCATGATAGTAGTTTACAATGCTCTAGCTGTGTCTTCCTTCCTTCTTGTTCTATTGCTGTGAAGAGACATAATGGCCATGGTGACTTAAAATAGAAGGCATTTAATTGGGGGATTGATTACAGTTTCATTGGGTGAGCCCATGACCATTGCAGTAGGGAGCATGGCAGCAGCCAGGCAGGCATGTCACTGGAGCAGTGTCCACAGACAGCAGGCAGAGAGAGAGCTGGACCTGGTGTAAGCTTTTGAAACCTTGAAGTCCATCCCCAGTGACGCGCCTCCTCCACAAGGCCACTCCCCCTAATCCTTCCTAAACAGTTCCACGAACTAGGGACCAAACATTCAGATATATGAGCCTATGGAGGCCATTCTTATTCAAACCACCCCAAGATCTGTAGTGTGTGCTCTCTGACTGGATGAAACCCCAGAATTCAAAGTCAATACAAAACCAAGAGGTTTCAGGGATATGAGACTCCTGGGCCCTCCTCTCTCTGGTCACCTACCTCTCTGCTCCTTGCAGAACTTCAGCTTTACTTTGAAGCTTATGAGAGTAAACAATGAGACTGAGTTCCCCGCCCTTCACACAAGAATAAGAATCCTAAACGGTTGGACTGCTTAGTCTCCCCTGCTCAATCTCCTCCACCAGACGTAGACACCTGCTTCAACCTGGCTCACTCGGATATCAAGCTTCAAGCAAGTTACAATGTATCCAGAGATTAGGAGTTAGATCCCTGGTAGGCAGGCAGACAGTAAGAGGGGGCTGCACATAGACAATAAAGATGGCAAACTTTGAGCTTCTTCCTCACCCTCCTAATGGGAGACAAAAGCCTGGCAGCCCTTTTCTCCCTCCTGTAGGCAGTGGACCTACCCGAAGAGTTCAAGGCTGGATTAGGATATATTTACACCAAAGTTGTGTACCCATCAGCAGGGCAGGGACCAAAGATTACCCCTCATGTTGAAGATGTACCCCTGAGAAATTACACCATGCAGCAGATCTTGTACAAGAGGTTTATTGGAGGGGGGTGATGGGGACCTGAGGGAGAGCAAAAGGCCATCACATGAAGGAGAGACTGGCAGACAGAGAGAATGGGAGAGAGAGATATATGAGAGAGAGACAGAGACAGATAGGCAAAGGCAAAGAGAGGGAGGCACAGGAGAAGCCCGAGAGAGGAGGCAGAGAGGGGAATCTGAGGTGGGGAGCCTTTAATCCTCAGCACACCCTGGTGCTCTTGGAAGCGGCAAATGGTAATGTCAGCTGCTGCTAGGTCCCCAAGAGCAGGCCGGTAGGATCGCCTATATCCTAACAATGTCCACACAAAGGAAGCTATTAGAAGCATCAGGACTGTGATTTTAGATTTACACACCTTTTTACGGTTGTGTTCCCTGAGCGTCTACACCACACTGACTGAGGTTATGGGTTTTCCAAACATTACAAGGGAGACGCCATAAGGACTGTCTTCTCAGTGGGTTACTGTTGCTGGTAGATAGTAGTAGTTTTTATGTCCCTTGTCTCAAGCAGAGATCTTATAAATTCCCTTCGCCTGAAGTCAGTATGGTTGATCTCCCACCTAACCAGATTTAGAACTCTGTGTTTTCTTTTACATACTTTCCCAGAGAACCCAGAAGTTTTAATATTCTTAAAAACACTTCTATCATTTAAAGTGTATGTGGGGGGGGGGGTACTTGACTGAACTGTGCGTTAACACATTATTTGAGCGTGTCTGTGGTCTCTTAGTTATGGATGATGTTACTAGCTGTGACTCACAGGCGGTCCTTTGGACAAATCATCTCAGAAAATGCTACAGTGATTTTTTTTTTTCTCCAAAGAGGCTCAGAATGCACATTAAGGGCCCTTTTAAATTTAAGTAAACAAGTTCAATTCTGTGAAAGCTGAGTGGAGCTCAGAGCCTTTCAGGCAGGTGCTGCTGTGCCCACGGTGCTGATGTTTTTAGATCCTGGTTTGAAAAGGGGGCTGTTTTTTTAGAGGTCTAATTTGTAGACAATGCTCCTAATTAAATGAGTTCACCATGGGGTCTGTTTGCATGATCAACATTATGTTAATTACTTTCTAGGACTTTCAACAGTTGGAATATTTGAAATGTTTGGCTGAAGATAAAGTGTCTTGTGCCTGCTACGAGCAAACTGGTCATTTCAGTGGCTGTCTTGGAGCATTTATTCTCATGATAAAGATAAATAAAGCTGAGGTCTTCCTCCTGAAATTAAAAGATTTTCATGAATTTTACTGAAAATTACAAGAACAAGAAGATGGAGCATCCATAGAGAGTTGCCAAAGACAGTAGGCACTGACTGTCCACAGCTTGCGTTCTGAGCAGAGAGCATCCCAGATCCTTCCTCAGATGATAAGTGCGACACTTGTCAAGAGCGTCAGAAAAGTTTCTTTCTGCTATGAAAATCAGAATTTTCACCTTTAAAAAAGATTTATTTTTAATTGTGTGGTGGTGGTGGTGGTGGTGGTGGTGGTGGTGGTGGTGGTCGTGGTGGTGTGTGTACCAACATGTGTGGGTGCCAAAGGAGAGCAGATCCTTTGGAGCTGGAGTTCTAAGTGGTTGTGAGCCACCCAACCAGGGGCTGGGACTAGACCAGTCCTCTGAAAAAAAGCACAGGCAGTTTTAACTGCTGAGCCATCTTTGCAGCTCCCGGAAAATCAGAATTTCATACTGAGATTAGATTTATATCCGCACAATCTGTTTTTCCTATGCCACTCAGGTGTCTAAATGGCTAAGTGGAGATTTGCCTACGCTTGTATTCTGGTGGTCGGTTGGGTGATGACAGACAGCACAGCTAAGTTAGAGCCTAGAAGTGGAGGCTCTGAAATGGGAGGTGTGACCAGGGGAAGGACAGTGGGGCCAGGATGTTTGTGTACAGGGATGGGGTTGTAAGTATCCTGTCTTCTGAATTCTTCAAGTTAAAGCCAGTCAGCAAGGAGGCTTTCTGTTGCTTCCGGTTTCATCCGCTGTACGGGAGGGGAAGGAAACAGCCTGCCCGACTACATAGAAAGCTCAGAATTGGAGGCATTCTGTACTCTCATGAGTGTGTGGGGTGGGGTGTCGCCATGCTCAGGAGCAACTGTTTTACCTCAGCGGCCCGAGGTAAGGACTTCCCAGATCTCTCTGGAGGTCACTGGAGTCTCCTGCTGGATTCGTCTCAGTTTCATGTGGTTAGAGACAGCTTTTGGCTCAGCAGCCCCATAACCCCCCTGAAACCTAATAAGCAGTCCGTTTATTGTCTTTGAAAGGTCTTGCTAGTTAGGAGTGCTCGTCAAGGCCTTCCCTTTCTGACTGCCTGAAGGTTCTTTAAATTCACGGAAGAAAAATACACATCTCTTATTTTAGAAATTGCACCATAACCAAGGGCTTGACTATTTCATTGTATTTTTAAATTTTTTTTTTAAAGATTTATTTATTTATTATGTGTAAGTACACTGTAGCTGTGTTCAGACACACCAGAAGAGGGCATCAGATCTCATTACGGATGGTTGTGAGCCATCATGTGGTTGCTGGGATTTGAACTCAGGACCTTTTGGAAGAGCAGTCAGTGCTCTTAACCGCTGAGCCATCTCTCCAGCCCTTAAATTTTTTTTTTTAATTTAAAATTTTATTCTTCACACACACACACCATTGCCCATTGAGCCACATATATCATTCTCTCTCTCTCTCTCTCTCTCTCTCTCTCTCTCTCTCTCTCTCTCTCTCTCTCTCTTGTTATTTATTTTATGTATGCGAATACACTGTAGCTGTCTTCAGACACACCAGAAAAGGGCATTGGATCCCTTTACAGATGGTTGTGAGCCACCATGTGGTTGCTGGGAATTGAACTCAGCACCTCTGGAAGAGCAGTCAGAGCTCTTAACTACTGAGCCATCTCTCCAGCTCCTCTTCTGTTTAAAATAGAAAAAACTGAAAGTCTATCAACTGTACTGAAGGTTGTTTTTTTTTTTTTTATTTTGTTTTTATTTGTGTGTGTGCCACACGTGTGTAAAGCCCAGAAGTCAGACCCCCTAGAGCTGGAGATATAGGAGGCACCTGAAGTAGGTAGTGAGAACTGAACTTGGGTCCTCTCGAAGAGTTCTTAACCTGAATCTTTCCAGTCCCTAGGAAGCTTTTTAGACTTATTTCATTTATTTGTATGAGTGTTTTGCTTGCATGGGTGTATGTATATGTAAATCATGGGACATGCCTGGTGACTGCAGAGATGAAGGGAACCTGACTCTCTCTCCTGGAACTGGTGTTATGGGTGGTTGTGAGCTGCCATGTGGGTGCTGGGAATCAAAACTCAGTCCTTTGCAAGAGCAACTTAACCACTGAGCTATCTTTTCAGCCCCCAAGTTATTATTATTTTTTAAAGAAATTCTTGCTATACTAGCTCAGATTGGCCTCAAATTTTTATCCTCCTGCCTCTGTCTCCCCAGTGCTAGGGTTGCCAGTGCTACCACAGCCAGCTAATTGTGCAGATTTCATTGTCACCAAATGCTGGGACAACTTCCCTAAAGAAAACATTTCTTCCAACTCTGGAAAAATCTAAAGACACACTAGTTTTGTCACTATTCTGGCAGAATATTTGACAGTAACATCTTAAATATGTCAGACTTTATTTTGCTAATGCTATTTTGTCAATACAAGAGGGCAATTTAGATACAATGGCCTCAGTGTGATATGTAATAGCCAGAAAAGACTGGCCTAGAGCATATGTCTTCATTTGAACAAATGGACCAGGACGTAAAGGGTCTCCAGTGTGTGCTTTTATGACTTAGAGAATGTCCCAGATACTATTCATTTGAATTCCAGACAGTCTAAAAACAGAAAAGTGTATTAGGTCTTGATTTATAATTGAGAAAATGAGCTGAGGTGAGGTTTCAGAGCTGGGGGAATGAGAACTTGACCTTAGAACTTACTTAGAGCTGCTATGCCACATACTGTCTGATTGAAAACCCCCTGTGGTAGCTTGAATGGGAAATGTCCTCCATTGGCTCAGGCATCTGAATGCTTGGTCTCCAGTTGTTAGCTCTGTTTGGGTAGGTTTAGGAGGCTTGGTCTTGCAGGAAGAAGTGCATTACTAGGAGGAGGCTCTAAGGTAGGCAGCCTTACTCTACTTCCCAGGGATCTTTCTCTTAATGCTAGAGGTAAAAGATGGGAACCCTTAGCTTCTTGCCTGCCACTTGAAACCATTTGGCAAAATAAACTTTCTCTTCCTCATGTTGTCTTTGGTCATGATATTTTATCAGAGCAACAGACAAGCCATATTTGTCCCCCTCCCCAACAACAAAAACAATAGAAACAAAACTTCTGTTCTCCTTAACGTCAACCTCTATGGCTCTCCCTTGCTCCCTTCTTTCCCAGAGCAGCAAAAGCTTAGAGAGAGAGAGACTGTGGTTCCTCCTCACTTCCCAGATTCCTCTTTGGGTCCAGAGCATAAACAACACATGCAGAAGTTCCCAGAGTGTTCACTTCACAGAACTGTACACTTGACAAGTAATTGTCAGGAGAACCCAGTGATTGACAGCACATGAGGAACCAAGATTTTACAGTTGACTTATTAGGATCTTAACGTGTGTCAGGCGGTATTGGTATTCCCAGGATGCATGTGTTGCTGGCGACCAAACATGGGAGTGTTTGTCCATGGACCTGTATTCCAGCCTTGGCTGGTATTTTGATGGATGGCTTGATTGAGGGCATTAATATGCTAAAGATGCTGACAGACCATAAGGATGGAGGCACTTCAGACTCAACCATAGTGGTTGAGATAATCTTTTCCTCTGAGACAAAGTTTCTCTTGTGTAGCCCTAGCTGATCTGGAACTCACTCTGTAGATCAGGCTGGCTTCCAAATCAGAGATCCTCCTGCCTTTGCCTTCTGAATGCTGGGATTAAAGGTGTGTGCCACCGAGCCCTGTTGATGACCTCTCTCTTTCTTTCTCTCTCTCTCTCTTTCTGATTATTTGTACACATAATTTCTGGTATCATAGGTAGGGCAAGTTACAGGAGTTGGAGCTACCTCCTCTACATGTGACAGATTCTGGGTCATCCCTAGCCGTGGGCCGTTCAGGAAGAATGTAAGATGGGAAGATGGCTCCTGCAGAGGAGGCAGCTCCTGTAGCAGCCTCTCCTGCCCTCAGCATCCTGAGAGCTGGAAGGACCTCATGGATTTTGTTCATTGTTTAAGAAATTCATTAAAGGGCTTGATACTCTGCACAGAGAACTCAGGGCAAGCTCTAGACAGTTTTGTAATGAAGGAAGGGAAGAGAGAGATGCCTGGTCCTTATTCTCAGACATCTTACAACTGTCTTGAATATCCCGGGTGTTCCTAGAGGAAAGCAAGGCTATTGCTGGAAACATTTGAGAGGTTTGATTATTTTAGTGTTGCTTTGTTGTAATATGGTAATACTTTACTGGGATAAACTCTGGCTGACCCGCCCAGAGGATATGAGCTTGAAAACACTTAGGGTTTTGATTTGGTCGGAGGAGGCGTCTTCAGTTTTTGAATCACAAATCCAGTGGGAAGATTGGGTTTCTGGTACTCATTGTGCTTATGGGGTGAGGGCTATGTCTTTCTATTCCAATTTTTGTCTCAAAAGAAATAAATGTATCCCAAATACTTAAGTCCAGGATGTGTGGGTAAAGCTGAGTGAGAAAGCTCCAGAGAGAAAAATAACTGGATTGCCTTCTTTCTCAATTGAAAACCTTAAATTTCAAAATTACCTTTCTCGCTGAACCGGACACCAGCAAACCTCATCTGCGTCCATTCACCCCTCTCATTCTGCCCTGAGCTGAGTGTAAATCCTGTCTTCAGTGATCCTGTGAGTCCCAAGGAAAGGAGATACCGACTAAAGATGATTGATAGAAAGAGTTAGTGAGAAACTCTTCTCCAGTATGTGGAACCAGTTCATACGCTCCAGTTTTGTGGTTGGGAAAAAAAAAAAGCAAACTTGGGTTTTGGAAGGGTGGTTGGTTGAGTGGCTAAGAGAATGTACTGCTTTTGCAAAGGAGCCAAGTTTGGCTGCAAGCACCCATGCAGAGGGCTGCTTACAACCACTGGGAACTCCAGCTCCAGGGGATCCGAAGCCTCGGGGACCTGAAGGCACCTACACTCATAAGTATATACCCAGACATGCATACACATGATTTTGAAAAACCGTTAAGGCACATGCTAATGAATAAATGCATGAGCTAGGCATGGTAGTCTATGCCTTTAATCCTAGTACTTGGGCGGATAGATGGATCTCTTCAGTTTGAGGCCACCCTGGTCTACATAGAGTGTTCCAGGCCAGCCAGGGCTACATAATGAGACCCTTTTCAAAAACAAACCAACAAATTAAAGGAAGGGGAGGAGGGGGAGAAGGAGGAGGAAGAGTTGTTTGTTTTCAGTTTACAATTAGTCTATTGTTTGCAGCATTAAAAGTGGGTCTATTAAGCACGTGTGGGCAGCAGAGACAGGTGATTTCCTCCTCCAGAGCCAATTGGCTAGCTGGATAAGGTAAATAAATAGGTGATCTTTGAGTTTAGTGCAAGACCTTGCCTCAGTAAGTATTTGGGGAGCATTTGGGGAAGATACGCCCTAGCAACCCCAGCCTCCGTGCACTAGCGCGCGTGCGCATACACACACACACACACACACACACACACACACACACACACACACACACGTATCAGTGCACCCTCCCTGAGATCTCTGTTTCTTTTGGTGCTTGCAGCATCTCATGGAGCCAAGCTGGTTTTGAACCCCTAATTCTCTGCCTCATCTCCCACTCCCAGGCACCCTAGATTACAGGTTTGTACCACCATGCCTAGCACATCAAGACAGAGCCTAAGATTCTTTCAGATGCTACACGCTCACCTAAACATGTGATTCTGCCTCCCCGCCCTGCCCTTCGTGGTGCTAATTCAATCCGGTGAACCTGTTCCCAGCTCCGGCGCTATCCAGTTTAAATGTGCTGGCGTTTTTTGCTGATGAGCCTTGTGGAGGCGTCATCTCTCCTCTAACTTTATGTTTCATTTAAAATTCCCATCTTTCATACTTTGGTAAGTGAACCCTTAAAGAGGAACTGTAATCCGAGCACCTTGACTAATAACCGGAGTCAGCATGGGCATTTTGAAGCGGACTGCTCCGTCTGCAGTGTCAGTGTGTGGTGTTACTTCAGAGGAAATGCAAATGGGGGGAGGGCTTTACTAGAATAGAGTGTAGCATGGTGAAATCGGTGCAGTATGCCTAAAGCTTCTGGATCTAGAGGCCACAGAACTTTCCAGAACGAGCAGTACCTCTTTGTCCAGAGCTATTGTTGTCCCGTGAGCAATGACAGACAGCATGGGGCTGCTGAGTTTTATGATTGGTCCTTCCCTCTTTCTTTTTAGTGTGTGCGCATGCGCACAGCGGATCTGCGTATGTTCAGGGACAGTCTGCTGTTCCAGTCCCCAGTCACCTTTCACCTTCTGTCTGAGACAGGGTCTCTCATTGTCCTGGAATGCCACCAAGCTGGCCCATGAGCTCCAAGGATCTCCGAGTCTCCATTCCTATCTTGCCGTCTCTGGGATTATAGACACGTGTCACCACACCTGACTTTTCACTTAGGGCCTGGGGATACAAACAAATTCAGGTCTTAGATTAGAATGCAAGTTCTTTATGGACCCACCACCTCCCTTCCCTGTCCTTCCCTGTGTCCTCTGCTGTCACACAGCTTTTCTGAAGAACCCTTAGCTCTACCTCCTCGATAAAGCCCGGGACACCTGAGAACAGCCTGTGGCTATCTATTGCTGTCACTCGCTCTGCATAATTGCTTCATGGCACTTTTTATAGCTGCCACTTAGTAATTATGTATTTGGTCATCAGTTGTGAAGGATGGAGAGATGTTGAGCACTCACTGGCTGTTCTTCCAGAGGACACAGGTTTGATTCCCAGCACCCGTCTGTGCCTCCAGTTCCAGGGGATCTGATATCCTCTTCCGTCCTTCTTGGGCACTGCATGTATATGGTGCACAGATATATACATAATAATATACATAAACATCATATGCCTCAATCATATACATATACACCATATACCTGTATGTATACACATACATATACATATATGTGGGCAAAACAGCCATATACATACAAATTTGAACATCTGTTCTAACTTAAGGATACCTTGCTATTAATAAAGCTCAGTTATTTTTCCTTACCTGTATCTCATCCCAAAGAAACATGGTTTTATTTATTTGTTTAGTTTTAAATGTTTTTAAAAAGCTGAGTTGGATCTTACAATTTTTTAAATAAGTGTACTTATTTTAGGTATGTGAGTGTTTTGCCTGCATGTATTTATATGCACCATGTGTGCCTTGTACCCTTCTAGAAGAGGACATCAGACCCCTGCAACTAGAGCTCTGGATGACTATGAGTCCCCCATGGGGTTGCTGAGAAGCAAACATGGGTCCTCTGTAAGAGCAGCCAGGGTTCGTAGCCCTGAGCCATCTCTCCAGCTCCATCCCTTCCTTCTTTTAAATTTTAACATTTATTTGTGTGTGCTGGTACATATATGTGCATGAGTGCTGTGGTGCAGACACGGAGGTCAAAAGGACAATT
Source organism: Uromys caudimaculatus (assembly GCA_028551405.1). Taxonomy (NCBI): domain Eukaryota; kingdom Metazoa; phylum Chordata; class Mammalia; order Rodentia; family Muridae; genus Uromys; species Uromys caudimaculatus. The sequence goes on along the minus strand of CM052717.1, from coordinate 26,090,541 downwards.
TGCAGGGACTGAGTCTCCATCTACCAGAGAGCAAACTCGGGCCATCGGACTTGGCAGCAAGCGCTGTGTGTTCCACAGAGCCAGCTTTCCAGCCCAAGGGTTGGGTCTTACTAAAAGGCATTTTAAACAGATTTAGGAATAGCTGTTAGTAAAAAGAGAGATGCTCAGGGGATACACCCAAGAGTGTGGGTGTGGGTCAGAGTCACTGAGATACTGTTTTATAGTAACACACACACACACACACACACACACACACACACACACACACACACACACACTTCTAGAGCCAGAGATGACTGATTTCTTCCTTAGCATATTAACGCCCTGGATCCCCACCATCACAAGAATAAAAAGAAGGGGACAAGAAAAGTTTGGCTTCTGAACTAGTACATAAGCTGAGTGTGCTGAGACTCACCCATACTCTTCACTGTAGCGTCTCAAACAGGGTCTGAAATAGCTAATGGACAGAGGAATGAATGCATGGCCTTGTGCACACACTTCACACACAAGGGTCAATCCTTTGGTGATAGAACATCATGTATTCTCTACGGTCACTGAATCTTCTAGAACGCTCACCTTCTTCCTCATGGAACCCCCATTTTCTGTATCTCTCCATTTCATAGTGTCTACTCTGGAAGTCAAAGCATTGCTTTTAGCTTGCACTGGGGGAGTGGCGGGGGGCAGTATGGGACTGAGCTCATGTTTACATGGCTTTGTCTTCCCCCCCCAGCTTCCACAGAATGGTCAGCTGTCCACTGTCAATGGGATAGCTGAACAAGATGTCCACGTCCAAGAGGAAACCCAGGATGGGCAGGAGGAAGAAGTCGCTGTTGAAGATGGTAAGCTGTCCTTGCAGGCCAGGCTGGCTTTGGCGGGACATTGGGAGCTGGAGGGCAGACTGCAGTGAACCGTGAACCGAGTTGTCACATACTGTCAATAGAAAGCACTGTAATGTGCTGCCTCATGGTGCATGATGTCAATGACACAGTCTCAAAAGGAAATGTTTAACATGCACTTTGGGTAGCCCATGTAGTCGGGGGCTAGCATCACACTCTCTTTCTTCAATGTTCTTCCCTGGAATTAATGTTGTGTTTTAAATCCTTGCCTCTCATCCTTGTGTGATGATGTCAGGTGTGAATTCTCATTAGAAAGACTAAGATGCTTGCTTTATAGAAGTGAGGGTCCAACACCTGGCCAAACTAAAAATGAAAGCGACAGTTCAACATCACTCCAGGGAAGCCCGAGTCACATGCACGGATTTCCTGGCATGTACGTATATCTATTTCCTGAGCTGTGATCATGGAAATCACATCTAGCTCTTGGAGCATCTAGCTCTTGAGTGCAGCGGGGCAGAGGGGGCAACGGGCTGGTGCATCTTTAGCCAAAGTGTCACTTCCATGTCACTTCCTGGGGCAGTCGTGCTGGGGTCATGTACCATTTAATTCAAGAGACAGAGGAGCCATTGAGATACTCAGCAGGTACAGGTGATTGCCTCTAAGTCTGAGTTCAATCCCCAGGACCTGCATAATAGGAGAGAAGTGACTCCTGAAAGTTGTCCTCTGACCTACCTACACACACACACACACACACACACACACACACACACACACACACACACACTCGAAACATACATACATAAATACATACAGATATACATACATACATACATACATAAATGTAGTTTCTAAAAGGGTAGTAACTTGGCTCCTCTATGCAATATAAATAAGGCACAGATGAAAGTACTGGGCATTGATCCTTTGAACACATGGGGCCCGTTTCTCCCTCCTATGCCCCCACGGTGCTGCATCAAGCTGGGAGCTGCTTTGAAGTTGGTGGGAAGAACTGATCTTTATATATCACCACAGGCACCATATAAAGTTAGAAATGCATACATAGTCTCACAGATGAAGTATTTCCCTGACCTAGTGTGAGACTTTCAAATAATACCCACCAGACAGCTGGCGTGGACCCAAATCAAATTCCCAAGGCCAATCCTTTGTCCTCTCCGCGTTCATTTTTGAGTTGAACCAGACAGTGGCTGGTGCATGTGTGTGTGCGTGCGTGCGTGCATGTGTGTGTGTGCATGCGTGTGTGTGTGTACAGGTGTGTGTGTGTGTATGTGTGGAAGCTCAGGCATCATTACTCAGGAGCTGTCTACTTTGTTTTTCGAGACGGAATCTCTCAGTGGCCTGAAGCTTTTCAAAAAGGCTTGGCTAGTTGAGCAGCAATCTACAGGAATCTGCCTCTCTAGCACTGAGAGAACATGCTCATGCCATAGTGACCTGGCTGTCTTAGTGGGTTCTAGGGATCAAACTCCAGAATTTTACTGCCTGAGGCATCTCTACAGCTCTCCAATGAATTTTTTTTTTTCCCGCCCCATTGAGGTCACTGTGGTTCAGGTACTTCAGGGACCATTTGTCTGGGTTTTCTACTTCTGATTTTTCCCAACAGGGGACATGGGAAGGTAGTCAGTAGATTAATTACAATAAAACATAAGGCTAAGAAGAGTCTGCTTGGTGATTACCTAAGGAATTTTGCAAAAGATGGGAGCTGCTCAGAGTTCAGGTGGAGCAACTGCCTGAGGTCAAGGGTAGCACTAACCCCTGGGGACAGAAGAGAAGTTAGAATCAGGTATGTCACCATGAGGGCTAGGGGACAAAGCCCAGTGTTTGTAGCACTTATCAATAGTGTGCAAGGTCCAGGTTTTATACACAGACACTCCAGAAGAGTGCATCAGATCCCATTACAGATGGTTGTGAGCCACCATGGGGTTGCTGGGAATTGAACTCAGGACCTCTGGAAGAGGAGTCAGTGTTCTTAACCGCTGAGCCATCTCTCCAGCCCCCAATTTATCCTTTTATTAAAACCACTTGGCTTTCTCTCTGAGCATCTTTTATTACTGCTCCCCAAACAGATAAGGAAATCTTAGCATCCTATTTCTGTGGATGCTACTATAACCCACTACTAAACGGAATGTCTAACGAACCTCTTACGAGTCATCCAGCAGTGTCTCGGGTGTGAACATATTTGGATGTTTTCTTCACAAGGCAGGGGTATCTGGGTGTTTCTGTGGTTCTCAGAGCCTATGCAGCAAAAACGGCACTCTGTCTTCCGGGTCACATTTGTGTGAGTGAAAGAACAGTGGTGCTCCGTCTTTGCTTCCAATTGTTTTCTTCATGTAGGTGTTACACCCTTTGCACGCCCAGAGCTGCGAGAATTTACACCAGCAACAGCGGCAGTGGCATTTGTCCTTCCCCGCTTTGTGGTTGGTGTTTGTTCCTATGGGAAGTATTAGCTGGGTGAACCAGCGAGTGGCGCGTTCACCAGAGAACAGTAAAGAGGCTGCGTGCAGGGAATGAGTCCTTGTTACCACACTGGCTGAGCATGGCGCTCACCCCTCCTCCATCCCTGAGGGCACTGATAAGAGCAGAGGTGTCTAGAGAGTCTAGTTCTCAGTTTCACAGCAACCTACTTTGCTACACCTTAATGCTATCCCTCAGGTATAAGTATAAGTGGAGGACTCGTGACTCAATTATTTAATGGCTGAGTTCGCTGCATTGTGGATAATGCATTTTGCTAATGGTGCTTCTATTGACACTTGTTTTATTGAATTTGAGCCTTCCCATTCCTAATGCTGAGTACCTTTGGGATATGGAAAGACCAAAGGTGACCTCTGAATAATTGCGGTCCTCCCTGTGAGTCTGTTCCCTTGTTTGAGGTGCATAATAACTTGATCTGGAGAGTAGGCACGATAAGATGTGCCCTTGCTCCTAGTAAACAAAGAACCCCCCTGCCCCACACACACTTGCTTTTCTGCTAAAGGCGGTTTCCCTACTCAGAAGAAATATTTTGTGATTTTTGCCTCCTTTTCTGTTTTAACATGTGACGTAATCTTGTATGTTTTTAGGAAGACCTGCCTGCCACCCCATCATTATCCTCCACTCTGCCTCTGTTTGTCTTGGCACTAGTTGTTAACATCTGGCATCTGATGTCTCTCTCTTTCTCCTCCTTGATTAGAGAGTAGAACCAGGGATGGGGACCGGGAGAAGGAGAGTTCATGGCAGCTCCATTCCTGTGGTTCAGTATGTCAACTTGTTTTGCTTTATTTTAGTTAAGAGTCTCCCTATATAGTCCAGGATGGCCTCAAACTCATGGTAGTCTTCCCATCTCTTCCTGGCAATGCTGGTCTTCCAGGTGCATGCACCATGCCTGCAAGTGCCCATTTTGTGAGTCTTAGCCATGTTGTTCCCTTTCGTTGCATGGGTGATAACAGAGCTGGATCCCTTTCAGAGCATACGGCTGGCCCTCAGGTGTTCACTGCTGGCTGGCATCTTGCCTGCTGGAAGCATGCAATACCATCCTGACCCATCTGTGAGTGAACAAGGGTCTTAGACATGTTCTATAGACGCAGAGCACCTCTTCCCCAACAGAATACACCTTGTGTTTCAAAAACAATAATATCGCTTGGCGGTTTCTCAAGCTCCGTCCTGTCTGGTTGAAACTGTAGAGCACTAAGCCGGGCAGGTGGCGCACACCTTTAATCCCAGCACTTGGGAGGCAGAGGCAGGTGAATTTCTGAGTTCGAGGCCAGAGGCCAGCCTGGTCTACAGAGTGAATTCCAGGACAGCCAGGGCTATACAGAGAAACCCTGTCTCGAAAAACCCGGAAAAAAAAAAAAAAAGAAAGAAAGAAACTGTAGAGCACTGATGTGAACTAACCTTGAACTCAGGAGAAAGTCCTTAGGTGTGCCATCCTGGAAACTCATTTAGATTCACTCCTGCTGGTGTTGGAATAGCCCAGGCAATCCTCCTGCCTCAGCTTCCCAAGTGCTGAGATTACAGGTGCATGTCACTGTACTCTGCTTCTTTCTCTTAATTACACACATGCACGCACACACGAGTGCACAGGGCCTTCATTTGAATGCATCCATCTATCTGTGGAGTCAGTTTCTAGCTGTAAAATGAGCATCCTCTGAAGGCTGACTCATCGGTATTACTCCTTCGGGCCTTAGAACCACAGAGGATTAGCTCATGCAGACACCTGAGCCTTCTTGGACAGGTGCTTAAAATGTCATTATGCCTATTAAATTATCTCAGTAGATTTTCTTAATCTGATACTAAAAGTCATTTTCTGGATTTGAAGTTTTAATCTTAGTTGGATAAAAGGTTTGTGAGGGGACATTTTATTCAATACTGTCTTGTCTCGGAGTCATCTGGGTATGAAGAACAAGGTTAATGGCTTTATAAACGAATGTTGCCACAAGATGTCACATGGATCTCTGGTGGGTTAGTTCTGCTGAGTTCCTGGAAGGTTGGGACTGAGAAAGAAGAGTGAATAGAAATGATGTTGACAAAAGCCATTGCTTCTGTCAGCTGGCTAATTGTAGAAGTGTCAACTATAGATTGCTATGGTTTTATGCAGTTCTGCTCACTGCTCCGTTTAGAGCCATGTTCTTTGTGAGGGTGGTGTAGGGGTCAGTATAGCGAGTGACTTAGTGACTTTCTGCCACAGTGAAGAAATACCCAAGGAAGTCAACTGACTAAGAGGAAAAACCCCAATGACTTTGGCTTCCTGCTTTATATATAGGCTTCAGTGTAAGACTAGGGCATCCACTGTTTGGGGTCTCAGGTAGGGAGGTGTGCCAAATAGCCAGGACCAGAGCACGCGAAGGAATGAGATGCTCATCTCCTTCTGGGAAGCAAAAGGAACAGGAAGGGGGTTGTCCTATAATCCATTCCAGGAGCATGCCCCCAATAACTTAAGGTTCTCTCAGCGCAGTCCTACTCCTAAAGGCCTGTGGCACCCTCCAGTAACGCCACCCTGAGGATTGGTCAGCGTCCCAACCACAGCAGGTAGGCAAAGAAAATGTGTTCCCTTGGCTTAGCATTTAGCCTCTGGGCAAGCAAGATGGTCAAGCACGTAAATATAAATTGTCCTGGCAACCTGAGTTTGGTTCCCTGAGCTGACGTAGAAGTTGAGGGAGAGAGATGACTCTACAGAGTTGTCTTCCACATGCATACCCACACATAAGCACAGGGAACACGCAGACACATACAGTCGATACGTGACAACTTAAAATTGTTTTTCATTTGAGGCCAGCTTGGTGTACACAGTGAGTTTCAGGCCACCCAGGTCTCAAAAACAAACAAAAAGTGCCTCCCTCCCATTTGTGCTTATGCTTCTGATATTTTTCTGATGGCTATTACTATTCGAATGTCTTTATAGAGTAAATTTGTTGTTATTCAGTTAAGTGCTGGGATTAAAGACAGTTACCAGAGTGCGTGGCTGCTTTAACGTATCTTTAAATTTTTAAAAATTACATCTCTCTCTCTCTCTCTCTCTCTCTCTCTCTCTCTCTCTCTCTCTCTCTCTCTCTCTGTGTGTGTGTGTGTGTGTGTGTGTGTGTGTGTGTGTGTGTGTGTGTGTGTTTACGTGCTCATACAGAGCTCACTGCAGTTGATATTCTTTTTCTACCATGTGAGTCCAAGGGTTCGAACCTAGGTCACCAGGCTTGAGAGCAACTGTTTTGTCTTCTGTTTTGTTGTTGTTGTTTTAGCTGAGCTATCTTGCCTTCTAGCTTTACTGTATCTTAACGTAGGTGTATCATGTTTAGAAAAGTGCCAAGCATGTGCTCATTACCTCACTGTATGAGCCTGTTAGGGCTGCCGGAACAAAACTCTAGAGCAGATGACATAGAGACAGACATTTATCATTCTCAGAGTCAGAGTGATTTCAATGACTCCTGAGGCCTCTTCTTGGCCTGTAGTCGATTGCTCTCTTGCTCTCCCTACATTGTCCTTCCTTTCTACATTCCTGGATGTCTTAATTGTTCAAATTCCTTCTCATGAGCATACCAGATGGTTTGGGTTAGAGCCCACCTTAAGTGACCTCATTTTAAAACCCTTTGTTTGCTTACTACTTTTTATTTTATATTTAATTTTTAAAGACTCCCTGAGTTGCCCATGATAGCCTTGAACTTGTTCTATAGCCCAGGCTAGTCTTGGACTCTCTAGGTAGAGCCACTATACTTGGCTTAATTGGCTATTTAAAGGCCCCTTCTCTTCAGAGCCTCGAGCTCTGGCTCAGTTGCAGTGCTTACCTAGCATGCACAAAGCTCTGGGTTTTCTCCCTAGAACTACATTAAATTAGGGTGTGAAGGCACAGGAGGTAATGAAAAGGGATCAAGCCGGGCAGTGGTGGCACATGCCTTTAATCCCAGCACTTGAGAGGCAAAGGCAGGCGGATTACTGAGTTTGAGGTCAGCCTGGTCTACAGAATGAGTTCCAGGACAGCCAGGGCTACACAGAGAAACCCTGTCTCGAAAAACCAAAAAGAAAATAGAAAAAAGAAAAAAGATCAAAAGTTCAAGGTCACCCTCAGCCACATTAGCCCATTCAGGGCCAACTTATACTTGGTGGGACCTTGTTTCTAAACATGGAGAGTGGCGAGGAAGAAGGGGCAGCTCTATCTAAATAAGGTACCAAGCGGAGGGAGGGGCAGTTAGCTTAGCATCCTGTGATTGTTAGATTGAAAAGTCAAATTTGGGACCAAGAAGACTTAGTAGAAGAGAGTTACAGGGCTGGTGTGTCAGGTCCCTGCCTGCTGTAGCTGCTTCTTCTGGGGAGTTTTTTCCATAAAAGGAGGCCTGAAAATCTGCCTGTCTCCAGGGCTGACTTCTATGCTCCGCAGAGCAAACTCACCTCCCATTCCACAGGCAACCCTCTAAGTATTTGCAAACATCAATCATGTCGCCCTTTCATCTTCCCTAATATCTCCTGAGAAAAGAAGCTGCCGCGCATGAAAAGAAAAAAACGCCAGGACTTACGTATATTTCCAAGAGGAATGTGCTTCGTGGAAGCCTGCCAAAACTAACTGCATCTCACTATTACTAGTTCTCGGTTTTAAGTTTATTCTCACTCTCTTTAAAATGTAAGAATAAAGCCAGGCATAGGGCTGTATGCTTGGAACTCCCAGCACTTGGGAGATAAAATAGGCAGCAACAGTTCAAGTTAGTTCAAGGTCCTGTTCTACTACATATTGAGTTCAAGGCTTATCTGGGATACACATGACCCTATTTGTTTGATGCTTGGCCCAGGTAATGGCACAACAAGGAGATGTGGCCTTTTTGGAGTATGTGTGGCCTTGTTGGAGTAAGTGTATCACTGTGGGCGTGGGCCTTAAGACCCTCATCCTAGCTTCCTGGAAGACAGTCTTCTCCTAGCAGCCTTCAGATGAAGATGTAGAACTCTCAGCTCCTCCTGCACCATGTCTGCCTGGATGCTGCCATGTTCCCCCATCTTGATGATAATGGACTGAACCTCTGAACCTATAAGCTGGCCCCAATTAAAGGTTATCTAAGAGTTGCCTTGGTCATGGTGTCTGTTCACAGCAATAAAACCCTAACTAAGACAACTATTCAAAAACTAAACAAACAAAAAGGAGTTGGGAGATAGTTCAGTTGGTAAACATGTTTGTGGACTTCAGTATAATCCCCCAGAACCTATATTTAAAAAGCCACGTGTGTATGGAACATGCTTGTAATCCTGACACTGGGGAGGCCAAGGTAAGAGAGTTCCTGGGACTCGGTGGCCAGCCAGCCTACTCTACTTGGTGTGTTCTAAGACAGCGAGAAACCCTGCCTTTTAAATTAAAAAAATTAAAATAAAAAATAAAATAATTTTTTTTTATTATTTTAGGTGTTCGGGGAATTTTGCCTGCATGTCTGTGTACCATGTAGGTCCTGGGAACCGAACCCAGGTCCTCTGCAAGAGCAGCTAGTGCTCTTAACTACTGAGCCATCTCTCCAGCCCCAGATATGGCAATTAAAAAAAATACTGTTATTGTTATTATATTTTCTCTCTCTCTTTCTCTTTCTCTCTCCCCCCTCCCCCCTCTGTCTCTCTAGAGACAGCAATTTACAGCAGTCAGGTCTCCACCAAGTGGGTTACAGGGACCTGTGTAAAGTCATCAGCCTTGGCAAGGAGTGCCTTTACCCACTGAGCCATCCTGCCAACTCCTAAAGGTGACTTTTCAGAACACTTGGCTAAGCATGCACATGGCCCTAAGCAATCTCCAGTACAAACACAAACAAAATACTCCCAAAGGTCAGTCAAGAGTCAGGCCCTTACCATGATAGTATGCTAATTCCAGACCTCTGGCCTTCAGAGTACTGAGAAATGATCCCTGGTTGTCTGGGAGCTTTGTGCCAGGTTTCTGGTGCTTTGTGTCGTTGCCAACCCTGCCGAGATGGTCAGTGAATGAACTTTTAAAGAAGTGTATCGTTTCATCATGATCGTCAAAGCTTGGCTCTGAGTGTTCCCCTCGCCGAGTTAATTTCCGTTCAGTGTGTTCTGACACACTGGGATTCCATCAGGGTCAGCATGATGGATATGCTGCTGTCACCCTGCCTTATCCAGACCCAATCCCTTGTGTGCCTCCTGGAGATATCAACCCCCTGAAGCTCACAGAAAAGAATCTCCAGGATCCATTTCCACTTGATAAGCTGTCAGCTAGAAATCCAGGCAACTCACCTGGGGGAAGTTCATTTTCCACTTCACCGTCCTATTGCTGTGCAGAGACAGCATGACCACCGCAACCCTTATAAAAGAAAGCATTTAACTGGGGGCTTGCTTACAGGTTCAGAGGGTTCATCCGATATAGTCTGGCAGGGGCATGGAGGGGCCATGAGGGTATTCCTGGCGCTGGAGCAGTAGCTTATAGTTACATTCTGATCTGGAGTCAGAGAGAGAGAGAGAGAGAGAGAGAGAGAGAGAGAGAGAGAGAGAAGAGCGCGGGATGTGTGCTTTTTTTTCTTTTTTTAAAGATTTTATTTATGTGAGTACATTGTAGCTCTCTTCAGACACACTAGAAGAAGGCATCAGATCATATTACAGATGGTTGTAAGCCACCATGTGGTTGCTGGAAATTGAACTCAGGACTTCTGGAAGAGCAATCAGTGCTCTTAACCGCTGAGCCATCTCTCCAGCCTGGATGTGTGCTTTTGAAACCACCAAGCCCACTCCTACTGTCACACTTCCTCTAACAAGGCAACACCCACTCCAATAAAGTCACACCTCCTAATCCTTCTCAAATAGTGCCACTCCCTGATGACAAATCCTCAACTTTTTCCTTTGTGCTTTCCAATGTGGTTACTAGAAGGTTTGAGGCTGCCTACGGGTGTGGTTTGAAGCTCACGTTCTTGTTGTCATGGAGAATCGTGTATGTAATCACCATTATTTCTCCTGAGTCTGTAGCTTCAGATTATCCCTCCTCCCCAATCCACTTGACTAAGACTTGAGGAAAACGGGTAGAGGCTCCATGAATCAAGTGCTCGCTCTGCATGCAAGCGTGAGAAGCACAATTGGGATCTCCAGCCCCAATGTAAAAGCTGAGTACCATGGCACTTGTCTATAATTCCAGCACTGGGAGGGTAGAGACAGGCAGATCCTGAGGTCTTGCTAGCCAGACAGTCTGGCTGATATGGTAGGCACCTAGGTCACTGAGAAGCCCTGTCTCAGAAATAAGGTGAACAGTGAAGACAGCAGACATTGACCTTTGACCTCAACATACACACACATAGGTGTGCTCACATAGGTAGGTGCACACACATACACAAACCCATACAAAACACACAATAGCACACCAAACAAATCATTTCTAAAGACACACATGCTACACAGTATTTGGGCCTCCATCAAAAATATACCATTTACTTTCCAGTTTTGCTCTGAAAAAAATAGGTGCGGAATTAATCCCAGCATTCAGGAGTCACAGACAGGTGTTTTGTTAGCTGTCTGGTGTGGGAGCTGGCAATGAAGCTTGGGTCCTCTGAGGGAGCAGCAGGCACTCAGCTGCTGGCCCATCCTCCCTCCCGCCCTCCTTCAAATTGGGTATTTACTCTTCATTTTCCTCCATGCTTTTGAAGTGTTTTAAATTTTCATGCTCTCCAGATTATTTATTTCGATTTTTTTTTTTTTTTCCAAGACAGGGTTTCTCTGTGTAGCCCTGGCTGTCCTGGAACTCACTCTGTAGACCAGGCTGGCCTCGAACTTAGAAATCCACCTGCCTCTGCCTCCCAAGTGCTGGGATTAAAGGCATGCGCCATCACTGCCCAGCTATTTATTTGGAGTTTTAAAACTTAAGCAACTATATCTGTGTTAACATATCCGATGCATCTGGACCATAAAATTCAATTAGCTAGTGCTCTTGCTGCATAGGGCAGAGACTTGAATACTCAGAGCCCAGTAGAACCAGCTATCCTGTTGGTAACTTGCCAGTATCCTTTCAGATATTCAGTATAGCCTTTAATCCTTGTACTAAAGAAGTAGAATAGGCCAGCCTGGTCTACAGTGCAAGTTCTAGGACAGCCAGGGCTACACAGAGGGACCCTGTCTAATATATTAGGTATACATAGTACATCCTCTGGATCTGTAGATTCCACATCTAATCAGCCAACCGTAGAATCAACTAGCCTCGGATCAGACAGTGTGTGTGTGTGTGTGTGTGTGTGTGTGCGCGCGCGCGCGCGCGCGCTTGCGTGCACACTAGGCTGGGATGATCTCTGAACATGCAGACATTTTCCCCTGCTATTATTGCTAAGTAATACAACATGGCTCTGGTTACCCTGGAATTATTTGCATTCTATTGGGTGTTATTCGTAATCTAGGGGTGATTTAAAGTTTACTGTTAAGATCCAGGCATGGGGACTCACATATCTGTAATCCCAGCATTGGGGAAGCCACGACAGCAAAGTTGAGATTTGAGGCTATCCTGGGCAATACACAGCAAGACCCTGTGTGTCAAAACAAAACAAATCAAAAACATACAAATAGCCAGATACAGTTGTGCATGCCTGTTAATTCCAGCACTTGGGAGACAGAGATGGGAAAAGAAGGACTTCTAGGCCAGCTGGGATATATAAGACACTATCCCAGAAAAGGCAAACAAGAGACCAACAAACACACAGCAGTGGAATGGTGGGCGTCTATTCATTATGCAGTTGTTGGTGGTCCCTTCGGCGTGTGCATCGTCCAGTGCAAGACCTTGATGCATAAATGGAGGCCAAAGATGCTCGGCCACCAGGCAATATCCCTGTGCCCCAAAGCATCTTGGGAACCTTTCTCTGCTCCTGAGCAGCGGTGTGCCCTAGAGCACTAGTCCACAGTTGATACTAGCAAGGACTGACTGCCCCCAGAACAAGACCTCTCAGCAAGTCATACCTAGGCTTGTGGGAAGTGTCCCCTCTCCACTTGTGGCCTGCCTTCCCTCACTCTGGTTCTCTTTAGCTATGTTATATCTGTGTATCATTTTTCCCCATTGTGACAAAATTTTATTATCTTAGCTTTTTGTGGGTCAGGGTTGAGATTTGGTCTTGTTAGATAGTCTTGGTTGGGCTAGTACTTGATATGTAGCCTTGGCTGGCCTCAAAGATGGCAATCCTCCTGCCTCAGCCTTCTGGATCCTGGGATTTACAGATGTGAAACATGAGTCCAAAAACACGAGTCCTGACTACCTTCACCACTTTTAAATTTTTAAGTTTTATTCTATGTGTATGGGTGTTTGGCCTGCATATATATCTGTTTGGATGTTTGTGTGTACCTGATGTCATCAGAGGCCTGGAGATAACATCTATCTATCAAGTCCTCTGGAACTGGAGTTATAGACAGTTGTGAGCAGCCTCATGGGGTGTGAGAACTGAACCTGGGTTCTCTGCGAGAGCAACCAGTGCTCTTAAGCTCTGAACCACCCCTCCAGCCCCCACAAACTCCATTTTAATCACTGCTATTTCCTTCCACAGATCCACTATACTTGTGTAAGCCTGTATCCATTGGTGGGCACACTAAAGTTGACTTTAAAGTTGTTTTTAAGGTGGCCCTGTCCAGGTTATCCTCTGACTGTGTGTTCTCGTTGCTCTTGGGTCATCTGGCAGCTGTGTTAGGCTTTGGGGAAGTCCCAGGCACTTTCCACATCAGTGTCCCTTGCTACCAGCAGCAGCTTCTTCATGGTTACTGTTGTCATTTGGTTATTAGCATCCTGGTGGGTGTGAAGTGGTCTTAATTTGCATATTTATAATGGATAATGATGTTGAGTATCTTTTCATCCGTTTATTAACATTTATCTCAAATATTTTTTTATTAAAAAAAATCAACAACAACAACTTTTCTTTTGCCTAGCCGTGCACTTGGGAGGCAGAGGTATGTGTGTAGATCTCTGAGTTCAAGGCCAGCCTGGTCTACAGAGCAAGTCCCTGTCTCAACGAAACAAAACAAACAAACACCTTTTCTTTTGAGATTTTGTTTACTTTCATTTTATGTGTGTGAGTGTTTGCCTTAATGTATGTCTGTGGCTGCATTGCCAGAGGTCTGGAGTTACAGATGGGCATGAACCACCATCTAGGTTCTGAAATTGAACTGTGGTCCTTCCAAAGAACAGCCAGTACTCTTAACCCCTGAGCCATCTCAGCAACCCCCTGTTCAAATTATGTGTCTATCTGTGGATACGTGCATGTGTGAGTGTGGGTTTCCTCCCAAGTCCAGAAGAGGGCACCAGATCCCCTGGAGCTGGAGTTACGGTTGTTGTTAAGTCACCTAGGATGGATGCTGGAAACCCAGCTCCCAACTCGGTCCTCTGCATGAGCAGCGCCCTCTTTTAGTGGCTCAGCTCTCATCTCGCTAGCCCCACATTTGTATTTCTTATCTGTTTTGTTCTTTGCTTATTTGAAACATAGTCCAATAGCTTGGCTGGCCTGAGGGTAGCCTTGAACTCCTGATCTTGCTCTACCACCTAGGTGCTGCTATTACAGGTGTGTGCTGTTATCCCCATCTCTGTATATCTTCTTTAGGCAAATATCTGCTGTACTCAGATGGTTTGTCCCTTTATTTTTTATTTTTGAGACAGCGTCTCATGTAGCCCAGGCTGGTTTCAAAGTTATTATGTAGCTGAGGCTAACCTTGAACTATTGACCTACTTCTGTCCACAGTGATGGGATTACACATGTACACATCCTTGGCTGCCTCCTTTCCTTTCTGAGACTATGTTATTACAAAACTCTTAAGATGCCCTTAGAAATCCTTCATCCTGTGTAATCTCTGTACTCTCATCTCTGGTTAGCTTCTCTGCTTCTCCTTTGCCGTCCTGTGCCTCCGAACATGAACTATAGGTAACAGTGGCTATAGGAAACCCACCCACGAGTCCCCGAGTCATCCTTTCCAGGCGTTGCTTCTTTGTGTTCAACATTGGGGAGCCCCCATTCTTTTCGTAGGCCAGCTCTATCTCTGTACCCCCAGGGTGGTTGTCACTCACAACTGAGAGTCCCAAGGCCATAGTATCTGATTGGCCCCCAGTGGGTTTCGGCACAGCAAAAGTGGAACATGAATCATGCAGATTTAAGAAAACAACCCCCACGCCCATCTTCCACCAAGTGATTGGCGCATACACACACACACACACACACACACACACACACACACACACAGAGTCGTTTTTTGCTTTGGGTGGTGATGCCTGGCTCTAATACTTCTCATTTAACCAGAGTAGAAAGGAGGACGTGGCAAAGGAAGGTGGCCTGCATTTTCAGTGACCCTTCTGTCTGACCTTTCCTTCTGCATTCATCCTGATTGATGGTTTTCCATTTTAAGGCCAGCCCCAGAGGAACTTGCTGGCGGCCACGACATACACTCCCCGGAGATAGTGATCTCAGAGCACTGTGTGCTGGGAGGTCCAGCCCCAGCCCAGCATCCACTGCTCTGCCTTCTAGCCTTAGCCGCCTCTCTAGGAAGTGTGTATCTTTCAGGAGTGTATTGTCACCTGTGTCCTGAAAGCAAAGATCTTGCCTTAGCCTTTTTTTTTTTTTTAAAGAGTGTTTTGTGTCTGAATTTTGTATCTGGTGACTTTCCCCCTTAGCTATCAAAGTGGCATCACCATTATTAGAATTTGGGCTCAGAAGGGAAGGTGTTGATGATGAAGTTATGAAAACTCAATCCACAGAGGAGCAGAGTGACAGCCATGTGCTGTCCACAACTGAGTGCTGGGAAGTAATTCTGTATTGTTAGTTCCCTGGGGCTGCAGGGATCCTGGGACACTCTGCGGAAGTGTCTAGTTTAATTCGGACCACTGACGCTGCTGCATCTAGGGGCTTCTTATCCACGATCTACACAGCTGGAATAGATGGTTGGGCTGTCTGAAACCCCACCTACTGGGAATGCAGAGGGCCAATGTCTGCCCCCAGATCTTAACCAACCTGGATAAAACCCATTGCCTGGCTTACCTAGACTCACAGCCAGGCTGGGTGGGTGTTGGCTGGGAAGCCGATCTTTGTAAAGCTGATCTGTATAACATTGTCTGCTTGCCAGGAGTTGGCCCTTTCTTCTCTCTTTCTGGGCCGGAATGTGGTGCGTCGCGCCCCCTGGTGGCAAGAAGCAACAGCCATAGTTAATGTCCGAGCAAAATCTTTCTTTTTTTTTTTTTTTAAATCCCCTTTTTATGTCGCTTGTCTCTGCCCACTCTTTTCCGCACCGATCTCCCCACTCCAATTCCCTAAGTAGTCGTGAAGAGATGATCAATAATAAAAACCTTTTATTTTGGGGTGGGGAGAGGTTGTTCGCTCCAACAGGCCGGTACCTAATGGACCTATCCTAACTGAAGACTCAGCTCATTTATTACTTGTGTCTGTGTCTTTGTAGAGAAACAGTCTCAAGATTAACGGAAAAGAAATATCAGGCTGCCTGAATTTTGAATGCAGCTGTTTTATTTGCTATATAGGCTTGTACGTTAGAGGCAGGAGAATGTTGGTGAAGTTTAGCGCATTTCTACCACGAAAAGAGGAGAGACCCAAGTGCCAGATATTTCTGCTTTTTAAAAAGTTGTCTTGGCTAGATGCTGAAGACAGTTCGCTTTGTGACAACCCTTTACAAAAAGCCTGGGAAACAGGACCGCAGAGAGTTGTGGGTCTTTACGCTGGCCGGTGTGTAGGAAATGGTTGGAAACATATTAAATACCACGGGCTTTAAAAAGGAAATGCCATTTTGCACCTCATCCACCTTTAAACCAACTGAAGGACACAGAACACGGCATTAAAAACCGGAGACTTTAATATCTGTGCAGTTACTGCTTTTACATAATTTTAAAAGTTTGAGATGCAGGAGTCGGTGCCAGGGATGAAGTAACCTCTTGGATCAAATACTGATGCTCGGGTCTGGCTCACCCCAGAGACTTAAAAACTTCCTCCTGGGTCGCTACAGACCAGGCACAGAGACCAGCCCTGTAATATGGGGCACGTGACTGCCCCGGTGGTGCAGCCAAGTCCGGATAGAGGTGTGGGCTGGCTGTGGGCGGGGCCTGGGGCGTGGGCGGGGCCGTCCTATAATTAACCGGAGAAGCGCTTCTCCAGCGCACATTGCTGCACCTCTAGGACTGGAGAGGCTCTTTGATGCTCCGAGGGTAGTTAGGACTGCATTCCTTCTGATCACTTTGACACCTCCCTGGGTTAGCAGCGAGGAGACGGAGGAGAAGGAGACTTCCTGCTGTAGGAGGCTGAAGACTGTTATTAAATATGCTGGGGACTATTACCATCACAGGTAAGACTTCGCTCTCCCTTGGTGACTTTTTCTTCCTGTTGATGTGACTCTAGAAGAAGATTCTCAAGAGGTGAGCCGAGTGGCTGGAATTTTATTGGCTTTCAGTTATCTCTCCCTGAACTTTCACCGGGAGAGCATTCCATACTCCCCCAGGAACCAATGAACCACACGTTTTATTTTTATTTAAACCAAAATCTTCCTGGAAGCACTTACGGGACAATGCATCTGATTAGGAGCTATATCCTTTCCCCTTGGGGAAGTGCAGGCTGTGCTGTTGAGAGGAGCCACTGTAGCTAGCTGAATTGAATCAGCGTCAGAGTCGCTGTGGATAACCTGTCCTAGTCTAATTAATTTTAAAAGTTCTTATGTCTGAGAAATTGCAAGCATTTGGTGCTTCCTAGAACTCGTTAATAAGAACGTTGAGTGAAGTCGTGTATCAGACTAATAGTTTAGTTCTGGCATACGTGGTTGGTATTAGTAACCATAGTTACTAAATCTATAGCAAGATACACCATTTAAGTGTTAGTAAAAAATAGTAAAAAAAAAAAAAAGAAAGAAAGAAAAGAATAGAAAAAGAAAAAAAGAAAACCTATTTTTCCTATGTTTGTTTTCTAGGAATCTACTTGTGTGAGTTATAATGCCTCCTTCTAGAAAGTGGGCTGCCTGCGGCAGGTTTTCAGAATGCATTTGCAAGTCCACTAACTTTGTATTTGATAGTCTTAGTTCTGCCTAGGCTGGGATGTTTAGGAGACTGTGTTTATGTTTGCTTTCTCTTTTACTC
Organism: Uromys caudimaculatus; assembly: GCA_028551405.1. Classification (NCBI taxonomy): domain Eukaryota; kingdom Metazoa; phylum Chordata; class Mammalia; order Rodentia; family Muridae; genus Uromys; species Uromys caudimaculatus. The sequence continues at coordinate 26,073,186 of CM052717.1, read as the reverse complement.
CCTTAGAAAATTAAACTCCACTTGCTAACTCACATTTATAAAAAATAGCTCTGATTTAAATATTTGAGACCAATGCTGCCAAATCTGTTGTCTCAAAGTGGGGCATAGACTTTCTAGGGCTTCCGTATCTTTCTCTGTGTAACTGTTCCCCCAAAGCTGTGTCTCCCTGTGGAATTTTAAATGGCTTCAAAAGTTTAGCAGAGCTAAAAATATCTCTCACTTCCTATAGTTGAGCTTGTTTATGACGAGGGCTCCTTCGTAGTCCGTCCTGTCTGTAATGTCACTCGTCTTTCTACCGCTGGCCGTGATGGAAACTTATGAAACTTAGAAATTAAGAATGTTTTTAAAAAATGAATAGCATTCTTCTCCCAAGTCATTAGGTGTTTTGTTTAAGATTTGTCTGTAATAATGTGCATATGTATGCGTCAGTCAGCCCATGTGTGGATATACACAGGTGAGTACAGATGCCTCTGAAGCCAGAGATGTTGGACTCCCCTAGAGCCTATAGTTAGAGGTGCTTGGACACTGGGAACTGAACTTCTGGCCTCTGGAAGAGTTGTCTAGTCTCTTAACTGCTGCACCCTCTCTCCAGCCCCCGAGTCAGGGTGTCTACATGGATGAATAAACAATGCCTCGAATGGCTCCTCCAAGATCTCCCTTTCTTCTGGCTTTTTTTTTTTTTTTTTTTTTTTTTTTTTTTGCGTATAAGGGGTTGTATTGTATACTCCGTATTTTATTAGTTTGTCGCATGCTCAGTTTCTTGTGGGAAGGAGGGGGTTCTAGTGGGTAATTCCCAGTGAAGCCTCAGGCAGAGTATATAGATCCCTTCCATTTTTAAGGTACTATCAAATGGTTGGATCTATTGCTTCTCAGATTATACCTCACATTGGGCATATGGACAGCGTTGCACAGTTTTGTACTTTTTGCTAGTAATCAGAAACTGTATGAGAGACCAGGCGTGACAGTGCATGGATTTGGTTCCAGCACTCAGGCAGAGGCTAGCTGCGCTCCGTGGGTTCAGGACCAGTCTGGGCTACAATAGAGAGTTCCAGGAAGGCTGGCGTAATGTGGAAAAACTCTGTCTCAAAAGAAAGGAGGAAATAATGAAAGAGAGACAACTCTTCCAGAGGCCAGAAGTTCAGTTCACAAATCTTTCATGGCAGGGGGTCGAAGATCTAGCTCACCTGGTAAAATGCTTGCTACCATGCCTGAAATGCTGAGTTTGAGCGAGGCATGGAATCACAGACCTACAATCTGACCATTGGGAAGGAGGATCAAGAGTTCAAACCCTGCCTGAGATTCATGAGACCTTGACTCCAAAAAGTACAGGGCAAGCAAACCTTTACAAAGGGAAGCTCAGTGTCTTTGTGTTTCGGGTTTTTGTAAGTTAACTGATTAAGGAAGATGTATTCCCAGTAGTCCTTAAGAAGTTGTTCAGAGCTGGGCGTGGCGTCATGAGCCTTTCATCCCAGCACTCAGGAGGAGGCCAAGGCAGGCAGATCTCTGAGATTGAGGCCAGCCTGATGTATACAGCTAGTTCTATAACTATATAGCCAAGGCTACACAGAGAAACCCTGACTCAGCAAACAAACAGTTGTTCAGAATCTTAAAAAACAGGGAAGGCTTTTGAGCTGCTAGTTTAAATAAGAGGGAAGAGAGTTTCTGGAGCATCTGAGGAGGAGCCTGGTGCTTTCGATTCTTAAACTCCGGAAAGTTGATGGAGCATGTATAGCAACTACTTAAAACTGTGTTTTTATTTCTAAAAGCAAGAGAAATCTTAAAGACATTTTCTTTCGCCTCTCTTCCAGCTCACAACACATGAGGTCCAGACAGTACAAGCTGAGTTAGGATCTGATCTGGTGGACTTGCTCATGGTACATGTCATCACCATTCTAGGCTCCAATTAGCATTAACTAGGCATAGAAACTAGAAAATAGTTGTTTGTGACATGATGATGAGAGAGGGTCCCCTTCCCTGATGCACAGTAGTGCTGTGACGGCAAAAGGCAGGCTCTCACCTAGCTTAAGCTGCTTCAAACTCTACGTAGCCAAGGATCACCCTTTCTATACCTCCCATTTCTGGTCTTCCTGTGTCCCCTTCCCAGTGCTGGGCTTACAGACCACTGCTACCACACCTGGTTTGTGCTGTGCTGGGGATGGCAACCAGAGCTGTCATGCACACCAGGCAGGGGCATTCTCCCATCTGTGCTAGCCCAGAGCTACTACCTGCATCTTATTTATTACTAGTGTGTTCCTGGGTGCATTCGTGAGTATGTGTGTGTGCGCACGTGCACACCATGGTGTTCCTGTATTGGTGTGCGTTGTAGAAAGACAATTTTCCTTGTCAATTTTCTACAACTTGGGTTCTTAAGAGTTGGCCAAGTTCCTTTGCCCTCTGACCCATCTCACTCTCTCTCTCTCTCTCTCTCTCTCTCTCTCTCTCTCTCTCTCTCTCTCTGGCCTAGAACTTGACTTGTAGACCAGGCAGGCAGGCTGGCGTTCAATTCACAGAGATCCCTCCTGGTGCTGGGATTAAAGAATGTGCCACCAGACCCAGCCAGAACTACTGTTTAGTTAAGAGAAAGTCCCTTTCAGAGCTGGAGAGATGGATCAGCTGTTAAGAGCAGGACCTGAGATGTGATCCCAGCGCCCACATCAGGTGACTTATGGATGACTTTAACCTCAGCTCCAGCGAATCTGACGCTCCGTTCTGGTCCCTGTGGGGCACCTGCATTCATGTGCACGCCCACACACTAACATCCACACATAACATAATTAAAAATAAATGTCTTTTTTTAAGGCATCTTTTCTATTTTCATTCATTCACACACATTTTTCTAAGGTTAACTGATAGTATCTCTACTTGGTTAAATGGAGCAAAAGCATTGTTCTTTATCTCTCTATAGTAAATGGGGATACAAGTAAGGGAGCTCACTCCTATAAATCCAGCACTTGGGAAACAGAGGTAGAAGGATTAACTTTGATTTGAGGCTAGCCTGGGCTACAAAGTGTGTCTTTAAAAAAAAAAATGGAGAAAGAGGGGAAGAGCCAGTGAGATTTAATTTTTTTTTTTTAAATTAAAAAAAAAAGAACCCTATCTGGGCAGTGGTGGCACACGCCTTTAATCCTAGCACCTGAGAGGCAGAGGCAGGTGGATTTCTGAGTTCAAGGCCAGCCTGGTCTACAGAGTGAGTTCCAGGACAGCCAGGGCTACACAGAGAAACCCTGTCTCAAAAAAAAAAAAAAAAAAAAAAAAAAGAAACGTAAGCCACAGAAGCATTTGTGCATATTGTAGACAGCTTATAATGCACTTTTCTATGCAAATTGGTGGGGGAGCAGTACCCTGCACAGAGCTGGTGTCAGTGTCATGTGTTGGTTCTGATCTGTGAAGTACAGAACAGTAGTCCAAAGAGTCGAGGTGCTTCACTGGCCTTTGCTGCTGTTGACTCTGTATTTTTGTTTTATGACCTCCACTGTTTTTTTCTAACAATTGGGAAAACCCTGATCCGTGAGCTTCCTCTTGTCATAAAAAAAGGAAGTTGCCCACGCATAACTTCAAAGTATGAAAGATCTCTTTCTGAAGGCATAGATGATGCTATCAGGGTGCCCTTGCATCATGGCATGGTAATGATGTCATCTGGATGGTCCTTTACATCTCTGTGTTAAGTTCTGTTAAGCAGCTCTTCTGCCTGGTGGATTCATGGCCATCTTAGTCAGGGATTCCATTCCTGCGCAAACATCATGCAAGTTGGGGAGGAAAGGGTTTATTTGGCTTACACTTCCTATTGCTGTTCATCACAAAAGGAAGTCAGGACTGGAACTCAAGCAGGTCAGGAAGCAGGAGCTGATACAGAGGCCATGGAAGAATGTTCCTTACTGGCTTGCTTCTCCTGGCTTGCCCAGCCTGCTTTCTTATAGACCCCAAGACTACCAGTCCACAGATGGTACCACCCACAAGGGCTCTCCCCTCTTGATCACTAATTGAGAAAATGCCTTACCGCTGGATCTCATGGAGGCATTTTCTCAACTGAAACTCCTTTCTCTGTGATAACTCCAGCTTGTGTCAAGTTGACACAGAACCAGCCAGTACAATGGCCGATGAGCTTCAGAACAAGCAGAGTTGAGTTGGGCGTGTTTTGATATAAGGGGTGGGTTCAGAATGCAGAGAATTCCTGGAAAGATTCCAGGGGATCGTGGGGGAAAGTTAAACAGTTCCAGATGTCACACACAGTAAGCTGTGCCTGGGAACACAGAGCACTGGCTATTCTAAACCTGGATAGTGAATATTATAGTTTCTGTGCTGTTGCACTTTTTTTGTTGTTGTTGTTTTTAAAAAAAAAAAAAAATGTCACCTAAACACAACAGCTAAATTTAGAATAATATTAACGTTTTTGTGAAGTACAAGAGGAAGGACACTTTTATTTTTTTCTTTTAAGTTTCCAAACTCTGTGTGTGTGTGTGTGTGTGTGTGTGTGAAAGAGAGAGAGAGAGAGAGAGAGAGAGAGAGAGAGAGAGAGAGAGATATCTCAGTCTCCTAAGCGTGGTTGTCTCTTGACATCTGTGGGGAATTAGTTCCAAGACCCCTTTAAAATGTGTCCATTAGACCAAAAGTGATTTTATTCAACCAGTTCGTGCCACTTACACTTTAAACATCCCTAGAGCCCTTGCACCACCTGTATATAGTTGTTACACTGTAACAGCTAACTGTAAATAGTTGCACCACACTGTAAATAGTTGTTACACTGTTGTACTGTCCTGCGGGAGTAGTGAGGAAGAAGTGAGGTTGGTGCAAACTGGGGTTGGATGAAGCTTTTCTCCCAACACGTGTTTGTTTGTTTGTTTTTCTGTAAGTTGATTATCAGTCCCATCCTCAGGACGGGAAAAGATGGGTTGCTAGCGTGGGCCATATGAAGATGCCCATTGCTAGACTTGGGTCTTTCTAGTGAATAGCCTTATCTGGATCCTGGTGAGTCTGAGCTCCAGTATGAATGAGCATTGTTGGGCCCTCTGAGCTCGAGGTTTGCTGCGTGGACAGCAGTTGTCTTCACAGTGCTGGGATTGTTGAGAGCTGCCCTGAGTAGTGACTGTACACGGCAAGAGAAAGATCTCTTCCACAAGGGGGCAAGGAAATGTACCTCCGAGTCCCTGTTGCTTCCAGGGACCTTTAAGCTTCTCTACTTTCTGTCTAGAGGGACAAATTTAAGGCAGATGATTCTGCAGGAGCTGGAAGCCGTGCGGACTCAACCCCTTGCACTAACTCCACATGTAGCAAAAGGATCGAATGTGCCAAAAGTAATAGAGAACGGGCTCCACGTTTCAGCTATAATCTGTGCTTAATCCCTGGAACCTGGGCAAAGGTGGAAGGAAGGAGCCACTGCACAGAGGTGTCCTCTGACCTCTATACCTGCGTGGTGGCACTCCTGTATCCATCCATACATAGCACACATGCAAGACAAATTTAAAAAAAAAGAAAAGATTAGATTTTGAGTTGGGATAACATATCTGAAAGATGAGCAGTGGCCCTTCTTCCCAGGAAGCTTCTCTGTGAATATTTTTTATTTGAAGGAAGATTTTATTTTATTTTTTTAAAGCTCACAGTTAAGGGCGTACAGTCCATGATGGTGGGAACACCAGCCCCTGCCCACAGGGGCTCTACCACTGAGTGTGTGTGTGTGTGTGTGTGTGTGTGTGTGTGTGTGTGTGTGTGAGAGAGAGAGAGAGAGAGAGAGAGAGAGAGAGAGAGAGAGAGAGAGAGAGAGAGAAACATGGGCAGGATCTCACCGTGTAGCCTTGGCTGATCCAGTATGGACTTGTAGTTCAGGCTGGCCTTAAATCGTCATAGATCCGTCTGCTTCTGCCTTGAGAGTGCTGGGATTAAAGGCCCGTGGCACCTTCCCTCCCTTTAGAAGCAGGGGGGTTTAGGTCTTCTTAGCCCCCATGCCCCATCTTTGAGCTTTTTTATGTTCTTTTTGTTTTAAAAGCATTCAGCAGCTTCTCAGAGCTGGATTGCATGGCAAAGAGAATCAGGAGTTCAAGGCTAACCTCAGCTATATGAGGAGTCAAATGCATGCGACCCTGCCAAAAACAAGCCTGTTTACTAAGCGTTGTCTGTGAGTGCATCCTGTCTGTCAGAGAGGTTCTGGCAGCCCATAGGTGGATGGGAATGAGGTCTGGTCTGGGGATCTCTGCTGCCAGCTAGGACTGGGGGAATGTGAGTAATTTGAATGTTCCAAGGAGCCGGGCAGTGGTGGCGCACACCTTTAATCCCAGCACTTGGGAGGCAGAGGCAGGCGGATTTCTGAGTTCAAGGCCAGCCTGGTCTACAGAGTGAGTTCCAAGACAGCCAGGGCTACACAGAGAAACCCTGTCTCGAAAAACCAAAAATCAAAAACAAAAACAAAAACAAAATGTTCCAAGGAGAGGTGGGCCAGTGAGAGTTAAAGCAGGGGCAGTATAGAATGGAATGAAAACAGAGAACATGAGGCCATACCAGGCTCCCATGGGTGGAAATGGGGTACGGAATCTGCAGCTTTCTCATGCTACAGACAAAGGGTCAGAGAGCCAACTCGAGACGTAGGCTTTCCTTAGCGCTCGGGAAAGGTTTATGTTGGAAGTCAGGTGTTTCGTTGTTGTTGTTTTTCGGTTCTTTTTTTTTTTTTCCTTATTTAAAGGCACCAGTGGAACTTGCGACTTTGCTGAGTTTGAAAGTGCACCAGACCACCCTTGTGGGTTTTGGTCTTGCACCTTATCTGTCCACAGTAGCTGGCTGGGCAACACTGCTCTCTTCTGTTCAAACTCTGTAATGACACTGCCTATGAGCCCCATGGTGTGACCACAAAAAATAGGCCCAACGAACTGCTGGGGGAGGCACATAAAAATGAGTCATACAATTATTATGCCAAGTTTGGCAGACCATTGAACAACTTATTAAAAACAAAAAAGCCCATAAATATTAACAGTGATCATCTCTGCACATTGTCTTAACAGGTATCCTTGTTTTATAGATTACTGATAGATGGCTTTTAGAATTCAGAAAAATGAGCCAAGTACTTGGGTGTGGTGTGCATGTCTGTAGTGGCGGCACTTAGAAAGTGGAGACGGGTAATTACAAACTCAAGGCCAGCTTCAGCTATATAGCTAGTTCATATCAACCTTAAGATATTTGAAGCCCTGCCTAAAAAACAAAAACAAAGCCGTTTGAGTTTGTACTGAGCATAAACAGCCTGCTGACTAATTAGCTAGCTGTGTATTAATAGCTCTTTGGTCAAAATGTAAGGAAGCCAATCTGAAGGCTGGGGGTCTGGCTCACTGGAACAGTACAGCGGCAGGGGGGTGGAGTGGGATAGCATGACTGTCTAGAACTCTGTCTCTCTTGTAGCTCTGGCTGTCTTAGAACTCACTCTGTAGACCAGGCTGGCCTCGAACTCAAGAGATCCCCCTGCCTCTGCCTAGTGCTGTGATTAAAGGTTTGAGCCGCCACTGCTTGGCTTCTTTCTCTTTGGGGAGAAGGGAAAGCTATTTTGTCCACCTGTTAACCCAGCACTCAGGAGTCCCAAGGTGTGTGTGGAGGTGGCAGGCCTGTGGGGGCAGAGAAGGGTTGTGGGAGAGGGATAGAGAGAGACATGAACTCACTATGTAGACAAGGCTGGCCTAGAACTCTCAGAGATCCTACCTGCCTCTGCCTCCTAAATTCTGGGATTAAAGGCAAGCACCAGAACACCTAGCAATTTAAAATTACATTCGATGTGTGTGCATGAACACCCATGAACACCGCTGTACTTTAATCGAAATCAAAGGACAGCTTGTGTGAACTGGTTGTCTCCTACCCTGTGGGTCCCAAGGATAATATATACATATATATTATATATGTGTGTGTATATACATATATATTATATATATGTGTGTATATATATAATATATATATATTATATGTGTGTGTGTGTGTGTGTGTATATATTTGAGACAGGGTTTCTCTGTATAGCCCTGGCTGTCCTGCACCAGGATAAAATTTATGTTAACAGGATTGGTAACAGGCACCTTTACTCACTGAGCCGTCTCACCGACCTTCTCCCCTCCTCTTATCTCTACCAGTGCCTTTTCCAGATCCATGACTTGTTTTTGTGACCGTTTGGTGTGTTATATGAGCACTGGATTGTATCCACCGAAGTCTGGTGGAGTCATCAGTAGGTACATACTGAAGGCAGTGACTCCCCGTTTCCCTGACTATATGCATAGCAAACCGTTTAGCCTAATAGTTTAGCAGTGAGAGATAGCAGCCGCTCCCCCCCCCCCCCCCGACTCCCAAGCCCTTCCTACACCCACCCACGCCACCACTTAGCCCTGCTGGCCTAGCTGTTCTGACCAAGTGCAGGTATCCACAGTGGCTGTGACCTGTGATTTTAGTGGCTGCACCTTGCACGAAGGACATCATTTCGCAGCCCTGGTCTAGGATATTTTTGGTTGCTTTTATTATATGCTGTCCTTATGTCCTCTTTGGTTCAATATTTAGGTAATGTAGCCAGAATGCGGCGGGGGGTGACAATGGGACTTTCTCAGGATACTGGGCAGAGTGACATTTGTCCTTTACAGGTTATTGAGCCTCCCCCCCCCTTCCTCGCTGTAGTTAGTTGTTCTTTCTGGTTTCTCAACTGACAAACACATTGATTTAGCACTGTAAATACTTCTTGTCCTAACCAGTCGTCCACTTGTTTCAAAGTGATGGCCAGGTTGTCTTTGAAGTCCCTACCAGTGGACGGATTAAGGTGTGTGTGTTTCTTTTGTTTAGTTTCAATATAGCTGTAGGCATGAATAAACCACACTTTTCACACCAAAACAATCATTGTCTGCTTTACATATACAGTAATTTTCCTGTCCAGATGGGAGAGGTGACATGCCCCAACACTTATTCTTGTCTTGTGGCACTTACAGGTTTCATATATTACAAGGACTTAATGGGATAGGGAGTGAGGAATGGAATCAAAAAGACAGACTTTATACTTCTCCCATTGCACGCCTAACTCAAGGCCCACCAAGCCAACCTTGTTATCCCCAAGTACCACACACTTATATATAATCACATATTAGTTTTATTATATATTATAGTTATATTATATCATTTTATATATACATCTATATGAGCAGTTTGGGTTCATAGAAAAGTTAGCCATAATTCAGAGTTTCCATGTATCCACTGTGGCCTTTACTGTCCTTTCCCTAAGTGGTGTCTTTGTTACGGAAGTATGAAGAAGCCTTACTGCACACCAACGGTCAGTGCGGAGTGTGTAGGTTTTGCCCTGATGGTGTACATTCTATGGATTTTGGCAAATGTCAAGGGTATGTATACTTTCCATGTAACTTATTACCAGAAAGGATAGTGTCCCTGCCTGACACACCCTTCTTACCTACTACTTCTTCCTTTTCCAATCCCGTCAACCCTCTGTGCCCAAGTACAAGCTCTCTCTCTCTCTCTGTGTGTGTGTGTGTGTGTGGACTGTAGCTCTCAACTCGTTTTTGTGAGAGCCAAGGATCATGATTGCAGCATTGTGATAAACTGCCAAGTTGTCCCCCAAAGTCGCTGTGGGGGCCTTCTCCCTATGTGGCCATTTTCGAAGTTCCTGTGTTTTCCAATCCAGTTGGAGGCTCTGCTTTCAAGCTCTAAGACTGTACATGGCTATAGGAAAGAACTTGGCCCTGGAGCGTACCAACTCTGCAGTTGGTTTTTGTGAATTTAAAGTGCTTACACCCAAGCCAAGCCTACACAGAGAGGTGTCCTGAGCGCCTGTGGCCATTGTTTTGAGGGTTAACTAGGTAGTCAGATATAGGTGGTACACAGAACGGGGACTGCCAGAAAGCCCGGATATATTCCTGTACTAGATCTAGGGGGTGAGGCTCCCACACGTGATCCTAGATCCTTCTAGGTATGGGGGAGGGGCTTGCCTTGGTTATCTGGCCGACAGTGCCCGGCCTCTGTGACGTATATAGCCGTCCCCAAGGGTACCCCTCTCCAACTGGGCGGCCGGCGCCCGCCCCGCGGCCGGTTGGTGCCCCGCGATGGGGCAGCCGGGAGCGGCTGGCCGGGCCTCGCGGGCCGCTGTCCCGGGCCACCAGCCACCATGCCCTGGTGGAATAACTTATGCTGTGAGTAGCGTGCCCCCTGGCGGCCGTAGCGTGGCAGTGGCTGGGAATTGTGATTCCTCTAATTAGGCGGGGCGTGGTTCCCAGCCCTGTCTCTTTCAGTCTTCCGGAGAGTCACAGCAGGACCTGTCAGAAGGCATTGCTTTCCAGCCCCGAGCTCTCTGCCCTCTTAAGTTGGCTCAACCTTGAAGAGCAGGGCCAAGACTCTATGAAGGTCATGTGCTTGCTACACGTGCTAAATCCACTTCAATCTAACCCTTAGATGAGTGCAATAGAGTCTTTTCCATTTATTTATTCACTTTACATCCCGATCTCAGCAGCCCCCTCTTCTCGGTCGGCCCTCAGACAGCCCACCCCCTTCCGCTTTTCCTCTGAGAAGGGAGAGGCCCCCTGGGTATCCCCCTACCCTGGCACATCAAGTCTCTACTGGACTAGGCACATCTTCTCCCACTGAGGATAGACATGGCAGCTCAGGGGAACAGGATCCACAGGCAGGCAACAGATTCAGGGACAGCCTCGCTCCAGTTGTTGGGGGGGGGGAGCATAATAGATTTTAACACAGGGGCGATACACAGGCTACCCCAAGAGTGGGGATATCACTTCTTGCCAGACAGAGGGCTCAACCTCCAGTACGGAGGTGGCTGGCGAAAATGAGCCAGAAAATGATCCAAGACTGGAAAGGTCATTGTACTTCCCTCCCCAGCCTCGAGGGGGCAACCATGGAGCATAGAGGGAGGTGGACCGGGTCTCTCTACGTGGGCTGATTCATCACAGTGTGTCCGGTGTGTGGCCAAGAAATAAGAGTCCAGGCATCCACTTGGGTTCAAAGCACATGATGTAGGCTTTGCAGACGCGCGCGTGTGCGCCGAAGGGCTGCGTAGGACTGCGCGAGGACATTTCTGAATCCTGTTGGAACCTGATTTAAACGGCCTTGGCGACTAGGCTTGGTAGTCGAAGGCTAAGCTCAAGACCTGGGCCATCAGATGTTTGATAGCTTGGCTATGCTGTAGAGGCCGAATTTTTGGAAGTCATCTTCCCTGTAAGTTCTATAAAGATTGGGGTCGGGGGTTGAAGCTAGAAGCCTGTGGAGGCCCACAAAACCCCAAGTGTCTAACCCTATAGGCAAATGGGAAAAGATGCCCTGCTCATAAGCTGGAGTTGCATCTCGAAGATTGTTCTTAAATAAGTAATAAGAAATTTACTTTCAATTTACTACAGGATACTGTAGGCCAGATAAGACTTCCTAAGCATTTATTTATTTATTTACTTATTTATTTATATTTTGTATGTGCATTGGTGATAGTGTGTCAGAGCCCCTGGAACCATAGTTACAGACTGTTGTGAGCTGCCATGTGGGTGTTGAACCTGGGTCCTCTGCAAGAGCAGCCATGTACAAATTATTCAGGCAAACTAATTAACATACCTCTTTCAGAAGTTCAAGGTCATCTTAACTCCTCCAGCCTGAGGCCCGCCCGGAATACGTGAAAGTGAAACCTTGTCTCTAGAATAGATCAAACAAGACAAAAAAAGCACAGTTAAGGCAAATGTGCATAAAGAAAGCTTTAGATCCAACCAGGAACACCCAGGTGTGTTGACTTTTAATAGAACTGGGTGGAAACTTAAGCCAATTTCCTGATTTCAGATACTTTTAAAATTAATGACATAATACCTTTTAAATTAATTTTTTAGGTTAGCAGACAACAACCTGTCTCATCATGGCATTTCCATACATGGATCGGTGGTATCATTTTCTTTTCTGGTCTTCTGTCCTGGCTATTGTGAGCAGTGCAGCAGTAAACACAGCTGTGCAAGTGTCTGCGTACTGTCCTGACTAGAGTCCTGGGGCCCATACTTAAAAGTGCTATAGCTAGGTCATGCTGATGTCTGTGCCCATGGCTACACAAACTGACATTCCCATCTGCATGTCTGAATTTTTATTTCTCTTTGAATATTCACCTCGGTGTTTAATGCAATGGTCCTTTTGCTTTATTAAAAAAGTTAAGGTTCTTCTTTCTTTGTTTTTTTTGTTTTTTTTTTTTCTTTTTCTTTTTTTTGGGGGGGGGGAGAGGGGTGGGGAGTGTTTGCTTCTTTGTTTCAAGACAGGATTTCTCTGTAGTCCTCCCTATCCTAGAACTCGTTCTATAGACCAGGCTGGCCTTGAACTCAGAGATCTGCCTGCCTCTGCCTCTTGGCTAACTTTAGATTCTCAATAGAGAAATAATAATTGTGTGCGTTTTCTGGAGTATAAATGCTGTTTTCATCAAGGTACGATGGGGGGGGGGTCCTCTTCCTTTTTTCCATGTTTTAAGTGGTAAACAGAAATTTATTTAGTGCATGATTCTGGAGGCTAACAAGTCAAAAATCATGGTGCCATGTACAGATTACACACACACACACACACACACACACACACACACACACACACACACACACACACACGCTCGCACATACACGCTTGCACATACACGGTCAAACTAATTAACATAGCTATTATGTGACCATGTTATTCTATTGTATTGACACCACTAAAAATTTATTTTAGCAGTTTTGAAATGTGCATGTATTAACTAACTACTGTCCCCTTATACTGAGTGGACCCCTGGAATTTGTTATAGATAGATAGATAGACCGACAGACAGACAGACAGACAGATGAAACTATAGGAGTTCCCAGTATCCTCCTTGTCAGTCTTGGGTGTGGAACAGGACCTTGCATATACTAGGCAAATACTTGACCACTGAGCTGCATCCCCATTTGATATTTTGAGACAGAGTCTTGGTATATACCCCAGGCTGGCACAGAACTTCCAATCTGCCTACCCTTGCCTGCAGCCAAACTTTCTGCCAGTTTGAACGGACCTTTGAATCTATTACATAAAGAAGTTCATACCGTGTGCTTCTTTGGAAGCACATGAAATTGGACTCAAGACTAACAAAACGATTAAAACATCACATACCCAATCCTTCCTAGGATAATTTGTGAAAGACGGGACAAAGGATTTAGGCTAAAATGAAGTTATTTATTGGTCTTTCAAAGCCTGCACCCCTTATTTTACAGAAATAAACCTCATCTAATCTTAAATCATTCTCAGAAACACCCCTCACCACCAAATATGCTTTCAGTGGTGGTTTTCCGCAGTGAGCATCTGATTCAGGGCCAGGGGAGGGAGCTGGTGTTTATGTTCCTAAATCCCAGTACTTCAATTCCCCATACCCCTTGAGCTTCATTAAATCGTGTTGTTTTGCTCTTTACACCTAATCTTTTTTTTTTTTTTTTTTTAAGATTTATTATTTATTTTATATATGGGACTACACTGTAGCTGTCTTCAGACACACCAGAAGAGGGCATCAGATCCCTTTACAAGATGGTTGTGAGCCACCATGTGGTTGCTGGGAATTGAACTCAGGACCTGTGGAAGAGCAGTCAGGGCTCTTAACCACTCTCTCCAGCCCCCACCCAATCTTTTTTTTTTTTTTTTTTAATTTAAATTTATTTGTTTTAATGCCAACTTCATAGAAAACCATGAGCATCGATAGCTCACCACATTCTCTCTTCCTCCTCTCCAGCCCCTTGAAGTTTCTTGCGAGCAATCCTTCCTGCTTGACCTTGGCCTTTTGTGGCATTGGCTCGGCAGGCTGGGCTGTTTGATGCTGTGCCTTTGGCTGCTCATTTTCTCATAACTGGATTCCATTCATTGGGAATGTGCTTTCTCAGTGACTCCCACAGGATGTCAGGCCTGATCACTCGGTGGTGGCACCTGTTGGATTTCTCCATTGTCGAGGGACTTTTTTGAAATTGTCACCTGTGTGTTGATTGTTGGGGTCCAGGAGTCACCCCACAAACCAACGGGAACACCACAAACCAACGGGAAACAACGATCTCAGGCAGACAGGAATGGTATATTGAACGCACACCCTAAGGCTGAGGGATCAAGGCCAGAATTTAGGTAGCTTGGAACTTAGCTTTTAAAGGCTAAAACCACAAAACCCACAATGAGCTCATATGCAGGTGCTGGAAGTGCTGCCCAGTGGTTGGCCCCCACTCAAGCCATTTTAGACACAACAGTTCATATTGGCCTTTGATTTGATGGGTCCTACGTGAAGCTTATGGCTGTGGAATTTCTTAAGATTTACAAGCCTTATAACATAGAACATAACAGTATGTGGTCAGCATGACCCTGCTCTGAGTCAAGTTATTTTTCTGTATCAATGACTGGCAGGCATGTTACAGTAACAATATGAAATGGCTGGTGGGCATGACAAAATGGCTCCAGCTATGCTAGGGGAGCAGGCCTCAACACTGATACTCTGAAACTTTAGGCTTCCTGACAACTTTTTTTTGTTTTGTTTTGGTTTGGTTTGGTTTGTTTTTCGAGACAGGGTTTCTCTGTGTAGCCCTGGCTGTCCTGGAACTCATTCTGTAGACCAGGCTGGCCTCGAACTCAGAAATCCACCTGCCTCTGCCTCCCAAGTGCTGGGATTAAAGGCATGAGCCACAACTGCCCGGCTCCTGCCAACTTTTCACCCAATGAATTTAGCAACTTTTGATCCTCGACTGTATATACCTACCACCATAATTTTTTTATTATTATTTTAGTTTGTTTATTTGAGGCATATTATGTCATCCTGGAACTCACTACGTAGACCAAACTGTTCTGGAACTCACAGAAATCTACCTCCTATGCCTCTCAAACTCAGTAGGATTAAAGACCTAGATTACCGTCTCTGGCTTTATTTTTTTATTTTTGAGATGAGGTCTCACCACTTTGCCCAGGATAGCCCTTAAGCTTGCTGTCCTTCCTGCCCCTGTTCTCTAAGTAACAACTCTCCTGGCCCCCCAGACCTTTTTATTTGGTTTAGAACTCAAACTCAGAGCCTGGAGCATGCTAGGAAAGTGTTCTACCACAGAGCTATACCCCCAGCATAACCTAACAATGAAATATTTATATTTATTTTATAATCTATATTTATACTGTGATTGTCTTAGTTGGGGGTTTCTAGTGCTTTGATGAAACACCATGACCAAAAAGCAAGTTGGGGAGGAAAGGGTTTATTCTGCTTACACTTCCACATTGCTGTTCATCACCAAAGGAAGTCAGGACAAGAACCCAAACAGGACAGGAATCTGGGGGTAAAAGCTGATACAGAGGCCATGGAGGGATGCTGCCAACTGGCTTTCTCCTCATGGCCTGCTCAGCCTGTTTCCTTACAGAACCCAGGACCACCAGCTGAGGGATGGCACCACCCACAGTGTGCTGGGCCCTCCCCATCAGTCATTAAGAAAATGTCTAGTCACCATGCCTTTAATCCCAGCACTTGGGAGGCAGAGGCAGGCAGGTCTCTGTGAGTTTGAAGCCAGCCTGGTTTACCAAGTGAGTCTGGGACAGCGAAGACTATTACACAGAGAAACCCTGTCAAAGAGAAAAAAAATGTCCTACAGCGGGATCTTAAGGAGGCGTTCTCTCAGTTGAGGTTCCCTTCTCTCAGATGAATATAGATTGTGCCAAGTTGACCTAAAATTAGCCAGCACAGTGATATACCTCCAAAATGAAATATTTTTTAGTTTTTTATGTGAGTAATTTGCCTGCATATATATACACATATATATGTATATACATGTGCGTATATATATACACACACATACGCGCACACACACACACACACACACACACACACATATATATATAAACATGTGTGTCTGTATCTTATCCCATGTCAGGAGCTCGAGGCTATCAGATCTCCTGGAGCTAGGGTTACAGATGGTTGTGAGCCACAATGTAGGTGCTAGGAACTGAACCTCTGAGCCATCTTTCAAGCCACATGACTTCTGAAATTCTAAGGAGAGATGTAAACATGGTGGCATTTGCTCGCAGTGCAGCACCTGGGAGGTAGAGGGAAGACAGAAGTTCAAGATCATTCTCGGCTGCATATTAAGTTTGAGGCTAGCCTGGGCTAAATGATGTCTGTCTATGAGCTAATTAACCAACCAACCAACTAAAGAGTGACTTGGTGGATCACACTAGATGTTTTATCTGTTTATTAACCTTTTTCCCTCTGTAAAAAAATTGTTTCTTGGGGCTATAGAGATGGCTCAGCGGGAAAGACCACTAACTGTTCTTGCGGAGGTCCTGAGTTCAATTCCCAGCAACCACATGGTGGCTCACAACCATCTGTAATGGGATCCGATGCCCTCTCCTGGTGTGTCTGAAGAGAGCAATGGTGTACTCATTTACATTAAATAAATCTTTTTAAAAATTATATTTCTTGAGGCTGATGTTCAGTGCCAACACAAAGGCAGGAGGGCCTGAGTTTGACTCCCACCACAGAAAAGGCCTGGGGAAGTGGGAGCAAGAGGGACCCCGGGATGTGCTAGCCCTAATGCAGCTAAATTGGTGGCCTCTGGGTTCAGTGAGTGAGCATAAGATGGCTCAGCAGGCAAAGGTGCTTTCTGCCATGCGTGATGAAATGATTGCAAGTACAGCAGGGGCAGAGAACCGGCTCCCGCTGGACTGCGTTTTCTGATCTTCAAGTGTGCTTTATGGTAGGACACAACCCCCCCCCCCCAACACAGAGTAAATAAATGAATATAAATAAATCAGTCGAGCGACCGAGGAAGATCTCAGTGCCGTCCTGCACACAGACACACAGCCGTGTACACCACACACACAGACATTGTTCCGTTGGTTGTGTGTTATTTGGAGATAGGGTCTCCCTGTGTAGCCCCCCTAGCTGCTCCTGGCCAAGCTGGCAGTGAACTCATAGCTATCCGTTGCTTCTGCCTCCTGAGTGCTGGCGTTAAAGTCACGTGACTTTAATCCTGATTTTGTTTTTAAAATCGTACCCTTCAATCCTCCTTTACTGGATTTTGTTTTTATATCCCTACCCATGTATTCGTGAGGGTTGGTTTTTTGTTTTGTTGGTTTTTTTTTTTTTTTTAAGATTTATTTTTCCTTGTATAAGTTTTGCTTGCATATATACACCTGTGTACCACGTGTGCTCAGTGCCCACAGAGGCCAGAAGAGGATGTTGGGTCCAACCACCATGTAGGTGTTTGGAATTGAGCATCCAGGTCCGCTACAAAGACAGCATGTGTTATTAACCACTGAGGCATCTCTCCAGTCCATGTAACTAATTTCTTGATAACCAAGGAAAGGTAAAGAGCCAAGTACATAGCACCTTTGAACTTGAGGTTTTAGATGGTCCTTTGAAAGTAGCAGCCATGGCCCATCTGTGAAGCTTTTACAGATACCTACACAGTGCACCTTACCTTACTATTGTGAGAGTGTTAGGCTTTCTGAACTAATTTTTCCCTTCTCCTTTCCCCTTGTTAATAGTTGGACAGAGAGAGTCAGAAGATGTGAAAGAAAAAGACCGGGCTAAAGAAATGGCGGCCAACTCCACAGTTGTTGAAGACATCACGAAGGATGAGCAGGAGGAAACACCGGAAATGATCGAAGAGATCCCTGCTTCAGAAAGCAATGTGGAAGAAATGGCACAGCCTGCTGAGTCCCAGGCTAATGATGTCGGCTTCAAGAAGGTATTTAAATTTGTTGGTTTTAAATTCACGGTGAAGAAGGATAAAAATGAAAAGTCAGAC
Source organism: Uromys caudimaculatus (assembly GCA_028551405.1). NCBI lineage: Eukaryota > Metazoa > Chordata > Mammalia > Rodentia > Muridae > Uromys > Uromys caudimaculatus. Next base: position 26,055,457 of record CM052717.1, on the reverse strand, counting down.
ACTGTCCAGCTACTCACTGTCAAAAAGGATGAAGGCGAAGGGGCAGAAGCTACCGTTGGAGCTGGAGACCACCAGGAGCCCGGTGTGGAGACCGCCGGAGAGTCAGTATCCAAAGAAAGTGAGCTGAAGCAATCCACAGAGAAGCAAGAAGGCACCCTGAAGCAAGCACAGAGCAGTACAGAAATTCTCCTTCAAGCCGAATCTGGTCAAGCGGCTGAGGAAGAAGAAGCCAAAGACGAAGGAGAAGAAAAACGAGAGAAAGAACCTACCAAGTCCCCAGAATCTCCCACCAGCCCTGTCAGCATTGAGACAACATCTTCCTTCAAGAAATTCTTCACTCACGGTTGGGCCGGCTGGCGCAAGAAGACTAGCTTCAAGAAATCAAAGGAGGATGACCTGGAAACTTCTGAGAAGAGAAAGGAACAAGAGGTTGAAAAAGTAGACGAGGAAGAACGGGAAGAGACAGAGCTAGCCCCAGCCTTGGAGCAGCAGAAGCCTGCAGAAGGCACAGAGCAGGCCAGGTTGTCAGCAGACTATGAGAAAGTGGAATTGCCTTTGGAAGACCAGGTCGGTGACCTGGAGGCATCGCCAGAGGAGAAGTGTGCTCCTTTGGCAACTGAAGTGTTTGACGAGAAGACGGAAGCCCACCAAGAAGTTGTTGCAGAGGTCCATGTGAGCACCGTGGAGAAGATGATGGAAGAGCAAGGAAGAGGAGGAGAGGTGGAAGGAGACATGGTGGTGGAAGGATCGGGAGAATCCTTGCCCCCTGAGAAACTGGCTGAGACCCAGGAGGTCCCCCAGGAAGCTGAGACTGTTGAGGAACTGATGAAGAGCAAAGAAGTGTGTGTCTCTGGAGGTGACCATACTCAGCTGACAGATCTAAGTCCTGAAGAGAAGATGCTGCCCAAACACCCAGAAGGCATTGTCAGTGAGGTGGAGATGCTGTCCTCTCAAGAGAGAATCAAGGTACAGGGAAGTCCCTTGAAGAAACTCTTCAGCAGCTCAGGCTTAAAGAAGCTCTCCGGGAAGAAGCAGAAGGGGAAACGAGGAGGCGGGGGAGATGAAGAGCCAGGAGAATACCAACACATTCAAACCGAGTCCCCAGAGAGTGCTGATGAGCAGAGGGGAGAGAGCTCTGCATCTTCCCCTGAAGAGCCCGAGGAGATCACGTGTCTGGAGAAAGGGCCATCGGAAGCACCCCAGGAAGGGGAAGCTGAGGAAGGAGCTACTTCCGACGGAGAGAAGAAAAGAGAAGGAGGGATCACCCCGTGGGCGTCCTTCAAAAAGATGGTGACACCCAAGAAACGGGTCCGAAGACCTTCTGAGAGCGACAAGGAAGAAGAGCTGGACAAGGTCAAGAGTGCCACCTTGTCCTCCACGGAGAGCACGGTGTCAGAAATGCAAGATGAAGTCAAAGCGGTTGGAGAGGAGCAAAAGCCAGAGGAACCAAAGCGCAGGGTGGACACCTCAGTGTCTTGGGAGGCGCTGATTTGCGTCGGATCATCCAAGAAGAGAGCAAGGAAGGCATCCTCTTCAGATGATGAAGGAGGGCCAAGAACACTGGGAGGGGATGGTCACAGAGCAGAGGAGGCTAGCAAAGACAAAGAAGCTGGAGCAGATGCTGTTCCTGCCAGCACCCAGGAACAAGACCAAGCACAAGGAAGTTCCTCGCCTGAGCCAGCCGGAAGCCCTTCTGAAGGGGAGGGTGTCTCCACCTGGCAGTCATTTAAAAGATTAGTCACTCCGAGAAAAAAATCCAAGTCAAAACTGGAAGAGAAAACCGAAGACTCCGGTGTAGAGCAGTTGGCTTCCGAGATCGAACCAAGTAAAGAGGAATCTTGGGTTTCCATTAAGAAATTGATTCCCGGACGGCGGAAGAAAAGGGCAGATGGGAAGCAAGAACAGGCTGCTGTTGAAGACTCGGGGCCAATGGAAATCAATGAAGATGACCCCGATGTCCCAGCCGTGGTGCCTCTGTCTGAGTATGACGCTGTAGAGAGGGAGAAGATGGAAGCACAGCGAGCTCAGGAGAATGTGGAGTTGCCCCAGCTGCAGGGGGCTGTGTATGTGTCCGAGGAGCTCAGTAAGACTCTGGTTCACACTGTGAGTGTCGCAGTCATTGATGGGACCAGGGCAGTCACCAGTGCCGAAGAGCGGTCTCCTTCATGGATATCCGCTTCCGTGACAGAACCTCTTGAACACGCAGAGGGAGAAGCCACACCACCTGTTGAAGAGGTCACTGAAAAAGACATCATTGCAGAAGAAACTCCTGCGCTCACCCAGACTTTACCAGAGGGCAAAGATGCCCATGACGACATAGTCACCAGTGAGATGGATTTCACCTCGGAAGCCGTGACAGCCGCAGAATCCACAGAGGCTCTCCCTGCTGAAGAAGTTACCGAAGCATCAGGGGCCGAAGAGACCACAGACATGGTGTCTGCAGTTTCCCAGCTGACTGACTCCCTGGACACTACAGAGGAAGCCACCCCGGTTCAGGAGGTAGAGGGGGGCATGCTAGATACTGAAGAACAGGAGCGCCAGACGCAGGCCGTCCTCCAAGCTGTTGCAGACAAGGTGAAAGAGGAGTCCCAGGTGCCTGCAACCCAGACTGTACAGAGAGCAGGGCCAAAAGCACTGGAGAAGGTGGAGGAGGTGGAGGAGGACTCCGAGGTACTGGCTACGGAGAAAGAGAAGGATGTTGTACTAGAAGGACCCGAGCAGCTGAAGATGCACGCTGAAGCTGAGCATCTCGCAGAGGGCTCCGAGATTGTGCAGGCTACCCCAGGGAGCCTTGAAGTTCCTGAAGTCACAGCGGGTGTAGACTGTGTTACCACATGCCAGGCTGCCAAGCTCCAGCAGCTGATGGAACAGGCCGTGGCCCCCGAGTCATCCGAAACCTTGACAGACAGTGAGACAAATGGAAGTACTCCCCTAGCAGATTCAGACACTCCAGATGGGACACAGCAAGATGAGACCGTTGACAGCCAGGACAGTAAAGCCATTGCTGCCACCTGGCAGTCCCAGGTCGAAGGAGAGGAGGCAGCTCCTGCTCAGAAGGAGGGGCCTTCAACACCACCTAATCTTCCAGCCCAGGAAGAAGACAGGGAAAAACCAGGAAGAGATGTTCTAGAACCTACACAGCAAGAGCTTGCTGCCAGGGCAGTGCCCATTCTGGCAAAGACTGAAGCGGGTCCAGAGGGGGAGGCTGGCCAGTTTGATGGAGAAAAAGTCAAAGACGGACTATATGCTGAAGAGCAGGAGGTGTCTGTGCACACTGGACCCAACAGTTACAAGACTGCTGATGTGACATGTGACGGGGAAGTGACAGTAGTGGCCGGATGTCCGGAAAACGAGAGTACTGAAGAGCAGAGTCTTAGCCCAGAGGAGAAAGAGATGGGAACCGACATCGAAAAAGAGAAAATGGAGACAAAGCCAGAGCAAGTGAGTGAAGAACCTGAGCAGGAAACAGCCGTTCCTGAGCACGACGAAGCCCACCCGAAGCCAGTCCTGACAGTTGACATGCCCAACTTAGAGAGAGGAAAGGCACTGGGCAGCCTTGAAGGAAGCTCTTCTCTCCCAGACCAAGACAAAGCAGGTTGCAGAGAGGTTCAAGTTCAAAGCTCAGACACACCAGTCACTCAAACAGCCGAAACTGTGAAAAAGGTCGTAGAAACTGTCACAATTTCAGAGACAGATGAAATTCTGGAGTGTGTAGGTGCACACTCATTACCAGCCGAGAAGTCCTCCGAAACGGGTGGCCACTGGACTCTTCAGCATGGAGAGGACACTGTGCTCCTGGAGCCTGAGTCTCAGGCAGAGTCCATCCCAATAATAGTGACTCCCGCTCCTGAAAGCACCCTGCATCCTGACCTGCAAGGAGAAATAAGCGCATCCCAGAAACAGAGATCAGATGAAGATGACAAGCCAAATGCTGGTCCTGATGCTGACAGCAAGGAGAGTACAACAAAAGAGAAAGTCCTCAAGGCTGAACCTGAGATCTTGGAACTTGAGAGTAAGAGCAGTAAGATTGTCCAGACCGTCATCCAGACAGCCGTTGACCAGTTCACACGTACCGAAACAGCCCCTGAAACCAGAGCTTCTGATTCACAGACGGAGGTTCCTGTGATGCAGGCTGATAGCCAGAGAGATAAAGATGAAAGCAGCCGTCCAGACTCTGCCCGAGATGAAACACTCAGTGCCGCAGCCCAGGAAGGACTTGCGATTTCTGATAGTTCTGAAGGCGTGAGCAAGGCTTCAGAAATGATCAACACGCTTGCAGTTGAAAGTGCCGGTGTCAAAAAAAGTGTTGAGAAGCTGCTGCCTCTATCCAAAGATCAAAAGGAGCATGCTGCTGATGGCCCCCAGCACCAAAGCTTAGCCCAGGCAGAGGCGGATGCCTCTGGAAATCTAACCAAAGAGTCCCCAGACACCAACGGGCCAAAGCTAACTGAGGAGGGAGATGCCCCAAAAGTAGAGGCCCAGGAAGAAATGAACAAGGCCCAGACAGAAGAGGACCGACAGGAGCCAAAGGGAGACCTGGCAGAATCCTAAGATGTTAGGTAGGTAAACTTCTTCTGGATGGTTGGTCTTCCTCCACCCCTATTTCCCTGCCCCATCTATGCAATTACATGGCAGATAGTCGATTTTATATAGAACCAACCTTCAGTTGGAAATAATTATCAACTAGAATTGGATCTAGGATGGATATTTGAATTTTGTTTTGTTTTTGATTTTTTTTTTTTTTCTCTCAGAATCCCAAGTCTTGCTGATGTAATGAAAATAATGGCTTAATTTTGCTGCTCTTGTTGTTATTGTTTTGAGACAGGGTCTTACTATGTAGTCCTGGCTGTCTTGGAACTCACCATGCAGACCAGGTTGGCGGCCTCTGCCTCTCTCCCTCTCCTGCTGGGATTAAAGACATGCACCATCACACCCAGCTCAGCCAAAACTTTGAACATTTTAGTTTAGGGCCTGTAGCGGTGACTCAGTGGTTAAGAATGTACAGCCGGGCAGTGGAGGCACATGCCTTTAATCCCAGCACTTGAGAGGCAGAGGCAGGTGGATTTCTGAGTTCGAGGCCAGCCTGGTCTACAGAGTGAGTTCCAGGACAGCCAACGCTACACAGAGAAACCCTGTCTCGAAAAACCAAAAAAAAAAAAAAGAATGTACTACCCAATTGGGCAGCTCACAACCACCAGCTTTAGGGGCTCCAACATTCTTGTGGCCTCCTAGCCCCTGTGAACATGCATGCTTACATACAGACACATAATAGGCATCTATTTTTCAAAACTAGCTTATAGCTACTGGGGGGGGGGGGGCATGGACTCCCTGCTCCCGGCAACATTAACAAGCAATTTTTAACTTTGCACCTGAACCTGGGATGGGGTGGCACTGCTGACCTAGCCTTGCAGCAGTGTAGTACAATATGGAACATGCTGTCTTTTTTGTTTTAGCCCAGGCTGGCCTTGAGCTTGGTTTGTAGCTAAGGAGGATGAGAATTTCTCTCAAGTGCTGGGATTGCAGACGTATGTACCCTGCCATGCCTGGCTTTCTCATTTGTCTTTTAAGGGCAGGGTCTCACTGTGTAGCCCAGGCTGGACCTGAACTCCTGATAATGCTCCTACCTTCAGCCTGCCCTGTTGGTAGATGACAGTCATGAACCACCACGTCTGGCTCTGATAAGATGTATTTCTCTTCTGTGTGTGGTGCTGAGATTGGAATTCAGCGTACATTCTAGGCCAGGACTATGACTTAATTATCAGCCTGTAAGGACCCCCACCCCACCCCTACTCCCTACCGTGTGTGTGTGTGTGTGTGTGTGTGTGTGTGTGTGTGTGTGTGTGAGACGTTTGGAGGATCCACTGCACCATCTTTTCAGCCCTTAAAAGGTTTTATTGTATGTGTTCGTCCATGTATGGTATGGGTGGGGTGCCTATGCATGATAGGTATTGGGGGAGGGGTCAGAGAACAACTGTTTGGAGGGTTGAACTGAGGTCTCCAGGCTTGTGCAGTGAATCTGAGCTGTCTAGCCAACCGTCTTCCTCCTCCTACTGCAGTAGACCCCAGTGTCCTGGAGCTCCCCATCCCCAGAGCTCCCCATCCCCAGAGCTCCCCATTCCCACGGCTCTTGGGCAGTTATTCTTGTCGTCCATACAATGAAAAAGGAAACGAGATTTTTATTTCTCCTCTCTCTCCCTTCTCCAGTTGCTCATTGTATAGTTGTAAGACCAGAATGTGAAGACAAGTCATGGAACAAGATGCTGCTGCTGGGACCTTAAGACCAAGATTTCGGAGCCCTTGAGATCCAGAGCAGGGCCGTCCGATGATTTCAACCCTGTAGAGCCCCCCGACAATCCTGAGGCTTCATCGGGAGCTAGAGCCAGCTAACATTTCCTCGTTTCAAGACTGCCTTTGATTTGCCCCTCAATGCCGTATATTTCAGATTTAAGGTCCTGCGTTCTCAGCCCGGAACCGATGTCGGCAATACCTAGTTCCACTTCTCAAACTGGAGCATCCTCCTTTATGTATTTATATGTATGTTTATGTAGTCCTCCTCCTGTACCTATTGTATATTTTTTTCTAATGTTTAAGCACATGCCTTTTGTATTATGCAATATATAATGGGCGTGCAGCCATAGCGAAGCTTTGAGAAGCCCCAAGCCTCAACTGTAACCTGCAGCAAACAGAGAAATAACATTCCTGGCAGGAAAGATACAAGTCTTTTTAAAGTTTACTGATGCTCAGATCTGTGGGCTCGTAGTCCTCTGAAAGTGGTCGTTTTCCTATGCACAGCGAGCTCAGAAAGAAAAACCCCATTTTGAAACAGCCAGAATGTCCCAATATTACCACGACATTTTTTTTTTCCTAATCAGTCCAGGTTGGAAAGAAGTCTCCTTAGTGTCAGATTAAGCCCCGTCTGTTAACGATCTGGACAGATGAGTGTGCCTAAGGCCGTGAGGTGTTTCCTAACGCAGAAGGAATCTGTTGTACTGTTTGGATTGTACTCCTCTATGCTGGACCAAATTCATACGCAGATCATATGCAGAAGTGAGTCCTGTTCTTTACAGATGGTATTTTGATAGATACTGGAGTTTGTCTGTGTTGTATCTGTGCCCCTTCTTTTAAGAACAATGTTGCATTATGTTCCTTTGGATAAATTGTGATTTGACAACTGATTTAAATAAAAATATTTGCTTCACTTATATTCACTGGTTTTTATTAAATACTGAGGGGTCTGGAACCCATACTTACTGTAAGATACCTGTAAGGAGAAGACCATAAGAGAACCGGGAACTTTCTTACTAGTCACCCCATGAAGACGTTACTTTGTATTGGTTTGTTACAGAATTAGAATAAGCCATGACAGGGGTGGGTTTTGTTGAAGGAAACCAGTAGGTGCATACCTGTAATCCCAGCCCTTGGAAGGCAGAGGCAAGAGAATTGCTGGAAGTTCCCAGCTAGCTAAGAATGACTGGGACTTTATTTTAAAAAGCAAAACACCAAAAAAAAAAAACCTGCGGGGCATGGTGGTGCACGCCTTTAATCCCAGTATTCGGGAAGAGAGGCATGTGGGTCTCTGTGAGTTGGAGGCCAGTCTGGTCTACAAAGAGAGTTACAGGACAGCTAGAGCTGTTACATAGAGAAGTTCTGTCTTGAAAAACCTTAAAACAAGCAAAAACAACTAAATATAACTATTTCAATAAAAATGTTGCTTTTTTTTTTTTTTCCCCAAACAAAATAAGGGTTGGCAAGATGGTTCAAATAATGAAGGCACTTGTGAATCTGGTGAGATTTCTATTTAGAGAATGCATGTAAATACAGTTCCATGTAGTTTCTGTATAGTCCATATGGACTTCCTCTAACATAGCAACTGTGATGTTTTCAACAAGAATGGCCACATAGGCTCATGTATTTGAATGCTTGGCCCCTGGTTGAAGGAACTGTTGAGGAAGGATAAGGAGGTGTGTCACTAAGTGGGTGGACTTCTGGGTTTCAGAAACCCATGCCATATTCCCAGTTAGCTCTCCACCTTGTGGTTGTGTTTCAAGATATAAGCTCTCAGCTCCAGCTCCAGCACCATGCCTGCCTGCTTGCTGCCATGTCTCCCATCTTGATGGTCATGGACTTATCCTGTAAAATTCAAGCACCAATAAATCCTCTATAAGTTGTCTTTGCCATGGTGTCTCTTCACAGTAATAGAAAAGTAAGACACCAACTAATAACCAGATAAGAATTAGAACCCCTTTCTTCAATTCCCCCAAGAAAGGGCCTCATGGGGTATGCCTCTGATCCTAGCTTTTTGGAGGCAGGGGCAAAAATAATACTTGTAGGACAGGTTGCAGACACAGCCAGTCTAGCGAGAGCACTTTGCCTCCCGAGCCTCATCTGGGATCCTGGAAATTCATGCATGTATTTTAATTATGCCTATCCACCATTCCCCCATCCACAACCAACACATCCCTCTTCCAACTTTGGTATCTATCCTTACCTTTCTCCTCTGGTCTGTTCTCCTCTGCCCTTTTTGTAACTCATTACTTCCAGTTGGTATTGCCAGTGTGTGCATGGGTGTGGGGCCGTCCACTGCAACTTGAGCAATATATCAGTGGCCACACTTCTGAAGAAAAATGGCTCTTTAAGATCTGAGACTGGAGAGATGGCTCAGCGGTTAAAAGCACTTCCTGAGCCGGGCAGTCATGGCACATGCCTTTAATCCCAGCACTTGGGAGGCAGAGGCAGGTGGATTTCTGAGTTCGAGGCCAGCCTGGTCTACAGAGTGAGTTCCAGGACAGCCAGGGCTACACAGAGAACCGTGTCTTGAAAAACCAAAATAAAAAAATCACTTCCTGTTTTCTCAGATTACTTGGGTTTGGTTCCCAGCACCTACACTGGACTATTCACCATCACTCAAAACTCCAGTTGCAAAAGATCAAATGTTCTTTTCTAGACTCTGGGCATGGCATGCAAATGGTGCACACATAGACATATAGGTGAACATCTATATACATAAAAACCTTTAAAAATATATCAAAAGGAGAATCAGATGGAGAGATGGCTCAGTGGTTAGAAGCACTTTCTGATCACCAGCTCTTACTACCCACATTGGGTGACAACCATCTGTAACTTCAAGCTATCTGATACTGCCTTCTGGCTTCCACAGGTACTTGAACACATGTGCTTATGTACACAAACAATTTTATTTATATACTTATTGTTTTAGAGAACCAACAAAGTACTGATTGTGTAATGGGAATTAATTGGACAAAGAATTAAGTTCTACATTAATAACCTGGACACAGGCATTGTGGATGTGGGGTGTGAAGTGATTTGGGAAAGGCCTGATTAGAGATGCCCACGAGATTTTCTGAATTAGTTGTCTCATGACTGTGAGCAGATACTTAGCTAGCTACTCTTTCTTCTTTATTCAGGCTACAATCCCAATCAACGAGAGATACTGCCCACACTCAGGGCTGGTCATCCATTTTCTAGCAAGCCTGGAAACTCAATACAAACCCAAGGTTGTGTTTCGTAGGTAATTCCAGATCCAGTCAAACTGCCAGTATTCATCATTACAATATCCAAGAGTAAAACAAATGTAGAAGCCAGCAGCAGAATATACAGGTCTCATAAACAGAAGAGAATTTGGAATAGAGGAACATCAAGAACTCTGTTATGCCAGGCAGTGGTGGCGCATGCCTTTAATCCCAGCACTTGGGAGGCAGAGGCAGGTGGATTTCTGAGTTCGAGGCCAGCCTGGTCTACAGAGTGAGTTCCAGGACAGCCAGGGCTACACAGAGAAACCCTGTCTCAAAAAACCAAAAAAAAAAAAAAAGAACTCCGTTGTTGGAGAAAATGATAGCTTACAAAGATTTTTGCAGCTCTTGGAGGGAAAGGTAAGGGATTAGTGAAATTCAAGGTCTTGTACATGCTACACAAACACTGTACTACTAAGATGGTAACTATGATCCCAGCTCATTTTACCATTATTTTTAGTTTGAGTCGCTGAGATTCAGAGGCGTGGGCCATACATATACACAGTTACTTACAAAATTTCTTTAAGTTTATCATAGAAATTTTGGCTTGGTCCCACCTTGCCCCCTTCTTTCTCATTTTTTTTTTCTCTTCTTTTGCTCTCTTGTGAAACTGTAGCTTGTTATGTGTAGCAATTTCCTCAAAAGAAACAATCTACCCTGGAAGCTCAGGAAGTAAACAACTGAAGAGTTTCAGGATGTTCCTGAAACTGACCACACTCAATAGGCCCCTCCCTTCCCAAGCTTATTTAACAGCTAACAGCTGCTGGGTGACTCTCAGAGCAGCCAAACTTCCTGGAAGTGGCTCAGAGCAACTGAGCTACCTAGAAGATACACTCTGGGGCCTGTGGAGCTGCCTGCAAGTCATGCATTAAGTTTCAGGGTTTACACATGCTGGGGAAAGCTTCAGTGATGGAGCTGTCTTTGAGACCTTTCTAGTCCTGTAAATAACCCCTCACACCATACTCCTGTAAGTAACCTTAATTTGATCTGTTGTTGCTTACCTATCTAGGGTGAGTAGATGTTTACATTTCCCCAGGAATAGTGTCAAATAACAGCTGGCCTTAAAGTCAAGATCTCTGTGCCCTAGTATGGAGGGTCTGGTATCACACAGGAACATACCACCCAACTGAGGCAAGACAAGCCATACTTAGAACTTAATAGTGTTTTGCAAAAAGTGACTGGAGAGATGGCTCAGCATTAAGAGCTCTTTTCTTCCAGTTAACTGGACTTGAGTCCTGTTCCCAGCACACCCATGTGGGAGAAGGAAGAGAGAATTTATAACCACCTGTAACTCCAGCTCCAAGAGACTTAGAATGACTTTCTGTGGCCTCCACAGGTACCACACACATGTTGTTCTCTCTCTCTCTCTCTCCCTCTCTCTCTCTCTCTCTCTCTGATGGAATGTAAAGATAGAATGCACTAATATGCCACAGTATTTTCTTGTTTTGAAAGTAAGAAAAACACCAGAAGCATTGAGTGATGGAGGGCACACGAACCACAGTTACCTCTCTGAGTAGTTTGGTCATAGTTTGGAATAATGGCTTTGACCTTCCTTCTGATTCTTTGGTATTCTTCATTTTCAGACATGCTCCTCTAAGAGGTTAAACCCTCTCTGTAGCACCTGAATGTTTTTTTCCTTCCTTACCCTGATTTTTTTTTTTTCTCTTTTGGTCTGTTTTTGTTTGTTTTTCACCAGGAGGCCCATGTGGGTAAGAGACTGCTGAACTTGCAGGGTTCTCTGATCAGTTTCCCCACTGTTACTCGGGGCTTAAGCTCTTTCAACCACTGTCTGTCTGTCTGTCTCTAGATCTTTGTCTGTTGTGGGCATGTGTGTGTAACTGAAAAGAGAAACATTTTTAATCAATTCTTTTAAATATTTATAGAAATAGGTAAGGGGTGAAGGATTGGGACGCCTTCCTCCCCAGTGATGGTGCGGAGACCTGAACTTTGGGCAGAGCCTCTGATGCTATGCTTTGACTGTTTTTAGACAGGGCTTGCTGTGCATACCAGGCTGTCCTCTAACTCCAGGAGTCACCAGGTTCTTGGGCATTAGTGGCCTGTGCTACCACACCTGGATCTCATGATATTCCATCCCCCAGCCCCAGCCCCCACCCCCCAGACCCTTGTGCTGCTTCTTGGAAAATGTAGTGCATCTGTTATTTTGCTTTCTCTCTTCCTCCTATCTCATTCCCCTCTCCTTAAGGTCTCAGTTTACCCCAGGCTAACCCTGAACTCACTCTGCAACCCAGGGTCTGTTGGAACACCTCCTCCTACCCCATCCTCCAAGGTGTCTGGCTTTTGTTTCTGTTTCCTGATGGTTTTACTAGTAGTCCTGCCTGGCCTGTAACTCATGGTAATCCTCCTGTCTCTGCTTTCCAAGTGCTGGCATCCTAGGCATGTGCCACTATCCCTACCTCTTAAGTGCTCAAAGATTACAAGTGCATCTAGATTGAGAACAGAAAGTTTCGAACAAGCCCCAGAGTCTTCAAACTCCTACAATTCTGAGAACCTAATACGAGAAGAAAGGACAGTTACTCTACAGCAAAGATGACCAGGAAATCTAATTGTATGGTTTCCAACATCGGCACCATCTGGGAACTTCTGAGCAATGACTGGGCTCCAGGCTGAGGTGTCACTCAGCTAGTAGCACTTTTGCCCAGCATTTAGGTTCTATCTCTAGCACCACTGCAAGCCAGATGTGGTGGCATGTGTCTGAAATCCAGCACTCAGCAGGGGTAGGCTGGAGGAATCAGGAGTTCAAGGTCATCCTGAGCTATTTATGGAGTTTGAGGCCAGCCTAGGTTAAGTTGAGACATTCCCCCACCCCCACCCTCAACAACAGAAAAAACTTAAGGGCTCCACCCTGCATAGAGTGACCCATGTCCTTTCAGGAATAGGGCCAACAATCTTTTTTTTGGGGGGGGGGGGGGTTTCGAGACAGGGTTTCTCTGTGTAGCCCTGGCTGTCCTGGAACTCACTCTGTAGACCAGGCTGGCCTCGAACTCAGAAATCCGCCTGCCTCTGCCTCCCGAGTATTGGGATTAAAGGCGTGCGCCACCACTGCCTAGTGCCAACAATCTTTCTGCTCAAGCCTTCCAGAGAGTTCTGTGGTACAGAAAGTTGAGGGCCTTTGTGGTAATTTAAGGCTTTAAAATATCTTGAAGGGCAGGGCATGGTGGAGCTAGCTGCACGCCTTTAATCCCAGTACTTGGGACCCAGAGGCAAGACAATCTCTGTGAATTCTAGGCCAGCCTGGTCTATATAGTGAGTTCTAGTATAGCCAGGGCTATGAAGAAAAACCCTACCTCAAAAAAAAAGAAAAAAAAGTTTCAAAGAGAATTGCTTTAATTGCATGGGAATAGGTCAGCAATTTAAATGATCTTTTAGGAATGAAGTTTATGAGGAGAGAGAATATTATCTCATTGGAGCCCTGACTGGGCCATGAGGTGGTATGGCATTACAAAGAGACAGTCCAGGGGATGGAGAGATGGCACAGCAATTAAGGGCACTGGTTGCTCTTCCGAGGTCCTGAGTTCAATTCCCAGCAACCACATGGTTGCTCACAACCATCTAATTATAGATGATTCTGGCATGCAAGTGTACATGCAGATATAACATTCTTATGCACTAAATAAATAAATTTTAAAACGGGACAGTCCATTATATCAGAAACAACATAAACGGGCCCTTACAGGGAAGGGAAGGGTCCAGTGTGAAACGCAGAGAGATGCTTCATTGAGAGAGGAGCTTAAAGAGTAAGAGAGCGGCCACAGGCAGGGTGATGGGAGAGGACTTGACAAGGAGCCTTTTAGAGCAGTTCTCAACCGGTGGCCCCTTGGACAAACCCATGTCTCTAAAATCATTTACCTCACGATTCATAACAGTATAATTATAGTTATGAAGCAGCAATGAAAATAATTTTATGGTTGGGGAGTCACCACAACAAGAGGGACCACATTAAAGGGTCACAGCATTAGGAAGGTTAGAGAAATGCCCCGGAACAAAGAAAACTATCTGTCTCTCATATCCCTTCAGGGGAGGGTCACACGGAGTTGGACTCAGGCAATTTAGCCAGGTACTGGGTAGGTAAGTAAAAAGGTGTAAAAATTCCACAGCACAATACAGCTTTTTAACTCCCAATACTTCCCAGAGTGTTTACATAAACATTTGAATATAAAAAGGATGTTTAATAACCTAGGTTCACATTATGCCTAGTGTTTTTGTTTGGCCGCACCCTGTGTCTTTGTAAAGACAGTTGCTCTAACGATGGACACGGTCCTGTCAGTAAGTTCCAGAGTCTCACAATTTCACAACCCAGTGCGATTATAACCCTCTCTTTATCCGTGGGGACAACAGCACTGTCTGGGGAAACTGCCTGAGGTCTATCTGACAGGCATACATCCAGCTAGAATGACTCTTGATGCAGGGCTCCCGTAGCCCTGTGTTCTTTGGGTGGACAGATAAGCAAGAAGATGATCACATGCCCCTTTAATTAAATGTTTATTCAATGAAAGGATGTATAAAAACTTACAAATCTGAGAACTCAACTATACATAGAGGAGGAAGGTGGGATACTCAGTTTCTAACACACACGTACGGTATAGCTATGCACTACCCTCACCCTGCCCCTTAGTCCTCACTTCTGGCTCCTGTTGCATCCTGTGAGACCATTTTCTTATTGGCCCAAGGGAAGATTAATGGACAACTTTTCATGCTGTTAGGCCAGTGGGGGAAATTTCAGGTGTTAACAAAAACTGGAGGATATACAACAAAATCAATTGTGGTTTTTCCTCCAAAAAAGAAATTATATTTTTCATTTTGTGTCCTGATTTGTTGTTTGATGCTTTAGTAGATGTCACCAGTGAACAATGGGCATTGCTTTTTTTATTATTATTATTTTTGACAAGGTCTCTGTGTAGCCCAGGTTGTCCTCAAACTTCCAATCCTTCTGTTCCCACCGCCTGGCACCCTCTCCTAGCGCTGGGGTAATAGGTGTACGCCACTGTGCTAGGCAGCATCAGCTTTCCCACTCATTAAAGTTACACAGCTTGCCTTGTGTGGTGCGTATTTCTGTAGTCCTTTCCCTGTAGCACGCACATCGGACTTTACAGGCAGTTGGCTAGCTCGGGCACGAGCTCACCATGGGCCACTGAAGCTCAGAAGGACATACTATAGAATCGCATTTTCAAATCTGATTTTAAAACAAGTGTGTCAGGAACCGAAACACAGCATCTTGCTCATCTTGGAAAGAGGCGGCCGTCAGGTGAGGCGTGTGCACCAATCCCCTGCCTGTAGCAAGTCTCCATATACGTTCGCTCGCATACAAATTCATAGCCCGTCAGGTTTTATCCAAAAACGAAGATTGCCATCACATTATTACTCTTTTGCATTTGTTAAAGTCGTTCTCTTAACTAGTGATTTTCCTTAACTGGACATAATCTTAAAGGATACATTCTGAAATCAGACACCTAGAGGACAAATATTAAAAACCTTCTCGGGTTTAAAGTTTCCCCACACCTTCTAGATTTGCATAGCAGAGCCCAGCTTTATGTCTAAGAAGCATGCTGTACTTTCTGACTTTGTTTCTTTGAGAAGGAAGACTTATTACCCAGGGACAGTCATAATTTTAGCTTACCAAATTATATTCTAGTTGTTTTGTTATATACTCTTAATTAATTCCAAGTAGGTTTTTAAAATAATCTAAAACTTCTCAAAACCTATTTCTTTATAAGTACTACTGACCATTATCCTTCCAATATCCCTTGAATTAAAGTAAAAATAGTCCAGGTTTATAATGCACAAAGCCTTACAGAGATGGGGCAGGAGAAGGGAACAGGAAAGAGGTGGGGCCCGTTTGTATCATGCCATGGAGAAACTGTCCCGGATAGGGGAGAGGATTCTTTGTAAAAATGACAGTTTTTAAAAAGACAAGTAACATTCAGTCTAGTAACACAGTTTCCTGTTCCTTTTTGATGGAAGCTAACACAGGGTGGTCAGGTTCAGTTACTTCTGAGTCCCCACTGCCCAGAAGGACTGACCGCCCCTCGTCCAGGGCAAACACGTCTGAGTTCTGGTTCTGGCAGGAGTGTTTGACCACCTCATTGGGTGTGGAGAACGTCTTGTCGCACAGGTTGCACTTGTAGGGTTTGTTGGCCTGCACCAGCATATTGTCCATCTGGCTGCCTTCCTCGAACGTGCAGAGCTCCAGCGTTTGCTTGTCCACCATGGTGTAGGTGTCGATGCTCTGGTTGAGGCACACGTGGCGCGCGGCCTGGTTGGCCCTGCAGAAGCTCTTGTCGCAGGTGCTGCACTTGAAGGGCTTGCCCGTGTGAATGTACATGTGCTCGCGCCAGTGGCTTTTCTGGATGAACTTGCGGCCGCAGATCGTGCACTCGTACTTGCGCCTCTTCACTTCCCTCTCTTGGTCTGCCTGCTCCAGGTTGTCGATGTCTGCAATGTCTGAGGGCGGGGGTGTCTCCGACTGTTGCTGCCCATCGATGATGGGGGAGTCGGAGATATGCTGCAGCTCGCTGTCGCTGATCATCCCCGCCTCCGGTACTTCCAGCGCATCCTTGCCCAGGTCGGCCGCATTGCTGCAGAGCGACAGGGGCCCGCGGCCTTCCCCTGGCGGGCCCGCCGTGAAGGGCACCCCAGTGTGGATCTGCAGGTGCTCCCGCAGGCTGCTGCGCAGTGTGAAGCGACGCCCGCACAGGTGGCAGGCGTAGTACTTGGGGAAGCTTCCATTCCTCTTCATGATGCTTGGCTTCACGTGGGCGATCGTAAGGGATGACGGCTGCTCATCGGAGGAAGAGGCCTCCAGGTTGGTCTCCTCCCCAGGAGGAGGGGGAGGAACAGGCGTGGAGACAAGTTCCGGTGACAGCGAGGTCTGCAGGGGGTCGGCGGGAGTCATATTTGTCCGATTCACCTGGGCCAGGTTGGAAGTGAGCTGGGACAGCTGAGAGGTCTCTGGCACAGGCTCCTGGTTCATCCTGGGTGCCTGTGGCCTAGGCTCTTGCACAAGTTTCTCAGGCCCTAAATTCATCTTGGTGGCTTGTCTCAGCTGGTGGTCTGCAATTTGAATGCCATACAAGGATGAGGCTAGCGGGAAGACTTGCTCAGGATGGGAAAAGGTGCCTTGGCTGGCCAGGCTGGCTTCCTGGATGAGGGGGTATGCGTGCAGGAATTTGATCCCTTGCTCCAGCCTCACAGGGTCGATGAGCTGGGGGGCCATCTTCCCGGTGTACATCAGGTGGAGCAGATAGCTGAATATGTCAGGCTGTATGTCAGTGGGCTTCAGGCGAACACATTCACTGAAAGAAAGTAGAGAGTCATGAGGAAACACCAGCCTCCGACTTCACTGGAAACAAAGCTGGAAGAACAATGTAGACCACGCTGACTGAGCTTAGTCACAGACCCAATTCAGAGCTCAGCAGAACAAGTAAGGAAAAGAACTAATCTGACTGGAAAGGCTTTAAAGCTGTAAAGTGACACAGGAAGGGTTGGTAGCACAGCAGTGCATATAAGCAGGGCCTCTCTGAGTTATGAGACCTTCCCAGTCACCTTCCCAGGGTTGCAAGGTGGCACTGGAAAGCAGCATGGGGCCTTGCCAAGCATCCTGCTGTGGGCTTTACAACCTCTCTGTAACTGCCCTTACTGTAAAGTAAGTAGTCCTTACTTTACAGGTGCTGAGTGGTAGGGCTAGGCCAACTTAATTCCAAAGCCACATGGAGGGCCTCCAGAGCAGCGGTGGTAAAGCACCTGCAGGCATGGTGGCTCCGCTGGTTGTCTACCTTTTAGACTGACATCACTTCAGAAACTGTGTCCCCTAAAGGATGCGTCCTTCAGAGCTTAGAGTGAAGGAAGAAGTGGGGATTCTCCTCATAACCATCACTACTGAGAGAACTTCTAACATCTCCCGAGGCCACTGAGATAAATATCTCTGAAGTGCAGGAGGCATACAAGATCATGAAGTGCATATATCTATGCATTTCAGAAACAGTGCCCTTGAATGTCCTTAGAATTTATAATAATTTTCATTATATAACTTCTTGGCACTAAAGATATTTTTGGCAGGTTTAGCAATTATGTTCACCGTTTAAATCAATTCTCTCTCACCATGCTAAAATATTAACAGCATAACCCATCTTCTAAAGTTAACATTTTATTTTACTAAAATAAAAATAGATGTGCTAGGCATGATATGTAATCTCAGTACACAGAGGGATGAGGCAGGAGGATTGTCTGAACTTCAAGGCCAGCCTAGCTACAGTGCAAGACAAAGGAAAGGAAAAAGGAGAAAAAGCTAACGTGATTTTAAAATTGACTTCTAGACTTCTGACAGGACATATATATCACTGGATGGTGTCAAGGTGTGTATTTCATGAAGACTTAAGACTCCATACATTTAACTACAAAATACCAGAGTCAAGCATAAAACCCAGCACCCAGCACAGTCAATATAAATGCAAGCCTAATGCTATTTCTCTTTCTTTCTTTTCCTTTCTTTCTTTCTTTCTTTCTTTCTTTCTTTCTTTCTTTCTTTCTTTTCTTTTCTTTTCTTTCTTTTCTTTCTTTCTTTTTTTTTTTGGTTTTTCGAGACAGGGTTTCTCTGTGTAGCCCTGGCTGTCCTGGAACTCACTCTGTAGACCAGGCTGACCTCGAACTCAGAAATCCACCTGCCTCTGCCTCCTGAGTGCTGGGATTAAAGGTGTGCGCCACCACTGCCCAGCATAATGCTATTTCTTAAAAAAAAAAAAAAAAAAAAGACAAAGATTGTTAGTTCTTTATTTAGTCTTTTCTCTCTCATGCTGTCTGAGACATACAGGCTTCCCTGTATGGATCTGGCTGGCCTGGAACTCACAAGAGACCCACCTCCTGCTTCGCAGTGTTGGAACTAACTGGCATCATCAGGCAGAGGCCCAGGAACTCAGAGACCTCGGCCCCCAGAGGTGCGTGTTTCTCCAGGAGATGGATGTGCTCCTCAAGGCAGGGGTAAGTGCAGTTGGGGCTTCCTTCCAGCAGTTACCATCCTACCCAGCTGAGCCCCTTTCCCACAGGGCTTTGCAGTTGCTCACTGTGAGTGGATGGCCCATTCTGTTGACTGCTTGGAAGTGGTTACTGACAGCCTCTACAATTTTAAACAAGTGTAGTTCCCGATGATGCAAGGACAGAACTGGGAAGCCAACACTACATGCACTTCAGCCAGGCCTGTGAGGAGTGAGGGCTGGGCTCCTGGGCTTGGCAGCACTGGCAGAATATTACAGGCAGGAAGCTGGGAGTCCCTGGGGTAGCCCAGCAAGCACCTGTGCACACATATATACATGGTTTCAGCTCTGGAATCCACCCTGTGCTTCTTCTCCTGCGGGGTTGGACTGCTCTTTCTTCCTAACCTCTCGGCATGATAGGGCCCAACCGTCACTTCTCCAGTACACACAAGCAGTCCCACTTAAGCTTTGAGGTGCACACATCTGCCAGGCAGGAGAAGGGTAAAGGGTGTGTTAGCACGGCCGCAAGCAGTAATTCCACCATCAGTTTCTCCTTCACTAGAATTCTAGAATGATAGTTTTAAATAATGCTAAACATTTTTTTTAAATGGAGACAGGGTCTCAATATGTAGACCAGGCTAGTCTTGAACTCACAGTGATCCACCTGCCGCTGCTTCTGAAGTGCTAGATTAAAGAAAGGCGCAGGCCGGGGGCTGGAGAGATGGCTCAGCGGTTAAGAGCACTGACTGCTCTTCCAGAGGTCCTGAGTTCAATTCCCAGCAACCACATGGTGGCTCACACCCATCTGTAATGGGATCTAATGCCCTTTTCTAGTGTGTCTGGAAACAGCTACAGTGTACTCATATACATAAAATTAATAAATTAAAAAGGAAAGGCATAGGCCACCCCACTCAGCGGGTTACTCTTTTTTTTTCTTTTTTTGGTTTTTTGAGACAGGGTTTCTCTGTGTAGCCCTGGCTGTCCTGGAACTCACTCTATAGACCAGGCTGTCCTCGAACTCAGAAATCCGCCTGCCTCTGCCTCCCAAGTGCTGGGATTAAAAGCATGCGCCACCACTGCCCGGTTAGCAGGTGACTCTTACCATCAAGTTTTATTTCTCAGCGGTTAGTCTACAGAGAAAAGATAGAGACACCTAGAGGTGACTGAAGGACAGGAAACTTTCCATCTTTGCCATCAGGCGCCTTGCCAGGAGGTGGGAAGAGCTGCTGAAAATCATTGCTGCTCTCTGCTCTGTTTGTGACAGTGAACCTGAATTCTGCACACACACGTACGTGTACAAGGATGGTCACCAGGTGAGTGTTCTCACATATACAAAGACATATCCCTTCTTACAAAGATATTTGTTCACTGCCCTATACTTAAAATAAGGAACATTTCTTGCATCTAATTAAAACCTATTACATTGTCTTTTACATTTCCAAATTAAAGACATTTCTTTTTCAAGATCAATTAGTTCACTGTGTTGAGACTAGGTGCTGCAAATAACATAATGTCTTTAGCATAATGCTGTTAAAGGGTGGCGGTGTATCTATGATCTGTTTTGAGATAGGGTCTTGGCTAGTCTGGACCTGACCACTTTCCTGCCTCAGCCTCCCAAGTGATCAGATCACAGGAACACATCTCCCATGACCCGCTCAGAGGAATCGTTCCCAGTGCTGATAGATGACAACTCACTGCCAAGCTCCTGCTCCTGGCCCCCCTGCTCCTAGAGGTGTTTACCAAGTGGCTATTGGATGCCTCAGCCATCCTCAGTGGTGCTGCAGGAGATCTGTACACCTCACTGCTCACCACTCTAAGTAGGAAGGAGGCGAGTCTACAGATGGCGAGTCACAAGTGAGTGGAGGCATGAGCACACAGAGCACTTTAGATTGAACAGGGAGCTCCTGGAAGACGCACAACAGAGTCGTCCTTGGTGATTTTGTCCACTTGACTAGGATGAGGGCAAGGACAAGGAAAGTCAGGGAGTGGGTAGGGCTCCACTGTGGGAAGTGTGGACAAAGGCTCACTCACTCCAAGCAGTCTTTAGGGACACTAAGCTGACAGTGATGTGGGCAATGGCTGGTTACCAAATAGGAGTGAGCAAGAGGCCAGGGCAATGGGACATGGGTTGAAGAGCTATGGCCTAGGGTTGACGAGATAGGATCTGAAATAGATCTGAAGCCTGGGTTACTTGAAGATGAAAATGGGCAAGCCAGGAGTCCTTTTGGAGAGAGCCTTTAGTTCAATTTTATTCACGGCCAGTGAGAAAAACAGAGTGAGGGCAGTCAAGTCTAAATGACCAACAGGCAGCCAGGGTGGGCTTCTGTAGCTAGAAAGATGGAGGCCAGAGCTGAAACTAACAAGCTTCCACCAGCCAAGGAAAGGGAGAAGATGACCTGCCCACCACAGACAGTGTACCAAGACAGCAGGGACTCAGGAGGTTCCAGGCTGGTGCCCAGAGAAGAACAAAGGACATTTGGTCACAGTGAGGGCTGAGGAGAATGGGAGGATGGCCTGCAGAAGGGCAGTGTTCTGGTGGAGGGGTATCCTTCGGAACATGACTGCAGTAAAGAGGAAACCACAGCGCAGTGAACAGGAAGAGTGTGGGATGAGCAGAGCTGGCAGAGGCACGGGTGTCCTTTTAAGAAGGTCCAAGGAGAACAGAGAACTGGGTGAGCTGTATTCCTGGCTGGCCAGGTCAAGGGCGGTCTTCTGCCCAGACTAGGCAGGGGTTAGGGGTTGGGTGAGGGGTGAGGATGGTGAAGAGCAGAGTAAGATGGAGAGATGGAAGGAAGGGGATAAGGGGGAGGGGAGATTATTTTCCTCATGTACCCAGAGATTCTTTCCCCTAAAATATTTAGGAGAAATCAAAAGAAAAAAATCAGCAAAGACAGAAATTTTGCATTAAAAAGGAGGCAACAGGAAATTTGAGCCCTCCAGCTCCTCATTTGAAACTAAGTATTCAAAGGGGAGGCAGGGAATTGGGCCTGGAGGAGCAGGAGGGCTTACTGACATGGCCCACTGAGGTCTCCTGTCTGTCACTGCCAGTTCTGGTTGAGACTCAGGCAGGAAGGCAGTTTGGAGGACGAGGGGCTACAAGGGGCCAGGTTAGGTTGATTCTCATGTGCTAATGAAAGTAGTAGTAACCAAGAAAGGCAGGGGATGGTGTGGGGTAACAAGGGAGTGGGGTGGGTGCCTAGATCCTGGGAGAGGCAGAGACCCATGGTCTGAATGAAGGCAGAGAGCGGGAAGAGGGGCCCAGCGTCAGGAGGTCTACAGCCCTTTGATTATTATCAACCGCTTTAGTTACCTGGTCTGATGGACAAACAACATCTTAAAGTAATTGGAGAATGATGCGAGAACTGATTTGTGTGCCTTGAAGTACACATCGCCGATTGCAACGGTGCAGTCACACAGGAAACCAAACTCTCGCTGAGCGTTTAACTGCTGCAGTAGAATAAGTCCATGGTTGGTCAAATCCATTTTTTAAAAAATCTGCAAAGTAAACAATTTTATTTTTAAGAAAGGTGTTCTACAAATAAGAATGTGTCCTAATGTTACAGTAATGTTCACAACTGTCACCAAGGCTAACTAACATGTCAGGCCCCGTTAAACATGGAACATACATCAATTCATTTCATTTGCTCAACAGTCTCTGGAACAGGACCAGCTAGGACCTATTTTCAGATGATGTCATCTAGGGCAACTCAGGAGGAGTAAACTGCTGAGGCTGGAAATAAACCCAGGCAGTACACCTCCAAGTGTCAGTCCTTTAAGGATCCCTAACAGGGACACTAATGAGTCAGGAGAATCTGCCCAGTCCTTCACCCAGACTCCTCCTCCACTACAGGCAGCCAGGCAAAGGTTTGCATGTCCATTAGCAAGGGAGCTCCCTTTTGTGGAAGAGGAAATGGATTTTGAGACTCCTAAGTAAGCTGCCCCAGGCCTTCTGGGAAGGCAAAGGAGTCCAAATTTAAATTTGAATTCGCCTACTTGAGATTCTGCGCTTACATTATTCAGTCACCAGACCAGAGTCCTGGGGACCTGTCTGTTTACTGTGAGAACCTGCCGGAAGCTGCCAGGCTCTCAGAATCCCTAGATGGCTCTTTTTCCATAAGCACACCAGGAAAGCCCACTGCTGGGATCAGAATCGATTTCCCCAAGAGTCAGAGCAAGGCTAAGAAGGGCGAGGTCCCGTCCAGCAGCACCCAGAGTGTCAGGTAGAAAGCAAGCTAGAAATCAAAGTCTACAGCCAGAAAGAAGAAGCACATCTGTAATGTACAGAATCCAAGGAATTTATACAAAAGCCTCCATAACTAATAAATTAATCTGGTAAGGTGTAAAATGCATCAAAAAACCAAAACTCCCAACCCTGATTGTAATTTCATACACTAGCACTGAACATAGAAATGAGAAACAACACCATCACAATCCAAATAATGGAATACACAGGTAAACATACCAAGATGTGTAGGAGTTATGTAGGAAAATACAAAGTGCTAAATCTCAAGTCTTCCATAGGATTTCTTTCTGTGGACAGACAAGATTGTTCGAAAACATGTGGAAGTACAGTGTCTTCAGATAAGAACCAACAGGTGGAGAGATCAGGCCCCTCCACTCAAGCCAGGCTGTGGCAGCAGCACAGAACTCCAGGAAGAGATGGACAGTACTTCAACAGAACCTGGAGATGGGGCTGGGCCACAGAAGGAAGCAGGATGGAAGTTTGACAAAGACAGCATACATAACTCCCACAGACAGTGCTGGACCAGCTGAACCTCGAAAGAAAGACCCTTGAGTAAGTCTCGCACTTTCATACAAACACACTTAGGTATAAGGCACACAACAAAGGGATTTTAGAAAAAAAAAAATCTTAGGGATCTAGAGAAGGGGAAAGTGGTAAGTCAGGCTTGGTGAAATTCTAAGTGTTGGCTCTGAGAAGTGATCTGCAAAGGATGGCTAGGTAGCTAAGGACTAGGAGAAAACACCTGGAACTTCTCAACTCCTCAGAGGTCAGTACCTGGAAAGTAAAGAAAAACCTCTGAAACTCAATATACAAACCTGCAAAGTGTGATGGACTTTAAGAGGTCACCAAAGGGGAAGAAGTGGTAAAAGGCCACACAGTGCTCAGTGCTGCCAGCCCCCAGAAAACAGAAACAGTGTCAGCAAGGTCACATCTCACATCACATGCTGTTGTGACACAGAGGAACTGGCTCATGCTACTGCTGGGAGCGTGAGATGGTACACATGGCCTGGAGACTACAGACAGCTCAGTGGCTAGTCTGATGTGTTTATTACAAGAAATAAAAATGTGCTTTTACACAAAACTACACTGATGTCTGTAGTGGTTTTCCCAGAAACAACCCAGCTGTCCTGTTGCTGGATAGCTAGGCTGTGGAATGAACCACTTAGTCCTTGGAGGAGATGAACCACAGCTGGCCTTGGTGGCCAACACACTAATCCTAGCATTCAGAAGGCTGAGGACTGGGAGTGTGAGACTGTTTTCAAAACCAAACCAAACCAAACCAAATCAACTATTGCAGACAAAAGCTAGATGAGTGAATGAATTATGCTCACTGAAAAATGGCAAAGCACAAAATTCACCGATATGCTCTTTGATAGAATAGCCATGGAATTTAGAGAAATGGAGAACAGACTTGCAGTTGTGAGGGGAAGCAAGTGGGCATTGCTACAAAGGGAACAAGGGCATCTGTGGTGACAGAGATAACCCACAGATGTCATGTGTCAATGTCAGTATTTTAGTGGACACATGGTACAGCCCAGACCATAGTGTCTCCTAACTGAATGTGAAGGACACAAAAAACTGGCACCAGCAAAGCATTTCTTAATGCAGCAACCAAGAGGTGTGACATTAGCTGTGTGGTAGATCTGAAGTGTTGTATGCCAGAGCTTCACCACAGACAAGGTTAGGAGTTATTGCAGGAGTGCTTTGTGTAGCACAGGTAAGGCCTAAAGCGCCTCAGCTCAGGTGTGTGGCCACTCCATGGTATAAACTGCAGCATCTGCTTTCTCAGAAACATGTGGTTTAATTGGGAAACATGATTTAGTGTTTCCTGCCACATTGCCTCAGCATCTAAGTAACAGATACTGCATCTCTAGATTGTCAGTACACTTTAGAATACAAGATTGTAAAAACCAAACCAAACCGAAACACTCTGCTGTTTGAGTGGCTGACTTAAGTTTCATTAAAAACAAAACCAAAACCCACAAGTTTACCCTGAGATTATGACAGGATTTCCTATGAATTCTGAAACGGCCCTGAGTATACTTCTGCCATTTCTCATTCACTATGCACTTGGGTGAAGTGGCACTACAGTCCTGACAGTTATAAAGTCAAAATACTGATGAACTCAGAAAAACATCGAAGCTACTCTTCTTCCTTTAGTACCAAAGGTTAGACCAACCGTTTCTCCCTCATCTGTGATAGCAGGTGCTATACTATTAGCACCCTTGTACGTACACTACCATTTTATGTCACACTAATGAGGCATTTGAGGATTGGCTACTAACATCTGAAATCAAGGGAAGTTAGGCAGCTTGCTCAGACCACAAACCAGGAAGTTTAAGAAGTAGGGTCAACCAGGGTTCCTTCGTTTTTTGAGAAAAACTCTTTTTTTTTTTCGAGACAGGGTTTCTCTGTGTAGCCCTGGCTGTCCTGGAACTCACTCTGTAGACCAGGCTGGCCTCGAACTCAGAAATCCGCCTGCCTCTGCCTCCCAAGTGCTGGGATTAAAGGCGTGCGCTACCACTGCCCGGCTGAGATACTGTTTTTTAAAAATAATTTTAAGTATGTATACTTGCTATAAAAGATTGAAATAGTGTGTATAGTAAAATAGTATGGACATACAGATATGCATGTTGCCCCCCTGCACATATATTAAACACCCCCCCCCCGTAGTTCTGGGGAGAAACCTACCACTTGGCAGGTGGTATTAGGTGAGTACTCTACTACTGAGCCACACCACCCAAGATCTACAGCACTACTTTTTGAGGAAACCTTCCTAATATTTGCTAATTTTACTTCTTGTGATAGGAATGATATTTAATGACATGATAGATATATTAACTCTCTATTTCTCTTTACTCTAGTGTATCTTCATGAACTTTATCCATTTTATTCCTGAAAAAAATCTGTAGCCCAAGTTGGCCTTGAACTGACAGAGTTCCCCTGCTGCATGCCTCTGCTTCTCAAACTCCAGTCATGGTTCCTTCAGCTCTGACCTAGCCCAGTAAATTAGGAGAAAAGTGTAGCTTTTTTTTTTTTTAAATAAAAATTCTCATCAAATTTAATATGTATGCTATAGTTTGGAAGCTTTTCTCACTTTAAAACTGTCAGGTGATGTTTCCCTACACATTAAATGGTGGCCAAGGCTTTAGGGTTTACCAATTGCACCGAGGAATGGTGGGCAGAAGCACGTGGATAGGCTGCAGACTGAGAAGTGGCAAAGGACCTCAGCGCTTATCTTTGCTACAATGGGAAGGGGGTCCTTCCAGGCTCTGTACAAGAGAGGGGCTGAGGATGGGGACGGAGAGGGGGGGAGGAGGGAGGGGGAGGGAGGGAAGGAGGGAGGGACAGATTAGAAAGCCATCTGGAAGACTCAAGTCTGCATCATTGCCTAGGGGAGGAGGGTGGAGAGTGAAAGGCTTTTTACTGGAATTGCTGGGTAGGTCTTAGGTGGGAGATAAGGCCGAAATCTTAGTTTGGTGGAAAAGAACAGGTTGCATTTGCAAGACCTCTGGGTTCTCTAGGTTGAGGCAGACCAGATGTAGAGCTCTGGCCATCCTGGTCTGGGGCTAGAAGTCTGGTGATTGATGTCTGAGGGTCTTCAGAGAAGCCAGACTACTTGACTCAAGAGCTGGAGCCTTTTTTTTTTTTTTTTTTGAGACAGGGTTTCTCTGTGTAGCCCTGGCTGTCCTGGAACTCACTCTGTAGACCAGGCTGGCCTCGAACTCAGAAATCCACCTGCCTCTGCCTCCCGAGTGCTGGGATTAAAGGCATGCGCCACCACTGCCCGGCTCTGGAGCCCTTAAATAACAGGCTCCATGTCAGCGTGGAGTCCTGGCACTGTATGGCAGTGGTTCAAAGGGGCCAAGAGTGAGTCAGGACTCAAGCTTGTTGCCTCCTGGGTATCTGGTGTTTGGTCTGTGTGCAGCCCTGCCTTGCTCTACAGGACATTTCTAAAAGTTTTTTTTACCAGTGCTAGTCACAGAGCCAGCAATGAGATTGCATACTTTAGACCGATATAGAGAACCCTCAAGCAGCCTTGGGTTAGCACTCAGTTGGCAGAGTTCTTGCCTAGAACGCACAAAGCTTCTCGTGTAGGTAGTACATGCCTGTAATTCCAGCACTAGGGAGGTAAAGGAGGCCATGTCATTCTCCAACAGATGTCGAGGCCTGCTTTTGATACTGGAGACTTTCTCCACAACAAAAAACAAAACCCCCAACCCCTTAACACAACAAAACAGGACTTAGAAAAGGAGAAAAGCTGTCTAAGAAAAGTCACGTGGGGCTGAGAGCACTGGCAGAGGAACTGGGTATGGCTCTCAGGGCAGCTCAAAGCCATGGAACTACAGTCCCTGGGGATCTACTGTCTCTTTCTGGGCTCTGCAGGCATGGCGTACATGTGGCACACATGAACTTATGTAGGTGCATGCACATGGTAAAATAAAAAAGTAAGCCGGGCAGTGGTGGTGCACGCCTTTAATTCCAGCACTTGGGAGGCAGAGGCAGGTAGATTTCTGAGTTTGAGGCCAGCCTGGTCTACAGAGTGAGTTCCAGGACAGCCAGGGCTACATAGAGAGACCCTATCTCGAAAAAACAAAAAAACAAAAAATCAAAAGTAAATAAATAAATAAATAATAATAAAAATTAAAAAAAAATAAAAAAGTAATTCATCTTTTCTAAGTTAGAATAGTAACTTAGAATGTTAGTTAGTTAGTTAGAATAGTAAGTTAGAATGGTAAGAAACTGAAGACAAAGAACGTCTCTTTTCTTCCTTCCTTCCGAGACAGGGTCTCTGTGGATTGCTTGTGGATCCCAAATTCACTGTACTGACCAGGTTGCTCTCAAATTCAGAGATCTATCGTCTCCACCTCCTCTGTGGGTGCTGGGATTAAAGGTGTTCATGTCACATTTGGTGGAGAGAACATTTCTTTTTTTTTTTTTTTTTTGGTTTTGCGAGACAGGGTTTCTCTGTGTAGCCCTGGCTGTCCTGGAACTCACTCTGTAGACCAGGCTGGCCTCGAACTCAGAAATCCACCTGCCTCTGCCTCCCAAGTGCTGGGATTAAAGGCGTGCGCCACCACTGCCCGGCGAGAGCATTTCTTAAGAAGGCATTTCTAGAACGCCTCCTTTATGTACTTTGTTTTTTTTTTTTTTTTTA
>CM052717.1:26001298-26027442 GCA_028551405.1 Uromys caudimaculatus | reverse complement strand
CCCTTTATGTACTTTGTATGTGTACAGTGTTTTTTTCTTCTTAAGTGGATCCTGAGATCATGTCAAAAGGAAAACTACAAACATTTTCCAGAGCCAGTTATAATGATTGTTTAGAATATTTAATGGCTTACTTTTTATCTTCACTGTCTCTCCTACTTTGACACACTGAAGACCTGGCTGTCAAGTGCTCTCAGAATCCCCAGGCAGCAAGGTCTCTGGAGGGACACATGAGCAGACTGCATAACCGCCGTCTAGTCTGCCACCCTAAGTTCCTTCCTCAGCTTCAGTACAGGAGGGGAGGAACAGCGGCGTTTGGGAGTAGAGGATTCCCTTTCGGAAGATAACAGTTCTTAGGACACACTGAGCACTACTTAGACTTAGTTTCAAGAGCAATAAAAGGGTCCTCAGAAACACTTGATTCTATTTACACCAAGAATAATGAACACTGTAATGCATGGGGTGCTGAAGAAGCGCCATTCCGAGTAAGATGGGTTCTGTCAAGTAGTTTAGACCGCTTACCAGGAGGAAAACTGTCTTTTCAATTAGTACTGACAAAAATTAATGTGGGAGAGTGAGTAGGCATGAACTAGACCCCAACAGTGCTGCTCATCTGTATTTCAACTTTAGAATGTCAGGCCAGAGGTAGGATACACCTTTTCCCTTACCTTTTCCACAGTCATTATGGGAGGAAAGGCATGAACAGTGTGGTAGCACTTACTGGACTCCTGGGAGTGGTCAACTTCAGAGAAGCCAAGTAGTAAAACAGTAGTGACAATTCTAAGAGCTATGCAACTGAAGAAACCAACAAAGTATTACCACAGCACAAGTGACAACCTAATCTCCTTTTTTACACCACCTACATGTCTGGTTCATGTTGAATTGCTGTTGTGTGGTGTTGAACTCAGACTCCTGGACTTTAACTGTAATGAATTTCTAAAGACAATGGGCTCCATGACATTTTCACAGCTCTATCACCCATCACCGGGTGCTAAGGTTTGCTCCCTTACTGCCTTCATCCTTCCTCCCCCACCCCCTTTGATGGTTCTTTATCATCTTAACTAGCTTGCCTTCTGCTTTTAAATCACTCGCCCAGTGTGTGTGCAAAAGCATGTCTGCCTCCCTGTGTGTCATTGCGAGTATTTGTAGGTCAGAGGACAATGCAGGTCTCTGCTCCACCACATGTGTTCCAGGAACGCCAGACTTGGCAGCACTCGCCCTCTACCTGCTGCACTGTGTGTCTTTACTCATGCTTTTTAAAAATCATTATCCAGTGGTCATTTGGAAAATAATGGCTCAGTGAATTATGAGAGTTCCCCAATGCTACACACTGGAAAAATAAGATCAGCATCATTAGTGAAAATTGTTTCAACAATATGGAAGCCTGACAGACCCGTGGGGTTCACAAGGACTCACACTTATATACACATTTTGGGGATTGAGAAATTAAAATAACCAGCTAGTTTGGCCCAGCATATTCACACATCTTAAAATTATTTTGAGATGATTCTACACTTTCCCTGGTGAAGGTCTATAGTTTAAAGGGACAGGACACAACAAGTTTTTCTTTGTTTTTGCTTTTTTGAGACAGGGTCTTTCTTTCTACATAGCCCTAGCTTTCCTGGGACTCAGTGCTATTATGTAAACCTTGAGCTCACAAGAGACTCCTCTGCCTCTGGCTCCCAAGTGCTGTGATTAGATGTGTGCACTGCCACGCTTGGCAAAGGTTTTTTTTTTTTTTTTTTTTTTTTTTTTTTTGGTTTTTTTCGAGACAGGGTTTCTCTGTGTAGCCCTGGCTGTCCTGGAACTCACTCTGTAGACCAGGCTCAGAAATCCGCCTGCCTCTGCCTCCCAAGTGCTGGGATTAAAGGTGTGCGCCACCACTGTCCGGCTTGTGAAAGGTTTTGTAAGTACTTAACCAGACATAATAAAGTGCTTCATGAATTCCTAACTTTGTACAGTAAACGTCCTTTCTTCTTGTTATTTTTGGGACAGGTCTTGCTAGTTAGCCCAGGCTGGCCTTGAACTTGCAACAAACCAATCTTGTTTCAGCCTCCCCAGTGCTGAGGTTACAGATAAATGATACCATGTCTGCCTTGAGCTTTCTTGAAGAGTCACCAGTACATCCTCATGCACGTGTCCTGGGACTTGTGTCTGAACGTAAACACCAGTATCTAACTGGGTCTTTGAACCAGGAAAGAATAATCTTGCAATGTCGACTTGGGCTGCTGTTTCTTAGTGAGGGTCCTGAGGCTGACACTTACTTGCTCTCCTGCTCCCCCTACTGTCTCTCTTTTGTCTCTCTCCCTCTTCTTCCTCCCCAATTTCTGTCTCTTTCCTTCCCCTTTTCTCTGGGGTCTTGAAATCCTGACTCCCAAGCCCCCGATTTGGGAGTGTTGAGATTTCAGGCACGTGCCACCATGCGTGGCTGGATTCCACATCTTTCCGATCATCTCACCATTGTAAAAGTATGAAATCACATTTAGTATCAGTCTGAAATCCCGTTAGAGTCTCGGTGCCCTGTTAAGAGACCCAAGGAGTGTATATATAGAGAGAGGAGTGGTAGGTGCGCTTTAGCCACAGACCAGCAACTCTGTAGTTTCCCTTTCCTACCACATCCTGCCCATAAGTCTACAGGGAAAGGGCATTGGACGCAGGGATGAAAGACCCAGGGACACTAAGATGGAAGTCCCCCACTCTAAAGCTGATCCCAAGCGTTTTCCTTCACTGCTCCCTGTTCTAGGAATTCTCAGGCAGGAAAGCACCCCCACCTCCACAGGTGGGGTGCAAGCCAGCAGGGTGACCAAGCTCAGCTCCTGAGAGGGTCTTGGGATACAGTGTTTTGTAGGGTTGTCTTAGTCCCTGTTCGGTTGCAGAAGAGACTCCATGACCAAGGCAACTCTTATAAAGGAAAGCATTTAATCATGGGCTTGCTTACTGTTTCAGAGGTTTAGTCCAGTATCAGTAAGGCAGGCAGATACAGCCTGGGCCTGGTAGGAGCTTTGGAAACCGCAAAGCCCACTTCCAACAAGGCCACACCTCTTAATCCTTCTAATTCTCTCAGATAGTGTTGCTCCCCGGTGACCAAGCATTCAAATAGAAGAGTCTATCAAGACCATTCTTTCTCAAGCCACCACAGAGGTCTTGTGACATGAAAAATTTGGAAGGCATTGTACAGTTTGTATAATTTAACATAAAAACTCTACCAGACTTGGTTTTGTGAGTAAGACATGTCTAACATTAACTTTGCTGGAGTATTTTGGTGGGAGTTTTGCACCCATTTATAGACACATTCCTTGAAGAAGCTTAAAAGTGGGCAAGGAAGCAGGAGTAAGGGGACAAAGGTCTCTTCCACTTTTTTTGTTGTTGTTGTTGTTTTTTTTGAGACAGGGTTTCTCTGTGTAGCCCTGGCTGTCCTGGAACTCACTCTGTAGACCAGGCTGGCCTCGAACTCAGAAATCCGCCTGCCTCTGCCTCCCAAGTGCTGGGATTAAAGGTGTGCACCACCACTGCCCGGCTCACTTTTTTTTTTTTTTTTTAAAATATGTTTTCAACAACAGGCCAGTTCCTTAGCTAGGGAAAAAAAAAAAAAAAAAAAAAAAAAAAAGAACATGGAATCCCAAGTTTACTGAATGAGAAACAATGTCATGTTTAAAAGAATTAGGGATAAATTTACTTTCTTAAAAATTATCAAGGTATCAAATATCCCGAGCAAACTAAAGCTGTTACTATGAATGTCTCCACCCCCAAATTTGATTTTTTTTGTTTGTAAGAAACTATAGTAATGAGGATTAAAATGTCCTAGGTTTTGGGTGTTTTTGTTTGTTTGTTTTTGTTTTTTTGAGACAGGGTTTGTAGTCCTGGAACTCATTCTGTAGACCAAGGGGGCCTCGAACTCACAGATCTGCCTGCTTCTAGGACTAACACACTGGCAAAATGTATTAGTTCCAATTTCATGCCTCTCAGAATAAAACGTTGGTTGTACACGTGCTTTGGTCTGGTGGTCAGGGTCTATACAGATAGTGTCAACCACGAAAGACACCACGAAGGACACACAGATCATTTAGACATGTTTAGACCATTCCTTATGCGAGCCTCAAATCCATTCTCTTTATGCCACATTTTACTAAAACAATACACCATGAAAATGAATAGAATCTAGGCGTACGCCTTTAATACCAGCGCTTGGGTGGCAGAAGCAGGCGGATTTCTGAGTTCAAGGCCAGTCTAGTCTACAGAGTGAGTTCCTGGACAGCCAGGGCTACACAGAGAAACCCTGTCTCGAAAAACCAAGGGGAAAAAAAAAAAAGAATCTAGGCTCTCATTCTAAGTGGGCCAAAGGTATTGCAAGATGATGGCGGGAAGGGACAATACAGACAGACTGGGAGAAAGGAGACTCCCCGAGGTATAAACTAAGTTGTTCCAGAAGTTGGGTGGAAGTTTTCCCAGCAAATGGCCTGTCAGGCACACGATTTTCGCTCTTCCTGCTAGGAAGAGAGTCTTTATAATCCACTATCAGATAAAAGCAACAAAAAGCGTGCACTCTACAGAGCTTCTAATTGTGCATGCACTCTGGTCTGCGAACGAACGGTCTGAAGCTTGTGCTTAATTAAACCCGCAGCAGCCCAAAGCCCTAACTCCGCAGCTCAAACGCTCGCAGCCGGACCCGGCAAGCCGAGGAGGGCGCGGCCGCTCCGGCTGCAGCCCTAGGCGGCGAAGACCCGCCCAGGAGGCTTTGGCCCCGCCCCGCGAGGGAGGGGGTGGAGCGGGAGGACCGGCGCCCCGGTCCCGCCCCAGGGGCCGAGGGGAGGGGGAGCAACGCGCTCAGGTCGCGCCGCTCGCTCGCTCGCCCCTCCCTTCTGCCCTGCGCGCGCGCGCGCCCCGAGTCCCGCGGCGCCCAACACAATGCCGACGCCTACGCGGCGGGCGCGCGCACCGCCCCGGCCGGCGCCACGGCCCCGGCGCCAGGGGCGTGGTGGAGGGGCGGGGGAAGGGGGAGCAGCGCGCGCGAGAGCCGCAGACAGCGCGAGACCCGAGGCCGGAAGCGCGCGTGCGCGCCCCCGCCCGCGAGCGGGAGGCGGAGCCGTAGCAGTAGCGACAGCAGCTGTAGGAGCCGCTGCAGCTGGGAGACGCGCCAGAGAGGCCGGGCCTGCTCCGGTCCGACCGGATCCCTCCCCTCCCCCTCCTTACTCCCTCCCCTCCCCCAACCCACTTCCGCAGCTCGCGGCCTGGCCGCCGAGGCGGCGAAGACAACCGCAGCAGGAGGCGACGGCGGAGTACGCACCTGATGGGCCCACCTGGCGGGGCTCCGGCGCGGGACCGCTCACCGGCAGCCGCCCGCTCCGGACGCCCTTGGCCGCGGCGGGCAGCAGGGACCGGCGACTAGGACCGGAACGCGGAGCGCCCCCTCCCCTTGCGCCCGCCCTCTCGGCTTCCGTCCCCTCCCCCTCCCGCGAAGCCCCGGATGGAGCGGCCGCGACTCGCCGCCGCCTGGCTGCCGGGATGGTTTTGTCAGGCGGCCAGAGCCCCGGCGCCAGGCGCAGTCGCCGCCCCCGCCCCGCGGGCCGCCCCCGCCCCGGCCTTCCCCGCCCCGGCGCCCCGCGCGCTCGGGCTCGCTGCCTGCCTTCGCCCGGAGCCCCGGGACGGGAGTCATTCGTCGCCTTTGTTGCCACGGCCGCTGCCGGAACCGTTTGCGAGCTCCGGCGGCTCCCGCCCCTCCCTGCTGCTTCCCGGAGCCCGGGCCGGGGGCGGCACGTGGGCCCCGGGACGCGGTGGCGGTGCGCGCTTACCTGTCGCCGGTGCGGCCGCGGCGGGGCGTGAGGGGGAGGCAGAGCCGGGCGGCCTGGGCCTAACTGTCCCCGCCGCCGCCGCCTCTGCCCCGCGTTGCTGCTGCTGCTGCTGCTGCTTGCTGCTGCCGCCGCGGTCGGTGTCTCCGGCGCGGCGGCGGGCGGCGGCGGCGGGGCTTTTCCTGTCCGGTTACGTTAAGGTCACATGACCGAGAGAGCGGAGCGACTAGTGCAAAGAGGCTGAGAGCGGCTCCCGCCGGGGGGGGGGGAGGCGGCGAGAGAGCAGTGGCGGCAAGAGCCCCTCCGCCCCCCCAGCCGCTCCCCTCCCCCCGCCCGCCTCCGCCTCCTGCTGCTCTGCCGCCGCCGCCGCCGCCGCCTGCAGCTCGGCGCTGCGGCTCCCACCCAGCCTGGGCTCGCGGCCCCAGCCAAAGTTCTGCAAGCCATGTGCAGCCGAGGCGAGGAAACTTCTCCGCAGCGGTCGGGCCCGGAGGCCGGCGGCCCGGCCCCCTTGTTTACAGAGTGTTTAGGTAGGACCAGTTCTGCAGCTGCAGATGGTCTTTTCCGAGTGCAGGGGGAGATGCATGCTCGTCCTCCTGTCAAGAGATGCCTGACATCTCTTGGCTCTCTGCCTTTGTCCCCGGACTGCTCCGAGATAGCTTTTCGTCCTAAGATACGGAGTTGGGCTGTTGGAGATCACTGATGGCGTCGCCACCAGTGCTGGCTGCAAGTCACACAGAAGTAGCTGTCGCTGCTGGTCCTGTGTTGCGAGGTCGAGGTGCTTACTGTGTTACATGGGCGACTTGTAGGCTAAGATGTTTCTGTTGAGTGGGATACTTCCCCCGTGTTGAGCTTTGCTTTATGGTGCTTTTCGGTGTGTGTGCGCGTGCATATGGATAGGACACTACTCTCTGTTTGACTTTTGATCTCTTGATCTGGTGGAGTGGATTCAGAGTTGCCATCCTGTGGATGTGTAATGGGGAGATCCTGAAACATGGTAACATGGCAGGGGAGTTGGAATGCTCTGATTGAGCATTCTTAAGGTTTTAAAGTTTACTTTTTATGTTGCCATTTTGCTAGAAGTTGTGTTTCAGGGAGTACAGTTTTATCCCTTTTGCATACTTGTTAATGGTTTATTTTACATAGCTTAGATTTTAAGCTCATTCATAAATAAGTAGAGGCAGCGGTTTCCAGGTTACACTTGGCTTTCAAGCACAGAAATCTGTAAGGACCTTGATGCCAAACCGATTTGGTTTTGAAAGTCAGATCCTAGCACAATGCCTGGTGCCCTGACTCTTCATGCTAGAGATCTTGACTGTGGTTTAGCAATCCATCTGTATGTACAACTGCTGCTGACTAATTTCTTGGAGGACGTAAACACCTGTAACTGTAGCGCTGCCTGGTGTGAGTAACAGCCCCAGTGGGTACACACCTTCCTTGAACTTCCCTAGACTTGGATCAGTCAGATGAGTGACCAGTGGGGTGCTTAGACGTCTGCACCCACAGACGCCCTGACCCTGACCTACGGGTTCTAGGGCGTTATCAGTAGAGCAGCAGTGTTGGCCTTCACACTCGCACGCCTGCTCCCTCGGAGTGGCTGCTCTGTTTCTTTTAGAAAGACCAAATGAATGTGTTTTGTTGTGTAGAGAGAGTTATAATTAAGGTTTTTAGGTTCTTCATTCTTTCAAGTTGTGCTTGTGGAGTTCTCTGTGAAGGTGGATTGATGGAAGAACATCTTTGTGTTTTCTGAGATAGAATCTCAAAAGCTATGCAGCTCGTGGCTGGTTTGGACCTTGTCACAATTCTATTTCCTTTGGGATGCTAGGATTATTGGGGTGCACCACATACCACCTCTCTGAGTTTTAGGAATAGTTTGTCAGTACTTTGTAAAGCTGGTGGTAAGCTCTTACTCTGTTCCTAAAGACTCGAGCTAAGAGCATGCATCCCTGTTCCCTCAGGAGCTTCTGGAGCAAGTGAGTTGTCTAAAGCATCTTGATCTGCTTAGAATCTGCTGCTCAGATTGGAACTGGACTGTTTTGCTGCTAGTTTTCAAGGCATAGGCCCGCCCACTTGAAGTGCAGGGCATTTTATTATTTAGTCCCCATCATGGCTTAGTAGCTTAAGGGGGCTGTTTGGACTCAGTGTGCTTACTCCCAGAAAGTGGAAAGCGTTGTCCAAGTGGAAGCATTTACATGGGAAGGCTGGGGAAAAGAGCAGCCCTTGCAGAGAAGGGCTGGTTAGTTAGTACAGCTCAGGACAGTGCCTTACCTCTCTAGTAAGTCTGTTTGACAGAAGAGCCACACCGGCCTCAAGTTGAATAGTAAGTTGTCAGTTTTATTACTGATTTGGTGTTTAGAAAATAAATCTAGTAAATGGGGAGCTCAAACTGTTTTCTTTAAAACAGTACTAACAGTCTGAGTGGATTCATCAGCAAAAGAAGTTAGGAGTATTCTGTGAAGTCTTGGACAGATGAAAGATTTGGTTTGTGTTGTGCAGAGATACTGCCATAAAACCAGGCATTTATTGCATATTTTGAAGAGAATAGTTCCTATGTGACAGGGACAGTGGACAAAAAAAAAATTAGTAGTTTGGTACTTAGCCTTTAACTCCGTAGTTTTGGTGAAAATTTTGTGAGTTGTGTGTGTTAAGGTTGAAGGTGGAATTTCCTTTAAATACTGGTAAGAAAAGTTAACAGGAAGAGCTTGGTCGTAAAGGTGATCCAGTGCTGCCTTTCACGAGATTTTATGAAGGGTGACTTGTTGAGTAACCTCTTAAATGAGGACAATGGCATGCTTTTACATGTTGGACTTCAGAGCATATGTGGCATGCCATGCCCTCTGTGCTCTGAGACAGGGTCTTTCTGTATGGTCCTGAGTGGCCTGGAATGCGCTATGTAGACCTAGCTGGCCTTGAACCCAGAAGTCACCTGCCTCTGCCTCCTGAGTGCTAGGATCAGAAGGCTGTGCTAGCATGCCTACCTCATGCCCTCTGTTATATATATATAATAAACTTGTAAGTCAGGAAAGATACATTTTAGCCAAATATGGCAGGTGCCTGTAATCAGCTGTCAGGAGGTTGAGGCAGCAGGATTGCTGTGAGTTTGAGGCCAGTCAGGGTTATAGAACAAGACCCACCTTTAAAACAAAAAACAAACCCCACAAATAAAGCAGACAAAAAACCAATTAATTTGAAGACTGTTATATTTATTTCATTGGCTGTATCACAGAAGTGCTAGGACCAACCAGTTAGTGGTTGGTTGTTACTTACCTCACTGTCCCTTGAGATGAATTCCCTATGCTTCAGATAGCTGCAGTAGTTAAGGGCATGCAAATCGTTTGAGAACTCACTAATTGTAATGCTAAGCAATGAATGCCTTTTAAAAACACTGTGTGGACATGCATGTGGATGTGTTGTAGCCCATGTGTGAAAGCAGAGGAATGCTTTGGGTCCATCCACCTCTAGGGTTCTGTAGGGTGGTCAGGATCAAACTCGGGTCGTTAGGCTTGCACAGGCCACTCTGAGCTGCTGAGCCGCATCTTAAATTCTCTGGGTTTTTGTGTGCTCAAATCTCTGGAGCTGAAATTAGGGAATAGCTACTTGCTGGGGGTGCTGGGAACTGAGTTGTTCTTTGCAAGAGAAGTCTGCACTCCTAACCTGATCCATCTTTCCAGCTCTTTTTATTATTTTTTGAGAAGGGTCTCATAGCCCAGGTGGGCCTGGAGCCTGCCATGTTCTCTGGAATGTTGGGTCCCCGGGCTTTACTTCTCTAGTGCCAGAATTAAAGATGCATGTTATCTGTAAAGTTGATGGGGCTGTCTTGCATTTATTTACTTTACAATCCCAAATGAGATAGGGATTACTGTCTGAGGACACATTCATTTTTGCTGCTGTAAACCAGCCCAACATTAAGAAGATAGTAAGGCATAAGTATAAGATAGTAAGGCATACGTATCTCACATAGTTTTTGTGGGTCAGGCATCAGGGAGTAGTGAGCTGAGGCTCTGACAGGGTCTTTCAGTCAGGTTACTGTGGCTGCTGAATCTGCTTCCAAGGTGGTTCACTGTGTCTAGCCAGTTGTGTTGGTTGGCAGGCCCCAGTTCTTGATTGGATTGCTAAGTGTCCTGGTGTGGTTGGTGTTCCCCAGAGCAAGAAGCAGCAGTAGTGGCTGTCTAGTGCCGTCTAGTGGCAATGCAGAGCACAAGCCTCGCCTGACAGTAGGCGGGAAATAAAGCTTCTCAGTGGTGGAGTAGTTTAATAGCTGGCTCAGTTCTAGGTTTTTTCAGTTAGATGAATTAGGATGGGATCAGAAACCTAGCTGAAGTCAATTGGCAAGTAATTAGTTGATTAAGTCAGTTTTTCTTTTCCATTAAGGGCATCGAGTTTCTCTGCTCAACCTTAACTGTAAAAGGAGACTCAAAAGAAGCTAATTACCTTGCCTAAGGTCTGATTCAGTCTTTGAAAACTAAACTGTTCTGACCTTTATCATGAATAATCTGTTTGTGATGAGAAAATTGGCTGGCAATTTTTTAAAATCTTTATTAAACAAGGTACAGTGAAGATCTAGTCTGCCAGTTTGCAGGCTTCTGATGTTTTAGCATTGAGTGTGAGTGTGTGTATGTGTGTGTCTGCAGAATATAAAGGACTTCTGCATAATCTTTTTTTTTTTTTTTTTTTTTTTAGTTAATGTGTGTGTTTGCATGAGTTTATGTGCTTGTGCATCTGGTGCCTCTGTAGCCAGAAGAGAGGGCATTGGATTCCTTAGAATTTGCACCACTGAACCATCTCTGGTCCCTGTGGATTTTAAAGAAGGATTTATTTTTAATTATGTATATATGTGTATACGTCAGTTACTTTCCTCTTGCTGTGATAAGATACCATGACCAGAACCAACTAAATGAAGAAATTTTCTTTTGGCTTGGTGTTCCAGAGGTAGAGTTTACGGCAGCAGGGGAGTCATGGTGGCTGAATGCCGGAACAGGAAGCTGACAGATCACATCTCAGTCACACATAGAGAGCAGAGAAAGCAAACTGGAGGTGAAAGGAAAACGCAAGGCTTGACCCCAGCCACATGCTTCTTTTAGCAAGACTCTTATCCAGAAGGATTCAGAACTTTCCCAAACAGCACCACCAGTGTGACCACTGTTGAAATACATGAGCCTGGGGGACACCACCACAGTGTATGTGTTCGGGTGTGAGCATGTGTAAGTGCAGGTGCCTTCAAGAGTCTAGAAGGGGGTGAAGGACGAAGAAAGCTATGGTATTTTACGCTGTGAAATGATTGGTATTAGGGATTGAACATGGGGCCTTGTGTGTACTAGGCAAGTGTATGTTACTGAGATAAATCCCTAGTCCTGTTTTTACTTTTTATTTTCGAATGGGGTCTTGCTAAATTTCTTCCAGTCTCAGGTAGCTGCCATTACATAATTTAGGTTACCAGCCCAGCTTTACGTGGTGTGATATTTTCATAGAAATGTTTTATTTGTTCATTCATTCGTTTGTTGACAGATTCTCATTGTGTGTCTCTGGCAGTCTCTGCCTCCTATGTGCTTGGGACTAAAGAAGTGGACCACCATGCCCATTGTAAGCTATTACCTAGAAAGACTTCTTTCTAGGACTGGTTTTTGCTTACTGGTATAAAGAAAGGAAGAGACTCTGCTGTTAGTAACATAAGTGTGTCTCAGTCCCTCTTCCCCAATTCTCTTAGACATCTCTAATACATGGGACACCATAGATTCTTTCGTTCTTGTTTGTTTCTGGTTTTTTTGAGACCAGGTTTCTCTGTATAACAGCCCTGACTGTCCTGGAACTTGCCTCCGAAGTGCTGGGATTAAAGATGTGTGCCCGCACCACTGGCTTATTTTGTATCACTACATTACAGCCTCTTTGACACTGTGAACCTTGTTTTTCTTTTCTTTTTTTTTTCTTTTGCATGTGCCACCATGCCCAGTGCCTTTTTAAAAAAAAACTCTTGAGATGGTTTCTCTCAGTAGCCTAGGCTGGCCTGGGACTTCCTGTGTGGGCCTGTCCTTGCCACACTGTAAACTTTGTGATGCCTGTGCCCCCTTAACTCTCTCTCTCTCCCCTGATACGGTTCAGGTGGCCTGAACAGGCTTTGAAACTGTTGCCAAAGACGGCCTTGAACTTTGAATCTTCTGATCCTGCTTCCACCTCCTGAGTGCTTGGATTACAGGTGTGCATTACCACCACCCCCAGTTTATAGGGTACTGGAGATCTAACCCAGGATGTCCTTCCCTGCTAGACAAACACCCCACCTACCAGTGGAGATAAGTCTCTACCCCTAAATGTTGGTTACTTTGTTTTGTATTCTTTGACTTTGTAACCCTTACCTCCTCTGTATGCTTGATGAGCTTTTGTGAACTGTTGGTACTTTCAAGGCTTACAGCTTACAGTGAATTTGTAGTTGAAGAGTAAAGGCTGGGGAACCTAAGATGATTTTTCTCACTAGAGCTGAATGGAAAAGTGTTTGGTAGAAAGCACCTAGGTATAGGTTGTATGTGGGCGTGTGTGGCGTGTGTGGCGTGTGTGTGTGTGTGTGTGTGTGTGTGTGTGTGTGTGTGTGTGTGTGTGTTCCCTTTCATGTGAATGTGTGCACGCATTTAGTTTTGCTCTTACAGATGCCCTGGGGAGGCAATGAGAGAGTAGTGCATAGTTGTGTCTAGTCTACAGATGTGCTGTGGTACACAAGATAAAGCTGGTATGGACACTGACTCCTGAAGAGGAGGTGTGCTAATGGAGTTTTAGTTGGGTGACATCTACCTTGAGTTGTTTTCTTTTATTGGTGGTAAGTTGCCATCATAAGCTGCTTGGTTCTCTGGAATGTATATTTCTGTGATTTCTCTAGATCTGTGTGGTCCAGTCCAGTAGCCACGTCACACAGGTACAAGTGGCAGGACAGATAGCACAGAGCATTTCTACCACAGCAATCTCCCTTGAATGGAGCTGCTGTGAGGTTGGTTTGGCTTACCTGTGTTTCAGTGTTCTCTGTGTTGATTTGGAATAGAATTCTGGCCAGGCAGTGGTCGCGCACGCCTTTAATCCCAGCACTTGACAGAGGCGGGTGAATTTCTGAGTTCGAGGTCAGCCTGGTCTACAGAGTGAGTTCCAGGCAGCCAGGGCTACACAGAAAAACCCTGTCTCGAAAAACCAAAAAAAAAAAACCAAAAAAAGAAAAAGGAATAGAATTCTGGGAGGGCTAGCGGTTGATAGTTACAAACAGTGGAGCCAGTATTTTATACTGTGGTTAAGGCTTTGTGGGCTGGGGAGATGACTCAGTGGGTAAAGCGTTCACTATGCGAGCATGAGGCCTTAACAGATCTGCAGTACCCACCCAAAAGTTGTATGCTGCACCGTTAATGTTTCACTGGCCAGCCGCTCTAGCCTAAATCGACCGTTTCAGAAAACAAGGTGAGGTGGTGTTCAGATGGCTCATCAGGTAAGAGTGTGCTGAGCAGGCCTGGTGAACTGAGTTCAATCCCTAGAGCCCATTTGTGATGGTTTGTATATGCTTGGCCCAAGGACTGGCACTATTTGGAGGCGTGTCCTTGTTAGAGTAGGTGTGTCACTGTGGGGGTGGGTTTTTTTTTTTTTTTTTTGGTTTTTTGAAACAGGGTTTTTCTCTATATAGCCCTGGCTGTCCTGGAAGGGTGTGACTTTAAGACCTTCTTACTAGCTGCCTGGAAGCCAGTCTTCTGCTAGCAGCCTTCAGATAAGGGTGTAGAACTCTCAGCTCCTCCAGCTCCATGCCTGCCTGGATGCTGCCATGCTCCCACCTCGATGATACTGGACTGAACCTCTGAACCTGTAAGCCAGCCCCAATTAAATGTCCTTATACAGTAACACCCTAACTAAGACACCATGTAAAGGTGGAAGGAAATAACTGACCTTACAAAGTTGTCCTCTGTCCTCCACATGTACCCTGTGCACACACGCCAGGCACAGGAAAACAAGGAAGAGGCTGCATTTGCGTCTGGTCTGGAATTGTGCTACGTCTTATACGTTGTTTAATCTCTCAACCTTTTTTTTTTTTTTTTTTTTTTTTGGTTCTTCAAGACAGGGTTTCTCTGTGTAGCCCTGGCTGTCCTGGAGCTCATTCATTTTTTACTTCCAACAGGGATAAATTTGTCAAGATTGTGTGAAGTAAGTCAGTACACTATAGGGGATGCTTATGTAGCACAGTTCCTCAGTAAATGATGGTGTTCATTAATACACTTCTGAGATCGATGGCTTTCTGTATAAACAACATCATGTTATATGTATAATAAAGTTGATTTTCCTTTCCATGTGCAGTCCTGTTAATTTTAATTTCAACTCTGTGTGTGTGTGTGTGTGTGTGTGTGTGTGTGTGTGTGTGTGTGTGTGTGTGGTCTCATGTACCTTAGGCTAGTCTCAAACTTACTATATACCCCAGTTTGGTCGTTTACATTTAAAACAAAGACTTATTTTTTAGTCTGTGTGTATGTGTATTCTCAAAGCAGCAAGAGCTCTGACCCTGATCTACCTCTCCTGCCTCACTGAGCTTCTGGTCGCCCTGTTACACTTTCCAAGTGTTAAGATTTCAGACTCTTAGAGCCATTGCCTGCCACATACACAGTAGTTCAAATTTGGTTTTATTTTCTTCTTGTGCCGGAGATTGAACCCTGGGCCTTGTGGAAAAGTGCTGTATCACTAAGCTACACCCTAGACCACAAGCATTTTAAGAAATGAAATTTTTAGATTAAAAATCTATAGGTTTATTATGTGTATGAATGTTTTATCTGCATGTATGTATGTGCACCACATGTGTGCCTGGTGCCCCAGGTCAGTCTTGGAATGCTCTGGTACTGGAGTTACAGATGGTTGTGAGTTGACTTGGGTGCTGTGAACTGATTTGAAGTCCTTACCTGAGGTAAGGTACTCCTAGCTGCTGAGCCATCTCTCAGTCCCCTGCATGCCCTTCCCACCCTGTTGAGGCAGGGTCTAGTAGCCCAGGCTGTCCCAAAATTTACTTTGTAGTCTAGGATACTGTTGAACTCACCTCCCAAGTGCTTGGGTCACAGCCATGAGCTCCAGTGCCTTGCTGAGTGCTAGTTAGTTATTCAACAGTACATCTGCTTTTATTTATTTAGTTGTTGAGACAGGGTCTCACTGTGTAGCTTTGTCCTGGAACTCACTATGTAGACCAGGCTGGCCTCAAACTCAGAGGTCCACCTGCCTCTGCCTCCAGAGTGCAGGGATTAAAGGTGTGTGCCACTAAGCCCTGGCTGTGACTAGAATTTTTAAATGATGAAATTCACAAGTAAAATCAC
The DNA here is from genome assembly GCA_028551405.1 of Uromys caudimaculatus. NCBI lineage: Eukaryota > Metazoa > Chordata > Mammalia > Rodentia > Muridae > Uromys > Uromys caudimaculatus. Next base: position 26,012,357 of record CM052717.1, on the reverse strand, counting down.
TACACATTTTCAGCTACTTTTTCTTTTTTCCTAAGTCTCCTGTAGTTTCAGCTGGTCTAGAACTCACTTATGTAGGCAGGAATGACTGCTGCTTCTGCTTCCACCTAAGTGCTGAAATTACAGGCATTGCCACCAGGGCTGTTTGATGTGGTACGGAGTGAAGGCAGAGCTTTGCATGTGCTAGGCAAGCACTCTGCACTGGCGTGTCCTTGGCCTCACAATCAGTGTTTTGGTCTGAGGGTGCAGGCGCGCTCTGGTCTGACTTTCCTGAGTGAGCTGCGGCTCCCTGTTGGTGATTCCATCTGGTAACTGGCATACTGTTGTGTTTGGCAGTTAGCTAAGGTAAGTGCATTTTGTTTATATTTTCCACCTTTGGTTTTTTTTTTTGTTTTTTGGAGGGGTATGCAGGAGAACCCCATAATAAATTGAGACACATCTGTACGTCCTCTGATAATATTTTTGTTTGTGACAATAGCCATTGATTAGTAGAAGAGTAGAGAAGTAATTTTATGTGGAAGTTTCTGCCCTCCTCTAGCCCATATAGCTCCTGAATACAAGACAGAAGCCTGGTATTTTTAGTTAACAAGCTATAAGCCCAAATGGGTAGGTTCTGAGGTATTCTAACTTACAGCCCGGCCACAGGCCCTGTGTTACGGTGCCAAGTGAGTCTTGCTGTGTTTGCCGTTTCTCTTGGCCACATGTTCATGGTTCATCCTGCCTCATGGTGGCCTTCCCCTACCTTTTTTCTTCTAATAATTCCTACTGAGACCCTCTACTCCATCTCAAGTCCTGCCTTCCTCCTGCCCAGTCACAGGCTCTAGCCTTTTATCCAATCAGAGATTATGGGGGAGCATTTTTTACAGCACAGTGGCCAATATATTGCCCATGTCTAGACTGCAACCTGAACTTGGGCACAGAACTCCACATCTGGATTCACAGCGCACAAGACCGGCCCCAATAGAGGCATCATGGTTGTGGCTCTAGCATTGCAGCAGGGTTGTGAGTTGACAGGTGGCTAAGAGGAGGGGGTCTGAAGATGGGTGGGGCAGTTCTTGAAGGACTTTCGCATTTCTGGGTCAGAGAGTCACTGCTCCTGGGAACCTTTACTCCCAGGAAAAGCTGGGATGGTGTTGGGCCACAAAACTAAAGGGCTTAATTGTCATGTGAAGTAAAACTGGGTGATCAGAACTCAGTCTACGTGCATTTAGGTGAATATCAGTCCTGGTCTAGGAACGGTTTAGATTTGAATGGAAGCACATTGCTTTTCTTAGTTTGTTGCCCTCCCTATAAGACTTCAGCTGATAAACTCACTAACCAGCATCCCCTCAGCCTACTCTCTTCAATAGCAGTATTTAAAGATGGTCATTGTTCTAAGCAGATTCTGGTTTTGTATGGAAGCAAAATTAAAAGTTTAAAAGCTTTCCTGTTTGTAGTTTTAAAATCCAAATGGTGCTGTCTGTCTAGTCAACTCTTAGTACCTGTCCCTAAAACACATTACCTCTTATTTCCTCGTCTTCATTGTTGGTAAGCTTTGCAAGGCAGGGATACCTGTCTCCCAGCTTTCCCATGACTTCTTGGAGTTGAGAGTAATAGATACAAATTTGTAGCCAGGTGGTGGTGGCGGCACATGCCTTTAATCCCTGCACTTGGGAGGCAGAGGCCAGCCTGGTCTACAGAGTGAGTTCTAGGACAGCCAGGGCTACAAAAGAGAAACTCTATCCTGAAAAACCAAAAGAAGAAAAAAAGTACTCCACTGATATCTGTTGTTGCCAGAGAAAGCACTATTAGTAACCTACATGCATAAGATTGATGGGGCCTCATGGGCTATGTAGAGAAGCCCTAAAAGGTTTCTTTTGAGCTTGCCCTGAAGAAGTAGTGTGTTAAGTAACATGCTGTTTAATATTCGAGTGTTCTTGATAATCCCACAAGAATCATCTGTTAAACATTACAAATCGGATTAAAAGACTCAGTGTCAGTCATTAAAAGGATTCAACCGGGCTGCTGGTCTCTAGCCCTGATCCCAACATGGCTGTCCTGTGGGTTTAGAGATGAGGCTCAGCTGGCAGGAGTACCTGCCTAGCATATATGAAGTTCCGGGTTCTGATAACCAGCATTTCACACTGTGCGGTGGTGTGTGTTGATAGGTAATCCTGAAAACAACCTGCAGTGTACAGCACCACCTTGAGGAAAGGGGAAGGAGAGCCTGAAAAATTGGTTTCGTTATAGTCTTGGAATCAGAATGTTTTTAAAAAGGTATTTCATGTGTATTAAGTATTTTGCCTGCATATATGTATACGCTGCATGCCTGCCTGGTTCCTGTAGAGGCCAGTAGATGGCATAGTGTCTCTTGGAACTGGATTTAACACCCTCAAGTGCTCTTAACTGTTGAGCCATCTTTCTGGAATCACAGATTTCTGTCCTTGGATTATACTCAGAGTTAACATGATCATAACTTGATGCATGTTATACTAACCACTGACCTCACAGCAGCTTTGTGTTTTTTGGTTTTTTTGAGACAAGATCCCAGGCGGGTGGCCTTCAGTGTTCACTATGCTGGTTACCTGGCTAGAATTACTTACTGACTTGTCATTACTTTTCTTGAACCCAGGGTTTTACATATGCTAGGAAGCACACAATCACTGAGCTACATCCTCAGTGACGTAGATCATTAGCAACCCATTCAGGGCTGGAGAGAGGCCTAAGAGCACTGGCTGCTCTTCCAGAGGTCCTGAGTTCAGTGCCCAGCACCCATGCTATAACCATCTATAATCAGATCTGGTGCTCTCTTCTGGCCTGTAGATATACCATACATTAATAAATAATCTTAAAATGTAAAAATAAAGCCTTCAGAGATGAGAAGACAGGGTCCAGAGAGGTCTCTTGACTTGCCCAAGTAGATGGAAATGCTCACTAAAGCAAATATCTGACTGAGTATGTCTGGTGTTAACCCTTGAATTCTCATGGGTGATACAAATGTGATATTGTCCGGTCCCAGAAAGGCTTTATTTTTTGGTTTTGTTCTTGAGGTACTAATTTTTTTTTTTTTTTTTTTCCGAGACAGGGTTTCTCTGTGTAGCTCTGGCTGTCCTGGAACTCACTCTGTAGACCAGGCTGGCCTCGAACTCAGAAATCCGCCTGCCTCTGCCTCCCAAGTGCTGGGATTAAAGGCGTACGCCACCGCTGCCCAGCTTTTATTTTTATTTTATTTTTTATTTTTTTGCTTTTCAATTTTTTGAGACTGGGTTTCTCAGGTAGCCTTGGGTGTTCTAGAACTTATTCTGTAGATCAGGCCTGCCCCTACCTCCCAGTGCTTTGATTAAAGGTATGTGCCACCACCACCCACCAGGCTAAAGCCTAAAGCAGCTTTTCTTTATGAGCATATGTTAGACATCATAATGGGTTGCACTGTGAGTTTTACTAACTAATTTGTGTATAACTAAAAATTTTAAATGCTTAGTTGGAGAGATTTGCTATCACACTGACAGTCTGTCAATATTGCTTTTATATGCCACCTTTAAGCTGTGTTTAATGGGATGTAATATATTAAGAATTTGTCTGTCATGGTCCATTGAACCAGGGGAAAACCGGTCCCGTTCTGCAGTAGTCATTGATTTTGCATTAAATTTTCCCCATAAAACTTTATCCTAATAAATGTTTATGAAAATCTGTTTCTGGTTTTTTTGTAACACTTACGTTAACTTTTGTGTCAGAGCTTTCAGGCACCACAGTTTTCCTACCTTATTAAAATTGTTACCATTTTCTGTTTAGATAATAGCACCTGCCATTCAACTCTTTTGGAAACTCTTTTGTTTTGTTTTTTCTAGACAGGGTTTCTCTGTGTAGCCCTGGCTGTCCTGGAACTCACTCTGTAGACCAGGCTGGCCTCGAACTCAGAAATCTGCCTGCCTCTGCCTCCCAAGTGCTGGGATTAAAGGCGTGCGCCACCACTGCCCCTCTTGGAAACTCTTTAACGGTAGATTTAACGGCCTTGTTCAGAAAGGATATACTCACCAATTTGTCCTTTCATGTGGCTTGTCTGACACTTTCGAGGCTGTTTGAATGCAGCAGACCAAATGTATGGTAGCTGAGAGAGGCTACTGTTTGTAGAGTCACAGCAGGCTTGTGACAGTTGGTTTAGGACTCTGCTACCTACTCCTTGGGAAACTTGGGTTACAGAGATTGCAGTGGGGACCCAGCTACTGCATCTTTGCAGGGCTGGAAAGAAAGGCCACTCGCTCACCTTGGCAGTTCTAGCAGTGTCGGCAAGATGTCACTGAACATGTATTCTCTGGTACAGTCCACCAAGGCACAAAATGAGTGCCCCACTCTAGTGTATGCAAAGTAGTACTGGATGAGTGCACACACACACAGTGTATGAAAGGTGGGATCTTGGCAGGGTCAGGGGGTGGGGGCAGAGCTATGCCTAAAAATAAGATCATGAAGGTAATTATCTTACGTCCTTTTTACTTCTGTGTGTTTGTGGTATGGGTGATACAGGAGTCATGCACATAGTACAGTGTGTGTGTAGGGAGACTGACTATCTTGATGTTACAGATAGGGAATGTATTCCTGTCAAAAACAACATACATCTCATAACATGATTCCAGAGTTAAGAGTGGTGTCCAAAGTTGGCCTAGTTAGCGAAGATATTCTGTATAGGTTAACTGTTCATTTTCCTTTTGAACTTTGAGTATGTTGACCCAAATACCATACTCAGAATTTTTATTCAGGTAGCAATATAATTAAGAGCTGAAAGGATCATTGTGACATTTATTTTGAGGCAGTGTTATTGTAGGCAGTCTGCCTCTGCTTTCCCAGAGCAGAGATGGGTGAGTTTCCATGTAGCCCAAGGCTAGTCTCGAACTCAGGATCTTCTGCTTCAGCTTCCAGAGTCTTGAGACTCGAGGTGTGTGTCCCATGTGCACTGACAGTTCCTTGACTTAAAGGGTTAAGAGTCACCAGTAGTGAATGCTGGTTTTGTTGATTGCAGAACTTGACTTCTCTCTCCCAGTGGTGCTTTCATGATCACAAGATCAGAAGAAGACTCTCCCCAGCTCAAACATTACCTTAGGAAAATACAAAGTGAGAGTTACTACTTTTTCATGGTAGAACTGAATTTCATTTCCTAAGGGGGAAAATGGCTTTTTACTTGGCTCACAAATCCCTGGTGATTCTTCATTGTGTAAGTTGACAAAAGTAACAGCACAGCAGTGAAGGCCACTGACTGAAGACTGCTGTTAATGACTAGTCCCTGGAGGAAGCACTTCCTTGCTCACATGGCTGCAGGGCTGAGGTACAGGCAGGTGATTGGATGTTAGGCTCCATATGGCAAACTTACAATAAGGAGCCAATGCTGCCTTTAAACTATGGGACCGCACTTGATGCGTTTGCAAACCAGTCACTGAAGCAGCTGCTCTGAAGTAGTGCAGGGCTGCTGCTGACCTCAATGGTGATGAGGATGACGATCATCCACTCCAGGCGGAGGGCTCGCTTCTCGTTGAGGTGATTCCGCATTAGGTCTGTTAGTTCCATGCAGTGTTGAAGTTTTTCATTCATGACCTGCAAGAAAAATATTTGTGTTATGCATTTATATTGAAAGAGAAAACAGGTAAAGACACACTAGGTCATCAAATTCTTGCTGCTTAGTCCTCTAAGATGACCAGAGTGTTTAATGAGTCCATCTAGAAACATTTTTGTAATGCAATTTTGTTTTATTGTGTATGTTTATGAATGTATATGTGTGTAGAAAATGTCAAGACCCTCAGAGCTTGTACTAAGCATTTGTGAGCTAGCTATATGGGTGCTGGGATTTTTGAGATAGTTTCTCTGTGTAGCCCTGGCTGCCCTGGAGCTCCCTCTGACTAGGCTAGACTGAAACTCTGCCTGCCTCCTGACTGCTGGTATTAAAGGCATGCACCGCCACTGCTCAGCAGGTGCTGGTTCTTAACTCTGTACTAATGCAGGAAGTACTCTTAAGCCATCTCTCCAGCACTCATTTATTTTGAGATGGGGGTCTCATGTAACCTAGGTGGCCTGGAGTCTTCTTGCTCCCACTTCCAGGAATGCTGGTATTCCATGAACCACCACATCTTAACAGAGCTGGTGACTGAACTTGAGGTTTCATGCTTGATGGGCAAACTACTTGATCCCTTTGTATTGCAGTTTAAAAAAAAACAACTTTGCATACTAATTCATGACTGATGGATGTTTTCTAGTATTTTGTTAGAGGAACGTGAAACTTTATTAAGCATGACAGACTGCTTTGGTACAGGGGCCATGCTAATCTCCACAGCTTGGGTTTTGTTATGTGTGCTGAAGGCTTTTTACTTAAACATGTACCTGTAACAGAAACTCACCACTAGATGGCACCACTACTAGCTGAACTGGCAAAGGTTCTGGGTTATGATGCCTTGGAGTGGGGTATGGATGGGTGTTGTACCAAATAGAATCTGACTTTAAACCTGGATGTGAGTACAGCTATATACCTACTTAGACCCTGTGTACTTCTGAAAGCTGCAAAGCCGGGGAACACTTATAGTCAGTGCAGGTGCGGCCACTATGAGCTGCAGACTAGGCATGGACTGCATGGATCTTAGCATGTCATAGTCAGGGTTTGGCACAGTGTTTACCAGTGAGGGTCAACAAACACAGTGGTTGATAGAGCCACCTTGAACCTATTAATGTCAGGGTGGCACTGTGGTCCCTTTTTGTCTTTGTCTACTGCTTAGTCTTGGCCTCTAATGTGTTCATCTTTTAAGATCCTCTCCCCTGACAGCCTTCCATTTCAACTGTGACCACAGAACAGAGAACATGTTCTCTCCCAACTTTATTGCTTTAAAAACAACTTGTGCAGTGTTACTATAACAACTTTAAAGTCTCCTGGGGCCTGGAAAGAGCTCAGCAATAGGAGTGTCATTGCTCCTGCAGAGGGCAGCTTAGGCTGTCCCCCAGTCCTCCTCTCAGGACGCTGTCCCCCAGTCCTATCAGGCAGCTCACAACTGTCTATAACTCCACTCCAGGGGGTCTGACGCCCCCTTCTGGACTCTGGGCGTCTGCATGTGTGTGTTACAGTAAGTTTACACAGACATACATAAAACAACGGAGGGACTTTCCTGTATGTGAATATTGTGACATCCCAGTGCCTGGAGCAAAGGTAGGCAGATTTCAGAGTTCAAAGCCAGGATGATGTACATAGCAAGCTCTCGGCCAGCCAGAGCTAGAGACCCCCATCTTGAAAAAAGAAAAGTCCCCTGATGATTAAGTTTTCTTTGGTTCAAAGCTTGATTAACCCAAACCTTTAGCATAGGCCAAAGCAGTTTAAAGTCAGGAGACTAAAATGTGTTTCCTTTTGAAATCTAATCACCTGTTCTACAAATATAGTAGTCATGGGGTTTGCACACTAGCGGGGAGTAGCTGCTAGTTTAATGGATACCTAAGAGTGTCAGTGCGGGGGAAATGTAGCTGGAGCAGGACTAAAAACTACCACGGAAGGGGGGCAGAGGTCAGGAAACGTGCTGGTGTGCAGGCAGCAGAATACAGCCCTGAGCTCACGGCTATACCGTAATCAATTCATTAAGCTTATGTGGGAAAGGCGGATTCTAAGAGAAGCAGCCTACATCTTGGTGGCAGTCATACCACATCTCATTGTGGTGACTACAGTGAAGCACACCATAGACATCCAGAGGACAAACTGGAATACTTTTGTATGGCTGCACCTAGAAACTTGTCACGAGAGGCTTTATTTTCAAATTAGTGGAGACAATTTATATTACATGTACCCATTCTAAGCAGCGTACTCTGAGAAACCTCTGTGTAACCACTTCCACCACCACAGTTCACTCGTGCCCCCCTGCGGCATGTTATCCTGCCTGTCAGCCACGCTCCCCACTCTTAGGGAATCTCGGAGCCCAGGCTGGCTTCTAACTCACTGTGTAAACAGGCTAGTATGAGGATATGTAGGTCAGTATTCACCAAGTAGGCTGCTAAAACTAACTCCATTTTTTCAAAACCATTCTGACAGGCAGAATCCTAAGATACCAGCTAAATGTTCTTGATCTGGTGCTCACTAATGTTATCTCCTCTCTTGGAATGTGGGCGGGCCTCCGGACTGTAAGACACTGCCTCAGACCTTAGTGCAACAGCCTGGAGGGACTGAGTCTAGCAACCGCCATGTGAAAAGGTAGGAAGTGGATCCTTCCCAAGCAATCTGCAGTTGCCTGCAGCCTTGTGAGGGGCCCTGACCCATGAAACTAGACGGCTGCTGTAAGCTGCTACTTTTAGGGAACAGTTAGCTGATGTCAGTGCTCATTTACACAGAACTTTGGTCTCTCCCTCACATCTTCGCCAGCCTGTGTACGCTCCAGCCAGGAAAGCCATACTTGTTTCATTGTCTCAGACATCTGGAACTACCTTGACTGGTCTGAAACAAGTCCTCCTGCACCCACAACCAGTCTTTCTGAACCAGCATGGTTTGCACTGGCTGTCTTTGCCTGACATTTGGCAAGCATCTCTACTTTCCTGCATTAGAAGACACAATGGGACACTGGGATTAGTGAGGCCTGTGGGCACCTTTGGTGGGATTATTAATGCAAAGGACAAGTGTCTGGGTTGGAGAACAGGGTACATTCACATTCCCAGGGAATTGTGCAGGGTTTTGTAAGGAATTCTATCACTTGCTTGGTGGGACGTGAGCTGACTGAGGAGTGCTGAGAGGTAACACTGAGGAGAACAGGCACAACCGAGCTCACCGTGCTAGGCAACAAGAGAAACTGAGGACTGTAGAAACGGCTGCCCTCTTACACATGCGTACCCTAGCAGCAGGGCATTCACCCACCTACTTCCACATGGGATAAATGAAAAGCCAGCGCTGTGCCTGCACAACTGAAGCAGATACTAACTGCGCAACAGAGAAGGTGGTGGCTGGGGAGACAGCTGATAAAGTGCTTCTCATACAGCCATGGGGACCTGATTTCAGGTCATTAGCACCCAGATAAAAAACAAAAATCTTGGCATAGGGCCTACAAGACAGCTCAGCAGGTAAGGGCACTTGGCACTAACCCTGCCAACCTGGGTTCAATACCAAGAACCTAGGTGTCTGGAGGAGAATGTTTCCTAATCCACATGCATGTTGACACGAATGCACACACACAAATAAGCAAGTGTAAAGAGAGAAAATGAGCACAGAAGCAAACACCCATCATCCCAGAGCTGGGCAGGGGCTGGGGTTGGGGCTGCGGATGGGAGGAGCCCTGACGCTTTTGCTGGTCAGCCAGTCTTAGGAAGCTAGTGGGCTCCGTTCACAGTAAGAGAGAGACCCAGCCTGAAGAGTGTGGAGAAGTGGGTGGGAGAGACCTTAGCAGTGAGGAATGGTGCTGCTCTTCCAGAAGACCTGAGTCCAGAGTTGGGTTCCCAGCAACCACACTGGGTGGCTTCTAACAACTGCACAGGCATGTGGCAGCACACACACAAATACATGCAATGTTTTTAAAGGTGGACAGCCACAGAGGAAGACTGAAGTTGCCCTCTAGTGTCTACAATGCATGTGCATACCAACATGGACATATACAGCGAACACAAGCATATATCACACACATCACATGGAACACACAAAGGAAGAAACATGTTTAGCTACTTGGGAGGCTGAGGCGAGAGGATTCCCAAGTTCAAGGTCAGCCTGGCAATATAGTGAGACTTCTACTCCCCAAACAAACAAGGAAACAAGCATTAAAAACAACGGAAATCTCAGGAGTGAACCTTTGACACAGAAAGCTGAGAAGTGGAACCAAATGTGACTCATGTTAGTAACCCAAGGTCTGGGATCAGGACAGGAGCATGGAGTTTGAGGCCAGCCTGGGCTATAGTGTGATACTCTGTATTTAAAACCCCTCTCTTAACCATTATGTTTTCTACCTTCCTTTAGGTGGTCAGGGCTGAACCAGCATCTCTAGCCCAGCTTGGTCTTGAGCTCAAAAGCAACTGTCCTGTTAGTCTCCTGAGAAAAGAGACTGGAAAGTGACAGCAGAGAGGACATAAGGAACTGGGAATCCAGTGTTTCTCTAGATGCTGAAATTTTCAGTCATACTAACTGTAGCAGAGAATGTAGCCCAAGAGGGTTCCTACGTGTAGCCCGGCTGTCCTGGAACTCCAAGACTGGCCTGCTTCTGCCTCCAGAGTGTTGGGACGATAGGCATGCACTGCGGCCGACCCACACACCTTAACTCTTCGAGTGATGCTGAGGAACTGGCAGGTCTTGTCATAAAGCTCCTCAAGGTTCGCTCTGTCCCAGTAGAAGTCAGGGGTGATCAAGAAGTCTGAGCTCAGGTTTATTCGGTGCCTAAATAAAAAAGGGACAGCTTAACTTCTAATTTATGGTGAATTAAAAATCAGCTACTATATATATAGCCCATATTTTCACAGTGTAATGTGAAAAATCACTCTTCAAAAAATACTGGAGAAGTGTACTCACACACACACCTGTGTACCCCAAAACAAAACCAGGAAGAAATAAGTAACACCAGTAAACCTCACTGCTGTTATTACCTGCAGCTTTCCCTTCTCACTCATTGACCACTTTTAAGGTTCCTCTATATCCTTTTGGTCATTATGCAAACATAAGACAGGCAAAAATACACTGGGTCCCTTTCTGCTAGCTTTGTAGGCTAGCCTGAAACTCACTATGTAGCTCAGGCTAGCTTGGCACTGGGCTCTGCAGCCTCAGTCTCTATAGTGTATTAAGATCATTAAGGAGTGTGTGCTGCCACACTGGCTCACTCTCTTAATTTTACCTATCCTTTTGTATTAGGTGTCTGAGCTTACTTCAGAATTACTGTTTATCGAAATTGATGTTGTGGGGGTTGGAGAGATGGCTCAGTGGTTAAGAGCACTAACTGCTCTTCCAGAGGTCCTGAGTTCAATTCCCAGCAACCACATGGTGGCTCACAACCATCTGTACAGGGATCTGATGCCCTCCTCTGGTGTGTCTGAACACAGCTTCAGTGTACTCATATATATATATATATATATATATATATATATATATATATATATATATATATATATA
>CM052717.1:25975202-26001198 GCA_028551405.1 Uromys caudimaculatus | reverse complement strand
AACCCTAACAATGACACACAGTAAAATAAGTACAAGTAGCTGTTAGTTCTTTAAACAATATGTTGGAGAAGAAAGCAAAAATACAGTGGTGAGTCTGTTTAACCTACCAAACAATGCAAAACCCTTTATTCTTCAATGATGGCTGTCTGTATGTCTCCATGTACAGATTTATATATGTGTTTATATTAAAAGAAATAAAAATGTTTGCTATGCAAATGGAATAATACCATATAATAGTTTGCAACTTGATTTTTTGTTTTTCTGTATTTTGAGACAGTAACCTTGGCTGATCTGGAACCTGCACCAGGCTGGCCTTCAGGTCCTCCCACCTCCAGAGTAATGGGACATGCACCTCCATATCTGGTAATTTTTTCTTAACACAAAGTCTCAGCCAGGTGTACTGGTGCATGCCTTTAATCCCAGCACTTGAAATGCAGAGACTGGAAGATTTCTGAGTTCGAGGACAGCTTTGTCTACAGATTGAGTTCATCTTGGAAAAAAAAGGGGGTAGGGGAAGACAGGATCTCTTGTAATCTACCCTGGCCTCAAACTTGTTTCCTAGCTCGAGAATCATCTTGAACTTCTGATCCTCCTGCTTCCTGCTTCCATGATGAAAGCATGGGGATCAAAGCCAGGACTCTGTGCATGCTAGACAGACACACAACTAACTGAGCTACAACTGCAGGCCCAAGACCTAACTTTTTACCTAAGATACTTAGCTTTGTTTCTTTCCACAGATCATTACATCTCTTTTTTAAAAGGGGGGTTTCTCTCTCTTTCTCTCTCTCCTCTCTCTCTCTCTCTCTCTCTCTCTCTCTCTCTCTCTCTCTCTCTCTGTGTGTGTGTGTGTGTGTGTGTGTGTGTGTGTGTGTGTGTGTGTGTAGATGTCCTTAGAGGCTAGAAGAAGGTGTCAGATCTAGAGTTGGAGGTACAGGTGGTTGGGAACTGATGTGCTGGTAACTAGACTCAAGTCCTCTGGGAGAGCAACAAGACTCTTAATTGCTTTCTAGTCCTATTCTTTTTGTTTTTAAAAAAGAATTATTAATGTGTTTGTGTATGGGGTGTGTGTGTGTGAGAATGTGTGTGTGTGACAGAAAGCATGTGTCTAGAGGCCAGAGGACAGCTTTGTGGATTGCCTCTGTATCCCACGCTTTTACTTGGGTTCCTGAGATCAAACTCTGGTTGCCAAGTCTGTTGGCAAGCGCCTCACCAAAGAGCCGCCTGCTGGCCTGTTACACTCCTGGTAAAAACACATACGTACTTGCATTGTAAAGATTAAAACAACAGGATAAGGAAAGTCAGGCATTGTAGAAACTATTCAATTCGAGTGTTAAATCTATTTAGTCCTAACTTTTGACCACTGGACAGTGTCAGCCTCAGTAAAGAAGGGTAAAACTTCCTGGAATCATTGTCCTGTTTTCCTGGGGGTCTTGTGCTGAGTGACAGGTTTAATGTAGATGAGTCTTGCTCTTGTGAACCCATCAGATTTCCTGACAGTCCTAACAGAGCCTGTCTGCTCCTCACGGGGTGGAGGACATTTTTCCTGCTTATAGTAAATGTTTTGTCTTAAAGGAATCCTTCATTTACAAGAGAACATTTTACCTGAGGGCAAAGAGCTCACCCATTTTCTGCATAGCTTCTTTATGAGACAGTTTGACTTTCTTCCCAGCTTTTAACGCCTGTTTGGGAAAAACAAAAACAAGAACCCAGAACCACATACACGTCAGTCCGAGTATGTGGGACGTTGGGACGTGGCTTGGTAGCTCCCAGGAACGGCAGTGAGGAAGCATTAAAGGCCTCACCTCTGCTGGCAGGCACACTCTTTCTGTCATTCTACAGACATCACAGCAAACTGACATTTTAGACAAAGACAACCATGCACAGCTTTTGTACCCTGGGTGGGGAGGACTCCTTCAGGCATCAGGGGAGCACTGCACAAACAGCTTTCTAATAATTGGTCTAATGATGTTAGGTCTATGTAGCCAGTTCTCAGGGGTCATTTCATTTTATATGAATAATATAGACAACTTGCCCAGATGACATGCCTTAACTCATCGCAAGATTTCAGAATTTTATTACCCTCAGGCTTCCCATTTCTTCTGCTACTGCCCAGACTGTGAATGGCCCCCAGAGACCATCTGCCCAAGGTTCTATTCGCAATTTGTGTCACTGGAAAATGGTTAAAACTTTTAGAGGTGAGCTGGTCAGTGGTGGTGCACGCCTTTAATCCCAGCACTTGGGAGGCAGAGGCAGGCGGATTTCTGAGTTTGAGGCCAGCCTGGTCTACAGAGTGAGTTCCAGGACAGCCAGGGCTACACAGAGAAACCCTGTCTCGAAAAACCAAAACAAACAAACAAACAAACTTTTAGAGGTGGAGCCAATGGGAAGACGCCAGGCCACTGGCTCCACAGCTTTGAAGGGCTACTGGGATCCATCCCTGTGCCTGCCTTCTTGAGGCTCCCTGGCTGCTATGAAGTGAGCACCTTGTCCCAGCAGGTGCTCCTGGCCACAAGGTGCTGCCTCATCAAGGCCTAACCCAGTGCACCTGCTTCACTACAGAATGCACCTACCAAACTGTGAACCAAAATAACTCTTTCCTCCTAGGCGTTGGTTATCCCAGGCCTATGTTTATAGCAAGAGGAAGCTAGTATATCCTTCTCAGTTCTTTCAGTGATAAACACTCCTCATCTTTCATTTTAAAGAGATGTATTTTTATTTTATCTGAGTCTCTGCTTGCATGTATGTGTGTATATCACGAGTGCCTAGTACCAGTGAACACCAGAGTCGGGTATTGGATTCCCTTGAGCTGGGATTACAGGCGGTTGTGAGCCGCCGTACGGGTGCAGGGAACCCAGGTCACCCCCAAGAGCACCAAGTGCTCGCAGCCACATATCCACCTCTGTAACCCCATTCCTTATCTCCTGACTCTCCCGACAATGACTGATCATATTATTCTGTTCTGGTGAACACCGGGGCTGTGAGTGCCGGCTCTGCATCACCACTGGCCCCGGCCAGCAGTGGTGTCCCTTCAGTGGAGCACACCGGAAGCACTGCAGTCACGCAGAGTCATGTCAAGTTCTCAAGTCACAGCCAGTGTGGGATTGCTGACCTTCTATCATCGCTTTACGTGTCTTTACTATGGCCTCTGTAGCTTTTCTAGTTATTATTCATATTCAAATATGCATATTACTATGTTGGACAATTAGTACTTTCCTCCAAGAAACCAATTATTGATAAAAAGCATAGAGCTGATATAATTACCTCTGGAATGGACTGAATAGACTCAATGAATTTGTCCAGTGTTGCTTCCCAGATAGCCAGCTTCACTGGGGAGAGAGGGAGAGGGAGGTTTCTTTACCGTCATGTTCCCGTGCTCACAGTGCGCACGGTGCATGGTGCCTCTGTTGTCCCCTCACTGAAAGGCAAATGTGCAGCGGGGCATGGAGCTCATAACTGCAACCTGAGCCCTGAAGATTTCAAACCTGACCCGGGCTATAAAAATGATGTTTTCACCCTCTAAGTATGAGCCAGACATGAGAAGGCAATGAAATGTTACATGATATTTTACTTAGTCAATTCATTATTTTATTTATTTACTTACTTACTTTTGGTTTTTGAGACAGCATTTCTCTGTACAGTCCTGGCTGTCCTGGAACTTAGTCTGAAGATCAGGCTGGCCTTGAACTCACAGAGATCTGCCTGCCTCTGCTGCCTGAGTTCTTGGATTAAAGGTGTGCCCCACCTTGGCCCAGCAATGGAATTTTTAGTACTTTTAATACAAAATAAAACAAAAAACTAAGACTTTAAAGATAAAGAAGATAAAAGACAGCTGTGAGGAGAAGGAGGGAGTGGACTCCAGGTTTCTAAGTCTGTTGGCAGAACACAGGGATATCTCCTAGAATTCCTTATTTTCTTATGTCTCAGAAACCCAGAGGGTGTGAGTCACGCCTAGCCCTTCCAGGTAGTTCTGTGCTGGAGGCAGGGGTTAGACTTTCATAGTCTTTCCTATACTCCTCGCTGATTCGCTCACAGCCTCTCAGAGGCTGCGGAGAAAGCCCTTACAGAGCACCCATGGTTTCCGGATCTCAGTACACGGGCTGGGCTATCTCTAATTAAGAGTACTGAGCCGCCCGGAGGACAAAGGCAGTCCCAGGAATATGAATACACTTTGGAGAGGTGGAGCTTTAACAGTACAGTAACAAGGACTGAGCAACCAGCCGACAACATAATTCATACATTTTTAAAGACAAACGAATATTAGGGCTGTCCTGAGAATCCGAAATCGTCATCCAACGCTTAAAAACATGGTATCTGTGTCATCTGCAAAGCAGCACAGTTTACCTGAGAGGCAAAGAGCGTTGGAGAAGGCAAACTTCTCTAGAATGGAGTCATCTATGTCCAGCTCAGAATTTAGCTTGATTTCCCCTCTGTGCAGTTTTGATTGCCCCCTGTGAAAAGAAAAGGTATGTTTAAAATCTTAAAAGCATCTGCTCTTCTGGGAAAACAAAACAAAACAAAAACCTTAACAACTTTCTAGAAGCCACTTTGACAATTTTTTTTTTTTGTTTGTTTGAGACACAGTTTCTCTGTGCAGCCCTTGGAACTTGCTCTATAGACTAGGCTGGCCTAAAACCCCCAGAGATCCACTGCCTCTGCCTCCTGAGTGCTGAGATTAAAGGTGTGTGTCGCTAGCCTGGCAACAAGTTTTTATTACATTTTATAAATGTCCTCCTACCCCCTGACTCACATAATTCTATTTCTAGGAATTAATCCATAAAAATAATCAGATAAAGCTTGTGTATCATGAACCTTTTTACTAGAATTTGACAGTGTCACACTGTAGCCGAGGCTAGCTCAAACTCATGGGAATTCTCCAGCCTCATCTTCGGAGTGCTGGGGTTACAGGTCTGAGCTACTCTATTGTGAGTGGCTCACTGCTGTTGAGCCACTCTGTGGGTCCTGGGAACTAAACCAGGTCTTCTGTAAGAGCAGCAAGTGCTCTTGATCACGGAGCTGTCTCTTCAACTCCACAATAAACTTTATTGTCAAATGTTCATCAGTAAAACATCAGGGAAAAAAATGGCTCAATAGAAAGCTACAGTAGATTAGTAATTCCACAGAACAAACAGGCTAGACCTAATGGCCTAAGTCTGTACTGACAGCACTGAGGCTAGTAGGGCCTCAAAGTACAGAGAGAAACTCAGCTAGGCTGTTGCCTGCCCACGCTTCCTCACCTGAGAATGCTGTCAGGCCTCACTGTTCTCAGACTGGTTCTCTTGTATCCCCTCATTATGTTCTGTCATGGTCAGAGTCAACTGGAAAAAACATGGATTTACTTAAAAGTAAATCCTTCCTGGAACAATCTGATAAACTCATCCTGATGAAGGTGTGCTACATTGTTAAATTAGGTTCCTTACAAAGAATAAGCTTTCAATTTTGGAGTAATACTTCTACTTGTTTGAATCAGCTGATTCCGTGAGAGGTTAGCCACAAATCCTGTTCTCTGGTGTGGTGCTGGCTGAGCACCAGTAGCTTTAAGGAGAGCCTTATACTCGAAATGATGTCTGCTTGGCTTCGCAGCTCTCCCGCCCTCTTCACCCATGTGCAGAGAAACGGCTTACTCTGTTTTTATGTAGTTCAGCTCTTCGTTCTCCCAGTGAACCAGAGCCACTTCATAGGGCTGGGTTTCGTGTCTCTCTAGGACTTGCATCACATGCTTCATCTAGGAGAGAAGGACATTCGCTTTCGTTACACCGACTCCCTCAAACCACGTGGGGAAATCTGCTCATGACAGCTCCCACCACTTTAGCAACATGTTTTATGAGTCTTAGCTTTTAAGGAAAAGAAAGTTCACTGTGACAAGCAAACTAACCAATGGGATGTAGTAAGCTAACCAATGGGATATTTGTTTATTTATTTCGACATTTGGAAAGAGCAGATGAGCATTAAAAAAGAAAATAAAAATTACCATTATCCAGCAATTGAAAGAAAATCATTCCTAATATTATAGTTTATTTGTTAAGTCTCCTTTAAAAAAAAGTGTACAGCTAGGCAGTGGTGGCGCACGCCTTTAATCCCAGCACTTGGGAGGCAGAGACAGGCGGATTTCTGAGTTCGAGGCCAGCCTGGTCTACAGAGTGAGTTCCAGGACAGCCAGGGCTATACAGAGAAACCCTGTCTCGAAAAACCAAAAAAAAAAAAAAAAGTGTACAGACAAATTACTTGTAAAAACTAAAGCAACGGGGACTGGAGAGATGGCTCATTGGTTAACTGCATTTGCTGCAGAAGAACTAGGTTCAGTTCTCAGCACCCACATGGTGGCTAACTGTAATCTAGTTGCCAAGGATCTGATGCTGTCTTCTGACTCCCTTAGGCATGATGCATATACAAACATGCAGGCAAAACACTCACATACATATGCTAAATTTAAGAAGAGCTAAAGCAACAAGGTGTAGAAAATGGTCCCTAGTCCTGATCCTGAGGAAGCTGTGGTTAAACTTAGTGAATACCCTTCTACACATTTGTTTCTTCGGGGCTAAGGATGGACCCCACATGCATTTTCTATGAGCATATGTGTAATTTTTTTTGAGTGTGTGAATGGGATTATATTATGTTGTAGATTTGGTTTATTGCTTATGTTAATTGGGTTCCCAAATTACACAGATACTTGCATGTCTGCATCTGAAACGCTGATGGTCTCTGACCCTAGCTGGTTCTTTTTTTTTTTTTTTTTTTTGAGGGAAGAGAGGAATTGCCATTGCCTGGAAAGGAGAAGGTCCCAGCCTGAGAAGTGTCGGGCAGAGAGATCAAGACACTGGCAACATGTAATGGGATCATGGCCCATGAGGGCTACCAGCCTGGGTCCATGGCGGCCAAGACAGAACATAGGTTTTAGTAAGTAATAATTCAGCAATATCAGAGGGGAGTGTTAGCTGTAGGGAGGTTTGGAGATGCCCAGCCATTCCACTGTTTTAGGCATATTATAATAGAAGGCTGTGCGTGTGTGCGTGTGTGTGTGTGCGTGTGTGTGTGTGTGTGTGTGTGTGTGTGTCTGTCTGTCTGTCTGTCTGTCTTTCAGGGAGTTTAGAGCAGATTAACAATACTACCACTTCAATACTATACATTACATATGGACCTCTTCACTGCTAGTCTCCTTAAAGGAGGATGTGCAGTTTATACATCTGAATCTTTATTCTTGTGGGATGATTTCCACTCTCTGCCATCTTGGGGCATTAATCCTGCCGCACATGTCTTCCTGCTGTGAGGTATTGCTGGAAGAACTGCTTAGAGCCCAGTCCATAGCTCTATGGCTAAGGCCCAACATCCTGGAAGTGTGACTACTGCTAGAAGGGACTAAGGGGAAGGGGAGGGAAGGCAGAGGGGTAGGAGAGACAGATATGCATGCTTAGAATTCCAGACTGCTCTCCAAACTAGCTTCCTCTGAATATAAATATTCATGAGTGCTCATAAGGCAGGGCCTGTTATCAACCTCTATCTGTCTCTGCAGTGCCAGCCAGCCACTTGGTGCCATCCACTTTGTAATCCCGCCTTTCCTCCCCCATGCTGTGTCTATCTCCTTCCTTTTAGTGAATCTGAGAACACAGAGAAGGATCGCTCTGAGATGATTCACGGCTCCCTCTGAGGATCAGGATTTCAGGGGGGCAGGGAAGGGGTGTGGTTCCTTTCATGTAGCCCCAGAGACCGGCCTCACATTGCAGTGGATCCTTCAATTCCACTTCCCAAGTGCTATGATTACAGGCATGTAGCACCATGCCTATTTTTCTGTTTTTCTTTTTGGAGGCAGAGCTTCTAACTCATCCTGCCTCTACCTACTAAGTTCTGGATAACAAATAGTATATTGGTTACACTTATGAGTGTCTCATTTCATTCAGCTGTATCATATACAGAATATTTTATGATAATTGAAAGTCGGTGTATTTTGTAAGATGGGGGAAACGGGCTAAACACTGTGTGGGCACAGCAAAGCAGCTGCACATTATGTGATGTCGCTGGTCTCCAGGCTTCAGACTGCTGAGTGCTAGTGACAAGTTCTTCCTAGACTACTATAGTTCTACATGTTTATACTTTATTATACTTACAGTTTTGTCTTTTACATTCCAGAATACAGCAGCTCCTTCCCTGATTCAAGAACAGGAGAGTCAACCTCGGCAAAGGGAGAGTACGTTCTTTTTAGATTGTGTATTTTGCCCCCATGTATGTGTGTGCACTGTGTGAGTGACTGGTGACCAAAAAGGGTCAGATGACAGTGGCAGATCCCTGGAACGAGTTACAGATGGTTGTGACCCACCAAGCTATGTGCTGAGAATTCAATGTGCTGGGTCCTCTGCAAGACTAGCAAGGGCTTTTTAACTGCTGAGCCCTCTCTGTCGCTCCCAGAAGACACTCTTCAGTCATACTGAAAGCTGTGTTTAGATAGCCTCTGTCGCAGTGCTTCTTCATCTCCCTAATGCTGCGACACTTCAATACCATGTTGTGATAACTCCTAAACATAAAATTATTTTTGTTGCTACTTTATAACTATAGTTTTGCTACCATTATGAATCATAATATACATGCCTGTGTTTTCTGATGGTCTTAGGTGACCCCTCTGCTCTAGAGCACACTGAGAATGCAACTGGATACAACTACTGATTGGTCATTACGACTGGCGTGCTTGAGTATATGGTGTGAGTCACTGCATCGGGCTCACAGTTTACATTCCTATGGACGCGCATCTTTCTGTTCTGCTAATTACTTGTCCCCAGACTATGGGTTATTCCCCAAATGCATCTGACTCTCCCATTTGTCAGTCACAAAATGGGACAACATGTATTTTACATGGCTATTACTGCCCCTGTCACTCATTCAAATCTGGAAAAGGGAAGACTATGTGAACCAGTGTCCCTCTCTTAGGTACCTGACAGGCCAGCTACAGTCTCGGTTGAAATGCTGCAGAAGGTAAGGGAGGACACCAGGCGTGGAGCTCAAACGGGCAAAGACGACCCTGCCCTGCCCCATTTGCATAGTCAGTGAAAGACATACCAGGCAAAGATGGTTGGTTTGTTTTATTAAAGTTTGTTAAAATTTATTTAAAAACTTTCATTTTATAAGATGGTATCTACCAGGGGCTAGAGATGGCTCAGTGATTAAGAGCACCTGTTGCTCTCCCAGCACTTGTTTGAACAGTTGGTTCAGTTCCCAGCACTCACCTCTCTACTTACAACCATCTGTAACTCCAGTCCCAGGAGAACCAGTACCCTCTTCTGGTCTCCTCAGACAGGCATGCATATGGTAGATAGGCATATATGTAGGCAAAAAACTCATACACATAAAGTAATAAATAAACCTTTTATAAAAAGATGACCTAGAACATTCTACAACCTACAGTATTAGCAGCGTTGTTTACAACTGCTCATGTGTTGGCTTAGGAAGATCCTAGGAGAGGTACACCCATCCTAGGGACTACAAGCATCTGGGTGCAAACCATTTTCCCAAAGCCATGTCATTCCTGTCTTACCTGAACAAGAATATTGTTCCGGGATCACCTTCTTTTGCAGAATTTTCCACACCCATCACCAAAATATTTGCTGCATCTGTGATGTAAAACACCAGTCAAAGCTGTGTCCCAGTGACATGAACTACTGAGAGCAGCCTGTGCACACTTTAACCTCTCCTTAGGATCATGTGATAATCCAAAGTGTTCCACAATCACCAACTTCTGTCTAAGACTCTAGGGGTTTAAGATGTGAGAATGGGGGCTGGAGAGACTGCTCAGTGGTTAAAAGACTGTTGTTCTGGCAGAGAACCTGAGTTTCATTCCCAACACCATGTTGGGTGGCTCACAGCTGCCTGCAACTCCAGCTCCAGGTGCTCAAGGGCCATCTAATGGCACACACGTGCATGCACACAGAGACATGTACACTAATAAAAATAAATCTGAGCGAGCTGGAAAGAAGGCTCAGGGTTAAGAGCACTGTAGGCTCAATTCTGTGTACCTACAAAGTGGCTTGCAGCCATCTGCAGCTTCAGTTTCAGGGTCTCTAATACCTTCTGGACTCTGGAGGGCACCAAGTGTGCACGATGTACAGATAGAAATAAAAGCAAAACACCCACACATATAATAAAATGCTTTTTCGAAAAGAAAAGTCTTAGGAAATGAAGAAAAGGTAAGAAACTAGTTCCCTAGAACATTCTACAACCTATTAGCACTGTTGTCTACGACTGCTCATTCACGCGGGTGTTGATTCAGTAACCAGTAGTTCAGTTAATAAATAGTACAATTTATGTTCAATACAACCATAGGT
Source organism: Uromys caudimaculatus (assembly GCA_028551405.1). Classification (NCBI taxonomy): domain Eukaryota; kingdom Metazoa; phylum Chordata; class Mammalia; order Rodentia; family Muridae; genus Uromys; species Uromys caudimaculatus. Next base: position 25,990,894 of record CM052717.1, on the reverse strand, counting down.
CAAGAATTAAATATCTTTCTACAAAATTAAAATAAAATACATAGAATTAGCACATTATTTCTTTAAATGACTTAAAAATCTACTTTTTTAGACAAGGTCCCGTGTGCTTCGGGCTGGCCTCTAACGCAGCACGTGACTAATGATGACCATGGACTTCTGCTCCCGCTGCCCCCACCTACTGGGATCACAGGTGTTTACCACCATGCGTGGTTTTAGTGATGCTGGAGATCAAACCCAGGGCTGTGTGCATGCCAGGCAAACACTGACAACTGGTCTACATCCCCAGTCCTATTAACTTTAAATTGCATAAAGTTTGGACAAAAGGAAACACACAGAGAAAACAAGTGTGACAATGTAAAACCTAGCTAATGTCAAGGTTAATCATGAAAACTACAAGTTAGTCTCCTGTAGCCATATAATTTTTAGTCTTTTAAATGTTGTAGAATATATCAATATTCATCTTACCTTTTATATTGGTGTAATTAATAGTTCTTATAAGCATATATTCTATAATGTAAATTATAAACAATATATCCCCATTAAGACACTGTTACTAATTGATACGCAGTTATGTACAAGTTCTTCTTTCTTAGTTTTTGTGTGTTTGAGGCCATGTCTAGCCATACCCCAGCCTGGCCTACCCCTCACAGTCCTCTTCAGCCCCTCGAGCGCTGATTTTACACTTGGTTTCTCACATTAGGATTCTCAAAGCCCCAGGGTTCCTGGCAGGGTTTGACAGGGACAAAACCCCTAACAACCTTTTGGAGCCTACGTCCAACACCCCACACACTTTATACTAACTAAGAAGACAGCCGGGCAGTGGTGGCGCACGCCTTTAATCCCAGCACTTGGGAGGCAGAGGCAGGTGGATTTCTGAGTTCGAGGCCAGCCTGGCCTACAGAGTGAGTTCCAGGACAGCCAGGGCTACACAGAGAAACCCTGTCTCAAAAAACAAAAAAAAAAAAAAAAAAAAAAAAAAGACAATTTACCTGCATAGCCCCAATTATCGTAAGGGGAATGACAAGCCCCAGGGCCACACTAGAGGCAGCCTCCGGTGTGGTGTCAACCATGGCTGCCCCTGACCAATTTTTCATCTCAGGGTTTCTGCAGCACTTTGTTCTGAGTCAATTGTTTTGTCATCAGATATAGTCTCTTCACACACTTAACAATGAAACCACACATCGTTTCACCCAAGTATGGGTGAAAAGGCCAATGAGTCTCTTTTGGGTTTGTTTTCTGAGTCAGTGTCTCTATGTAGCCTTGGCTGCCTTGGAACTCACTATGTAGACAAGGCTGCCCTTAAACTCTGAGATCTGACCTCCTCTGCCTCTTGAGCTTTAGGATTAAAGGTATGTGCCAGCACCCAGCTGGAGCAGTCTCCAAGAGTCCTTCAAACTTTCCTGAAATACTAAGGTAGTTTTCTTTCTTATATTCATGTGTTTAACTTTTGCTTTAATTTTCTTGCCTTAAAAGTATTAGGCTAGGGCTAGAGAGATGGCTCAGTGGTTAAGAGCACTGACTGCTCTTCCAGAGATCCTGAGTTCAATTCCCAGCAACCACGTGGTGGCTCACAACCATCTGTAATGGGATCCAATGCCCTCTTCTGGTGTGTTTGAAGATAGCTACAATATACTCATATACATAAAATAAATAAATCTTTTTAAAAAAGTATTAGGCTAATAATTTCTTTTAAAGCCTCTCTCAGGTCCTGCCAATATCATGGCTTTAAAAATAGCTTTTAAAAACATTTATCAGTTATTACCATCGTTATTTGTGAGGTCTGTGTGCACGCGCGTGCACCTGCGCACATAGGCAAAACAGTTTTTTTGTCTTTGGAGACAGGGTTTCTCTATGTAGCTCTGGCTGTCCTAGAACTTGCACCGCAGACCAGGCTAGCCTTATAAGATACTCCTGTCCCTGCTTCTAAGTGTTGGGACCAAAGGTGTATGTTACCACCATCTGGCTGTATAATAGCTTTTAATGTTACAGAAAAACAGCAGTATAGAGCAATGATTTGGCCCATGTGTTAAAGGACTGGACCTAGTTCACCATATTGGGAGGTGCTGCAACTTTTAAGAGGTGAGGCCTACTGGAAGGAAGAGAGGTGACTGGATATACAGCTTTGAAAAGAATCCCAGCATCGTGTAGTGAGCAGCTAGCGTCCCCTGCCTGCCACACGTTCTTCCCCAGGGTACACTCCTCACCACAGAACCTAGACAACCGGTAACTGTCCATGGACTGAAATCTCCACACTGTGAGCTAAGAGCAACCTTTCTTCTGTCTACATTTACTGCAGGTACTTAATTCAGCAACAGGAAGCTAGCACAACACATTCTTTGATCTTCTCATTCTTTGATCTTCTCAAGTGACAATGATTCTATAAAGATTAAAACAGTATATTTGTCTTAGTCTAAAAATTCTCTACAAAAATGGTTAATCATGTCATTTGAATAAAGACCTTTGAGACCATTTTCTTTTTTTTCTGAGATAAGGTCCCACTATATAGCTCTGGTTGTCCTGGAACTCTGTGTAGACCAGGATGACCTTGAACTCACAGAGATCTGACTGCCTCTGCCTTCCGAGTGCTGGGCTTAAAGGCGTGCACCACTATGCCTGGCTGGGACTATTTTCATAATACAAATCAGTGGAAAATGAAATGGGAACAGATGTACACTAGAAACGCCATCACAGGAAAGTCATTTGTACTTGGCCCTGGGTTCAGGCAGTAGTACCTCTAGGCAGGCTTGTCACTTCCACATAGCCACAGGAGACCAGCTCTTGAGACAGACTTCCCAGGTGATACTCATCTGCTGTTGCAAACGCAGTGCACTGCATCAGGTCCTGTATGGGGACGATCACAGGACTGAGGTTAGTGCTCTGCAAAGCCAGCCCTGCAGTGCGTGTGAACCTCAGAGGTGCACATAAAGAGCTCAGCAAGGATGGAGGGAATGAGTTACATGGAGGCCCCCTCAGCTAGTTAGGAAAGAACCCGCATCTGCTGGCCAAAAAGGTGGACTGGGCAGTCTGGAAAGGGAAGCCGCATGCACAAATGGTAGGATCAAGCACACACTGAACAGGGGAAACCGGATTGAAAGACATTTCACTTCTCCAGTCCCGAGGATCTGTGGCTGCGTTCACATCAGCATTAGCAGCTAATGTCACTAGCCTTGCAGGAGCAGAGATCCTTCAATCCACAAAGGATCCAGTGTTTTCCCTGGTATGTAGTAACTAGTGGTCTGCATGTCTGAGGGCGTGCCCTGATTCACAGTACAGGACTGATCAGAGTACGAGCTATGCAGACACTCACACGTGTGTTATACACACACAGTAAGCAATGCTCAGGGCTTTTCCAGACAGCAAATGGCACAGCAGCCATCTGGAAGTTCCATATCCATTTAGTTGGCTCAAACCAGCTTTTTAGATGTGTACCTGTGTGCGCCTGTGTGAGTGTTTCGTGCACCTCGATTGTGTAGGTTCCCATGGAGGCCAGATGGGGCTATAATCACAGGCAGCTATGAGCCACCAGATGCTAGCTAGCTAGGGGCTGAGCCTGGGTCCTCTGCTATAGCAGGAAGCACTCTTAATTGCTGAGCCATCTCTCTAGCACCCAAGCCAGCACTGGAAAACAAAACCAAGTCAGGAAACAGTGCAGAACAGTACTCCTAGGATCAAATATTACCCAACTTTCTGACAAACACATCTGCGTATGTGTGCACTGTGTATCACTCACTATGCATGTAAAAATTTTTCTTTTTCTTTTCTTTCTTTCTTTTTTTTTTTTTTTTTTGAGACAGGGTTTCTTTGTGTTCTGGAACTCAGTCTACAGACCAGGCTGCGCTTGAACTCAGAGATCCATCTGCCTCTGCCTCCCAAGTGCTGGGATTAAAGAAATGTGCCACTACCACCCAACTGTAAAATAATTTATTAGAAATATGGTCAAAAGTTTGAAAGCTATCAGCATCAGAGCTGATGTCACAGAAAACAAAAAATAAAGATTTCAGACAAAAAGTTTGGGGGAAGATGAACTTCACTAATAAAGTGCTTACCTCATAGGGCTGCTGAGAGACTGCTCAGAACGGCTCAGTATTTACTAGAGCAGCTCGTCTGCCTCCTTGGCCACGCCAGATGCCAGGCTCTTCCCCACGCTCTGTCCTATAAGAACTTCTTGGTTCTTCCGCTCCCCTTGCCTAACTCTTGACTTCTCAAAGGATCATTCAGCCAGCCTAGCCTGTTCTGGGTCAGTTACACATTCTGCCCCATTTCATAAGCAGCAAAGGAGAAAGATTTCAGTGTCCACACAAAATGTCGCGTCAGGGAGATACCCACTCAGAAGTGCAGAGAGTAACCGAAGGAAGCAACTGAGCAAGGGCTAGAGGTGGCTCAGCAGTTGAGAGCACTGGTTCCAGAGGACCCAGGGTTGACTGCTTAGCACACACACGGAGCTCACCACTGTGTAACTCCAGAAGAAGCCAAGTCAGATAAGGTGCAACTAGTGAAGGCTGTGAGGATAAGCAGCACCCTCCTCTTGCAGACAGCTGACTAACCACATCTCCGTCACACAGGGAACACATGAAAATGCTACCATCCTAGGGTCAAGGGGACAGTTCGCAGCAGGGTAGCAGGCAGGAATGTGCTTATGGTATAGACATGAGGGGCTCCAAAGAGGCTGCCCTAATGTGAGCAGATGTTAAGATGGCTGAAAAGAATCCTCTCCCTGAGACCTAGAACATTTCCTGAAGTTTGCTGGACAGAATCAGGGTAGCAGGGTATATCTGAACGCTTTCCGTGACTGCAGCTGACAGGTGTGGTTTGGTTTGCAGTGGAACAGCAGAGGCATAGAATGGAGACGTCATAAAAGGAGAAAAACCAGGAGAGGATGGGCCTGGGCTGCCCCGCACAGAGAATGCAGACAAGTCTCTAGAACTGCCTGGAAACAGCATAAAACCACGCACCCGCAGCTGACTCAAGTTTAGCGTGTCTTTTTCCTTCTCTCTTTTTCTCCCCTTTCTCCTCCCCTAATACCCATTTTTTTGAGGCAAGATCTCTCTATGAAGCCCTGGCCATCTTGGAACTTGCTATGTAGACCAGGCTGGCCTCAGACTCCAAGATCTTCTTTCCTCTGCTTCCTGAGTGCAGGGAGTTAAATGTGTGTGTCACCACAACCCACTCTAAGCATAACATTTCTAAAATGTCACCTTGGAAAACAGATGGAGGGATTCCACGAAGATCCTCTAGTATCTTTGACTAAGTGCAAGACCTGAACATCACCGACTAGGATGGATGTCTCTGGGCAAGGCAGTCCCTACCTTACTGGATCTCAGTCAAAAGGTTGAGAAATGACCGTCCCCACCTCTTCGGCATTGTTTATGTTGCCGGCCTATTCCTCTGTGATAGAATGCAAGTTTGGACTCTCAAAGGATGAGATGTGGCAAATTACTCAATCACTGATTTTATGAGAAAATGTATTCTAAGCTGATGAAAAATACAACTTCAAACATAATGCTTTATTTAAGTCTACATCTTTGTTGCAAGCTTTCCTATTTGCCATGTTGGACGGCCTCTATTTTCTGAGGAACTACTTGTGCTTTCCTCAGGATAGTTAGCTTGCATGACTTGCCTGTACTCTGTATGTATAGCTGTGGGCTGCTTCTATTGATAAACGCATCACAAGTGTTAGAAAGTGACTTTCTGACATCTTGTTTGGGAATTGTTTCATGGAAGCCCACTTGGGAAGGGGAGAGATTCATGTAGTAGGCTGTTTCTGTTTAATGATAACACTATGTTCATAGTAACACCATGTTCGTGGTAACACCATGTTAATGGTAACACCATGTTAATGGTAACACTATGTTCATGGTAACCCTACTTTGTAAGCAGCTTTCATTTCATTGTCTTTTCTAGTTTTTTTGGTTTTGTTTTTTCATCTTTTATTTCAAAGTGCTAGTTAAATTTATTTATGTTGAAGTATATTTCAGGTTCTGGGAAGGGAACTTGCTCCTAAATAGATGACCAAAGCCTTATAAAACAGTTACTGAATTAGGCCTCAGATTTACACCTATTTTAAAACGTAAACCAAAACAAACAAACCCACTCTATTTCAACTTGTGTTGCTCCTTTGGCCACAGAAGACTTGATCCAGCAGATGGGGCTAGCAATCTATCCACGACTCCTGGTTTGAGAACATCGCTCCTGCAGCATTCTGTGTGTGTTCAGTGGCACGGTAGCTTCTATTTTACCGACACTGGGACAGAGGAGACTTGTATCTGGCCTTTATCCTTAGATTAGCCCCCAGTAGAACTGAAGCCAGTGTAATTCCTTAGTGACAAGGGACACGGGAGCATCACTTGGGGATCTGCCTTCTTGTTCCTGGCACACAGCCTATATGCCCTGGAATTCCTAGCCTGACAGGAATGTTGTTTATTCTACTGAGATAACTTTTGGGCTCTGGGTGGACTCCGGACTGGGTGCTGGGAACACAAACTCTGATTCAGAGCTTGCAACCTCCTGCCTCACCTCTCCAGAGGTAGGAATGCTGGCTGGTGGGTGAGTTAACTCAAAGACCATCCTACAGCTCTGCAAAAAGGACCTGTCTGCAAACACTTTCATCCGTTAGTGTCTGTGTAGAGGCAGCACAAGGAGTGAAGCCAAACCTGTATCTAAAAACAAGTCATTCATTAACCCCACTTCCACTGTCTGAAGACCAGGCAAGGCACCCTTGGCACTTTTCTTTTTTAGAGACAAGGTCTTGCTCTTCAGCTTTGGCTGCGCAGGAACTTGCTATGTACATGAGGCTGGACTTGAACTCCGTGTGCTGGGATTAAAGGCATGGGCTCAGCTTGGTACTTTTTTTATTTTGAAACCAAGAATTACTATATAGCCCAGGCTGGCCTCAAATTTGATCCTCTTATCTGTCTTTCCGAGCCATTGACTGCTACCATGCCTGACAAAGTTTACCTTCTTAAAAATCTGTCAGCAGCACAGTAAAAATAAGCCCCATCAGAATTAAACACACTCAGGGTCCATCCTCTTAAGTTTCAAGACAGACCTCCTAACCGTTCTGGTACATCCAGAAGGCCTAACCAAAGTTTAAACGTGTTCATTCTTTTCTTGGTCTAGGCTGGCCTCTGACTCCTAGGCTCAGATGATCCAGCTCTTTTGGCCTCCTCAGGATAGGGACTGGATGCTGGGAACACAATCTCTGACTCAGAGCTTGCAACCTTCTGCTCCACCTCTCCAGAGGTAGGAAGTTAGGCATCCTCACCCACAACCCTATAGCTGGAAAAGATCTCTGCCTCTTTTCCAATTCAGTACACAGTTAAGTACAAGGCATGGCTTGAAGATATCATTCAAGATTCAAAGTTAGCAAAAGCCTTGACTCTGGCTCTAAACTGTTCAGCTTAAATGACAGATGCAAATTGCATCTGAAAAATCCCCAGAAACCCCATGACAGTAATAATCAAAACAAGAAACTCCTTGTACTTGCAGAGGGTAAAACAGCCAAGTCCCCGCTGCCTCATGTGTCACTCTTTACCCTGTGCAGTCACCACAGGCTAGCAACGAATTAATCTCTTCAGATGCATTTCTGGCGCTTCTGGAAGCTGCATCCCTGGCTGGACTGGATGGCAGCTCCTTGTCTAGACCTCCCTGGCCTAACTAACCCTCCTGAATAATGATGAGGCCCCTCAGTGCCCCACTTCTGACATGGGCAACCAACTCCAGCAAGGTAAGCTTTCTGTAGGTCTAGCTATGCTAGGCTTCAAAAGTTTTGTACAGAATTCTGAGCTGGCTGCCCAGTTCTCTTACGCCAGCAGCGAGGCTATAGTGCAGCACTCACTGACTTAGAGGACACACGAGGGCAGATGCATGTAAGGGCCTCAGAACTAGTAGGCTTTACCTCATTCACAGACAAATCTGGAAGGTTGGTTCTGGACGGCTGCCGGGTCCGGGATGCTTTCAGGGGTCTCTTGATCTGTGGAAGGTCTTGCTTGGGAACAAGTGCTTCACTTGATACAGATGAGAGATGCCTCTTTACTGCTTGTATAAACCACTTAGAACACAAGAGATTTGGTCTGTGGGTCATGGTCCTGTGAGTCCCAAAAGGGTGCGTGTGTGGCCGGTGTTCTCCATCCAACCAATGGACAGCATTTAACGGAAAGAGTCTGCTTGTGTCTGATATTATCCAGCTCATTTCCAGGATCTTTGGCTTATTCAAACCATCAGCTGGTATGCTTGGAAAGAATGAGTCTAAATGTTGCTGTGTTGTCAGGCCGTTGTGGCATGCTGTATTTTCAAATTTCCTAAGTGGTCTTAATGTAAGCCGAGTAAGTCTCTGGCACTGAGGAGCCTTTGCTGACACCCTGTGTAAACTTGCCAGGGTTTGGAGAAGTCTGGCTGACATGATCGCATTTTAGGCTGAAAGAAGAAGAATAATTAAGAAGTCAGGTTGGGTTTTTTGTTTTTTGTTTTTCAAGACAGGGTTTCTCTGTGTAGCCCTGGAACTCACTCTGTAGACCAGGCTGGCCTCGAACTCAGAAATCCACCTGCCTCTGCCTCCGAAGTGCTGGGATTAAAGGCGTGCGCCACCACTGCCCGGCCAGGTTGGGTTTTAAATAGATGGTTAAAGTACACATATATTTCCTTAGGAAATATATTTTCTGTTAAAAATTTGTCCCACATGGGCTAGAGAGATGGCTTTGCAGTTAAGAGCACTTGTTCTTTTCTGTTTGGTGTCTGAGACACAGTCTTACACTATGCAGCCCTACCTGGCCTGGAAAGTAAACTAACTATATAGAGCAGACTGACCTCAAACTCATGAAGATCTGCTTGTCTTTGCCTCCTGAGTGCTAAGACTAAAGTCTTGTGCCAGCCACACCAGGCCCAGCACCTGTTCTTGTAGAAGACCCAGGTTCAATTTCCAGTACCTATATGGTAGCTCACAACTGCCTAACTCCAGTTATGCCCTCTTCTGACATGCACATGGTGCACAATCATTCATAAAACAACACAAAACACATAAAAATTTGTAAAACAGAAATATAACCTAATCCTAACTAGCTAACTATATACATACACATATACACACATCTAATATATGTTATATAACAATAACATTTTATTAATATACACTAGTATATATTAATATAGATGTAGCTAAAGCCACAGCTTGGTGGTATTTATTTAGGATCAAGGGCTTAGTTTTCTCATTCCTGCAAACACACACACTTTCATTTTTTCCATTTACTCATTTGGCCTCTTTCTGGAAGATTATGAAATTATAAATCTACTCTCAATAACAAAGATGCTAAAACAGAAAGAGGTGATGGAACCTCTTCATTACTTTGCAAGAATATCAAATATTTAAAAACAGCTGGGTGTGATGGTGCACGTCTTTAGTCCCAGAACTTAGGAGCAGAGGCTGGTGAGTTCAAGGCTGCTCTACATAGTGAGTTCCAAGCCAGTAAGAGATACATATGGAGACTCTCAAAAACAAACCAAAGAAATAAAAACCTCCAACAGAACATATATGCATATGCATACACACGCACACCAAACTGTACTTACACATTCTTTATTCAATCTTTATAATTAAAACATCAACTAGCTGAGGCCACAGGTGCACCCAAGGCGAAGTTATCTCTGCCATATCTTAGCTCCTTTGGAGAAGACAGGCATTTTCTCCTCTTCATTGAAAAGCCATGGAAGAGACCAAACCACAGAGCTGAGTACAAGACACCGAGCAAACAGAAAGGGCTCACTCAGGTCTACTGGAAAGGCCCCCAGAAAGACTGAATGGCTCTCATCTTTCAAGAGGGAAGGTGTTTTTAGGTGGGGGCTGGGCATAGGAGTAGGGTATATTAGACATATTATACAGACAAATTAGACAGGCATAGTAGACTGGCACACACAGGTAAGTGCACACAGAGCTCAAAGGAGAGGAAATGGGGTGCTGTATGTAACTTCCCCCCTGTACTTACAATATAAAATAGCATGCTCTTTTAAAAACAAGCCTATAGTAAGCAGTAATAACAATTCTTAAAATTTAGGTGCCTAAGATTCAAGCATCATTCAGAGACTTCATAATTCACAGAAAACCCAGAGAGAATACAACACACAAAATACTATGCAGCCTTGACAAGGGAGCACCTGGGATGAGGAGTGTGGTATACTCGGGTAGCATTTGCAATGGTTCATGAAAGGGCAGAGAGGTCAGCAAAGCAAACAGGCCAGGTACACCATATTATTTATCTAACACACGGGCTGCAACTTCAGCAGAGGGAGAAGCAAGCTATAAGAGATAAGGGTAAAAAAGCATCGAGATAGAAAAAGACACATTAAATGATCCTACAGGTTCCACAGGTGAGGAAGCCAGGGCTGTGAAATCAGAGTGTCACATAGTCAGGTGTCTCAGAAACATGTCTCTGCTAATGTTGTGAAGGAAGAGCGGAGAAAGACTTGGACGTGATGTTCTAGCGTCTTCCACATTCTAAATGCTCTGTTTTACCTCACAATAGCCCAGAGGAGAAGACTGGGGTCTAGAGGCTAGTTGCTCATGGTTAGGCTCAGTGGGTAAACGTGCCTGCTGTTACCCCTGATGGCTTAAGTTCAATGCCCCAAACCCACACGGTAAGAGAGAATTCGTTCCTCTGCTTGCCCTCTGACTAACCTCCATACGTTGTGGTATATGTCTGAACTCCCCCCCCCAGCCCCCCACTCCCACAATGAAAACAAAGGAAAAAAGCCACCCCAGTTTTCCCTGTTGCAAGGACTATGGTCTTACCACTATCTTAGTCACCTGTAAAGCCCCGTTAGAAGGGGCTAAAGGTTATTAAGGTTAATTTTACCCACTCTTTTCTTCTGTCAATGCAGCATCTACAAAGCTTAAGATTTCCCAGACTTGTCCCACATTCCCCATTTTAGCCGTTACTCCCCAGACTCCACTATCTTTCCTGTCCATCCCTTCTACTACCCAAAGCTAACAGTTCTCCCCCCTCAGCAGGACCTACAATTTTCAGTCTTTCCTCCCCAATTTCCACTTCCTTCACCCCAGCTAACGTTCCATGTCTACTCCTATAACCCTCCCATTCACTGTGAACACCCAAATCCCCCTCTCTCCCACAGCCGTGTGGCATAACCCCAATCCTAACTGAACAAGATTCGCCTGATTTCACTTGTGCCTACCCTCTTGCAGCTCACTGGAGACAGCCAACTAACCACCTCCTAGCTCCCTCCCCAGCCAGGGCCACTCTGGGTCGTCTACACTGCTCAGGACCGTATCTCTGCCATATTCTACTGATCAACCACACCTTCCACCCCCACCCCCCACCCATTTTCAGGCCGCCACCTAGTTTCTCATTCTCAATGATGACCTCAATTCCTCCTCCACTAAAAGATCTATGACTCCTCAGTCATCATCAGCCTGCGCTCGCTGCATTTGTGCCCAGCAATCAATCCGTCCTCTTTGAAATTATTATTTAATGGGTATATGTGTGTGTCTGCATGTATCTGTGCATTACAAGAATGCCTGGTGCTATGAGGTCAGAAGAGGGCATCGGATGCCGGGAAACTCCCTGTCCACTCCTTGAAGCAGCTCTCCATTGGGCTTCTAGAATACCACATCGGCCATTTTCTTCTGTCTTTTTTTTTTTTTTTTTTTTTTGCTGGTTCCTTATCCATTCAAGAATGTGATAGATACATCAGGACTCAGACTCTGGGCCACTTCTCTTCCCAATCAGTCTCTTGGTGACCTTACCTGACCCGGTATTTTATAAGCCATCATGGCGAGTAGCACGTATCTCTAAATCACTCCGAGCACCGACAATGTAACAAGCTCAAAACTGGGCATCTGACCTCTTCCACAAAACCACTGTGGCCACACACTTCCCTATCCAAGTGCCAATCATACGCTCCGATTTGTTTAAGCCCTGAACCTGGAATTTGCTTCAACTTTTCTCTCCCAGGCCCTGTACTCAATCTGTCAGGAAATCCCACTGGCTTTTCTGACCAGTACCCACCACAAACACTTTTACCACCTGGCCCAAGTTTCTATTTTTTTTTCCAGTGATGATTATAATAGCCATTTACCTGTTTATGATGGTTGACCTTTATCTGACTAGCTTTAGAACCATCATGGAGCTGGGCAGTGGTAGCACATGCCTTTAATCCCAGCACTTGGGAGGCAGAGGCAGTGGATTTCTGAGTTGGAGGCCAGCCTGGTCTACAGAGTGAGTTCCAGGACAGCCAGGGCTACACAGAGAAACCCTGTCTCAAAAAAACCAAAAAAAAAAAAAAAAAAAAAAAAAAAAAAGAACCACCATGGAGACACATCCCTATGTCTGTGACCAACTTTCTATGGTAGGTTAAGAGGAGGGAAGACCCCCTGAAGTGTGGCTAGGACTATGCCATGGGTGGGTTGCCAGCTTTTATCACGCTGCTTTCTAGCCGAGCAATGCATGGCTCCTGCCTGCTCCTGCCTGCTCCTGCCTCCATGTCTACTCTCTGTGATGGGCTGTAGCTTAGTAGCAAACCCTTCCTCCCTCCAGCTGCTTCTCTTTAGGCAGCTTGTCACATGGAAGGCAACTGGCACACTGGTTTCTCTTCTCAGTCTCCTACAGGTTGTTCACAAGGGAGTACAGCAAAAATTCTGAGACCTTAACTAGAATCCTATCCTTTTCCAGGGTCAAATTTGATGATGGCTTTCCACTTACAATAAAAGCCAGTGCCCCTGAGACGGCCTTCAGAGCTTGTATTTTCCTGGTCTTCTGCACCACTGTGGCATTCCCTACAGGAATGCCTCTGTGCCAGGGTCTTTCCACTTACCTGTCCCCCAGTTCTCCTCCCAAGGACTTACAAGACTCCCTCCCTTGCCTCTTTCAGGTCTTCCTCAATGACTTGGTATAATACATATAAGCAACACATACCCATTTTGGATTTTTGAGACTGGATTTCTCTGTGTAACAGCCTTGACCCTCCTGGAACTTGCTTTGTAGACCAGGCTGGCCTCTGCCTCCAGAGTTTCAGAATTAATACTTATAATAAACACCCATCCATTCTCTCGCCATTTTAAGGTTTGTATTCATACTTAGCATCATCTACATACTTTGTATTTTTAGTTCATTAATTCATGCAATGGCTACGAACTGAGTCCTTACCGTGTGCCAAGCGCCAAGCATTATGCTAGCTCTGGAAATGGGCAAATATCCCTTATACTTGAGTGGCAAATAAATTATGTGTGTATGTGTGTGTGTGTATATATATATATATATATATATATATATATATATATATATATGTATATGTGTATGTGTATATATATATATATATATATATATATATGATAGCAACAATGATATCAGAAAGCAATAAAGGAGATTTCTGTCTCTCCTTAAAACAGGTTTCTGTGTTTGTCCCCTGTATTCAGTGACAGTAGTGTCCTTGGACACAAAGGTGTCAGCTAAATTTTAAAAATGAAACACAAGGCAGCCGCAGTTCTTGGGCAATTAAAGCCGGGCAGTGGTGGCGCACGCCTTTAATCCCAGCACTCGGGAGGCAGAGGCAGGCGGATTTCTGAGTTCGAGGCCAGCCTGGTCTACAGAGTGAGTTCCAGGACAGCCAGGGCTATACAGAGAAACCTGTCTCGAAAAACCAAAAGGAAAAAAAAAAAAAAAGAATAATATGCCTATGTGCCTAAGGGATAGCACTAGGCATTTGGGTTTGAGGAGAGGGCTGGTGGGCATAACTAAAATACACTGTATATGAGATGCAGAATACCATCAATTTAAAAAGCGGCTGCATCTAGGTTAGATTCAGCGGGCAAGCGGTGCTGACCTTTGGGAGCACGTCTTCCAATTCCTAAGTTCAAGGTGATTTCATGCATCTTGGCAGCTACTATGCCCTGCTTCCAACGCGGGGTCAGGAGTGTTTGTCCTAGGTGCTTCGGACTCCCGGCTAAATCCTGAGGCCCTGGCCGAAGCCCACACCTCCTCACCAGCCACTCCGGCTGGGGAAGCGCGAAGCACTGACCTGTGCGCGGAGAGGAGGACCCCGACGCCCACGCGCACGCTCCCACCGTAGGAGCCTCTGCGGAAACACACTTCGCCCCGCCCCGCTGCAGCGCAGGCGCACTGCAAGCCTCAGGCGGGACAACCGGGACACGTGACTGTGAGACCACGTGACCGCTCCGAGCACCCTTTCCGTTCGGCGGGCTACCGCCTCCGGTCCTCTAGGGCTTCCGCTCGCGTAGCCGGAAGGCCCTTACTTTCCATGCTCTGCCCCTGGCCGGGGGCACCAAATAAAGTTTCTGAGTTCAAAAGCGCTTTAAAAAAAAAAAAAAAAAAAAGCCCCAACGCTTCCTTTTTGGAACCGCGGCCGTTGAACGCCAAGTGACGCCTGTGAGTGGCGTGTGGCGCCGGCGCGATGGCCGAGTCCCCGGCGTTTCTCTCCGCTCAGGACGAGGGGTGCGTCTCACTTTTTCTTTTGCACACTTGGGAGAAAAACCCATGTTGGGTGAGAAAGCTGTGGGCGGTCGGGAGCGCCGGAACCTAAGGCGGAGAGTTCGAGTCCCCCCTGGGTGGGAGAGAGCCGGCTCGCTGTGCTAGCCAGCGTCAGGACCTAGTTAGATCCTCTGTGTACCTTCCTTGCTGTCACGTATTCCCAGCTCTTGAGAAGCTGAGGCAGGAGGATTGCTGCGAGTTAAAACCAGCTTGCGTTAGTAGTGAGTTCGAGCCCACTGTGGGATACATTAGGGAAAGCTTGTCTCTAATAAGCGAGGAGGAAAAGCGCTGCGGGGGCCAAGAATTGGGACTTATACCTACTGCGGTGTATATTAATGGTATGGGTCAAACTAATACTCTTACAACATTGGAATATGTCTTAAATTTGTGTGTGTGTGCACATGCCATTATTCACGATAGAGGTCAGAGTCGGTTTTCTTTATTCACCTCTCAGGCGGCCAGATTTATCAAGTGCCTTTACCCACTGAGCCATCTCACTGACACCCCCCCAATAAATATCATTAGAAGTAGTTCACTAGTGGAAGCTTGCAATTTTCATATTTAGAGTTTTTTTCCCCCAATACACACTTCTTATGAAATTTATGTTAGGCATAGCAAAACAGCTAATAGCAAAATGAAGCAATTAATGGAACGTTAGTTTAATTTAAATTTAATTAAAGTTATTTAAAACTTAACAAATTGTTGACTGCTAGAATTTTCCACTTGCAATGTTTTTAAACTGGTTGAGTGCCCCTGGGAAGGCAAACCTGTGGGTAAAGGGGAATTACATACAGTATGCTGCAACTTTGAGGGCAAAGTTATAAGTAAGAGCAAAAATAAGCATTGGCTGAATAGCCAATCCTTTTAGTTTGTTTGGTTTTCTTTTGACACCGAACTATTGAATTATATAGTAGAGGATGGCCTTGAACTCCGGATACTCCTGCCCCTTCTGATGGCATTATAGAGGAGAGCCACTACACGCTCCAGATTCATATTTCAAATTCTTTTTTTTTTTTAATTTTATTTATTTATTCATTTATTTATTATATGTAAGTACACTGTAGCTGTCTTCAGACACCCCAGAAGAGGGCATCAGATCTCATTACGGATGGTTGTGAGCCACCATGTGGTTGCTGGGATTTGAACTCATGACCTTCGGAAGAGCAGTCGGAGCTCTTAACCGCTGAGCCATCTCTCCAGCCC